>JALGBA010003870.1:0-600000 GCA_023970755.1 Azemiops feae | reverse complement strand
GTAGGGATTACTTGTTGGCTCCAGCACTATCACAATAAATATGATTAAACACATTTATTGGCAGCATGGTTCAATATCAGTCTTCTGTACTTGAAGTATGCTGTATTGAACTGTAAAAATGCACCTGAAAATTACCTCTTTGCTTGTGTGCGAGATAGGTCAGACACTTAACTTGAAATTGAGCTGAGATTTCTGAAGATTATCCAGGCATATTAAATCTACTTGTTATCTATAAGGGGAATAAATGATGACACCAACGTGAAAAATCTTGGATGACCCAGCTGCTTTCAAATTTGACCCATTCCTTCCAAAGTTTTGAGAAAATACTTCCAATGTTATACCCTTAAATTGCCCTATATAGATTTTATTTTCCCCAGACAAGTGAGGGAGTCTAATTTCAGAAGACCCAAAGGATGGGCAGAGCAATTGTGATAAGCTACTATGTGGTGTTTCTTTTGGTACTATATAAGTTTTATAATGTTTTTAATCTAGTTTTATTATAAGTTAACCTGAAACATATATGTGAGATATCAAGGTGGTGATGATATCAAGCAAGCAAGCAAGCAAACAAGCAAGCAAATTGTCCAAAGGCAGGACAAGAAACAACACATGGAAACTTATCAAAGAACTAATCTAGAACTAAGGAGAAATTTCCTGACAGTGAGAACAATTAATCAGTGAAATTGTTTACTTGTGAATGCTCCAACACTGGAAGATTTTAAGAAGAGATTGGACAACTATTTGTCTGAAATGATATAGTTTCTTGCCCGAACAGAGGGCTGGACTAGAAGACCTCCAAGAACCCTTCCAACTCTGTTATTCTGTTATTGTATTAAATAAATAAATAAAATGATACAATGGAGTATGTAAAGGAAATTACCAGTGTTTTCTATGTTGGTATGATCAGTGCTTGTTACCAAATACATGAGAAACTACATTTCCCAATCTACATTTCTCATCTTTTTAATACTAAATAGTTACTGTTTAAATTATTTAATACAACACGTATTTATTCTGAAAAGCATGATAAACCAATTTCCCCTCTCTCATCAATGAAACGGAGATTGCTATATATACTTACAAGAAAAGTTTGGACCTTAATCCTAAGGCTTAAACTAAAACAATCATAAATAAGCAATAAATGGTATGATAGTTGCCCTATTGTTATACAACATATCTAGTTTCATGTTTATCCTACACTTTGAGCTATAGCAGTGAACTATACTTGCCTATCCAGAAGTAAATTATTATGCAAAATTCCAAGGTATAAAACAAGTTTGCAGTTGTTCTTTTTTTTAATTTTTTTTTAGAGTTTTTCAATACAATATATAAAATAAGGAAAAAAAGTAAAAAAGTAAAGAAGTGGAAACCCCTCCAAAGAAATCAGAGTCTGCTGCTGTTCTAAACCATGCTTCTGCATACAGTGAAGTTATACCAATGCAAAAAGTCCTGCTGGAAAAGTGTCACCAGGACACTGGTTCAGGCAATCACATTTGTTGATAATTTCCTAGTTAAACTTTCTGCGTGTAGAAATCTAGCACAGCAAGTATGAACTTGAAATCTGCAGTTCCCTCCTCCCCCACCAATCAGTTTCTCTGAAGCTTGAAGAATTTGCTTCCCATCTCCAGAAGATGAGTTGATCAGGGATCAATTAGGTATTAGGAAACGGCTATTGTTATGGCATTATTTTTAGTAAAGCTAGTGCACGAAAGTTGATTAGGATTAATGGAGAAGACTTCATCTCTCCATTCCACTGAGCCTGATGCAGATTGTTCTCTTAGCAGTGTTTTTTGACCGTGGCTAACTTGAAGATATGTGGACTTTGACTCCATGAATTCTGGGTATACTACACCTTGAATGAGTAGTAGGAGGAGGATCAGTCTAGGATCCTTATTGTTTGAAGCAATGGAAAGATTACACTTCCATAATCATGCTAAGTGTCAGCTGATTTTAAATCATACTGCAAATAAGATGGACTAGCATCCTTAAGCATGTTGGGGAGCAACAATCTCCAGCTCCAAAATATGTTGCATGGAAATCAGCACACTATCCCCAGCAGTAGCAAATGATTGAAGAGCAACAGTTGAAGATAACTTCTGTTGCCCTCTAGGCCTCCTGCCTGGGACAGTTGCCACACTTTGTCTAATAATAGGCCTGACCCTGAAGGATGCACATCATTTGGTTCTCTGACTCAGACTATGTCTTTGATTTATGATAATTGGGACAATAATTTATGTTGCTAAGCAAGGCAGTTGTTAAGTAAGCCATACCCGATTTTTTTCCACGGTTGTTAAGCAAATCACTGTAGTTGTTTAGTGAATCATGCAGTCATTAAACAAATTCAGCTTCCCCTCGACTTTGCTTTTTAGAAACCAGCTACAAAGGTCATAAATGGCGATCGCCTGATGCCGGGATGCTGCAAACATCATAAATACAGACTGGTTGCCAAGCCCCTGAATTTTGATCATGTGATCATGGGGGATGATGCAACAGTGATTAAGTGTGAGACTGGTCATGTCACTTTTCTCAGTGATGCTGTAAAATCAAATGGTTACTAAATGAATAGTTACAAGTACAAAACATCATGAGCCACTCTTATCATGTTAAGATAAATTTTGGGAGATGAGCCTGAGGGAGGGGCCAAATGCATCATCAATCTCGAGTCCCTTGGTGCCCACAAGAGATCAAAATCCAACTTAGCTTTAATTCCATTGACTCTTATCTACCACCATTTTGCTTTGACCATTAGTAGTTCAGATTCTTGTAGCGAGCATAAGCTTGCAATAAACCTGTATATTCATTTGAACTACACGAACATTTGATTTCCCATGCTGGACATAAATAGTATGAAAAGCCAATCTTTTCATCCAAATTCTATTATGGATAAAACAACCCCCCCACCAAGGTTTTGCCTAATGTGTATATTTATATCTACATTGGTTTACGTTTTCTTTAAAAGGCTGTTTTAATTATGACAGCTGTCCATGAATGAATGAGATAGGTGGCCATATAAATTGATTCAACAAGCAACTCGCAGAGCTGATTCCAGGGTTGATATCTGCATTTGCTCTGTCACAGGCATCGTGGCAGAATATATTACAAAGGATAAAGGAAGGACTAAGAGCAGAAACAAATGTTGATGCTGTTTAATATTTTTAAAAATAATGATAAATACGTTGAACTAAGGCCAGGTCCTAAGTTACAGTTATTTTAATATGATTCTTATCTCATCATACATTTAACATGCCCCCATTCTCCTTATATTATTAAAAATTACACATTAGTAACAATTTTGGATATCTCTGGGAACTGCTACCAAGATTTTTATGGCCTGGGCTTCATGTAGTACTTGCTGACCTTTATCTTTTATATCACCTTTTTCTTAAAAGAAAGTTTTAAAGAGGAAGGGTAGACAGGCTTTTAGTGTAGCAAAGCAAGTCTTTTTGATGCCAAACAAAGCACACCGTAGGCACTACATGCTAAACAAAGAAAGAAAAAAGAGACCCTGATACAGTGATGCTTCCATTGTTAGAGATAACAGAAAATAACTTCAATCAATATTGAAATTAATTTTGCATTTTAAAACTAAAGCAGCCTTTGCCCTGGTCTAATGTGGATGCCTTCGTCTTGATTGCATATAATGCATTAAACCATTTAGTCACACCATGCAGCAATTGAGGTCATGGCCACAAATTCACCGGCCACAAACACAATGAAAGCAACTGATGTTGCTCCACAAATTTGAACACTGGCAAGAACCTGGAATGAAGTATGAAGACAAGGGTTCAGCTAATTAATGTTACAGAGATCTTATACAGAAACCTGAATGTTTGCAAAATGAACAGTATATTTAGCAGAGCTTCCCACAAACTACAGCATTCAAAAAATATTAGAAGGCCAGCTCTCAGATTTTCAACCTATAGGTAGTCCTTGACTTATGACCACAGTTGGGACCAGAATTTCTCTTGCTAAGCAAAGTGGTTGTTAAATGAACCACATCTGATTTTAGAGACGTTTTTTGCCATAGTTATGGCATGTGATCGTTAAACAAACCTACCTCCCACACATTGACTTTGTTTGTTGGAAGCCAGCTGGGAAGATCACAAATGCTAATCACATGACCCTGGGACGCTGTAATGGTTAATTGCCAAGTGCCCAAATTTTGATCATGTAACTATAGTCACAAGTACAAGGACCTGCCACTTTTTTCAGTGCCATTATAACTCTGAATGGTTACTAAATGAATGGTTTTAAGTTGAGGATTACCTTCTATTCATAAGTTATTGTCTGCTTGGTTTTATTCAAATGGAGTACCTAAACACCATGCTGATTGGGATTTCAGTTGTACTATATTTGTAGACATAAATTTGGAGAAAAATGATTTAGTGCCAGTATGGTGCCTAGTGTGTTGATAACCACAGTTTATGCCATAACCTTTCAATTTCGATTTTCAGACCTTGATATTTTGTGATCTTTTCCAGCTCTTTGTATTCTATTCTACTAAACCCTGGTATTGCTGTATCAATTATCCACACTTTCTTCTTTTTAACCATAGTTATATCACATGTGTTGTGAGCCAGCACTTTATCAGTCTGTATTATTATTATTATCATTATTGTTAATAGTTATAAAAATTACATTTATTCTGTTAATATATGATATGGCTTCTTGCATCATATTTACTCCACAACAGAAGGAATTTTGGATATTCAGAATGATGTTAGTTGAATTCTTTCATTTATTCTGTCAAAATAAATCAGTATTATTTTGTCTAAGCTGTATTAATTTTAGTAATTTAATAGTACTATTAAAATTAGTAGTTTTAATTTCACTATAGAGGATGGTGCAAGTGCTGTACATTTTCCTTAAATCCTACACTTGTTTTTGGCCAAACACTGTTTCTAAAACAAAGAAACGTATCAGAATGCAAGCTCTTGAGATGTAAAGTACAAGTGCCCAAATTGTGATGGATATTAATGTTACATCTCAACATCACAGATAAGTCAGAATTTAGAAGGTCATTGTCACTACTTAAGGCTGTTGATGGCTGAACTAGCATATTTAGAGGTGACTAAATATTGGTTTAGGCATTAACATCCCAAACTATTTGGCTGAATACTGCCTTGGCCTGAGGGCTAACTGAGGATAGATATTGGGTTGAGAGGCTGTGATGCAAGAAGATTTGGAGAAGTTGATTGATTTTGTGGTAGACTGAAGTGGTGGAAAATCCCCAATTTTCTGGAATATGACCAATGATGTCCATATATGTAAACAGCCTACCAGCAATGGAGCCCATCAATCAATGTGAGTCCTGAAGACTTCTGGATGTATGAAGTCTTTACACAATGTCTTATTGGGTTTTAGTGACTGAATAATGTGTTTAATTCCCATTACTGATACTAATGGCCAAGGAGATATATTAGATGTTATGGGGTGTCAGTTCCTAGCTGGCAACCTGTCTATGAAAAGTTTTTTTTAATGAAATTTAAAACACAAATTAGCATGATAAAAGTCCTGTTCGGGTTTTTTCCACCCAGGATTGGGCCCTTTCAGAGTTCATAAAGCTGATAATTGCCTTGATATCTACCTTGGACCATTTGACCCTCCTAGTTTGCCTCACTTCAAGATTAGCAAGTAACAGCTATTGTGTGATATAAGTAGTCTTAAATCAGAACTGCCATTAAAGTTAACTGCAACTTTCCTCCCTCACATAAACTCTGAGAATGTTGGTTTTGTCTGTTAAAACACTTATATAATCCATAAAACTATTAGCATGGAAAGTAAAGGAATATATCAAGGAACTATTTTTCCTTGTAGGATATGAAAATTGAACTTATGTCAAGGAAATCCTTTTAGAATTGGCCATATTCCTTTTAGTCTCTGGAGTATCAAGATGGGCCAGCTGACAAATAATCTTCAAGTATGATGCCCAAATGGCCATAATCAAGCAAACAAGCATCCACCCCTAGTATTAAAAACTTCCAATAGCATCACAGTGGCTTTGGGGTGATTTATATTTATCTCTATGAAAATACATGAAATTATTACCATTATCCCTTCCTTAGATGCTGTTACCCCTTCAATGGTGTCATCTGCTGATTGAATGAAGATGCAAACCTTGATACTGTGTAAATTAAGGATTTGTCAAATGATAAGTATTCCTAATGTATCTGAATGTTAATAATAAATAAATAAACAAACAAATAAATAAATAAATAAATAAATAAATAAATAGCTTCATCATGTTTACCTGTTAAAACACTCTAGAAACTGAGCTTACATTATTCCCAATAAGTTAATTCAAAACATCCACCTTGTATTGTCTGCAAGAGCTGAATATCCTAAGAAATTCAATTTCAGGAATACATGTTTCTGGATATAAAAGCAGTTGCATTTTCACTACAGAAGCAAAGCCAACTTGTATTTTCTATCATTAATAGAAAAAAGCACTAATTCCGAATTTAACCAAAGTAAACATTATATCTTGCCATCTTTTCAAATAACTGTACTTATATGATCATAGAACTTAGTTTGCCTTGAGGACCCTAGATTGTCTCATTGTAATAGCAAAGATGGTAAATGTTAAACAGAATAAAAGAGAAAACATAAAAAAGAACCAAAAGTTAGGTACATTTTCCAGCAAACAACACACTGTATCCTAAACACAAGCCAGTTCTCTGTTCTTTTTATACAAAGAACATTACCATACCATTTGATAATGACCTATCAAAATCTGTTCTTTGATTAAAGGCAGCTGCTTTTGATTACAATCAATGAATCGTTAATTTGTACTGAGCCACTAACAGTTGGATCTGATCTATTATTCATTCTTCAAGATGAAATTCTATTTAGGCTTGAGTTCTGAATTTTACTGAAGCTTTCTCTCTCTTGGCCATTAATAATTTTGTTTTGAAGTTTTCTCTCTGAGATTCTAATATGGCCTTTCTTTTAATGTTGAAATAATGCATTCAGCTACATCTCTGATCAGAGTGCCCATCTCCCTAGCCATATGTCTAACAAAAAAGGACTTATTTAGGCATCCAACCTTCATGCAATGCTCCTTTCAGCCTTCAAAATCCTGTCTCTGGCCAGTATAAAATGAGCAGCACTTAACTGACAAGGTTACATTTGTTTGTGAGTTATTCTAAAAATCATTGGTGTACTGCTTAACTGAATATTTCTGAATATACTGTATAAAGTGCACAAAAAGATATACAATACATTTGTATAACAAATTGCTTTAATTCATTCCCCAGATTTTCTAAATCAATTCCACATCATTAATTTCCTGCTAACAGGAACAGAATTACTTTCTTACAGCTAAATGTCCGATGAACTACTTCATGCTACATATAGACATAGGCTGATCAGAGCCAGTGGGAAGGAAGAGATATAGAAGAATTACTAAATAAATAAAAATCTGCAACTATATCTCAAAATAGGTAGTAAAATTCTTGAAGACCTGCCTGGGAAACAGAATCAAAGTTGTAGATCACCATCACTAACTTTGGACTGGGAAATCAAATTTCAGAGCTGTGTAGACCTGATGCTGTGCTTATATCCCCCTGTCTTTTCTTTCTGTTATATATATATTTAAATATGTTACAATCCCAAAGTGGCCAACTATGGCATGGACATTATTTTATATCTTCATTTTATGATTTTTAACATTAAGTACATATTATCATTTTCTCCTTTAAAATGTTTGTATTATTATGTAAATGCATTTAGCATCTAGATTGCCTCACCAAACTTCATTTTATTCATGAAATATTCATGATGGTAATCTGGTTTTGGGGGCAAAGAAATGGACTACATATTAAGAGCTAAATCAATATTTTAAAGTGAGTATAAAATGGAAACCTTGAATTATGATGACTAAGAGAGTTTACAGGTTTAAAAAGTTAGGATGGTTGCTTGACTTTTACCCTTATTTCATATAGATGAAAATGACGACAACAGTGACAATAGAGGGACATATCTCTCAACACAATCATCTCAAAGTAAAGGTGGCATATAATATTTTAGAAACATTAAACAATTTAAAAATTAAAAATTTAAAAATATAAATAAAAACAGATCGAGGAAACTATAAACCAATCAGCCTGACATCAATACCTGGGTAAATCCTGGAAAGGTTAATCAACAAACATCTAGAAGCAAAGTTATAACTAGAAGCCAACATGGATTTGTCAAAATAGATCATGCCAAACAAATCTTATTTCATTCTTCAACAAAGTGACTAATTTACAGGACCAGTGAAACACAATGGACATAATATATTTGGATTTCAGTAGGCTTTTGGCAAAATAGACTAGAACCTACTTCTACAGAAATTATGGGTGCTCAATCACTGGAGACTTTTAAAAAGAGACTGGACAGCCACTTATCTGGAATGGTATAGGGCAGCGGTGTCAAACTCGCAACGTCACGTGACGTGTCGTGACGTATCACAACTTTTTTTCCATTGCTGGCAATGGAGTGGGTGTGGTTTCGCCATGATGCATCCGGCCTGCAGGCCGGCAGTTTGACATCCCTGGTATAGGGCCTCCTGCTTGAGCAAGGGGGTGGTCTAGATCTAGAAGACCTCCAAGGTCCCTTCCAACTCTGTTATTCTGTTATAATTAATTATTTAATGGCTGGCAGGATGAAGTGGCAGAAAGAACAGAGTGTTTGTTTGTTTATTTTTAAAAAAAACATTTATTTATCACTTCCCATTAAAAATCTTGCAGGAGTTTCAAGTGAACTGTCTGCTTTATAAAGGAAGTGACACAGTGGTCTAAAGAAGACCCAAAAGACAACATATCCCAGACTGTAAAGTCACCCAGTCATTTTCTCTGTCTAGGAGAGTGAATAGCTAATAAATAAATAGGCTCCTATTTTGAAATGTTCCATCATCAACTCATGGAACAGTGGATTTAACTATCTAAATGTACCTTGCAAATTTTATTCCAAAAGTGCAAATCTGATATTGCATTTCTAAAGATATTCCTCAAAGACACCACTGCTAGTTTTAACCCCAAGATGTTATAAAGTATTTTTCCTCTCATCAATAACTCTGTTCACACATTAGAGAAATGACTCTAATGGTGTAAGTTGGATCTAGTGGAAGCAAGTCTAGCTCCTGAATCTGTTTCATGCTATTACATTGGGCATACAACACCTTACTTGAAAGATGGATTGATGACTGAAGTTAAAATGAAGCTAAGGATCAATATGTGCTGCTTATTAACAGCATCTCTCACCAAAATATAATGTGTTTGATAGAAAACAGGAAAGTTAATGTAAATTGTGAAGTGTCAACATGTCCTGTTATTAGCTTTGCAAGTGCTAAGAGTGCTAGACAGATGCCTATAATCTAAAGGACTGCTTAATGCAGTCAAGCTAAATCAAACTGAAACTTTCTCAAAGTATTTTATCAATTTCTCAACTTATACGAAGTCTTTAATGCTGAAGGTGATGGTGGTGGGTATTTTTAATCTATCAGTTCACAATGAATCATTATGGTACTGTTCCTCATTTCTCTAAATTGGGCTCCTTTCCTAAAGGTAATATTCCAGCTGTCCCTACCCCTGACATTTCATTACAAACTAGTAAAAAAAATTGTGTGCTTGGAATAAGAGGGAGAAGTAGAAAAACTAGCTAGCATCCTGCCGTGGCTTCATATTGTTTAAACAAGGGTAGCCCATGCAAGGTTTCATTTTCTTTTCTTTTCGAAATCGTATAAATCACTTTAAATCCTTCAGATTGATTTAAACACTCTGCAAGCCAACAATTCAGATCTTTGGCAAGGGTGACAAATAACTCTTCTCTGGCAATCAATTGAATGAAGAGAGAGAAAGACAATATTGGAAACCAAAGTAGGAAAAATATGTCAGATAGCAAATAAAGAACAGAACAAACTAATAAGTTTCCCTACTCATTAGGATTTGATCCTCCTAATTGCTTCTTCCAACCCAAAACATAAAGGACTTGTAGGCATTTTTAGATTTTTTTCCCAGTGATGAATGGCTCCAAGCATGCCCATTTATCCCCCAAAGACAAAAATAGGCTAGATCCTCTGGGGCTAGAAGAAGGTGGCAATCTCTGGAATTTGCTTTCTGGACAATGTGATTGGCCACACTCAACATGGAGCCATTTTGAGTAAATAGCAACAGCAATAGCACTTAGACTTTATCAGCAAGTAGGTACATACCCCCTCCTTGATGTTCAGAACGATTTCTGGCTATATAAGTCAACTCTATAAGGCTAATTTGGACGGAAAGAAGAATCTGAAGTTTGTAATGATGGGGGGCGGGGTCGCCAGTTTCTCCCTTTATCTCTACTTTGGATACATTTCCACTTCAAAAGAAGATGCTTTCAGGACACTTGTTATGTTGCCACAGACAGTCTTACTGCTGGAATCCCAACATCAAAAACCAAAGAACAGTTTTTATAAAATTTGACAGATGACAATCTAATCTCATGCAAATGTTCAATTTTTATACTGAATTACCGTACACAAATTTTTTAAAGATTCTGATTCCAATCAAAAGCTGCTATTTAGATTGTACCAAGTTTGTTCACTAGATCAAAAGCAATTTCATTACATTATATTTAACTGAAAGATACATTGAAGGAATAATATATGTCTCAGTTCAAGAGGAAAGCTACATAAATGTTTTAATAGCTATGCAATGTTCTAGTTTTATTGCAAACCCACAAGGAGAAGACAAGAAGGAACTGGGTTATGTGCTCAGAATATCTATAGGAAATGGAATAGCTGAACAGAGCTGCACCATAGTTCAGATATAATGGATTGTAGCGTCAAAGATTACAAAGGCTATATAAATGTCAGATGTCCATTACTGGCTGCATGTGGTCTTTACGACAGACTTTTCTATTAAGTCACCACTTGCTCTAAATACTGCTAAAAAGCTAATCCATCCTGCTGGTATCTTAAATCTATAAACATAGCTCAAGATATATTTAACCATAGCAACTGTTGTTGACAGTGCTGCAATGAAGGGAAAAAGAAGAAAGACTTGAAATAACACCTCATACAGTGTCAAGATAGAAACTACCCCAACACTGGATGGTCCTGATCATGGTGTTAATACAATACTATTGCATGTTTTCTGAAGTTCAACTAATGACTTGGTATAAGAATAATGTATAGTTCCAGCATATTTATGCAGCTTCACAAAAACGTAGGAAGTTACTAATCTACTCAGGCCATTGGCCTATCTGAAACAATGAGGAACCACTGCCTACTGTTGCACTGTATATGCTCCTGGCCAGGTCTGTCAATAGGCCTGGGAGCCCAGGAGACTTGCAAAATATTGAGAGGATGCCCATATAATTAACTCCTGTTCTTCACCTAGTCTCTTTTTACTCTGTTTTAGTGTTATACTTTTTATAATTTTAAAGTTTCTAATATTAATAACATCATCCAGAATGACTTGATTGTGTGACAGGAGATGATATGAATATGAGAAATAAATAAATAGATAAATAGGTTGGCTCAATTTTTATCAACAAAAAGAGCATTTTAGTAGAACATTATTTGTTTCTGGACTCACAGCCAAATAAGACATGTTTGAAATTGTGATAAACACCCATTGGTTTCCACATTGAGAAAAAGACTGCAGATGTGGAGACAGAATATAGAATAGATACTATTTGAATTTAGGAATTAGATTTTAAGTAGACGATTTGAAGCTTGAAAACCATATCTGCCCCCAAACTTATTTTTCCCCACAATCTTCTCAGATGAATTTTTTTTTCAGATGGGTGACATGGTTTCTCATCCTTTCAAAGTGGAAAACATACAAGTATAATTCTTAAAAGAGAATTAACATAATTTTAAAAAAGTCATTAAAGGTACTCCCCAAAAACTCCAGAAAAAAGAGCAGAAAATACATGCCCTGAAAATATCATCTGTTCATTGCCTATAATCAAAAGATTATTCATTCCTAAATGAAAAAAAAATGTTGGACCTCAGACAACTGAGACACAATAACTCTCCAAATGCAAACAGTGCTTGAGGTAGCAGCCATAGCGACATACTGAAAAAGAAGACAGACAAAATGGAATATAGTTGAACCAACTGGGAGTGTTCAAGGGATGAGTTAACTAAATCATGGATTATTTAAACCTGGGGTTCCCCAACCCCCGGTCCGTGGACCAGTACCAGGCCATGGCATGCCAGCAACCGGGCTGCACAAACAAGCAAAGCCCCATCCGTGAGATGCAGGCAGCACACAAAACCATGCCCCTTCCAGTCCGCAGAAAAATCTCTCTCCACGGAACCAGTCCCTGGTGCCCAAAAGGTTGGGGACCTCTGGTTTAAGCTATTGTTGATTAAATAAGATACAGATACTGGCATCACGCCTCATCAGGACTACTCATCTTTGCTCAAATATTACAGTGAAGAATTTTCTGTACTGTATCTCTTTGCTGCTATCTAATGTTTGTCTGGATTTCCATAGCCCAGTTGTGATAGATCAACACAATAAACCAAGCCATAAACTATGATTTATATATTACAATGGTTGAATTCACACAACATAAATTCAACAAACAAATAAATGCTCAAAAACAAGGCAACCAAATTATATGATATTTTTCCAGAAGCCAAGGAGATGATACAGATGTATATAGATGTGGCAATTTGCCTCAGATAGGCAATCACAAACATAGGGAGAAATTTCATATCTTCTAGAGAAATTATTCTATAGTCCATCTGTACAAGAGTGTTTCCAAGCTTAGGGTAATTTATGAACTGGTTAATGCCATTACTTATCTGCTCCAATTCCAATAGCCCAATAAGGATATAAAAAGATATGAGAAAACATATTGCACTTATATTAGTATTGTAATGTATTGACTTAATTTTATGAAGCAGGTTGCTGGGATTTGTGTAGGAACGGTTAGCAGACCACGTGGTCTGCCAGCCAGACTTGCTGTCTACAAGATTGTTTAGTATGCATTTGAGCGGGAGAATACTGTGCTCTCATTGGCTGACGCCACCCAGAGCTGAATGTATAAATAGGGGTGGAGCAATGTTTGTTAGTTTCTGTTTTGACCTTCAATAAAGAAGTACTTGTTTCTATTGCTGCCTCTTCAATGCTGAACCAAGCAGAAAACAGAACAAGTATTGTGAAATGTTCACATTTCTTGTGGTTGATGGTCAAAATGATAATCCTGTTTCTACTCTCCTTGCTCTTTCTGTGGCATGTTTGCTTCTCACAACTGTAGAGACCACTGAAAAGAAAATTATTTCAAATAGTGTCTAATTATTCATCATCTAATCTTTATCAAAAAATTGGGCTTGGGTGTGTTATAATGTTTGCTAGTATACAGCAATGTGTGCATATGTGCAAATAAACTAGAGATTTACACTTTTGTTTTTGTTTGTTTGTTCCAAAGTAGTAATAAAGGCAATCAGGAGACATAAAAGATGAAAGATAGAGAAGGAACCGCACTGAAAAATAGAATTCTGATAATTGCAAACAGCAGGGGTGGTGCTGGGCCTGGAGATGGAAAAGAAACAACCCATCACAATCTTTGCTTTTCCTGGGTAAGAAAAACTTGACATATTAATGCAAATCTCATTAATATACAACCACTTCCTTTAACAACTTCTTGAGAAAATGGAAACAAAGGAAACCAGACAAAATGCAGCTCTATAGAGATTCTTTGTTGATTTAATGGATGGTAGTGTCACTTCACAAACTGTGTCTGTTATTGTTCACTGAATTTATGTTGAATGTCCAATGAATTGAAGTGTCCTAAGTGTAGTGTAGTGTAATGTGTGTAGTGGGGTGCCCCAGGGCTCTGTTCTGGGCCCAGTGCTCTTCAACATCTTCATCAACGATTTGGACGAGGGGATAGATGGGGAAATCATCAAATTTGCAGACGACACCAAGCTGGCAGGAATAGCCAACACTCCAGAAGACAGGCTTAAGATACAGGAGGATCTGGACAGACTTGAACACTGGGCACTATCTAACAAAATATAATTCAATGGTGAAAAAAGCAAGGTTCTACATTTAGGCAAGAAAAACCAAATGTACAGGTATA
The DNA here is from genome assembly GCA_023970755.1 of Azemiops feae. NCBI lineage: Eukaryota > Metazoa > Chordata > Lepidosauria > Squamata > Viperidae > Azemiops > Azemiops feae. The sequence goes on along the minus strand of JALGBA010003870.1, from coordinate 585,936 downwards.
GTATAGGGGGTACCTTGCTCAATAGTAGTAACTGTGAGAGGGACCTCGGAGTCCTAGTGGACAATCACTTAAATATGAGCCAGCAGTGTGCTGCAGCTGCCAAAAAGGCCAACACAGTGCTAGGCTGCATTAACAGAGGGATAGAATCAAGATCAAGTGAAGTATTAATACCACTTTACAATGCCTTGGTAAGGCCACACTTGGAATACTGCATCCAGTTTTGGTCACCACGATGTAAAAAAGACGTTGAGACTCTAGAAAGAGTACAGAGAAGAGCAACAAAGATGATTAGGGGACTGGAGGCTAAAGCATATAAGGAACATTTGCTGGAATTGGGTATGTCTAGTTTAATGAAGAGAAGGACGAGGGGGGACATGATAGCAGTGTTCCAATATCTCAGGGGCTGCCACAAAGAAGAGGGAGTGAAGCTATTTTCCAAAGCGCCTGAAGGCAGGACAAGAAGCAACGTATGGAAACTAATCAAGGAGAGAAGCAACCTAGAACTAAGGAGAAACTTCCTGACAGTTAGAACAATTAACCAGTGGAACAACCTGCCTCCAGAAGCGGTGAATGCTCCAACAGTGGAAGTTTTTAAGAAGAGACTGGACAGCCATTTGTCTGAAATGGTATAGAGTTCCCTGCCTGAGCAGGGGGTTGGACTAGATGACCTCCAAGGTCTTTCAACTTTATTATTATTATTAGAGTAGAGTAGAGTAGAGTAGAGTAGAGTAGAGTAGAGTAGAGTAGAGTAGAGTAGAGTAGAGTATAAATATGGTATGGTATGGTATGGTATGGTATGGTATGGTATGGTATGGTATGGTATGGTATGGTATGGTATGGTATGGTATGGTATGGTATGGTATGGTATGGTATAGTACAGGGGTAGGCAACCTTGACTCTTTTATGACTCATGGACTTCAACTCCCAGAATTCCTGAGCCAGCCATTCTGTGAGTTAAAGTCCACAAGTCATAAAAGAGCCAAGGTTGCCTACCCCGGGTATAGTATAATACTGTATACAAATAAAGCACTTTATGAAATTGGACTCAAATATAAGGTAACAAAAATACAATAGTACATATGATCAGCAACCAAACACATCAGCATAAATGGGTCGAGGCATCCATGGGCTTTCCTAAGACCCTTACAAATGGGGTTGGGTTAAAAAAGACAAGATAGCAATTGTCCCATTACTTTATCTGTGTAACATATATTACAAGGGAAGGAGCTTTGATCATACAAAAGCACCCCCTTTTTTAATGATTACCCATCCCACAAACACTCTGGTGTAAGCAATGAACCATGACTTAAACAACTGTGTGTGTGTGTGGGGGGGGGGGTAACTGAAATATTGAAGATGCCAAATTCTGTGACAAAGTTGAAAAATCTAAAGTTGTGGGATTCAGTACGTCTCCATCCCCAGGCACATCCTAATTCAACATGCTTCTTATGAAGATTGCTTTTATAAAATTACTTTATCCGAATTCAGGCATGGCCTTGTGAGAAGATCTGCACCATGCCCAGGAATAAAATAAGCTGGAACTACTCCTAGCTTAAACTAAGCTCTCCTCAATACTGTATAGTACAGGGGTCCCCAACCTCTGGGCTGAGGTCCACTATCAGGCCGGGGCCTATTTGGAATTGGGCCATGCGAGTGGCAGGCTGATGCGCATGCAGTTCGACTTGTGAGAATGGTGGGCCGGTGTGCACACACTCACAGAATTCAACTTGCGCTAGTTGAACTGCACATGCATATGTTTGCACACCGGCCCGCCACTTGCACAAATCAACCTGCGTGCATGCATGCACACAGGCCCACTGCTTTCATGGTTTGATTCCCCGCTGGGCCACCAAGCCGCAAAGGTCGAGGACCGCCGGTAAAGTACATGTTTGCTGCAGGCTATAGAATTGATATTTCTGATACCAATAGTTAGATGTGATTCCCCAAATCAGTTCACAAAGCTAATTTTTTCTCCCCCCCCCTTTATTGGTTTGCTGCTATTTTGTGTTCAATTAACATGCTGCCTGCAAATTAGAAAGAATCATTTTTTCTTATAAAACTTCTTAAATCAATAGATAGATAAAGCAGGGATGGACATCCTTTGGGTTTCTCAGAGCAGCCCATGTGGACAAAAGGAGCTTGGGGGTGGGAAATTCAAGGAGTTATTTCTGAGGCTTTCCAGAAGATAAAAATTGTAGGTAACTTTCTGCAGAAATTGAGAAGCAAGGGTATACATGATAAAGTCAAAAAAGTCAAGATGGCAGCAGCAACCTTGTGGTTGAAACAGCAGTAATATGGAAGTCCTCAGGGTAGTAAAACAGAAACATAACCTAGCTAAAATAGAATTGCCAGCATGTGAAAGATTACAATAACAAGTAAGGGGGTTTGATGTAGCAGTTAAGGTATTAGGACTTGAAAAATCCAGATTCAATTCCTTGTTTTCATGAGTATCAAGATAGATGCATCAACATCATCACACAAACAATGCAATTTTCATATTTGCATCACATATATTGGCATAATCATATTGTGTGTCATCATTTAACATCATTATAACTTGTTATACAGAAAGTCCTTGGAACCAGAATTTCTATTGCTAAGCAAGATGATTGTTAAGTGAGACATGCCTGATTGATGATGATGATGACACCTATTTGCCATGGTTGTTAGGCACATTACTGCAATTGTTAAGTGAATCACATTGTCATTAAGTGAATCTGGCTTCTCCCATTGACTTTGCTTATTGAAGCCAGCAATGAAGATCAGAAATGGTAATCAGCTGATCCTGGGATGCTGCAACCATCATAAATACATGCCAATTGCTAAGGGCCCAAATTTTGATCACATGACCATGGAGATTCTGGATCGGTCTTATGTTATTTTTTCCAATGCTATTGTAAGTTTGAATGGTCGCTAAAAAAAGTTGTAAGATAAGAACTATCTGTTGAATGTTGCTGCTTGGCCATGAAGCTGATAAGCAACCTTTTACCAATCATATATAAAGTAAGAAAGAAAGCTTCAATCTTCAAGGGGCTATCCCAGAATAAAGGAAATGTAAACACATTGTAGATACATAGATTTGACAGCTAGTATTATATATATGTTTTTAAAAAGGTATGCTTTAATAAGTCTTTTCTATTTATTTCATTACATTGTGACTAAGAGGAAAGGGAGTGGATCTGTTCTTATCAAGCTCAAGCAGTCCTGCTATGTTTTTGCTGTATGTTTACAATTCTGCAAGATGCAGAGTAACAACAGTGCCTTTGTTTATAAAAGAAGCTGTAATAACAATATGACCCAGAAACATATTTTTGTTCACATATTAGCAATTTGGCTTTATTACAAGTCATAATTGTCTAAAACTCTTTTTTATTCTTTTTATAGACTACTACTACAATATAAACAATATCTTCTATGCTGTACTTCCCTCTACTGTTAATATGAAGAAAGGTGCTATACTAAAATGTATTGTAATGTAAATAAAGGTAGAACCTGAGGTCACTGTAACTACAAGTATAGATCACCAACAAACAACAGACACTGAAGTCAAGATGACAGGTTCTGATTTCATTGGACATATTTTTTTACAAGTCATGTTTCTCTATTTCTGTTTGTGTACATAATTTTTGCACACAGTACACAAACCAGATTTTCCTTGCAAACTATATTTACATAATTCTAGAGCAGAAACACAGAAAAAAACAGTGAAAACTGTTCTTTCAATCTAAATTAAGCTTTTGTTAGGAACAGGACAATAAAGATATCTATACAAATATCTATTAAAAAAGAACAGGCATATATGTACATGAGTGAATGAGTGAATGAGTGAATGAATGAATGAATGAATGAATGAATGAATGAATGAATGAATGAATGAATGAATGAATGAAAGAAATGGATTGGTCCTCTGCAGTTTCAAATAAAAAATAAATAAAAAGAGAACCCGTGATGAGTTAAAGGGCACCCCACCCTTTTGGGATCTCCTCTGTTGATCCCTATCCTGCATCTATTGCCTCTTGTTTTTACTCACTCATGGGTGTCTATGGGGGAAAGGGAAATAATGCAAGATACGTTGGGATATCACATCATGAATCCAACTCCTTTTGCACTTATATCTCGATATTACACTCAAGGGTAAAGGTAAGCATAAAGCTTGTGTCAGCTTATTGTACTTCCATTGCTTATTTTTATTGTTTTATTCCTTTGCTATTTTAAGTTTACATTTTTTATTATTTTTCTGTTTTATTGTTGTAAGCTGTGCAGAGTAGCCCCACGGTGAGATGGGTGCAAATAAATTTAACAAATAATAAATAATAATAAGATATGCTTTCTGTCATGTTGATGAAACTTCTATTTGCTATGGACCACTGACAAATTGTGCTGTCCTGGTCAGTTTATGTAGTATATGACATACTAAGCAATTTGTGCACTCTTGGTTTTGTTGTTATTAGCTATGAGAAGCTGTGGAAATCACACACTTCAGGAAAAAGGGGGCAGCTTGGACTGTGAGATTCTAGCTATCGTTTCCATTTTCCTTCTCCTATTTTGTAGATATCCCCCCTCCTCCCTTTCTTTCTTTAAATAAGCAAGAAATGCTAACTTCTAGATCCCTCAGTGTTTGGTTCAGGAAGCAGGAAGTCAAATATTTTGACAATTCATTGGCACATTTATAAAGTATTCAGCTTTTTAGGGAGAAAATAGCAAAACAGAAGCTGATAAGAGTAATCAAAAACTGGGGAGAAAGAAACCAGCCTATAACAGCCAGTGACTTCCTCCCTGATCCTATTCGATATGGATCGCTTGATTCTGCCTTTGCCATAGTGAGTGATGAAGCATAACAGACACCTATACACCTTGTGACTGCTTTCAGATGCAGTCAGCTTAAGGGGGAAAGGTCTACTTGAACAGTAGTCCAGTTAAGAAGAACTTAAGCCTGTTTCCTGTGGGCTAGGGAAAGATGGAGGCAATGTCATAAAGACACAGAATAAATACATTATTGTGGCATATTTGTGTCATTGTTAACAACAAGTCTAGAAAGTTTTCTATCCACTGAGCATGATAGTAAACAGTAAACTCAACAAGTGTCTGATTTGATGCTTTCCAGATATTTTGAGCTGGAATTCCAAGAATGAGAAATACAGAATAACAGAGTTGAAAGGGACCTTGGAATTTTCTAGTCCACCCCCCTGCTCAAGCAGGAGACCCTATACCCTACACAACTTCAGACAAGTAATTGTCCAATCTGTTCTTAAAAATCTCCACTGATGGAGCACCCAGAACTTCTGGAGGAAAGCCATTCCACTGATTAACTTTTCTCAGGAAATTTCTCCTTATTTTTAGGTTGGATGTTTCCTTGATTAGTTTTCATCCTTCTTGTTCTGCCTTCAGGTGTTTTGGAGAATAGGTTGACCCACCTCTTCCTTGTGGCAACAGCTGGGGAGGTTGATGTAAATATGAATTGTGTTTGAATGGATAGAAGCACTCAAGTTCTACCTGAAGACCAAAAGTGCTCTACATGCCTCTGTAGGATCATAGAGCAGCCTAAAATTAAGGGATTAATAGGTTGCTAATTGTTAGGAAGATTTTCAAAATATATATGCACTGATCATATAATAATTATAAATATATAGATAGTCCTCGACTTAAAACTATTCGCTTAGTGACAGTTTGACAGCATTGAAAAAAGTGACTTATGACCATTTTCACACTTACGACCGTTGCAGCCTCCCCGTGGTCATATGATCAAAATTTGAATACTTAGCAACTGGTTCATATTTATGATGGTTGCAGTGTCCCAGGGTTATGAGATCACCTTTTGTAACCTTCTGGCAAGCAAAATCAATGGGAAAGCCAGTTTTACTTAACAACTGTGTTACTAACTTAACATCTGTGATAATTCACTTAAGAATTGTGACAAAAGAGATTGTAAACAGGGAAAAACTTAACACTGTCTTTCTTAGCAATGGAAATTTTGGGCTCAATTGTAGTTGTAAGTCAAGGACTACCTATATGGATATTTAGGCAAAATATGAACTGTGGTGCCCTTGGTGCTCTCTGATCTTAATTGTTTTCTTGTAGAGATGTTTCATTACCCAAGGTAACATCTTCACTGTTAGAATGTGAACTGCATGATCTGTAACAATGTTGTGACATTTCAAAGGATGAAAATTCTTACTAAAGGTTTATATACCAGGTGATCATTTATTTATGTTGTCTCTTATTGTGATAGTTCAGTTATTGGATATACTGTAAGGAGGAGAAAGAGAAAAAATGTGTGTTTCTTTTTTAAAAATAAATTAGTAGTAGATTAATCTTGTTTAATAAAGTGAAGAATTTTATAAAACTTAACCTCACTTAGAACAGGCCCATTAAAATAAAAGTTACTTATGCAGAACCAGGAGAGAATATCAATATTTATGCATTCTATCTTGGTATTTACAGTGGAGCAGTATATCAATTAAATTGATTAGTAGCATTATCAAGATGGTACAATAACAAATTGAATACATTAAACAAAGCAACATAGCTAAACTAAGGTAGCGTGTTTTAATTTCTTTTTAAAAAAGAAGCTGAGAGTGAGATATAATGTCTGCTTTGAAGATGGAGGATCCCACTATTTGGAAGTGATGCAGGAGAAATCCCTTCTCCACATGACTAACGAACAAAATAATTATGAGCATATGTGCCAGGAACAGTCTGGAGGACATCTCCTTAATCAGCACAGAAGTGAATTTCCTTTTAGTACTTCCTGTGCCTGTTTACTCCTTTATTGACTAAAGTCTGGCACAATTAAATATATCATCTGCTTTAAAAAAAGTTTCTAAAAAAGACAGCAAAAAATGAATCTCTACTTCCGAGCCTACTTTCTGCAAAACAACAGATAATGTTAAATATATTCAAAAGTTCTAAAACTATTCCAGATTAAACATTCTTGACTATTTTGAAATCAAGCAGAATACATTGGGCAAGGTAAAGATTTAATAATTTAAAGGTTTAATAATTGTGAGATTTTCCAAAAAATAGCAGTTGGTGGTCTTTATAATACACACAATATATTTTGATTCCCTAAACCATTAATCTCTATAGCTTGGTAGATGAGTTGGAGATTACTATTAGCTATGCTTGCGTGATAAAGGAAGCTCAGAATGGGAATATAAAGAGTTGCTAAAATCTGGGTGCAATTTCTACCTCACACAAGGGTGTCTCAACAGAAGAGAAGGGTATTAGTTACAAGTTTTTACCTACCCCAAAAGCAATGCTACATGAAAGCAAGAGATTGCGAAAACATACAGTAAGCATGACACAGTTATATTAAAAAGAGACAGTCCAAGAAAAAAGGAATACAGATAGTCCTCAACTTAAAACCACATTTGAGCCCAGAATTTTTGTTGTAAGTCATTGCAGTCATTAAATGGGTCCCTATATGATCTGACTCAATGACCATTTTTACAAAGATCTTTATGCACATAACTGTGGTCGTTAAGTGAATTATATGATTGTTAAGTGAACCACATGGTTATAAAGCAAATCCAATATATCCAATGGGTGGTTTTGCTCTTTTCTGCTAGAAACCAGCAACACATATCACAACTAAGATCATGTGGATGCTGCAGATGGTCATGAACGTGAATTGGGTTGCTAAGCTTCAGAAATAACAATCATACGATTGGTGGGGGATGTTGTGCCAGTTGTAACTTTGAGGATGGATCATAAGTAGTATCTTTGAACTCTGTTGATCATAAGTAGTGTCTTTGAACAATAGTTAACCAACAGATTAGCGCTATCTAACAAAATGAAATTCAATGGTGAAAAAAATAAGGCTCTACATTTAGGCAAGAAAAAACAAATGTACAGGTATAGTATAGGGGGTATCTTGCTCAATAGTAGTAACTGTGAGAGGGATCTCAGAGTCCTAGTGGACAATCACTTAAATATGAGCCAGCAGTGTGCTGCAGCTGCCAAAAAAGCCAACACAGTGCTGGGCTGCATTAACGGAGGGATAGAATCAAGATCACGTGAAGTATAAATACCACTTTACAATGCCTTGGTACGGCCACACTTGGACTACTGCATCCAATTTTGGTCACCACGATGTAAAAAAGATGTTGAGACTCTAGAAAGAGTGCAGAGAAGGGCAACAAAGATGATTAGGGGACTGGAGGCTAAAGCATATAAGGAACGTTTGCTGGAATTGGGTATGTCTAGTTTAATGAAGAGAAGGACGAGGGGGACATGATAGCAGTGTTCCAATATCTCAGGGGCTGCCACAAAGAAGAGGGAGTGAAGCTATTTTCCAAAGCGCCTGAAGGCAGGACAAGAAGCAACGGATGGAAACTAATCAAGGAGAGAAGCAACCTAGAACTAAGGAGAAACTTCCTGACAGTTAGAACAATTAACCAGTGGAACAACCTGCCTCCAGAAGCAGTGAATGCTCCAACACTGGAGTTTTAGAAGAAGAGACTGGACAGAATTTGTCCAAATGTGTAGGTTTCCTTCCTGAGCAGGGGTTGGACTCGATGACCTCCAAGGTCCCTTCCAACTTTATTATTATTATTATTATTATATTATTATTATATTATTATTATTATTATTATTATTATTATTATTATTATTATTATTATTATTATTATTATTATTATTGTTGTTGTTGTTGTTGTTGTTGTTGTTGTTGTTGTTGTTGTTGTTGTTGTTATATGTTAAGCAAGGATTGCTTGTACAATATTTTGAATATCAGGAAGAAGGGATGGGGTGAGGGTTGCTAAGTGAAATTCTGTACAAGATGCCTTGAATGTCACCATGCAACTCTCCAATATATTATTTATTCCCAACTCAAAGTTTATGATAGGATTGAGTCAAATATGTAGTTAACTTAGAACTGATTAATGAAGAGGAAATTGTCATCAATCAGGTGCAGTGCTACACAATATAACAGATGTTACCACAAGATGAAATTGCTACAACCTCCTGATTTTTCACATCCTTTTCTACTGCATTAATAACCTGGGACATTTTCTCAATTTCTTTCTTTTCAATTACACTGGCCACAAAACTATAATAGATGTAGCTTGTGTCATATAAAACTGAGTATCTGGAAATAGCATCATAATCCTAATGTGGTAAGGAACAGTCTACAAAATGGGACTAGTTCTCCCTTTCTAAGTCATAAATCTCACTGAAAGCTACTTCCCAACCACTGCTTCTGCCACATAAAGCTTTTCTGGGGATGTAGTGTACACAGACTTATGCTTTCATCTGAACAGCAATGGTTTCTGAATAGGTAGATAGTTTAAGTTTGCATTTTAACGCTGTTAAATTTGCACAATTCAACAACATCTGCACACATTTTTCCAATTTCTATCCTAGAGGGTTGACTGATTGATTAATTAGCAAGAGTTATATATGCTGGACATGTAAAACAACTCCAAGCTATGTACAACATGAAAGAATATAAAATATAATAGGTGTAGGATGTAAATAGGATAAAAACCTGACCCATAAAATAACATTCTCAATGGTTTGTGGTGTGTTCAGTTCCAAGGTAAATAGAAACATTTTCATAATGGATATAGATTGCTATACTGTAGTGTCCATCTATGCTTTAGTTTTTAGGGAAAAGTTGGGTTCCAGATAGCATGTAACACAACAGAAATGTCTTTTTCCTGAGTGATACTATAGAAGCCCCTGCATGACATGTCATAATGAAAAGGATTATTAGGAGGACTTCTAAAGCTGGGTTGATCGGTACAATCTCAAACATCCTCCCCCTCAAGTCTATTGATTTTTTATTAATTACATCTTTATTCTTTTTCTGGCTAAGCTTCTATGCCTTCATTAAGTGCATGCCAAGCAATAAGTTTTTAGTTTCCTGGTCTGAAGTTGCAACTAAGTGGAAAACTTCGACTCCTCAATTTTTAATTATTGTACAATAGTTCAGGAATTTTGCCATTATTTTTTTTTGGCAATCCCATCAGTTACTAGCAATCTGCTGAAATAGAAAAATCAAGTTTCCTACCTTGACCCTTTTCTCGTTTTGTAGAGTTGAGTTCAGAGTAGCCCTACTACTCTTTCACCATTTTTCCAAAATATGAAAAAAGGAATTTTGAATTTATTCTTTTGTATGCTATTCCATTTATGAAGATAGGAAGAATATAGGAGATTCTTTTCCTACTATCTCTGTGGAGACTTTTTCCCTTGCCAGGAGCCAGAAACACTCTGAAACACAAAACTGCAAGGAGCATACAGGCAAATCGGATCTTAAGAAGAGCATAATTGATGCCAGTTGACAAGAGAAGAACACATGATGTTACTTTAAGGAATTTTTAAATATATATACACACTTCCTATCACCTTCACCCTTTCTATTTTAATAAGGAGAGCAACATTTGTTTCTTCAGAAATATATTCAAAAACCTGTCATCTAAAAGAGTTTTTTAAAACAATGCAGAAGCTCAAACCCCTAAACTTTCATATTAAATTGCTCCAGAAAATCACAGAGGTTTTATTGTTGGTTTCATAAATCCAGGGTTTGTGCAGTTTCTTTATAAGGAGCATTTTCATATCAAACAAATGCTGGAATGGAACCTTCCCTGCCAAAAAAAAAAGGCCTATGGATGCACACATTTGGTGCAGATCTGATGCACAGTGTTAAGGTTTCTTTTAAAAAAATTATTTTCAGTAATTGGAATCTTGCACAAGAGGATGATTGTCAATCCTACCAATGCTTTGAGATCATCAGACTGATCCTCCAGTGTTGGGTCTAGCAGTATTTCAAGCTTTTTTCCTCCTCTGCCATATGCCAATCTTATTCTTGCCATCAAGGCCAGTAATGTGGCAGAAAAGGGACAACCATGGGATAGATGACATATTTATTTATACATTTAAAACATGTATATAGCTGCCCACCTTTTAACCAACTCTGGGTGATCCCAATTAAAAATTAAAAGCCATATAAAATTATTTTAAAAACTGTAAAATTCAACCAGTTAAAACATAAAACATTAAAAAGAATAAAAACCTATTGCCAAATCAATTATCATGTGCAATTATCTAGTCTTCTCTCAATGCATGGGAGAAAAGCCAAGCCTTCAACGCCTTATGGGTGGTTAAAAGGGTGAAGACCTGTCAAACTACAGAGGAAAGAGTGGTCCATAGGGCAGGGGCTACCACGGAAAAAGCAGGCTTCCTAGCTCCCATCAGATGGCAATATTGAGGAGAGGGACTAGAAGCACACCCACCCTATCTGACCTGGTAGGATTAGTAGATGTCATATCTTTACCACAAGCACTGCATAAGGTGGGAGTGAGTAAGTAACTGGGTGGGAATAGATTAGGTCTCAGCAATCAGTTACCACTGACACAATTTGACCACTGTAGGATGCTCTGTGGTAATCACATGGCTCCTGTTTTACTTGTTCCTTGTTCAATTGTTCAATTGCAATAATTTGTAATCACTTTCTCCTCTGTACCTTTTTAATATGAAGAATAGGTGGAATAATTGCTGGATCATGTGGTATTACTGTGGATCATGTGCATTACTGTGCATCCAATATTTTGCATGATCCATAAAACATAGCTCCTATGGTTACACTCAATGAAACAGGAGATAGATGATTAAGAATCTCTACATAATTGCAATAATGCATGAGGAAGAAAATCCCTCTCCCACATACAGTGTCATAGCCTCAATCCAATTTCTACAATACCTGGAACGTGGAAGAATTTTCCCCCATCTTATCTAGGGTAAGCCAAATTTTTACATTCACTAGACTGTGAAAAAAAAAAGTAAAATCTTGAAGAATACAGGATCAACCTTCTTGAATATTGTTATCCTTCTGAGTTTTGCAACTAAACTCAGAATTCAGTGAGCTTGAATGAGGAAATTCTGAAACTTTTAACCCCAAAAGATTTGGAAAGCATTCGGCTGAGAAAGTTTGGCATATATTTTATTGGAATAGAATCCATGTCATCAGGTGCATGATGAAGTTTTATGTTCATTTACCAAGGATATGTTTGCTCACACAATGGATAAATACTACAGGAAAAAAGGCAGACAAACAGATCAAATGAACACAAAAGTAATAATTTGTAATAATTTCAATATAATTCATGACAATTTGTAACCATTCTGATTCTGTTGTAGTATACAAATTCATAAACATTAGATTGTCTCCCTAATGGCCTTTCATGGGGCCTTGAAAACTTGGCATTGTGTTCTGCGGGTGGGTTAGAATATGTCTTCTTTGGATGATAAGTTAGATTAATGTTTCTCAACCTTAACAGCTTTAAGGTATGAGGACTTCAACTCCCACATGCTGTCTGGGGAATTATTGGAATTGAAGTCCACACAGCTTAAAGTTGATAAAGTTGAGGAACACTGGGTTAGATCTAATATGTATTTTATATTTTTATTTCTTTTATTGTATGCCATTTAGAGTCACATAAAAGTAAGATGGATGGCTATATTGATAGATAGATAGATAGATAGATAGATAGATAGATAGATAGATAGATAGATAGATAGATAGATAGATAGATAGATAGATAGATAGATAGATAGATAGATAGATAGATAGATAGATTCTTCCATTATTCTTCCTCAACAAATGGGTATACTGCCATTTCTTAATTATTTTTGTTTTGCAAATTCTTAAATTTAACAATGTATGGAACACAAGTTTACTTCCTATTTCTGAACAAAAGCTGATTGTTGATCTCAAATACAGAAATTAAGATTTTCCCCTATTTCTTTAAAAAAATGCCTCCATGATCATGGCCATAGATCACTAGTTTGGTCTAACATCCAAGGTTATAACCTAAAAGAGATGTGCCAATAGCTATCAAAGTGTTTGACATTTAACTTCATTACAAAAAATGTATCATTACAGGAATATAAGATGGCCTCAGACCTCTAGTGAACTGAAATAATTGTCAAAGAATTACTGATTGGCAATTTACATAAACAACAAGAGATAAATAGTATAGTATAGAATAATTCCCATGACTACCAAACTGGCATTGTGATTCCCTAGGAAATAATAGTAGAAATATCTACCCATTATAGATATCCTGTAACACGAACTAGTCAATCTGCTATCAAATCTGTGAGTGTCTCTTCTTGACCCAAATAATTCCCTGGTTCAAGCATTACCAAACTCACAGTTGTAACCGTATCTCTAAAATCAAACAATTATGAAGACAGAGCTTAAAGCAGTAGTTACACTGACTGTAGTACATGTGGCTGTTTATCTGTGTTAGTCCTTGATTTGTTTTGCATGTTATACAGTATATCTGGATGTTATGCAATATATTCTTATATGGATTGCAATTCTGTATCTATTATTAAGGGACCCATGGAAATCAATGCTACTCAGGCTTCAATAGTCTCTAAAATCAAGGCATTAAGTTTTGAATAGAGTAAATGGATTTCTTTGGAATAAAGGGAGGAAAACATTGCTCATGCTCCGTGTAAGATTCTTGCCATGTAGCATTTTTGGAGTGCTAATGGTAATGAGGATGCTTTGAAGGAGCAGATGCTGAATTTAAATAAAGAAGTGGAGTATTTTCCTTGTGACAATGAATCACACATTAAGTGTAGCATAGGTTTGCCATTGAGCCAAGAAAGGCTCAAAAGAAAAGTAGTCAATTATGATGAAGTATGTCTGTGTGAGTGCATGTGTAAAAGTGTTGCATGTCTTTCAAATATCTTACAAATCAGAAACATTAGCCAAGCAAGTTTGGCTAAGGCATAGAAACTGACAGAATGTACACTGCTTCAGTTTCTCAAAACTAACTGTTCAATTAGGTTGTGTATTCTTTATTATTCACATAAAGCAAAACCTTCCATGAATGGCTAAAAGCAAAAAAGTAGAAACTAAAGGAAATTATACTTTCAAAAAGTGAACATTTCTATGAGAAGAATATTTAGGTAGATGTAAGCAAAGAGAAAGCTGCGCAAAATTGCACAAATACACAATCTTCATCTCAGCTGCAAATAAAGGAGATTTCATATCCTACATTTTAATAACAACAACAAAAAGAATGCCACAAGGTACAAATAACCCATTTAAGGAGCTCCAGATAAAAGTGTGTTGTTATAGCGTACAGATTTAACTTATGCAATGCACAAAATTTCTAGCTAATACAAACATTAAACCTGCAAATTTTAGAAATTATGATTATATTGTTGACCTTGTCAGGCCAGTGAAAACTAATATTGAAATCTTTGTATTTTCTGGCCTGAGAATCTTTACTTCCAGCTCATGTATTATTCAGTAGTTAGCAGGACAATGAATGAAAGAGAATTTTAAAAGTGAATGTTTTTTTCAAAGGGGAGATTGGTGTGCAAAAGTAAGGGTTATTTCATTTCCCCTTACAATTTATGGAAAAGTTACATGTTTTGCAAAGCTAGCAATATCCTTCCATGTTATTATAGGAATACCATCATTTTTTTTTTACATTTCTCTATTCTGAATCGCCATCCATGGGGTGGTGGTAGAATGTATAGAGAGCTATATAGAGAGAGCTATATATTAGCCAGCAACCTCTGTAAGAATCTTCTTTTAAAATGATTTGCTTCTTAATACAAATCAATCTAAATTATTTAGAATCTCAAGATTCTTCACATCCCAGAGTTCTGAAACGTGCAAAGGCTGTAAGCAATACTAATGTCTGAAATCACATGTACTGTAGATTTCTTTGTTAAATTCATGAGCTGAAAGTTGGGAATGAGTCTTTCCAAAACCACAAGTAAGATATTGCACAAATGGTTTGTGTTGCCAAGAAATATGCCACAGTGCAATCAAGCCCAGTTTTACTCCAAGCATGCTTATGATGTTCTAAGTAAGTTAAGATCTTTAATTTACAGTCCATTTTGCAAGCCAGTATACTGTTATTCAGCCCATCCACTTAGAAGTACTTGTAGTATACTAACTCACACTCATTAATCACTTTATGAACTGATGACATTCTGAATGGGAGGCTGATCATTACTTGGTAGTGTCCAAAATGGATTTAAGAAAAGATATACAGAAAGAAAGTTGTGAAAGAAATTAGAGTGAAAATAGAATTGCAGGAAGTGAAAATATATGTATTCAATATCCTCAGAAAGAGAGGAGTGAATGCCTTATGTCATGCCTGAATTTCTGGGACATTTAACATTCTTTTTTTGCATAATGTTGTTTTCCACAAAAGATAATAACTTAATGGGTATGTATGAACACATGTGGATGAATTGATGAAACGAGTATATAAATTGGTAGATAATACATACTAGATATTTTAAAGGCAATCCATTCAATTTTTTTGTAGAAATTTTAGGCATATAAGTATAAAACTGTTTCTTTTCTCTTCTTGTACAGCAGACTGTACACTGATCTGCGCACAATTCACATTCTTTTGTTCTTTGAGCATATCTGCATTTGCCTAAGGAATATTTTGGGTAGCCCACAAATGTAGCATTGTGTATTCAAGCTGCCCCATCAAAATGAATTGAATGCTTTGTGAATACATGTATAATTTTTCACGGTTAAAACAGATTTCAACATATCTATGAAATTTACTCTGTGCTGTGAAATATGTCCGGTCTCCTCCTTTAGCATTGGAAACTAATATTTCCTGAATTTTGATGCAATCCAACTAACTTGCTGTTCAGGACACACCACCTGCCACTTTGGCAGGATTGCTTCTTATGACTGAGCACATGGTCTAACAGTTAGGAAAGTAAAAATAAAGAGATGTAGCCTTAGAGCTGCAGTCTTTCTCAGTGTCGCTTTTATTCCTTTTACTAAAAATACCTATTCTTTTAAGAATGATCTAATATAAGATGCAAAATTATATGAAGAAATAAAACATTTCCAAAGAAAATAGTGCCAATTCTGGATTTGCAAATGAATGCCTTCATGAAGATGGAAAGACTAGACCTTGTCAAGGATTCAAATTTATAATATTTGGAGTGATGTATATTTTAAACATCACTTTTTAGGAAAGTAAAAATAAAGTAAGAGATGTAGCTTTAAAACTGCAATCTTTCTCAGTGTCGCTATTATTCCTTTTATTAAAAAATACCTATTCTTTTAAGAAGGATCTAGTTCTAGTGTAAGATACAAAATTATACGAGGAAATAAAACATTTCCAAAGAAAACAGTGCCAATTCTGGATTTGGAAATGAATGCCTTCATGAAGATGGAAAGACTAGACCTTGTCAAGTATTCACATTTATAACATTTGGATTGATGTATATTTTTAACATTACTTTTTTTCAATCTTTGACTAAAACCATTAGTATATGGCATATTCACCATCAGAATCTGTTGATGTTATTCAAACAGAAGAAACGTGCACCTTTCATATGTGGTGGTCATATTACATGGAAAAATCCTCTTGGTTAAGTTTAGCTATTCTGACAAGCCTTAAGACCCTGCTCTCAGTCATTTGTTAAGAGAAATGAAGGAAACATTACAATTATTTGTATTATGACTTATAAATTGTCATCTGGTCTTTTCATGGAAGAGATTTTCTTTGTGGGAATAGTCTTGCCCTTCACTGGTTTCCCCTCATTAGAATCAGAGAAGCACAGACTTATGGTGAGTCTATACATCTAGATCTTTGTTGCTTGAATGAAGTATGGGTCCAGACTAACTGAAGATGAGGAAGGAGTTCTTGGAACGAGAGAGGGGAAATGCTCGTATAACTTTAGTTGCTAAAACTTTAAAATATTTATGACATTTTCTATTATATTTTTGTATTCTGAGTTTTGTGGTAAATTGTGGCAAGACATTAAATACATCTAGGCTTCAGTATTACTACCTTGGGGTAACTGATAAACGATGGCCACATATTTGCTGAAACATCCTTAGATATATTGTGGTATTGATCTAAGCAATAAGTCAGGGATGAGGGGGGCTTATACAAGCATTGGGAAACCCAGAACATTATAAAGAAAATGACTGGGCTAAGATAACAAACTTGGTGCCTGAAAACCCAAGAATGTTCAGGAAGATGTGTGGCAAGTTAAACTAAGCTAAGCGACAGGAAATCACTTGATTTAGTCTCCACACTCTTTAAAATCATATTCTGTGAATGCTGTTATGACAGTGAAAAACAAGTTTTTTTTTTCTCTGTGAAATTAAATGTCACTCTTGATAGCATAATATTGGAAACATCATCCTTCCAAGTCCACACCAATACGTTACACAGAAAATTAAACTCTCTCTGTTTATTGAGTGGATAATGCAGTCTTCAAATGTGTGAGAACCCCTGCTAGGTGAGAAATTAAAAAAGGGAGTGCTATAAAATCTAATGGTATGTATGAAATACAGAAAAAGGTAACTTAATTGGTAATCAGAAGAAATCATAAAACTAATCATGCAATTAGTGTATTAAAAAGCCAGCATATGAGGTGGGTATAATTACCAAAAAACAATGGCATGCTGGATTCTAGAATTAGTGAATTAACAGTGATGTTGGGGGAGAGAGAAACTAAAGGAAGGAAAGATGTGTATATAGAGAATATACTACCATATTTATTTATTTGTTTTGGATACATGCACAAACACAGATCCCCGGGTGTAAGAAAGTCACTGTAAAAAAGTTTTTTTCAAATGCTAGATACAACTGAATGGGCACTTAGCCTGCAAAAAAAAAAAAAAAAAAAACCCACAGAAAGGAAATTCGGCTTAGGAATGGACAACTTCCTTTCAGAAGCCACTACCCTATTTTTCTAGGGCTTCTATTGAACAGATGTAAATTCAATTGGTTGAATTCAGATTAAGTGATACATAACTGAACTGATGGAATATTTCTTCTGATTTGTCAGTGATCAGATTTGTTCAAAAGCTGCTTGTAATCCCTTGTATATATGCACCCCAAAGTATGTGTTAGTGTGCATTTAAAAGTCATAAGAACTGTATGAAAATAAGTGTTAACATATTTTCCTAAAGAAATAAATTTCATCCTCTTTAGACATCTGCCTTTTTACCCCTGAAAGCGAATAAAAAATAGCAACTGAAATTAAAAAAAAAAAACCTCACACAAAAGATTCTCAATGGCAATGAAAACAAATCACCCAAACATTTCTTGGAAATTATATATAATTCTGCATTTCACTCCATCTATAAATATTTTTAAAAAATCTGTTTTAAAAAGATGTATGCCTTTAGGAAAAATGTTGCACATTATTAATTTATAGATAATCTCAAAGACTAAAATATGAATATCTTGATATTAACAAGGTGCAGAATAAACGGTGAAGTAGGAATTCTCTGTAACACCTAAATACCAATCCACACTTCAGTTTTCTAAAGTTACTTCAAGGAACCCTGTTTGTCAAAGTGCCAATTAATTCAAGAGTCTACAGGAGTTTTCCCTAGGTGGATGTCTTTCTGATATGTTCAGATTTCATTCCCAGAATCCCTCTGCTAGCATGACCAAATGAGACTATGGCTCCATATATATATGCAGAACAGCAAACTAGAGAATGATAGCCCAAATAAATAATCTGAAGCCATATAATCAAACTACTTCCTTACAAACAAAATGCCAGACTTGGCTATTCCCTGGTTGAGAGATTGTGCAGAAACTTTATGTAAGTGATTCTGAATTTCCCAGAAAGAGTGAGATATTTAAATGCATAGCAATGCAACTTCCACCTGTAATTCTTTTCCCAATTAAAGAGTAAAATTAAAGGTTTTCTCTGTCAGAAAAACATCTGCTATCTATCCAGCTTAAAAGCTGAAATTAGTTTAAAATTATCTTAAGTTGCCTAATTGAATGTTCAGTTGTTCAATTCAGTTTCTATACTGAATGTTCAGTTGTTTGAAAGAGTTGTAGGTCTCCTTCTAGATATCTCTGTTTGTTTGTTATCCTTACAAGGAAAAAGCTAACAACTCCCCGTTCCCCCAAACTATCAAATCAGTGTGATGAATTAACTAGCTGATTCCTAAACAATATTTAAGTGAACCTGTCCTCTCCTCTCCTGTCCTGCTATCTATAAGAAACTGGGAGACTTCCATCTAATGCCGCCTTTAGAAGAACATTATCCCATTGCTATCCCATTGCTATACAACACGGGTGTCAAACTCGCTGCGTCACGTGACGTGTCGCAAGTATTGCTATTTTTTTTTTGCATTGCCAGAGCTGGGGTGGGCGCGGCCTCCGCATGATGCAACTGGCACACGGGCTGGCAGTTTGACACCCCTGCTATACAACATGAATATTTACTCTTCTTCAAGAGCACAGTACTGGAAATATTTTGGAGTTGTGTTCATGAGCTTCAAAGTAGGTTTTGAGAATTTACAAGAGCTGTGTGTTTGTAAGCACACATAGATCTTTCAATAAATATTAACTCCTGATGACTGCCTGAACAAGTCCCTGCAGTTTTCTTGACAAGATTTTGGAAATAGTTTGCTATTGTCTTCTTTTAGGGCTGAGGGAGAGAGACTGGCCCAAGATCACCCCACTGATTTAATGTCTAAGGAGGGATTAGAACTCACAGTCTCCCAGTTAGTTATTTACTTCTCATTTTGAAATCTATTTTTTGATGTAAGCATGCCATAGAAATTTTATTGTGAATACACCAATGTTCATTCAAAATAGAAAAATGATGTGTTCTTGACATCCATCATTTTCCTGAAATGTAAAATTACTGGAAGCATGTGGAATTTCTGTTTACAAGCTTTGCTGTTTTAAAGCATACATGCATTCTTCTCCAATTCCTCTGCTCAGTCTAGAATGAATTTGTTCTGCCCTTTTGCCTTAGTACTTACATGTATGGGTGAATTTATGTATTCAACTTCCTGGGATTTTATTTAAAAGTTGACCTATCCAGTCTGGTTACTCTTGTTATCAGATGAAGAAAAATATCATAGAAATCCAACCCAGTAGCTTTCAGTTTTTTCCCAAAGCTCATCTCATACAAGATTTCTTTACATCTTTCCCCCACTTTCTCTACACATTGCTTGAATTGCATCTACTACCACATTATCTTGTTATTGTGAACACATTCTGATGTTCTTTTTTCTATCTAATCTTGGATAAGAACTTTTTAAAGTGGCCTGTCTCCTCATGCTGTGAAAACAAGCTCCTCAAAGGGATAGCATAAATAGTACATCTATTTAAAAAAAAAAAAATTTCATCAGGTGAATTGGAAGCTTTAGTTTACAATACTAGATAAAACCAAACAACTCTTAGGTGGAAGTATATAGTGAAATAGCAATGGAAAGAAACAGGTGCTAAATACTTATTTGAAATTCACTTGCCAGATGGCTCCCAATTTTCTGGGCTTCAAAATAATATGCCATATTTTTGCATGTGCAATAACATTGCAGCTTGGCAAAGACCTGATACATGCCCCTTGAATGGGACAATCCCTTCAGAATTCCCCTTCTTCCTATATATTCAAGCCATGACATGGAAGGCTATATAAGAATCAGAATAGAGCTGGAAGGGACCTTGGAGGTCTTCTAGTTCACCCCCCTGCTCAAGCAGGAAACCCTATACCATTTCAGACAAGTGGCTGTCCACTCTTTTCTTAAAAACCTCCAGTGAAGAAGCCCCTACAACGTCTGAAGGCAAGCTGTTCCCCTGGTTAATTGTCGTCACTGTTAAGAAGTTTCTCCTTAATTCCAGGTTGCTTCTCTCCTTGATTAGTTTCCATCCTTTGTTTCTTGTCTTGCCTTCTGGTACTTTGGAAAATAAGTTGACCCCCTCTTCTAAAGCTCAGTTTCTTACAATAATCCATAGGTATTTCTGATTTCATAGAAGCAAATTAGATTTTTATTCCAATTAGTAATGTAGCCAGAATATAAACCATGTTATGGCACTACTTTAATAAGTTTTGGTAAGCAGGGCTTTTTTTGTCGTAGAACGCCCAGAACGGAGTTCCAGCACCTTTTTTGGATGGAACCTTGTAGGGTAGGCAAGGCGGGTTGTATAATGTGTGTGAGTTCCGGCACCTTTTTTTTTTTTTTTTTTTTTACAAAAAAAGCACTGTTGGTAAGTATAAGTAATTATCCAAAATAGCCAACATATCATCAACATATGGAAACAGTTTGTATTCAGTATCCACAGTATCATATTTTGAAATTGTATAATAAAGAGATAAAAAATTTAAAATATTAGCGAGTCCTGCTCATCAAAACAGAGATTACACATTATTTACTCCTGAATTAAATGTTACATTGAAAACATTTATGCTTATTGAATAAAAAAAGCTAAACAAAAAGTAGGATTCTGAGCCCAATTCAAAGTTGTAGTAATGGAGAAAAAACAGTAATAGTTATTGTATTTTTACCACGAGAAAGGGTAAATTACTTCGTGAGATTTTCTTAACCATGTATGAAAACAACCTGGTTAGCTATTATGCTTCTTGATTGATTGAAGTTGTGGGGGAGACATTCTCAGAGAGAGGAGGGGGGTCAACCTATTCTCCAAAGCACTGAGAACAGGACGAAAAGTAATATATATAAGCTTATCAAAGAGAGATCCAATCTAGAATTAAGGAGAAAATTCCCCTCAGTGAAAACAATTGATCAGTGGAATGGCTTCCCTCTAGAAGTTGTGGGTGCTCCATCAATAGAGGTTTTTAAGAAGAGATTGAACAATCGCTTATCTGAACTAGTACAGAGTCTCTTGCTCAAGCAGAGGGTTGGACTAGAAGACCACCAAGGTTCCTTCCAACTCTGTTATTCTGTATTCTATATTTGCAGTTCTGATGTAGTAAATCTTTCTGGTTGCTCCTTTGAATCACCGTCCTGGTATAGAACATCTACTGTCTTAAGGCAAATTATCAGCATACAGTATCAAGAAAAGGAGTAAGAATAAAGACTTTTCATAACATAGCAGCAATATTTGAGCAAGGCAATATTATAATTAATATTGAAGTTAGATTAGGATTCAGTAAAATGAAGAGCTCATTGGGTGATTTGGGATTTAATGCTTTCCCTCACCTTAATCTACTTTATATAGATACAATTAGGAGAGTTCCCCTGTAGGCTATTCCAAGTTTTCAGACAAAAAAATGAGATATACATCATCATCATAATCATCGATCATTATAAGCTCTAAAGTTCAAATTCTGCACCCACTAAATTATCTTCAGTCCAATAGACAATAATTGAATTGGTTGTGTATGTGCAAATCTGTGTGTAATTATCTAAATCTATAAAATCAGATTTCTTTTATGTTACTACATCATCAATTCTTCTTTAAAACTGATCAGGACAATCATTTTGTACTTTCTAGTATTTGAAAAAATACGGTCCGTGAGGAATTGCAGTAAGATAAACCTGTGAAGACTGTTTGAACAGATATATCTTCTACCACCCCAGGTTTTTAGTCTACAAAAAAAAACACCTTTCAATGGTGATACCTCAGAACTACACCAGCCAGCCTTTGGTGAGAAGAATTTGATGCAGAATTGTTTCTCTCTTTCATGAATATAATTTGCAAGGTGAGAGCATTTCACTGATCTTCCACAGACAGGCACCTCTCCCAAGTTAGGCTTCTCAGAACACCAAATCTGCTCACATCCAGCTCTTACAATGCAGTAGGGAGAAATGGTACCATGGATCAAGCAAAGCCTTCTCCTAGTCATTCAGATGAGCAAACAAGATGACCTGAAAATCTTTATAGAACTCAGCAAGTGTCAGGTGAACTGGTGAGTGACAAATATATCTGTCCATGATCTCCTTGCTGGAGAGGTCTATTCTTTGATTAAAGCCAGCTGGGGATGCCACATAAAATTTCTGTCTGTCATTTCTCAGGACACACTGATCTCAGTTATAAGTATGAGAAATTCATACATATTCCTAAAACATAAAGATTGAGAATGTGCATAATTCCCTGTTGAGAATAAAACAGGAAGTATTTTTCCAAAAGCCCTGAGTCCAACTGAAATAAGCCTACCGTTTTCAGTGCCACTATGAATTCCTAAGATGCACCTGAGAATGTAGTCTTAAATAGGCATGCAAGACATCTGAAAGCTCAAGATCAAGTTTCCTATGCCAAAATATAATTAGCTCTATCAATCCCATCACAGACACTATTAGGTAGCAAGGTACTTAAACTTGAAAATTTCATTAAGACATATCATTTTTAATCTATCATTTTATTATATCCTACCCTTTGGAGATACCATGGCTAAGTCCCTGAATAAATTATCTATGTCTCTATCTTTATTTAATATATAGAGCTGTAAATATAGCTTTTCTTTATATTTTACTACAAATATTATGGTGTAACAATAATTTACCAAATCATTGTTGAGCTAGAATTACCTAGTTGACCTTCTTGATCTAAAAGACTAAGGTGGGGTGGACCCAAAGACAGGGACCATCTGGATATTCCTATAAACCAGATTAGGGCATTGAAAAAAAAATACCCCAGGAAAAGGTAATAACTAACTATTTATGTGGCGTTGCTCCATGATCCCTATATGGGGGTCTAGGAGTCATGTTTGATCCGAAGAAAGCTTTCCCTTCATCCAATTATTACGAGTAATCACAAGACTAGAAAAAAAATATTATTTCTTTTCTTAAATGTCCAGGTCTGTTGAGACTTCATCTCTCTGGATTTTCAGTCAAAGTGACTGGTCACGCTGGCTAGTATTCTGGGATTTGTAGTCTAATGCTCAAGAGACTTTGGTTAGAGAAAAGTGATTTATGGGCATCCTCAAGTGGCAGCTCTTAGCCACAAAAGTAATTGGTTTGTGAGTGGAATTCAAATACACGTGAAGTGACAGGCATATGCAGTACAATAACAGAAATAGAAGCAGCAGCTAATGTCAGAGACATAAAGCAAAATATTTTGCTTATCAGAAAAATGTATTGATAAGCCACTTTTCACACTTCTTTGATGCATCCCTGAAATTCTCTCAAGTTGTGTGACTGTCATATTAGTCTGACCCAGTGCTTTTAATGAGGTCAAGGCTTGGGGACTTGGGATCTACGAGAAAACAGTTATTGCAGCTCAGTTATCTGCATTTGATCCCAGTGCCAGGCAGTCCAAATACTCCTTGCTATAAAAATAATTACACATTTTAAAGTAATACCTGTTTCAACACATTAGACATTATGTCTTCCTCCAAACAACTGTTGCTAGGCAATAACATCAGTCAATAATGAAACACATAGATATTTGCTTTGCTGTATTGTGGGATGCAGGGATTTGTTTAAGTTGTGTAAACATTTTAACCTGGACCATTTTTCAAAGTATGAAATACTTACTGCCAAGGTAAAGCTTACAAAAATGTTATTAGAAAATATATAATACATTACAGGTGTTATTTCCTATTATCCAAACAGATATTTCTGGATGCATCTTTAGAGGATATTCTTCATTTTAAAAATTGCATTATTTAGAGAGAAAATCTCTGTCTTTCTCTTTCTGTCTTGTCTGTCTCTCTTTCTTTCATACACGCACACACAAACATAGACAAACACATAAAACTTACACACAAATACACTGTCAATGCTGCTAACATTGGATGTCGAAGTTCTTTTGAAGGGTTTCATCTATCAGAACCGTGACATACACATTCAGAGAGAGAGAGGGAGGGAGGGAGGGAGAGAGAGAGAGAGAGAGAGAATTTTTACGTTTTTTATAACGTAATTTTCTAAAGTTGCTACTTCCAAAAAAGGGTGTGACAAAATTGCATAAAAATTAAAATAAGGTTTATTATGGAATTATGGCACAAACATAATCGTAGGGCACCAGATTAGAAAAAACTGTTCCCTGGGACACAATTCCCTTGAAATTAATTTATGTTCCATTGAATTCAATGAGGCTGCACAGCATATTCATAAATACAGATAAAACATTTATCAAGGGATTTATTATGAAACTCTTTGAAATACATTTTGAGCTTTGTTTATAATGCTATATTTATAGTCAGGGCTTTTTTTGTCATAGAACGCCCAGAACGGAGTTCCGGCACCTTTTTTGGATGTAACCTTGTAGGGTAGGCAAGGCAGGTTGTATGACATGTGTGAGTTCCGGCACCTTTTCTTTTTACAAAAAAAGCACTGTTTATAGTACTGATATAAGCAGTAAGTAGCTGTAAAGCTTTGCAAAGAGGTAGAACATATCTACCACATTCTTGGATATATTATGTTTCTGGTAGTTTCAACAACACGTGCCTTACTCTTAAAATCAGGTATGTGGACAAGGAGGAACAGTCACTATGCCATGTAGAAATTAAGAAGAAATGTCTAAATCAACCCATGAGAATGACTAACTCAATCTTGTAGGTTCAAAAAAGAAGTTTACATATAATAATGAGCGTATATAATGAAAAGAATTGCTCTTTAATAATATAATCCAAATCATTCAAGCATATGAAGATTTATCTGGAGATGATATGATTTGATACAGCCCCCTACAACTTGCTCCAGCATGAGAAAAGAAGATGGTGGAAGATATCCAAACTTTAATTTTGAAATAATTGCATCATAATGCAGTTCCGATGATGAATTTGTCCCCTGAACCTTTAGCAAGGCGAAAGTGGAACAAAATACACCACTCACTTCTCAAGATGAATATAATCCCAATCCAAGACAGATTCCAAATAGCAGGAATTTAGAATTGATATAATTGTCTTAAATCTACAAATTTAAGCAAATATCAGAAATAAGAAATACACGCAGAGCTGAATATAATTGAACAAAGTGTGCAGATAAAGTTTTCATGGACTATTTAGAGTCAAATGATCTCTTTCAATATAAAATAATTACTCTATTTGAACAATAAATTTGATCAAGGTCAGTGAAGTCCTAACAAGAAACCCAGGTGGTCAAGTGAGAGCTATTAGAAAAGAGTAATTAGTTTTATAACTAAGACCTCCATAGTATAAATGATTGCACAGTAGTTTCTTTTGGGGCTGATTTTGTCCTACCTAGACAGAGAAATGTTGACTTCATTATTTCTACCCATAAGTATTCAGGATACTTAATAAAATCTTAAATAAACAATCCCAGAGGCAAACTTCTTGCGAAGTGCAGTTTCATTTACTGTTATGTAACCACAGTCTAAGGAAACCTAAGAGAAATGGGATCATGAAGCAGCTAAGCTTAGATTCTGCTAAACAAAATGAGTTTGAGTAAGATGTCAAAGGCCAAAATATATTTAACACAGAACTCCATGATCAGGATCTTAGCAATTGTGTGCTTTGTTTTACAAAAGGTTTACTAGCAACCTTGTATTGGGGAAGATGAATTAGATCAACATGAATAAGTGTTAAGCTTGTTGCTTTATCTGTTAAAAATCTTTTCCTTTTGTCCAGTGGGAGGAACTTGTAAGTACATTCCATATTTTTTCCTTGTTCTCAGTGGAGTACAGAGATTCAGCACACTGGTTTTAATAGCTGGTACCAGTCAGGTAGGGAAGGACTTTCATTGCCCTCCTTCTCTTTCCAAAGACTCTATTCATACAATGCAAATAAATGTATTAAAGAAGCATCTATATTATAAGCAATGGTGAAATGCAATTGACTTAGGCATACATAGTAAAGTTTCAAAGCTGTTGGATGTCCTGAATTTATTTCTAGAGAAGCTAGTCAGTTGTTATTGTAACAAAGCAAGATATCCCTTCATGTAGCATCTTAAAGTGCAAACATAGATTTCTGGAATAAGGTTGAGATTCAGAATAACTGAAACAACAAAAAACCAAATCACATTTAGCATACCAGAGTTAGCTCTGCTGTTAGAATGAGAGTGATAGGGAGATTTAACTGGATCTCCAATTAAACTGCAAATGGACAAAAGCATTCTATAAAGCAAAAACCCCTTTGGGTTTCAATTATGTTTGTACTAGTAAAATGATCTGAGATGCAAAGGTCAAACAGAGCTTTTTATAATAATAATAATAATAATAATAATAATAATAATAATAATAATAATAATAATAATAATAATAATAATAATAATAATAATAATAATAATAATAATAATAATAATAATAATAATAATAATTAATAATAATAAAAAGTTGGAAGGGACCTTGGAGGTCATCGAGTCCAACCCCCTGCTCAGGCAGGAAACCCTATACCATTTCGGACAAATGGCTGTCCAGTCTCTTCTTAATAATTACTTGTTCACAGATGTAAGAAAAGAGTGGCCATTGCAAACTTCAAATTAATGTTAAAGGGAGATATATATTTTTTGGGTTCTACTCTGAAATTTAATGATTTAGGGGAGAAGCCACAAATAGCTGACATAAGGAGAGGCAATGGGAGAGGGGGTGGGAGACAAAAGAAATGAAAATGTCCTTTAATTGCAAGATACCATTTTGGATATTCCTGTCAACTACATCATTAAGAGAATAGACCTACTTATTGCTGAAGGAAAAATGACTTCTGCAATACAGGAACTGTGAGGTCCTTGGTGCTCCTGAGCTTGATTTCCCCCCCTCCTTTCTAATTCTCATTCCCTTCTAACCAGGGCTTTTTTTCTCATAGAACGCCCAGAACGGAGTTTCGACACCTTTTTTGGATGGAACCTTGTAGGATAGGCAAGGCGGGTTGTATGACGTGTGTGAGTTCCGGCACCTTTTTTTTTTTTTTTTACAAAAAAAGCACTGCTTCTAACAATGATGATGTTATCTAGTTGGGTAATGAAATGTCTGCAAGAAAACAACTAAGGACTCCAACACTTCAATCCAGAGCTACAAATATTCTGTTCTATTGATAAAAAAACCTGTTCTTAAGGAATGGAGATTTAACACTGGAACTGACTTGACTGATAGAACCCACAGCATTTCATTAGATACTCAGAGAAGACAGTAGCTGCTTCAGAGATGGCTAAATGGAAGTCCTCCAAGCCAACAATTCCTATTTGCTCAAACTCAGCATGATATTTTTGCAGCATTGCCAATTACACTCTTAGTTTTAACCAAGCACTAAATGTGGCAAGCAACTCTTTTGTACTTACAGCTGATTGACAGGCTCAGGTTAATTTACTATAATTTACTGCAAAAAAAGTTATCTGGTATTTTTCCAGCTGTTTTAGGCTTCAGTTTTCTTAAATCTTTCTTATTGCATATGCTAGGAAAAAGGAAATTAAACTCCAGAACATCTGCAGAACATCATATTGCCAGCCCCATGGTAAGCTGTTTATAAATTAAAATAACTTTATCGAGGTCCTGCAGATATCTTGCTTCAACTTAGTGCCTTCAAAATTAAACACCTGCATGGCAAGCACCTGTATGCTATAATTGCCAAGCCATCTGCTGTACATAAGGCAGGCTTCTTCTTTTTTTGGCTTTTTTTTTTAGGCTTGGGTGTCAAGGGAAATTGTTAGAAAAGGAAATCTTTTTTTAAAAAAAAGATTCTAGACTGCAATGCCAGCACAGACTGTACAGCTAAGAAAGCCAAGTTTATCATTAGATTTTTCTTCCTCATTTTTATGTGGAATTTTCTTGATAATCAATACCATCATTACATGAAAACCTAAATGTTGGAAGAGGTATTATTGTAATATTTTTAGGGAAAAAAATTAATGCACAAGAAAAAGAGAGCCCATCAAGCGATTAATCAGGGTTTTAAATTTGAATTAAAATGAGCTTGCATTGAAATGTATTTTACTAATAAGCAAATAAATTGACTCAATGTATATGAAAATTCTCCAAACGCACATTATAAATGTATTGTTTATCACTAACTGGACTTTCTTGGGTTTTTTTGAAGACATTTCGCTTCTTCAGCTCTGACTGGATGGTGGGGAATAGAAGGATTTATATTCCTTGCAGAAAGCTGGTCATTTGCATTCTTTTAGAGAGTCATTGAGGCCACTTGGAGGTTTATCTGTGTCCTCAGGGTCACCTGAGTAGTGCAAATGGGTGTGGAGCCTTCTTGGAACTGCTGAAAGGACAGTGTTGAAGACTGGAGATAGATGATATTGTATCCCTTCCCTTCTGTTGAGAGAGGACGGTTCAATTTTGACATAGATGGCCTCTTTGACCCCTCTTTCAAACCAGTGATCCTCTTTGTCCAAAATGTGGATTTTGCTATCTTCAAAAGAGTGGCCTTTGTCTTTTAAATGCAGATAGACTGCTGACTCTTGTCCTGATGGGTTTGTTCTCTTATGTTGTGCCATACGTTTATGAAGTTGTTTCATTTCCCCAATGTACAGATCTGCACATGTCTCACTGCATTGTACTGCATATACCATGTTGCTCAGTTTGTGTCTGGGTGTTTTATCCTTGGGGTGGACAAGCTTCTGCCTTAGTGTATTTTTGGATTTAAAATGTGCACCTATGTTGTGTTGGCTGAAGATCCTCCTGAGCTTTTCAGATATTCTTGCAATGTATGGAATGACAACATTGCTTCATTTATTGTTCTCTTCTTTGTCTGTTATGAAGGAGCTCCTGCTGGGTCTTTTTTGGGATTTAATGAAGGCCCACTTGGAATAGCCACATGTTCTGAGGGCTTCCTTGATGTGTTTTAGTTCTTTTTCTTTCCCATCTTTGCTGGTAGGGAGGTCTTCAGCTCGGTGGTGTAGGGTTATAATAACTTCCATTTTGTGCTCCAGTGAGTGGTGAGAATCAAAATATTGATCTCTGTGTGTGGGTTTTCTGTAAATTTCAATGTTAAGGCTTCTATCTTCCTTAATGTGTACTGCACAATCCAGGAAAGCTAGAATATTTTCTTTAACATCTTCATGTGTGAATTTGATGTATATGTCCACCAATAGATGACAGATTGCTTCCGATGCTTCCAGTTCCTGTGTTTTGATCTTAACTCAAGTATCGTCCACATACTTATACCAGTGATTGGGTGGAATTCCTGTGAAGGAGTTTAGGGCTTTGGTTTCTACCTCTTCCATGTAAAGATTGGCCACAATGGGGGACACAGGTGAATCCGTGGTGTAGCCATGTTTTTGTCTGTGGAAACCTTCATTGTATTTAAAATAGGTAGTGGTCAGGCTGGAAAGAAGACTTTTTATGGTGATCTGAAGACTCATCTGGGACTTTCCCCCCCCTGTAATACTTTTTAGAATGATTCTAAAATCACCAGTGTCTAATTGATCAATCACCAGTCATTTTAAAGATGTCATCAATATTCTATCATCACTGGACTGTTTCAAAATTAAACTCAATAACCTTTATCAGCAGATCAACTGAAATCAATATTGTTCATTACTTAATATAACTACTTCTCATCCAATTCAGTGGATATTTGGAGGTAATTATCACCTAATCTTGCTCAATATTTATAATATATCAATAAATCTTACATGAGTTATATCACTTCACAGGTTTATCACTGATAACTCTTGGACCAATAATTAATATTATGTTACTACAGTACTATAATCAGTATGATAGGTGATTATTAGGATAAAAAAAATTAACAATATTCTAGAATTTCCAAGAAGTAAACAGAAAGTAAACACAGATAGCAGAGAAGTTGGACTTTCTTATCAGTCACATTAGCATCCCACATATCTAATGGTGCATTATACCTAACAAATTGATTAGCTTTCCCCCTTTCCATAAGAGTGGTGTTTGGAGATTCACAATGTTTTGGAGATACGTATATAGACAATGTTATGATCTTGCTGACCTCATCTTTTGATGACGATGAATAGGAAGTAGAGCCAGGGGCTTTTAGGGATAATTTATCTTGGAGGAATGACTCCAACAGCATTGATACTCCCACTAAGACAGATCCAGCAAGCCCCAGGACTTCACCTAATAATGATCTTCCAGACTCTAAAGTCCACCCATTCAGCCCCAAGCAGAGATGTGCTTGAAAGATATAAGATATATATGAGCTCCATGGGTCAGATACGCTGGCTGCAAAGCAGGCTTTCAGGAGAGTAGGCTCCAATCAGTAATGTACATCAGCTGGGCAAGCCTAGCTTGTTTATTGGCTTTACCCCCTGACAGAAAATTATGAAAATCCATCTCTAGTCTTCTTTGATCTGCCATTTGATTATTGGATTCCTGGTCTTGACTCATGCCAAGCCTTGATTCTATTACAGTTGCCATCTTTAACTATAGGTAAGGAGGACTGTTTGCTTCTGAAGGTTCTGCCTAAGTTTGCATATCTACAGATTGTGGCAGGCCAATAGTTAAAACACAGAAAAGACATAGACAAGGAGGCAAATACCATAGTGGCCTGCAAGACATGTGGCATGTTTGTGCTCCTCCCTGAGGAGAACTTCAACTAGACTTGCACCACTTGCAAATTCACTGCTTTTTTGGAAAAGAAAGTAAGGGTTTGCAAGCACATCTCACCATTTGGATACTCATCATGGAAGATGAGGAGTTTCTGAAAAAAAGAGAAGGAGGTCTGCCAAATGAATGCAGTCCTTGACTTACAACAATTCATTTAGAGACTGTTTGAAGTTACAATGGCATTGAAAAAAGCAACTAATAAGAGTTTTCACACTTATGACATTGTAGCATTCTCATAATCATATGATCATAATTTGGACATTTGGCAACTGGCACGTACTTATGACGGCTGTAGTATGCCAGGATCATGTGATAATCTTTTACAACCTTCTGACAAGCAAAGTCTATGGGGAAGCCAGATTCATTTAACAACCATATTACTAACTTAGCAACTGCAGTGATTCACATAACAACTGTGGAAAAAAAGGTTGTAAAATGGGGCAAAACTTGCTTAACAACTGTCTTGCTTAGCAATGAAAATTTTGGGCTCAATTCTGGTCATAAGTCAAAGACTACCTGTAATTACAAGGAAAATAGAAATTGCAGAAGATAAGGACTGACAGCATGCAGTTTGGAGGACTGAGAGATTCCGTGTGGCTTGAGCTACACAATCAGTTTCACATCCTCTCTCTAAAGGATGATTTGCAGACTTTTGGAGAAAGATTTTTCACCCAGTATTCCAGGAATGGGAAAGAGACAAATTCAGACTTCCTCAGAGGGGAGAAATCCAATGGCTGTCCCAAAGAGAAACAGGTGTTTAAGTGATAAGTGACTCACTTCAGAGAAATTGAATTAGCAATTTGTAGACTAGGCAAAAATGTGTTCTCTCCCAGGTCTAGTTTAGTTTAACGAAGAGAAGGACGAGGGGGGACATGATAGCAGTGACCCAACTTATCAAATCTACCAATCACTATCTATTTCATATTATAATATTACACTGCCACAAAGGGCCTGGAAAGGCTATGATGAGATAGACAGGAAGGCAAAGCAGATTTCTTTATTACATGTTCAGATTGGATTTGGCATTTCCATCCACTTATCGAGCCCTTTCCAAGGACCTGGAATAGACAGATCTGGATGTTTTATGACATCAAACATCATTGCAGGATATAACCTGTTTCAAGTAAAGCTGCCTTTTGCAATTGACTGATGGTGAATTTGTCAATGACAAGAGTGTTCAAGTGGCATTCCAGTTCTTTTGGGATTCACCCAAGGTGCCTATTACTATTGCTTTACCTTTGGTTGCTTTTGCCACAGTCATTTTGCTTCTATTTGCAGGTCTTTTATGTTTTATTACCTTCTCCAGTTCTTTCTCTTCTATTCTGCTGTCTCCAGCTACTGCCACATCCACTAGCCAGACTTTTTTTGTCTTTTTTATTGACAGTTGTTAAGACTGGGAGATTATGGTGACAGGTGCCTGTCTATTTGAATTCAAAAATCTCACAGCAATTTAGCTTCTTCAATTTCTATGACTTTCTCTATTTTATGATCCTAACAGTTATGCTTGCAGGCCAATGAAATTTCTTGCAGATCTTCCAGTGAACTATTGTTTCTAATGTGTCATGCCGTTCCTGTGGTCAGTTTGGATGATCTTGGTCAGCAGCTAACCAGGTGGTCTACTGTTTCTTCAGTTTCTTTGCAGAGATGGCACTCACTATCTGTTGCTGTTGCTCCCATTTTTCTTGGTAGGTAGAGCCTGTCAACATCACTGTGTGGGTGAAGGGCATGATTCATTGTCATTATTTTTCTGGTCTTCCTATCCAGGGCCTTTAGTTTTGCTTGAGCCCAATTCACTATTCCAGTGGTGTATCTAAATGACTGGAATTACCAAGATGTTGATTGCCTTGAAGGTATTTCCTTCGTTGAGTTTGGATTTTAAGATCTTCTTTACTATCTTGAGGCATTCATTTCTAACCTTTTTCTTGACTTCATTGAGCTTGATGTTGTCAGGTTGTAGGATGTTGTCAGGTTGTAAGTACTTATGGTGATCATTGTTATCCAAACTCTTGATATTATTTCCATGGGGCATCTTGATTCCATCAGTTTTCACTATTTTTCCCTGTTTCATGGCAAACATGGCACATTTGTCCAATCCAAATTCCATTGCAATATCTTGGCTGCATATATGGATAGTGTTGAGCAACAATTCTATTTCAGATGGTGTTTTTCCAGTAGCAGTGATATTGAGTCTCGTTGGAAGATTCCTCTCTTGATGTTAACCTCTCCCATTCTATCACCATTGACCAGCAACCGGGTCTTCCATTGTGCCATCAATCTTTGTACAAAGCGTCTGATGTTTCTACTGACTCCTGTTATTTCTAGGCACTTGATTATCCAATCATGTGGCAGGGAGTCGAATGCTTTCCTGTAATCAATCCTTATTACATTTAGGTTGGTCTTTCTTCTCTTGCAATTTTTCAGAACCATCTTTATCAATTAGATATTGGAGTAGGATTGATATTTTAATACAGAAAATTCTTAAAAGTGAATATAAAAATAAAATCAGAAACTTTTCTTCTGGGCCTAATGGAAAAAGACTTGGAAAAAAAATGTGGAACTCTGATTTTATATATGTTGACGGCAGCACGACTACTTTACGCACAAAAATGAAAGGGTGTTTCAATTCCCACCATGGATGAATGGCTGCAAAAGTTGATGAAATTAGCAGAGATGACTAAATTGATTATTCTAATCAAAGAAAAGAATATAAGTACTTTTGTTTCTACTTGGAAACTGCTTCTGGACTTTGTGCTTGAGGTGGGAAAAATGATACTTTAATTTTGGGTTTTACTGATTAGATAATGATAATAATAATAATAATAATAATAATAATAATAATAATAATAATAATAATAATAATAATAATAATAATAATAATAATAATAATTAATAATAATAATAATAATAATAATAATAATAATAATAATAATAATAATAATAATAATAATAATAATAATAATAATAAGAATAAGAATAAGAATAAGAATAAGAATAATAATAATAATAATAATAATAATAATAATAATAATAATAATAATAATAATAATAATAATAATAATAATAATAATAATAATAATAATAATAATAATAATAATAATAAGAAGAAGAAGAAGAAGAAGAAGAAGAAGAAGAAGAAGAAGAAGAAGAAGAAGAAGAAGAAGAAGAAGTTGTTGGAAGGGACATTGGAGGTCATCTAGTCCAACCCCCTGCTCAGGCAGGAAACCCTATACCATTTCAGACAAATGGCTGTCCAATCTCTTCTTAAAGACTTCTAGTGTTGGAGCATTCACAGCTTCTGGAGGCAGGTTGTTCTAACTGTCAGGAAGTTTCTCCTTAGTTCTATGTTGCTTCTCTTCTTGATTAGTTTCCATCTGTTGCTTCTTGTTCTGCCTTCATGTGCTTTGGAGAATAGCTGTACCCCCTCTTCTTTGTGGCAACCCCTGAGATATTGGAACACTGCTATCATATCACCCCTAGTCTTTCTCTTCATTAAACTAGACATACTCAATTCCAGCAACCGTTCCTTATATGTTTTAGCCCTCAGTCCCCTAATCATCTTTGTTGCTCTTCTCTGTATTCTGTACTCTGTACTAGAGTTTCAACATCTTTTTTACATCATGGTGACCAAAACTGGATGCAGTATTCCAAGTGTGGCCTTATCAAGGCATTATAAAGTGGTATTAACACTTCACGTGATCTTGATTCTATCCCTCTGTTAATGCAGCCTAGCACTGTGTTGGCTTTTTTGGCAGCTGCAGCACACTGCTGGCTCATATTTAAGTGATTGGCCATTAGGATTCCGAGATCCCTCTCACAGTTACTATTACTGAACAAGGTAGCACCTATACTGTACCTGTGCATTTGGTTTTTCTTGCCTAAATGTAGAAGAGATGATATTAAAGGGGGTGAGAGAAGAGATGATATAAAGGGGGGTGAGAGAAGAGATGATATTAAAGGGGGTGAGAGGAGAGAGGATATTAAAGGGGGTGAGAGAAGAGAGGATATGAAGGGGGGTGAGGACTACCTGTACTTTATCACTTTTTTCCGTTTTTGTTTTTGATCAGGTTTTTGACACCTTGCTAGGCGACTAGTGGTACTTGAATATTGCCATATTCTAAAAGTGGTACAACTGGTGAAAAGGTCTGCTCTAAGTACATTTTTCATCAGATGTCCAGGAACTCCAACATCTAGTGCAGTCTTTGTTAACCTGGGCAGTGACTGAACCAGCATGGCTTTCTGTAATTTACCATATTTTTTATGGGAGAGACCCTCTTTGTCAGACTCCTCTAATGAGACCTGTCCAGTATGGTTGAATTTCTGGCATCTTCCTCACAGAACACAAACCCCACAACCACATCAAGAATTATTGTTATTATGGTTTATCGCACAGTTAGCCAGATGTTCAGATTGGGTTTGGAATTTTGTCTATCGAGTCCTTCGTCACAGGACAGAAGCTATTCTGAGTAAAGCTGCCTTTTGCAACTGACTAATGGTGAATTTATCAATGCCAATGGTGTTCAAGTGGTGCTCCAGTTGTTTAGGGATTGCACCCACAGCTATCATTATTATGATTTAATCTTCAATTTGATCCACAGTCTGGGACTGGTAAAAACTTAAGAGTGAAAGTCCTAACCAAGGACCTAAGAGCTGTTAAGGTAATGTCTAAGTATATAGGCAGTTCTGAGTAGAGTGGTTTTTTGCAAAGTCAGAATATTCAGGTCTAATAAGTTCAAAATTTCCATGTATCTAGACAGCCCTTTGGATATTGCTTCAAGGACTCCTATTACTATAAGTACAACCATTGATTTCTTCCTTCACAATCACTCAACTTCAATTTGCAGTTTGCGATATATATATATATATATATATATATATATATATATATATATATATATATGTTTCTCTTCAATTTGTGTATTGCAATATTGATGAACTAGAGTTTTTTCTTTTCCACAATAGTGATATCAGGCATGTTGTGGGCCTGTCTGTTTGGATCTGAAAATTCCACAGGATCTTGACCTGTTCATTTCAAAGAGCTTGTCAATTTGGTTATTTTTGCTGCATTTGAACCCAAACTTCTGGCAAAGCTTCCAATATATGATTTTGGCAACTTGATCATGATGTTGTAAATAATCAGTTTGTGAGATTTTGCTGTAGCCACTGATAAGGTGATCCACTGTTTCATCTTTCTCATTGCATAAACGACATTTGCTATTGTTACTGACATGTTGAAGTTTTGCTTTTATTGAATTGGTCTGCAAGGCTTGTTCTTGGGCAGTCAAAGCCTTCAGTTTCTTTCTTCAGCACTCCTGATCTCAACCAGCTTTGTATCTACCTTTCCTTCAATGTCCTTCAGGTACTGACTGTGCATAGGTTCTTTTTACAGTTAGAAACTTGATGCTCAATTGTTTCCTTTCAATGCCATTTGTCCGAAATGGTATAGGGTTTCCTGCCTGAGCAGGGGCTTGGACTAGATGAACTCCAAGGTCCCTTCCAACTTTATTATTATTATTAATGTTCTGCTTTCAATCTTATTGTTTTCAAAAGGTTTCCCCTGTTCACCTATTTCAGCAGATAGATAAGAATAATGTGGTTTTTTCATCAATACTTCCAAGTGAAATTCATAGCTCAAGAATGGAATAGAGGATTCTGGAGGTGAACTGTTGGCTCAAAGGTTGGTATCAACAAGACAAATTTGGATTCTTGGACCATAGTCTACACAATATCTATAAGAAGAGCTTTTGACAAGATATGGACCACACCACACAAAGATTGGAAAGAATGTAATGGAGCTCAGGACATCTGGCAGACTTTAAATTAAATTAAATCTGGAAAAGAAGGAAAAAAATTCCTAGAAGCTATCCCATGGGAATCAGGAAGAAATACAGATAGGTGAGGAAGTGATTAGAAAACACTATGAATGAATTCAAATCACTGGAGTCAGATTACATCCAAGAATACTAAATACTAAAAGTGGCAGATGTAATCTCAAAGGCACTGACAATAAACTTTGAGAACTCCGGGGATACAAGAGAAGTGGCAAAAGGTTGAACATTCTAATCTTTTCAAAAAGGGTGGGGAGGAGTAGACCCAGGAAATTACAGACCAATCAGCTTGACATCAGTGCCTGGGAAAA
This sequence comes from Azemiops feae, assembly GCA_023970755.1. Lineage (NCBI taxonomy): Eukaryota > Metazoa > Chordata > Lepidosauria > Squamata > Viperidae > Azemiops > Azemiops feae. The sequence goes on along the minus strand of JALGBA010003870.1, from coordinate 548,634 downwards.
TTGTAGAAAAGATAATCAAGCAGTAGGTTTGCAAGCACTTAGAAAGATACAGGTGATTACTAGAAGCCAGCATGAGTTTGTTAAAAATAGGTCATGCCAGACCTGATTTTTTAAAAAAATAAAATGATTATACTAGTAGACCAAAAAAATGCTCTAGTGTATGTAGACTTCAGTAAGGCATTTGATGAAGTTGACCATAGCCTCTTTGTAGATGAAATGGAATTATATGGGGGTGAATAGTCCCATTGCCAGATGGATTCATTGCTGATTGAATAACTATACCAAATACATGAAATAATTTTATTAAGTAGTAGAACATCTTGGACTCATGGCTGCTCTATCACTGAAAATTTTCACTTTTTTAATATGTATATAATTTTATTAAAATGTTAACAGTAATAATAAGAACTAATGCAAACTAAATTAAAAGATAGAAAAGAAGAAAAGAATGAATAAAAAAAGCTAAAAGTGCAAAACGAAGACAAACAGAAGTTAAGCATTTTTTATTTTTATGCAAAAAGTCCATAAATGTAGATATTGCCCTTTCATTAATCAAAGAAATTAGTTTCTCCCGGGGACTTCCAGTTTTGCACAGTAGCGCAGCAGCCAAGGGATTGTGGGGCTCCGCACCCTACAGCTGATTTTCTTCCTGTTAGGGGACCCTAAATGGGCCAGAAGTCACCCCAAAGAGGCGGCAAAGAAGGAAGAAAGTCCCATGGACCATGGAGAGATGGCGGTCAACCCGACTGGTCTGGGAGAAGCCTTCCAGAAACCAACAGAGAAAGGCTAGCCTAACTTCAGAGTCTAGCCCAAGCTACAAGCAACTGAAGTCAAAAAGTACTACTTTAAGCTGATTGTAAACAGCGCGTTTGAATCTGGGTAAGAACATCATTTTCTCCATCCTACTTATCAACTAATTTCCTGGAAAAAAAATCCCAAGAAGCAAAAAACCTCCGAAAGTGAAGAAGGGAGATCTTTGCCCCACCCTTTTACTAACGGAAATGGCAACTTAAACCTTTATGGAGGACTAAAACATATAGAAATGAAATGAAATGAATATAAAACCTAAATTTGGATAAGTTTGAAATTGTTGAATGGTTAAGATTCTCATTTTAAAAACAACTATTTATTTTGAAAATTGAAAAATGAACTGGTACTGACATCTTGTGGTGGATGAAGACTATGACAGCTATGGCTCTCATATAGGACTTGGCAAAATCTGGAAAAAACTAATCTGTGCTTCTGACTTTCAAAGCTCTAATAATAGAGAACAGCTGTGACAAAAAAGAAAACAATCTGGGCTACAGACAAAGAGAGAATTATAAACTTCAGAAAAAAAGTTTTTTTCTGAACTTTTTGGATTACAAATATCCACTTAACTGTGACTCCAAAGCTATTTGCAGAGAAAAGAAAGCCTTGATTCTTTGCTATCATAGAAAATCAGAGACTTGTAGAAAGACCTTATCAAGAAAAAACAAATACCTTTCAAGAGGAGATATATGATATGCTGCAACTAATTCAAACAACAATGATTTCAAACTACAAAGAAATCCAAAATAACTTTGAAAATATAAACCAGGGGTGTCAAACTGCTGGCCCGCGGGCCAGATGCATCATAGCGAAACCGCACCCACCCCATTGCAGGCAACGGCAAAAAAGTCACGATACATCACGACACATCACGTGACGTTGCGAGTTTGACACCTCTGATATAAACCAATCTATCTCCAATTTAACTTTACGACAACAACAAATCCCAGAAAACAACAATAGAGAAAGAGCAGATAAAACTGAATACAAATTCGAGAATAGAGACTTAAAGATGGAACCTAACAAAACAAAGAAGTATGATTTAATCCAAATGTTTACCAAATATTAAGGTGACCATGTTAAAAAATCAATAAAATATATTATAAAAAGAAAAAAGAAATTAGTTTGTCCTTCTCAGCAAAGGACGATCATTTGCAACCACTCTTTCAGGGTGGATGGTGTCAAATTTTTCCATCTTTGAAAGTTTTCAAACAAAAGTTGAACCGCCATAAGATCGACTGAGGATTCCTGCCTTGGGCAGGGAGTTAAAATAGAAGACCACTCCCATTCAAGTCTGTCATTCTAAAATATAGTATTTTTCAAATGTAAAAATAGTGTCTTATTGGTATTGATTTTTTAAAACTATTTGCCTATTCAACAAGTCAAAAGAAATGAAACACTGGCTTCAGATCTAAAATGTATCTAGTATCTACACGTTCAGCAAAATGTACAAGCCTAAGCAAAACACTCCAAAGTGACTTGTCCTGCTGTTTGTAAATCATATTTCATTAAGCATCATGTCAAACGTTTTCTGACTGATGGTACTTGTCAATAAAAGCTGGGTGGGATGTAAAGAAGAACCTGCAATATTCTACCACTTTAAAAAGTCAGCTCTCCATAAGCAAGTATGCGTGTATAGAGTATCGTCTGTAGCAGCAGATGCTTGCTTCAGCATCCGACGAACTGGCCACCTCTCGTGTTATCCCAGCATGTTCATGGCCTAGAGGACTTGGAGTGGGAGTAATTTCCATATCAAACCCAATTTAGATGAAACATCTTGGTTTAAAGAGAGAGAGAGGGAGAGAACACCAGCACATCAATAGGCCTTTGATTAGATTTTTATCTCTTGAGCAGACAAATATGAATATTTATTACCATGAATGCAGATTTTTTTTCTCTTTCTATCACTCTGATCTTGAATAATATCCACCACTAATTTTATGAAAATTTGGGCAACATAATGTTTTCACATAAACTGACAGTTCTCAAGATAATCCCATTATTGTTTGGTGGAAAAATGAGAGTTTCTACTTATTCATGTGTTAACGAGGGATTAAGTATTGTTTTTCATCACCATAATCTAAGATGGACTGAAAATTAAAAATGGAACATTGTACAGAAAAGAAGAGCTTTTGTGCAATAGAATTTGTTTGCATTCTCTTTAGGGGAATCTATAAATTAGCAGTTTAACAATCAGCATCTTTTATGTCTCAGCTGAAAACAGCATCATGGAATTCTCAATAGCATTTATAAAATAAATCCATTGTCTTTCCAGCTCAGGGCTAACTTGGGCACACAGGCATACACACTCACAGGCTGAAAACAAAACAAAATAAAATAAAAGCAGAATATCTCTCAGAAGGAAAATAAAGCAAAACACTATGTCCCCCAAGAGAAATAGGTCAAGACTTTTCAGATGTATGACTAAATTTCTTACCATAACTAAGAGTAGTTTTCCTTATTTTTCTTATTCTCACATAATAGTTTGAAAAAAAATTCAATATAATAAGAGAGATTTATTTACAAAGTACTGTATGTTAATTTTTTTCTTGATAGAAGGCAAAACACCTCTTTAAAGAAATGGTTCTAATATTTATTCATTCAAACTTGCATGCTTTATTTTTCTATAGTCAAAGTGATTTACAAAAATGAAATAGTAACCAAGATTTCACTGAGGCAATCTACCATCAGTTCTTAATTTCTTACAGATTATGTAAATGCTGCCATTTTTTAAAGAACATCTCATGCAGGAGCCATAGTAGTAGTAGTAGTAATAATAATAATAATAATAATAATAATAATAATAATAATAATAATAATAATAATAATAATAATAATAATAATAATAATAATAATAATAATAATAATAATAATAATAATAAAGTTGGAAGGGACCTTGGAGGTCATCTAGTCCAACCCCTATACCATTTCAGACAAATGGCTGTCCAGTCTCTTCTTAAAAAACTCCAGTGTTGGAGAATTAACCATCTGGAGGCGGTTGTTCCACTGGTTAATTGTTCTGTCAGGAAATTTCTCATAATTCTAGCTTCTCTCCCTGATTAGTTTTCCATCGTTGCTTCTTGTCCTGCCTTCAGGCGCTTTGGAAATAGTCACTCCCTCTTCTTTGTGCAGCCCCTGAAGATATGGAAAAACTGCTATCATGTCCCCCTTGTCCTTCTCTTCGTTATTAAACTAGACATACACAATTCCAGCAACCGTTCCTTATCGCTTTAGCCTCCAGTCCCTAATCATCTTTGGTTGATACTTCTCTGTAACTCTTTCTAGAGTCACAAAAAAACATTTCCTTTTTTACATCGTGGTGACCCCAAAAACTGGATGCAGTATTATAATATAATAATAAAGTTTGGAAGGGACTGGAGGTCATCTAGCCAACCCCCTGCTCAGGAAGGAAACCCTATACCATTTTAGACAAATGGCTGGTCCAGTCTCTTCTTAAAAACTTCCAGTGTTGGAGCATTCACCGCTTCTGGAGGCAGGTTGTTCCACTGGTTAATTGTTCTAACTGTCAGGAAATTTCTCCTTAGTTCTAGGTTGCTTCTCTCCTTGATAGTTTCCATCCGTTGCTTCTTGTCCTGCCTTCAGGCGCCTTGGAAAATAGCTTGACTCCCTCTTCTTTGTGGCAGCCCCTGAGATATTGGAACACTGCTATCATGTCCCCCCTCGTCTTTCTCTTCATTAAACTAGACATACCCAATTCCAGCAACTGTTCCTTATATGCTTTAGCCTCCAGTCCCCTGATCATCTTTGTTGCTCTTCTCTGTACTCTTTCTAGAGTCTCAACGTCTTTTTTACATCGTGGTGACCAAAACTGGATGCAGTATTCCAAGTGTGGCCTTACCAAGGCATTGTAAAGTGGTATTAATACTTCACGTGATCTCGATTCTATCCCTCTGTTAATGCAGCCTAGCACTGTGTTGGCCTTTTTGGCAGCTGCAGCACACTGCTGGCTTATATTTAAGTGATTGTCCACTAGGACTCCGAGGTCCCTCTCAGTTACTACTATTGAGCAAGTACCACCTATACTATACCTGTACATTTGGTTTTTCTTGCCTAAATGTAGAACCTTACTTTTTTCACCATTGAATTTCATTTTGTTAGATAGTGCCCAGTGTTCAAGTCTGTCCAGATCCTTCTGTATCTTAAGCCTGTCTTCTGGAGTGTTGGCTATTCCTGCCAGCTTGGTGTTGTCTGCAAATTTGATGATTTCCCCATCTATCCCCTCGTCCAAATCGTTGATGAAGATGTTGAAGAGCACTGGGCCCAGAACAGAGCCCTGGGGCACCCCACTACACACTTCCCTCCATGTAGATGCGGTTCCATTGAGGACCACATGCTGAGTATGGCCGGTCAGCCAGCTACGGATCCATCTGGTGGTGATGCTGTCTAACCCACATTTTTCTATCTTACCAAGTAGTAGGGTGTGATCTACTTTATCAAATGTCTTACTGAAGTCCAAGTAAATTATATCTACAGCATTCCTCTGATTCACTAATTTTGTCACTTGGTCAAAGAATGCAATAAGATTTGTCTGGCATGATCTGTTTTTGACAAACCCATGTTGGCTTTTAGTAATGACTTTGTTTGCCTCTAGGTGTTCACTGATTCGTTGTTTGATTATCTAGTAGTAGTAGACAAGAACAAGAAGAAAGCAGTGGTATAATTGCTGTAGTGGTATAATGATAGATGTAGCAGTACCAAGGAGTATGAGAACCTGGAGAAGTATCGGGCCTGAAGGAGGAACTGGAGAGGATGTGGAAAGTAAAGGCAAATATGTTCTCAGTGGTGTGTGTGTGTTTGTGTGTGTGTGTGTGTGTGTACATACATACATATACACAAACACATACATACACACACACACACACACATACTGTCAACTTCTGAAACAAACCTGGCTGAAGCCATCTTTTTCATTCTGAGTTGCCATATAGATGGGGGGAGAAGGAGGGAAATAGTATTGCTATTTGTATCACTAGACAAAATACCGAGCAGTCCCGTGGGAACCAAGGTCATTCCCACAGGTGCAGGAAGCAGGAGCGAAGACGATTTGAGAACCCGCCAATTGCTTTCATTGGGTAGTGTGATTTATAGCATAGTAGAGGAGAGGGGAGTGTTACTTTTGGTTACTTCAAATCTCTAGGGAAATTTCAGAGTTGGTTTCATTTTTGATTGTGCTGATATTATGTATCCAATAAACATGTGCTCAAGCCTCATAGTTCTGCTTCATTAGTCAGAATCTTGACATTAAACCAACTCTTCAAAACCTTTTCAGTCCTTTAAGGTAGGAAGCTAGCGAGGAGTGATCCCTGGGGTCCTGAGCTCCAATCATCTACCCAATTCTTTTGGGAGAACGGTGAAGACTCAGGGAAGATTCCAGGATGGAGAAAAAGGAGGAAGCAGCAGCCAATCCCAGAGCTATGCCTGTAGATGGAACCCAGGTGGCCACCAAGATGAAAAATTACATCCAGAATTCATACCAAAAAGTTCACTTGGACAAACACCTTTATTCAATAGAAAGGGAGGGCAGATGGATTGAGCTACACAGGGATGCTATTACTACTGCAAGCAAGACGTGAAAAGCCAATTATCCATTTGCTCAATAAACATGTGGGAAACATTACACATTATTCAGATATTGAGAAGATGAAATTTTTCTCTTCAACCAGAAACAACTTACTAGTTAGCAATAACTAACTTTGAATAGAATAAGTAATTTTCTAACTGAAAAGCTATGATATATTGACGTAGTAAAATAATATGATTTCCAGACATGGAAATGTCATGCATAATCAATATAGAATATTGCATTAGAGTAGAAATATGTTTATTAAGGGAAAAGATATTCAGAGAAGCTATACATTCTTTCCATGAAAAGTATACTTTAAAGAACAAGTTGAGTACCAATAAAGGAGAATATTTGTAGCTTAAGGTTGAACTTTGGGGTCCTTGGTGCTCTCTGAGCTTGTTTCTTGTCTTGCAGACGTTTCATTACCCAAACTAGGTAACATCATCAGGTCTAGGAAGGAGTGGGGTTTGCCCTCAATTTATATTCTCATGGCTTGGCCTATCAGTGTTGGTGGGAGTAGTCCTGATGATTCTTTGGTTGAGCTGTTTACTGTTAGCTTGTTTGGCAGTTCCTTGATTGGAAGCCTGACACTCTGACAAATTGGTCATTAATGAACAAACATCTACATACTGTACAAAAGAGACAACCAACAAGCCAAAAACAGAACAGAAAGACCAAAACACCTCCCTACCAGCAATCAACACCCAGATGAGCATAGATTAACACCAAGATTAATATCAGACCAACAATCAAGAAGAAACAATGCTCCAATCAAGGAACTGCTAAATTAGCTAATAGTGAACAGCCCAACCAAAGAATCATCAGGATCATTCCCACCAACTCTGACAGGTTAAGCCACTAGAATATAAATTGAGACCAAACCCCACTCCTTACTAGCACTGATGATGTTACCTAGTTTGGGTAAGGAAAGATCTGCAAGAAACCAATCAAGCTCAGAGAGCACCAAGAACACAGCAAAAAGTTGAGTGTTTATATTATGAGAGATTTTTCTGCTTAAAACAAAATTCCCCCAATCATCATTCTGTATTCATTTCTAGCAGGTAGCAAGTCAATTTTTGTCTTCAATGTCAAGCACACTTTCCTTTTGCATTCTTTGGCTACATTCAGTGGAAAACATTTATTAAAAAACTGTTTCTGCACAGCAAGACAAATAAAAATTAATATTAACATAAGCTGTGTGCATTGGTGTTTTCTTTTAATTAAAAAAAGCGAAAAGGAAACAGGATGGGTACTACAGCTATAAGGCAAAGCTCCCCTCTTCTATTTTATGTGAGGCTGACTAAAAATTGAATTACTGATGCTACCATGGCAACCACTCAATCATTTCACAATTCTGCTGGTTTTAAAAAACACACACAAACATGCTACTTCCATACAGAGAAATTCATAAGCTAACATGATATACTCCACAATTGCGCTTTTTATAACATTCCAAGGAGCAACATGTACCAGAATAAATCAATAGCTGTTTCTGCACTTTAGAACCCATTTGTAACTTTTTATCACCCCACAATCCCTGTCATTTACTTGTGTAAAATACACAGAAAAACAGATGTTAAGGTATTGGACTCAGAAGATAAGATAAGGAATTACAGAAGACTACTGGTTTTGACACTGAAGCTGCAACTTGTCAGTTGCAAGTCAAAATACCTCTGTGCAAGATTCAAGATGGATAAACACTTTGATAAATGATACTGACAGTGTGCTTGATGATTGTATGATTAGCTTTAAATAACTTTCCTGGGAGCCATTGTCACCTTTATATTTAAAATAAAGACAATATCTGCAGAACCGGGGCACATGCTTCAAGATGTCAGTTTATGCCTTAAACTTCATTTCTTCCAAAGAATTTAATATGCATCCTGGGATATGAAGCACTTCAGTAATTGTTTTATCAGTTAGTAGATAAACCTGCAGATGTAGGCACATTTGTGTGGAAATAAATATCTTTATGTTGGATGTGCATGTCCACCTATTGGCTTTAATCCACTATCTATTAAACACACAGTAGTTAATATATTTGCCTGTGGATGATCTATTCTGGTGTTATTTTCCTTTTATAAAGAGCAATTCCAGATAAGGGCAATATCAACAGAATTAAGCATTATCTAACCTATATAGTAATATCAGGAGCTGTTCCAATTTAATATTCCAATTAAAACCATGATAGCATGCCACCTGCTGTGGACTGCAATAAATGACACAGGTTCATCTAAAGTATCACCATCAACGTGGGTTGTGACCACCATCCAAATCCAGCGGCTGTGTTTGAATCAATATAAATGACAATCTGTGCTTCCTGGACATAGGTTGCCATTCTTCTTATTAGGATGTGTGAGGGTTGATGTCTCTGGGGGTTTGCTACTCTTACATGACTGTGAATACTTGCTTGTTATTTGTGATTCTCTTTCTAATTTTCCTTGAGCCATATAACAGTGCTGCATTATACCTTGAAGATGTGTTTTCACAATTATCTGCTATGCTTCAGATTTCCTCTCTTAATTACATCAAGACAGATAATAATCTGACAGTTTGCCTCCAGGAGGCATCTCCTGGATAACAGAAATTTCTCTTCCGCCTCTTTCAAGCACAGATGCCAATTCAGGAAAGGTCTGAGGAGCACTTTGGCCAATCTCAATAAAATGAGAATTGCACTTGAAAAGTTACTAACCTACTTAACTTCTTGAGGGCTGATTAACTTTTACAATAACACCCCAATTCTAAATACATTATTTTGAAGCAAGTGCTATTGATTCACTTACAGGGATGTTTTTTAAGAATTGTGTTTTTGATGCACATGTTAATTAACAACTTCTTAAAACAACCACTTCTTTGTCCTTAAAAGAAGGTTTAAGATCAGGCAAATATCATAATTTCAAGAGCCCCATATTTTAGCTGCATTTTAAACACTGATAAATTTAAAACATACATTAACCTCATATGCAGAACAAGATATACGTATAAGCCAATTTTCATATCTCCCTTTTCTCTGTTCATTTATTTTAATTATTTGAATCCTATTTTTAAAACCAACATGCCTTATACAAAAAGTTAAATAGCAGTAAACTCAGTAAAAAAGAGCAAGGAAAAATATAGCAACATTAAAATCAACAACATTAAAGTCACCTGGAAACCTAACATCTATTTACAACTGAAACTGCCCCCTCTCTGACCTACACAAGGCTCTGTTGAATTCGATAGACCACGTGGTTGGCCAATGTGGGTGTGCAATTCGAGCCTCCAGTAACCTAGAGGTGGTTCCACATTAGCAGATGCCCCACAGCAGCACCTCATCTATTTTGCAATTGGTCCAGGTGGCTGGCCAACTAATTTGTCATCAAGGAGTTCATGGCTGGTCTTCTGAATCTCTCCTATTTGTTCACACGATGCTAAGCAATTTTTTTAAATCATAGTTTGCTGAACATGTCATCATGACCTGATTTGCACTTATTATGAAGCCATAATGATTCCTTCATCAAGCTAATCCCAAATAAAGAAATTATATTGTAGTATCATGCAATGTGTAAAGCCCACTTCCCTTTATTCTGTCCCTCAATTCATACGTTTCTCACAATCAACTGCTGTCTGTTAATACTTTGGTGCAACTGTTCAACTCTGAAGGCAGACTTCCTGGGCCAATAGTGGCTATGTGGTCCTGAAATTCTGGGAGCAGTAATCCCAGATGAATTGGAGGAGACCAGGTTGAAGAAGATTAAATTGAGTGCTTGCAGCATTAAACAGCACCAGGCAGGTAAAGAGAAGTGCAAAAGTGGTTTGTAACATATCCATCAATATACAATTAATAGCAGATTTTGCAATCTGTTTTGTTCTGACAGGCTGTATTATCTTATCTAAATCCTTTGATTTATTCTTTAATAGAATCTTAACTCTCTTTTATAAAGATATTCTATGTATAAGAGGAGTGCTGCCTTAAAAGAGTATGTCATACACATTAGAAATTTAAGCAAACTTAAAAGCATAGAAAATTAGAAAGTAGTCCACAAAAAACATGGTCAGACATCAAGGAATACATTATCCTAAATTTAAATCTTGGCTGGTCTGGAGCTGAAACACAGCTTTAATTAAAACAGGTGGAAATAATCAGACTCACCAGTTGCATTATTGGTTTTGGGGAATCTTGTTGCAAACATATGATAAAGCCATGAAAATTCTTAAAAGCTATAATGATTTACTTATATGGTTGATGAAATAGGACATTATTATGACAGAAGCAAGAATTTAATAATCAGAAAAATGTAAACGCCTTTAGGAAGATTAACTCAATTTACCTACTAACATTGAAGAGAGTTAAGATTCCATCAAAGAATAAATCAAAGGATTTAGATAAGAAGATACGCAGTATTCACTTACCTTCTCCATGCCAATCTTCAATATTTCCAATCCTGTATCTTTTTCAAGCATACTTTTGTTGTCAGCTGTTAAGAAAATTAAGAATGGCATAGTTAAAGGTGTTGCAATGAATTTGCATCATCTTCTTTCATCACTGTTACACATTTTCAAGGACTTAGATCTTTGCTTCACTATCCTCACAGAATCACTGTAAAATGGATTAGTGTTCAATTTTACAGGGGATAAAAGAAAAGACAAGAAAAAAAATAGAAAGCTAACCCAACTGTTCTCTAAATCAGTAGGGCAGCCTCCTGTTGAAACTAGAATATTGTCAACTTGGTCAACTTTGTCATACAACATAAGCTCAGTTTATTTACTGAGCGTTCTTCCTGTTTTCAGTGGCTGATCTAAATGGAGTCAGATGGGGCTACTAGGAAATGAGCTGACTTTAGAACACCTACTTAGCTCACATGGGATCTTCAAAAGCTAGCTCTAGTTAACATTTTGATGGTCTCCAGGAAATCTCAGGATTAAAAGTACACAGGGAAGCTGAATACACAAGAAGGCAATGGAAAAGCACTTCCCTATCACATGAAGAGAGTTGCATGGGTGTGTTCATATAGTCACATAAGTTGAAATTAATTCAGTTTTTATTGTTTTATGCAACTCAGACCCAAAATTGTATGAAGCTCCCCAAGCTTTGAATAAATTGCCCAAAGTCCCTTCAAAAATTGTTAATAAATTGTAATTTTCAATGTGAGAGAAGGTGAGCATTATTAAATATATGGTTACTAATAAGTTTGATTGTATTTAATTTAAATATATTTAAATTCAGCCAAATTTATTTTTTTGTCCATATCTTAATTTATTTAATTTTCCAGACTCAGGATTTAGCTGTCAATGTGTTGCTCAAAACCAACTGATCATTCTGCTCTCCAAATTCTGTACCCCAAGTAGTAAACACATCAAACGAGGTGCAGATAAGTAGCTATTTGGAAAGATACATATTCATACAAGAGCATTCTCTATATACAGTACTTCCGTAGATTGACTGTTAGCTCCAAGAAGTCTCAGCAAATTACATGAGTATTATCAAAGATATTATCTTTCTTGCTTTAGGTGAAAGATTAAGATGATACCCCGACTTTTTTTGCAACAAGGTTGAATCAAATGGCCAAATGGATCATGCTACAGGATCTGGCATGGAAGAGCATTCTCTATCACACAGATGCTAGATGGAAAATACAGGTCTGAATGCAACTCTTCATATCCCTATCCTCTTGACAGTTCAACATCCAATGCCTAAGACAGCCTCACCATTCCTGATGGTAGGACTAACCTTGTTCATCCTAACCTTTTCTAAATAAGTTCAGTAATTTTCCAGGATCACAGTTTAGACACACAAATTCGGGACTAATTTAATTCATTCTTGCTATTTAGGCATTTATTCAGTGTTACATGGATTTAAACAGTCAACTAACATCAGCCTTATTTATCTTCCCAATTCCCCAGAAAGAAGGCTTGGTAAATGTTATTAAATCTCCTTTGTATAAAAAGAAGGGCAAACTAGGGTAGAGACTTGAGCCAAATCACCTTAGCCTTCCTGAATCAATGCTACAGTAGTGATTAAAATTCAATACTTTGTCAACAGAATGATTTCATACTATAAGCCTATGGATCTTAATATGTGCTCTTTGTAATATACACATATCATGTTAATCTGTAACAATAAACAGATCATGCAGCTGAGTTGATTTCAAACACTCAAACAACTAAAAAGAAAATGTCTCAAACCCCACTGATAATGTAAATTCATGGTTGCTCTATGTTGAGAACTCCTTATGAAATGAATTCTGCTATACAAATGTCAGCTATTTATTTCAAAGGAGCAAATATATTTCACATTTTGGCTCCTCCAAGATAACGCCCAAAGGATATGGAAATGTCAGTGATTTATTTCTTTATTCTCTAATACTGTTTTTTGTTTTTATAATTTTTTACAATGTGTAAATTTCATCATAATCTTTTAGTGGTGGTTACATCCATCCATCCATCCCTCCCTCCCTCCCTCCCTCCCTCCCTCCCTCCCCCCTCCCTCCCTCCATCTCCCTCCCTCCATCTATCTATCTATCTATCTATCTATCTATCTATCTATCTATCTATCTATCTATCTATCTATCTATCTATCTATCTATCTATCTATCTATCTATCATTTAGACAGATTTTGGTGGGAAATTCCTGGTTGGTATCATGATCCAAAGTGCTTAGTTTTCATAGCCAACCTAATTTTTTTTTTTACAGGATGGAGTTTTTACAGGATGGAGTTAGCCAGTTAGCCAAATCTCCAAATTTGACTGAGTGAAAGAATCTATGGCTGGGAGAAATTTGGAAGTCCTCAAAGGCAATTCAATAGGTGATTTTAGCTTCGCTTAGAAGAAGGTTGTCATAAAATATTGCTTGGTCCTGTTCTTTGTATTTTTCAATTATGAACGTCCAATTTACTATGCAAAATGCTGCTATTTCTTTATCCAGCTTTATTGGTGGGGTTTTTTTTTTGCCCCTTCCCCAATTCTTCCATTTTCTCAACTGGCAAAATTGATATGCACTTGTTTAATCACCCGGAATTTCTTTGTTTGCTAATTTTTAAACTGAAGTTTGGAATTCAGCAGTTTTGCTCAGCATGAAAATAAGCACAAAAGAATGCTTGCCCAACTATGGGATGGGGGGGGGGTCAAGGAGGAGATGTGGGAAAGTCTTGGGTCAAGATGGAAAAGAAATAATCACCATTGCTGACACTGAATGGAATAAAGCACTATATCTCCACGACTATCCTCCTTTGAGCTTCTTTTTCCTATCTTTCTGTTTAAAAGATTGCCATTCAGATGGAAGAAAAGAAAATGTGGGTCATTTATTAAAGAGATGTTGTAAAATTGTCACAATTAACCATCTGCATCCATCTAGAGGAGGCCTCAGTCTTGTCTGTTGGAAGAGTCTTGTGAAGTCTGTTATGGATGATTATGGCAATCAATTTCAAGGCTCCAGTTCTTTCTGCTGGAAAATGGCTGTTCCTCCACTCCAACACACAGTGACAGAAATAAATTATGCTGCTCAGGAAGTTCACCTTTAGAGACTCAAAGCTCTGAGCTGTGGCAACCTCTCTATCTCGTTGAACACTCAGCAACCATTGAGTTGTGCTGCTTAATAGAGCAAGGCCATTAAGTTGTCCCCATTGTAATTTAGATCACAGAAGAGACTTCTACAGATTCTTTCAGGTTAAAATAACTGGTATAAAGAGAGCAGGCGATATTATTGCACCATAGCTACGTGCTTAATTATATGGAATTGTCAAGTGCAAAGAATTATTCTGATAAATTAAAATACTAATTAAATAGACTATTGCTGAATTCTGAGAACATTATAAGGTTCCACTTCCTCAGGTAATTTGCATATCTTCATCTCCTGAATTTAATTTTAATGGACTTCTTTTTAAATGTGTATTCAAGAACTGTTTGGGAGTTTTTAGACACATGGGAATATTTTTTTAATTGCTTTAAAAGAGGAGCACCCATTTCTTCCATCTTTTCTAGAAATGTTTGCAATTCAAATTGTATTTTTAATAATTAAGAAAATGTTACAGGTGTATTGATGGGAGTTATCTTTTTGTAGTAATATATTTTCTAAACGATCATTTTTCAAACATATCAGTATTAAAATGCAAAGAACAAGATCTCAATTCACCAAAGATCTGCAGATGGAAATCTGGTATTTAGCATCTGTGTTAAAAATTTAATATGGTTCTATTTGTCTCAGTACTCATACAAATCATGTGATGTACAAAACCACACCCATGATTTAAATACATGACTTAATAAAAATATTTAAACCATGTATTGTTAAACAGCATGCTCTTTTTTTGGCACTATATCCTTCTGAAATATGGTTACATTCTACTTCTAACCACCAATTCTTAAGCCAAGTAAATCCTTTTTTTTTTTTTTTTTGCTTTGAAAAATATTTTTTGGGATCCATCACTTTTAAGGTTCTGCAAAAATTAATGTAGTATGCATTTTAGTATAAACTGAACTAATTTTCTCTTCTGGAACACATGTGACACACAATTACCCTTTGGACTTTATATTTCTGTGAAACAGTCCCATAATGGAAAAAGTATATAAAATCTATACATTCAAGAAAAAGCATATACAAAGTACAGTATATCCATTTCGAATATGTGTGTTGGGATAAATGCAAACAAAAGTGCACATGAATGTGGAAACAGTGGTATAAATTTGGTCTTCACAATATTTGGAAACATAGAAACTACACCCATACCCAATCTTCACATTTACAGTGTAATTATTTTACTATAGCTATTTTTAGCCTAAAAAAGATTACTAAAAGTTTTCAAACATATAATTGTTTATTATGTCAGTCACATTAAAATAGATGAAATGATCATGTAAACTGACATGTTCTGTTTCACTGCACCAGTGCCTGTTTACTAGGTTCAGATGCAACAAATATGATTCATCCAAACTTCTGTCTTATAACTATGGATCTGCCTAAATTATTTGAAGAATCATTAATTATCATTGTTACTTCCATCAATAAGCTCTCACTATACAATGTATGTATCTAATCTCCTGGGTTGGCAGTAGAAACAAATAGGCACAAACTGATGCAGATTTTAATGCATATATGACATTATATCTTCTAGAACCCAACCTTAGGAGAGATGACAGAGAAGAAACTATTGATTTATTTTCAAAGTAGTACACATTTAATCATTTATTCAATGTTTCATATTTCAATTATTGATACTGAACTGAAGGTAAAATATTGGGTGTGGACAAGGAAATCTCCATCAAGCTATGTCATGAATTTTATTAAAAGATGTTATAAGATCACTGGTTGCTGTGAACTAAACTTTACAAAGTTTCTATGAAGGAAGGGGAAAATATAAATGGGAACAAAGGAAGAAAAGAATGGTTGAATCTTAAATTATTCTCATAGTAAATATGCTGTTTCTGAAAATCAACATAATTGCTCTGCATATAAGTAGCCTTTCTTGTCCATGTTCTCTGAATGGATCACACACTATCCATATTCATAGTCACATACATAACTGCTATCTACTGGGTACAATAACTTACAAAACTTACTATATAGTTAATCCTTCACTTATGAATCCAATGGGATGGGAATTTCCATTGTTAAGCAATGTGGTTGTTAAGTGAGTCACACCCAATTTTATGACCTTTTTCCCATGGTTGTTTAAGCAAATCACTGCAGCTGTTAAATGAATCAGGAAATTCTTAAGCAAATCTGGCTTGCCAGAAGATGACTAAATCATAAATGGCAGTCACATCCTGATAGGCTTCAAACATTGTAAATATGTGCTGAATGCCAAGTGCCCACATTTTGATCATGCGACTGTGGGAAAGCTGTGCCCTTTGTCAGTGCAAGGATCAGTTGTAAAGTCACATTTTTCAGTGCTGTTTTAACTTTTGTGTGGTAACTAAACAAATGATTGTAAGATGAGGATTACCAGATACAATTTTTATACATACTTTAGTCATTGATCAGTACTGTAATGAATGTGATCACCTTTGTAATAACCTCCAATTTTCCAGAATAGATAAATTCTACCTTTTAAGTATGTAAATTAAGAACACTATAAAGTCTTTATATTTAAAATCCAGTATTAAAATGTTAGTAGCCACTATAAAGCCAGTGTTCATATATGGGATTGTACTGAAGTTTCAATGCTATGAATTGCATTTTCTTTATCTTTTGTGTGAGGTTAATCCCTTTCAATGGGTAAATTGGAAAAAAAAAAGAATTTCATGGCACATTCCTAGATTATATTCTTACTTTTTAAAGACAGTAAAAGGCTCCAAATCTTGCCTAAAGTTCATTTTGACTATGTGTAGGAAGATACATTCAGTGTAGTACATAATACACAATAAATAACAGAATGTGTATGAATGCATATATATTGATTGGCTGATTATATGCTATCAGGTCGGGGTCAACTGTTAATGTCTCCATAGTCTCCATGATTATCTACCTTCTGATCCTTCGGATCTTTCAACAGTCAGACAGTGCACAATTTCTGTTGTAATTGAGCCCATCCACCTTGCTGCATTTCTTTTTTCCTCCCAGCTTTCCCAGTATTAGAGCCTTATGCAGAGACCTAGATCTGCACATAATGTCTTTACAGTGGAATAATTAAACACATACACATATATTATATACATACATACATGCACACATGCCCATCATGCCATACACCCCATAGTGTGCATAGTACAAGAAGAATGAAATACTACCACTAGCATTTTAAAGACATGACATTACAAAAAGGAAATAATTATTGCTAAATCTAATACCTTTCTACCCTTGCAAAACATTCTTCTACCCTTCCATCACATCTATTCATCACTCCACACATTGGCTTTTGATTTTTAAACCACTCACCTGTCTCTGAGATCGTAACAATTTCATTCAATCATGAATTTCTTGATTTTCTTCTTCCTCTCAATCCATTCATTTTTCTTTCATACATTTGTTTTGCAATCAAATCCACATTGTATGACAAAACCACCTCAGTGTATTTCTTTCATATTTTTTTTAACTTTTGTTCCATATTGATCTTTTTGAAATGTAATGCATGCTATATGTTATTTTAAAAAGCATATGAGCTATATCTTACTTAACATACACCTTCACATTAGGAATGGCCTTCAAATTTGGGATTTCATTTTAAAATTAGTGGACTATGAACCCATCTTTGTTTTAGCATATGCAACCAACTTTTGGCTTGCTTTAGTTATATATCCTTATATTGTTCCTGAAGCAGGGGAAAACTCCTCAAATCTTTACAATTCTTAGGTTGGCTGAGAACTCTAAGAGTTGTGGTATGGATACAAAAAGGCCAACACAGTGCTAGGCTGCATTCACAGAGGGGTAGAATCAAGATCACATGAAGTGTTAATATCACTTTACAATGCCTTGGTAAGGCCACACTTGGAATACTGCATCCAGTTTTGGTCACCACGATGTAAAAAAGACGTTGAGACTCTAGAAAGAGTACAGAGAAGAGCAACAAAGATGATCAGGGGACTGGAGGCTAAAACATATAAGGACCTGTTGCTGGAATTGGGTATGTCTAGTTTAATGAAGAGAAGGACAAGGGGGGACATGATAGCAGTGTTTCAATATCTCAGGGATTGCCACAAAGGGAGTCAAGCTATTTTCCAAAGCACCTGAGGGGAGGACAAGAAGCAACGGATGGAAACTAATCAAGGAGAGAAGCAACCTAGAACTAAGGAGAAACTTCCTGACAGTTAGAACAATTAATCAGTGGAACAACCTGCCTCCAAAAGTTGTGAATGCTCCAACACTGGAGGTTTTTAAGAAGAGACTGGACAGCCATTTGTCTGAAATGGTATAGCCTGAAATGGCCTGAGCAGGGGGTCCCTTCCAACATTATTATTATTATTATTATTATTATTATTATTATTATTATTATTATTATTATTATTATTATTATTATTATTATTATTATTATTATTATTATTATTATTATTATTATTATTATTATTATTATTGTTGTTGTTGTTGTTGTTGTTGTTGTTGTTGTTGTTTTGTTGTTGTTGTTGTTGTTGTTGTTATTTTTCAAGGGAAAGATTGGAGGGTGGGGTCTGAGGTACCACAAAAAGAGGATCCCAAAGAATTTCTTAAATAAGATGGCTCATAAAGATGATTTTTGGATCAAGAATTCAGGAAAACAGCACAAGTGCAGTCCTGGAGGAAGCAATTGTGACCAGAATTGAAGCAATTTTCTTCTTTCTCCCAATGTTTTTCAGCAACCTCATTTAATGGGGAAAATAAGCTTTTTAGCTCTTTCTTAAACTAACTCTAAAAATTGTTGCTGATTTACATAAACTGCAGAGATCTATAGGTAAATGTTAGCCTTAGCTTCCTATCCTAACCCGCCATTTAATTCTCCGAGGAAAATCTCCATCGCCACAGTTAATATGGAAGATTAGATTTTTCTCGACATGGCATTGTTTCCTTCTTCCCATCTTATTCCTTTTAAGCTAAGAACATTTGGCCATTGCTTTTATTTCCAGTTACAATACCACACTAGAGAGATTAATAATTTAAAAAAACACCTTTGCCTAGCTATGTTACATGCACTAGAGTGACAATGTGGCTGAATTAAACAGTCAGACACAACACCGAAACGCTTCCTTTTTCCATATCCAAAGGGATTTTTTTTTGTCAAAGAGCAGGGCCAAGAGGTTGCAGAGAAAGCTATCTTTGCCCCGCCTTTCAGATTCAAAGGCAGGGAAATATGTTAAGACCTTCACATTTTGCTTGCTTCTTTTCTAATCTCTGGCAAAGCTGCAATAAAAAGGGAGCCACCAAAAGGCTAAACTGCATGGTAATAACAGTGACAGCCTTGTAAATGTTATGTCAAATCCAATTTTCAACTCATTTTTCAAGTGATTTTAATTAGATATTGTTTCAATCTCTTCTGCATTAATATAATTTTTTATAGAAACGTTTCAGCTTCTGATCTATTGAATGGAACCTCTCCCTCCAAGACTGGAGCTTGATGCTTTGAATAATTTAAAATAAGATTTTTTATTTACAGCCATTTTCAGCAGACTGTCCTCATGCAGGCCAACAGACCCCATAAAACTGACACAGGAAAAGGAGAATAGTCCTTTTTTGCTAATGTCAGGGAAGCTCATAATTTAGCTTCTCCCAGCTCTTTCAGAGATGTGAAAAGACAAACTCCACCATATGAAAAATTGGAATTGTGTAATAATGCCAGCAATTGCACACCATAATTTTCCTTCAATTAGAACAAGGGCAGTCATCCAACTCAAAGATTCCTAGCCAACAAATATATTAATTTAAAACAATAAACTAAAAAATAGCTCCACCCCCCACCTCACCCCCGCCACACACACATTTCCCAGGAAATGTTCTCAAAATATTAAATGAATGTATTCTTTATTGAGATGAAAAACAGAAACCTCAAATCATCCTTCATTGTCCAAGTATAACCCAAAGATAGGAGTAGGCAGGAGTAGGAGTAGGAGTATGTCTATCTGTCTCTTTCTTCCTTCCTTCCTTCCTTCCTTCCTTCCTTCCTTCCTTCCTTCCTTCCTTCCTTCCTTCCTTCCTTCCTTCCTTCCTTTCTTTCTTTCCTTTCTTTCTTTTTTTCTATCTATCTAATCTATCTATCTATCTATCTATCTATCTATCTATCTATCTATCTATCTATCTATCTATCTATCTATCTATCTATCTATCTATCTATCTATCTATCTATCTATCTATCTATCTATCTATCTATCTATCTTTTCAGCTATATCCTTGCTCAGAAGGGTAAAACACCAAAAGCCAAAATGGTTTCCAATCTCTAAGCATTGCAGATAGAACTGCATTTGGCTCTGGGTCAAAGTTGATCAGCCCCACTTTAATCTGAATGCTAGTCTTTCTCCCATTATGCTAATGTTCACCTTTGTCCACCATTATCTTCTATGGTGAGTAAAACAGGTGTTTTCAGAAAGGCCAGACACAATGACTTATAAATTTTGACAATGACCAATCCAAAGTATTTTTAATTAGCATTTATTCCTCCTTACACAATTTCAGCCCAAACATCTCACTATAAAAGCATATGATAAATTGTTAAAGTAGAGTTTGAAGGATAATAATTCTTTTGGCCAAACCACCTGGGAACCTTTCTCCAAAATCTCTGCTGAGGGAAGGCTCTACTATGACAGAATTAAATGCAGAGACTGAGTTCCATAGTCCACCAAGCTGTCATGGTTTGCTGACTAGCTGGACTGACAATGGTTAGATTCACACAGTATGTTAACCATGGTTTAATTCTATACTAGAATGAAACAAGTCACATTATGTGTAAACCAAGTAACATAGTTTTACAGATGAAACATGCCAGGATCAAATTTTCTGAATGAAAACATAAAATTGAAATGACATTTTGGATGTAGATGCTTTAATTAGAGCAGTGTTCCCAAGCTTGTCAAAGATTTGTGGGTTTCACCTCCCAGAATTCCCATGCTGGCTGTCCACAGTTGATGTCCACATGTCTTAAAGTTGCCAAGCTCGGGAAAACCAAATTACATACTGAACTAGAGGATAAATTTGCCAAGAAAGCCATTAGCAGCAGATATAGTCAACAAAATTATTTATAGAAGACAAAGATTGAAAGGAAGAAGTTTGAAGATCTAAGTGACTTCCTGAAGTTTGCATGTTTTATTTCAAGAAAGAGGGAAAGAAGAAAAGAGAGAAGAAAGCAGGCCTGCCTATTCTCAAAGCCCAGCTGATGATATTTCAAATGCAAAATTATTCTGTTCAAAGACTGTTCAATCAGCACCTCAACAATAGGACTGGTGTATGCCTCTTTGCTTCTTATTTTTATAACTCGCATATATTACTTCTTTGGGGAGACCAATTATGTATCTCGATGATAGCATGTGTTTCAGAATGCATGAGAATTGCTTTTCAAAATGAAGCTTAAAAAACTCTAATGAACAACAAAATGTATACTTCTGTTTCAATATTGCATTTAGCCACTGATTTGTTCAAAGCCAAATAAGGCCTCACTCTACAAGTCCATTTCAATAATAACCAAGCCTATTATTTGTTATTCATCTGCTAGTGCATTTATGCTCTCCTGGAACAACCAGATTTGCCAGAGTTGGAAAAACATTTCCAATATTTCAACTGACTAGTTTATTAAATCATAAGTTATACAGATAATGCATTGGGTCACCCACTTATAAAATCTATTTGCTCTGCCCTCAAAAAGAAAAGAAAAATTAATATTACCAGCCTAAGAAATACACTATAAACCTTTTTGATAAAAATGAAAATGAGTTATAGAAACAGGCTCACCGTTTCTCCAATCCAAGCATCTGCCTACATTTCTCTCTTTCCAACACTTGCACCTTCATGAAGGCTGAGGAAGCTCTTTTGCAAAAATAAAAGGGATTTATTCTAAATCACCACACAATGAAAAATTCAGTGTAAATGTCTTGCATTTGAAAGACAAAAAAAAAAAAAACCCCAAATGCATGAGACCTGATTCTGTAGCATTCTTTTTCTCCTTCCTTTTTTTTTCTTTTTTGGTGTGCAATTTAAGGTTGTACACTAAATACCTTTTTTCCCCTTCATTTTACTGATTTCAATGGGCATTGCATTGAGCTGTCAGTTAGAAAGGGAGACTTTGTTCATGGGGAGAATTGTGTAACGTGGCACTTGAAAATATCATAATAGAAACTTACATATAGAAGAATAGCAAATTTCTATATGTGATTAGCTTAAATTCACACTTGAGAAAATAAAGAATAACAAGAAATTGACATTAACGTAAGCTTTAGGACAATTCCCTCCTTGCTGAAAGCAATTAGAGAAATCCCCCACCACCACCATAACACACAAACACAAACACGTTCTCTACTCCCCCAAGCTGGTGAGGTAAGAGCTCCACCTTCTGTTCTGAATCAACCTCAAACCCCCACCCCTTTATTGGTATAAATTTCAGCTCTGTTGTTGTTTTCTTGTAATAGGATTACCAGATGTCTGGCAAAAGAAGGATGGGTCCTCCTTTTTGTCCTCATGTCCTCCATCCAGCAGGCATAGCCTTAAAATCAAATATTGTCCAGTTTTTTTTAATATTTTTTTTTAAATTGACTGTTTTCACAGCAGTCATTCAAACTTCTCTCTATTGTGATTTTGTAAATTGATTTCTTTCTCTTGCTCACTGACAGATTTATGTTAGCAATTGGCTAATATAATAATTCCAGCAATTGGCTTTAATCTAATCCCTTCAAATCTATGATCCCCCCCAAAAAAGCCAACACAGTCTTAGGTTGCTTTAACTGAAGGATAGAATCAAGATCAGTGAAGTGGTAATATCACAATAGGATAGGATAGGATAGAATAGGAATAGAATAGAATAGAATAGAATAGAATAGAATAGAATAGAATAGAATAGAATAGAATAGAATAGAATAGAATAGAATAGAATAGAATAGAATAGAATAGAATAGAATAGAATAGAATAGAATAGAATAGAATCTGGAAGGGACTCTTCATAAATGACTTAGATGAGGGAATTGAAGGGGAACTCATCAAATTTGCAGATGACAACAAATTGTCAGGAGTAGCCAACACCCCAGAAGACAAACTCAGGATACAAAAAGATCTTGACAAACTTGAACAATGGGCCCTATCCAACAAAATGCGTTTCAATGTGGAGAAAAGCAAATTCTTACATTTAGGCAGGAAAAACCAAAGGTACAAATACAGATTGGGCGAGACCTGGCTTAAAAACAGTAACTGTGAGAGGGACCTTGGAGTCCTAATGGACGATCACTTGACTATGAGCCAGCACTGTGCATCAGCAACCAAAAAAGCTAATACAATCCTGGGTTGTATAAACAGAGGCATGGAACCAAGATCACATGAAGTATTATATCACTTTATTAAACCCTAGTAAGACCACACCTGGAATACTGCAGCCAATTTTGGTCACCATATCACAAAAAAGATGTTGACAGTTTGGAAAAAAATCAGAGAAGAGCAACTAAGATGATCAAAGGCCTGGAGACTAAAACATATGAAGAACGGCTACGGGACTTCGGTTTGGCTAGTCTAAAGAAAAGAAGAAATAGGGAAGACATGATAGCAGTATTCAAGTATCTGAGGGACTGCAACAAGGCAGAGAGGGCCAGGTTGTTCACCAAAGCACCAGAGGGAAGGACGAGCAACAATGGTTGGAAACTGATCAAAGAGAGAAGCAACCTGGAATTAAGGAGAAACTTCCTGACAGTGAGGACAATCTACCAGTGGAACAGCTTGCCTTCAAAATCATGGGTGCTCCATCACTGGAGATTTTTAAGAAGAGACTAGAGATTCACCTGTCTGAGATGATATAGCAGGGGTCTGGACTAGAAGACCTCCAAGGTCCCTACCAGCTCTATTCTATTCTATTCTATTCTATTCTATTCTATTCTATTCTATTCTATTCTATTCTATTCTATTCTATTCTATTCTATTCTATTCTATTCTAGTCCAGTCCAGTCCAGTCCAGTCCAGTCCAGTCTAATCCAGTCTAGTCCAGCCCTCTGCTCAAGCAAGAGAACCTATACCATTTCAAACAAGGCAAGCTGTTCCACTGGTTAATTGTCCTCACTGTTAGGAAGTTTCTCCTTAATTCCAGGTTGCTTCTTTCTTTGGTCAGTTTCCAACCATTGTTTCTCCTCCTGCCCTCTGGTACTTTAGAGAATAATTTGACTCCCTCTTCTTTGTGGCAGCCCCTCAAATACTGGAATACTGCTATCATGTCACCCGTTTCTTCTTTTCTTTAGACTAGCCAAACCTAAGTCCTGCAGCCGTTCTTCATATGTTTTAGTCTCCAGGCCTTTGATCATTTTAGTTGCTCTTCTCTGAACTTTTTCCAAAGTCTCAACATCTTTTTTGTAATATGATGACTAAAATTGGTTGCAGTATTTCAGGTGTGATCTTACTAGGGTTTTATAAAGCGATACTAATAGTTTGCATGATCTTGATTCTATGCCTCTGTTTATACAACCCAAGAGCACACTTGGAATATTGCATCCAGTTTTGGTCACCATGATATGAAAAGAATGTTGAGACTGTAGAAAGTTCAGGAAAAGCAATGAAAATGATTAGGGGACTGGAAGCTAAAACATATAAGGACCGGTTGCTGGAATTGGGTATGTCTAGTTTAATGAAAAGAAGGACTAGGGGTGACATGATAGCAGTATTCCAATATCTAAGGGGCTGCCACAAAGAAAAGGGGTCAAGCTATTCTCCAAAGCATCTGAAGCAGAACAAGAAGCTATAGATGGAAGCTAATCAAAGAGAGAAGCAACCTGGAATTAAGGAGAAACTTCCTAACCAGTGGAACAGCTTGTCTTCAGAAGTTGTGGGTGCTCCATCACTGGAGGCTTTTAGGAAGAGACTGGACAGCTACTTGTCTGAAATGGTATAGGGTTTCCTGTTTGAGCAGAGGGTTGGACTAGAAAACCTCCAAGGTTCCTTCCAATTCTGTCATTCTGTTATCCCTGTAGTCTGTAGATTATATGGCTTGCCATACATTTCTTTGATGAAATATAAGGAGCACCTTGTCAGCAATTCTATATTATCAATAGTATATGTTTCAAAAATAAATATTTGTTGGAAAAATATTGTGATTGTGATTTTTCTGACAATCACTAGAAAGATCACTATTTTTCTGTATAGCTGGGAAAAAATAATTTTATATACGTTTAGGCTTTGGTACTTTTTTCTGGTTTCAGTTTTTTGCTGTAATTTTTGTCCCAGGTGTCAGGAAAATTAAACAGTATATTCTCCTTTCCTCCCATTTGTCCTCTTTTCCAATTGTCCATGTGCCTGTTCAGATTTCTGAAAACCATATTTACAGCAGAAAATTCACATGTAGGTTTGACTTGATCTTTTGTATGAGAAATAGCCATTTTATTCCCTACTAAACCATGGTTTGTGCAGGGATAACACAATTTTTAGATAGGAAAATCAAACTGGGCTAGTCTTTAAGGTAGGAGTTTGGAAATATTTGCAATTTTTCTTTGGGTAATATATCAAGCCATAGTTTGCTTGTCAGGATGTCTTACCAAGCTATAGTTTTCTGGAACATGTTCATTGGATAGAGGTTATGAATAGAGAGGAAGGGCAGAACACTGATATCTTCCTGAGATGTGAATCTGCTCTAAGTTCCTGAAACAGGTGTGGAAGAGTACAAAGTACTATTTACACATGACCACCAGAACATGAGTGTAAATGTAATTTGGCACATGTAGTCAATTCATACCCATGTTTCCTGATCCAACTTGTGAACTTAAGAATGCATGACTATGTCCACAGCTTACTGAAATCAGAGCATAATAATTAAAATTAAACATAAAACAATACAGGAAAGAGTCTAGGGAACAAGAATATGAATGTCAATTGTGTGTTTTTAACCAACCAGAAATGTTGTGTGTTATTATATCTTATTTATTTAGCATATGGCATACCTTAATCCTCATAACAAGTGTTCTTCAGTTATTAAATCATAGCAATTAACATCATAGTGAGGTTTTATTATTATTAAATCAGAAATATTCTTAATTGTAAGATCCTTTGTGCTATTCCTGTTGTGTTGCTATATTGTTGTCTTCCTGAGCAAGGTTGTAATGTGCATTTATTAGCTCTATTTCTGATTCAGCTCTATTTTTCCTGGCCACTTTATACATGTATATATGTAGACAGTTATAACTAGATTGCTATTATAAACCTGGTTCACATTAATTTGCATTTTGTAAACTATAGTTTATGCCTTGTTTTGTGTGAACCAGCCAATGATGACTTACTCTACAAATTATGCTTTGTTGGCTTAGTATTCCAATATAACTGTCTGATTCTCCTGTAGAGAAACTGCATAAACAAAATGTGGAACAATTAAATAATTGTGATGTATATGGGAGAGGAGAGTTTTCACTACACTCGTACATCCCTTATTTTGCCAGGCTTCCTCAAAGTGGCATCCTGATAAGCTGACATAACTAGTTAATTGTTGCTTAAACAATATAGGTTGACTGTTTGCTTGAAAAGTGTCAGCTCTCTGTTGCTAAAGAATGGCCCCTTCAGCCAAGCTGCTGGTGAGAGAATTGCTGAAGATACTTCAGATTTACTCTCCCAGTCTCCAAAGTATGATACACCATACAGAACTTTATAAACTATTATTGAAACACAGGAGGAAATTGAACATGTGCATTCATAACTTATGCAGATTTGCCACTTAACAGCTATCCACTAAGATGCCAAATTGATGATAGGTGCATTATGATGTTCAAGCACAAGTTCTACTCAGGTGTATTTGCATTACAATGCATCCCATATATACAGGAGTATCATTAAATATCAAGGTAGAAAATGAAAATTAAGGAAAATGAAAAAAGAAAGAAAAAAAGAAAGAAAGAAAGAAAGAAAGAAAGAAAGAAAGAAAGAAAGAAAGAAAGAAAGAAAGAAAGAAAGAAAGAAAGGAGACAACGAAGGTACAGAAGTTTGCATTTCAGACTATGCAGTTTATTACAGAAGAAATGGCCAGAGAGACCAGCCTTATTATTACAGTTTCTCTTTTTTTTTTGCTCCTTGTAATTTCTTCTTAATGTTCTCACTCATCACCATCACCACCTACATCAATATCCCCATTCTATGCTAATGGGCTATCTTAGCATCAAATATTTTAAATGTTAATTTTATTTACTTTTCCTTGAAAAATAATGACTTATCTCTTGAAAATAAAGCTCATACTTGAAAACTCATAATTAACAGACAGATTTGCTAGTTGGCTTAACCTTTCTTGTTTCATAGAAGTAATAGTTTGATTTCCATCAAATGCAAAGTAAAATTCTTGCCAACATTGGTTCCCAGTAACATGGGAACCAATGTGCCAGATTAGATTTGGTGAGGCCCTAGGCTATGTGAAGTATGGAGACTCCTTATTGAAATTGAAAACATATATATGCCTTTTTATTACATATAAAGCTACAAATTATATACATAAAATTTGTTACACAAGATTTTTAAAACTACAGTACACATAAAAGCCACTTAAAATTCTAAAAGCAAAAAACAACAAAATCCCTGAAATTTTGTGAGGTCCTATAGACTTGAGAACCTAAGCTGTACTTTGTTTAGCTTATGCTTATATTTGGCACTATCAGCTGTCCATGTTCCTGCATAAGTATGTGCAAACTGCTAGAATCCCAAACTAAATATTATATTGCACAAGCAACTTTATATTAAAGTGCAATATATAAGTGTGAAAAGGAAAGAGAGAATGTTTCCCTTCCCAATCAGCTTTGTATTTTGTTTCCTAATTGGGCCCTGATATTCAACACCATCATCTTTTTAACCATCGACATTCAATGAATTTCACACCATTTAAGATACTGGGATGATATCATTTGCATTGTCCCAGCAATAGCTCTCCATGGTGAATGTTTCCATGTCTGACCAAGCACACTTAAGAAATTGGTGTGATACAAGTAGTGTGCCATGCAAAAATATTATTAGACATCTGCTTAAGAAAGCCTCTCGTTAAAAATAACTTTCTATTTTTTAAAAAATATTATTTGGTAATTCCAGTGTTGAAAATTGAAGAATGCAAAGTTCTGATAAAGTATGGCAAATTTGAAAAGAGTCACTGTCAGCAGTTTTCCAAATGTTTTTATTGCAGTTTGAACTTCAGTTCTTCAAAGCAAGGTTTTTCTTTTGGTTTAGAAATATATGGACTTAAAAAGAAAGAGATCCACACTAAACACAGAAATATTTGATGACACAAATTGTATTACTGATTTCATCATTTTGAAGGCTTCTTTTATCTTCAATAGTTTCAGTGCATGACTTCTTTCTTTTTTTCCAGGAGGATACCATATAGTTTTAAGCCTGTCTTTAGCAAGATCTCTTAGATATCTATTATTAAGTTGCTATCACAAGCACAGTAAAGCAATTCAAGAGAAGGAATGGATATTATACGGTATGCCAGTCATGGAGATTCTTATTCTTTAAAGATATTAAAGGAATAAATGTAAACCATATACAGAAACCATATACGATGATCAAAGGTCTAGTTTCAATTCACAGAAAGTCCTGTATTAGCTTTTGTCTCTACTCTAAACAATGTCAGAAATTTATTTTTATTTCTGATTCTCAGTAAAAATATCTATATTAGGAAGTTGCGGAGATATTGAGAGAGAGAGTTTGGTTGGTTTTTTTAGAGGATTGGTTCATCTTGTCTTTCTTTTTTATTAAATTGTCATGAAGAACTGCAGATCTTCAAAAGATCTTCAAAGAAATAAAATCCTTCATTACAAGAATTAGGCTTCAGATTCCATTTTAAAACTGGTTAAATAATAATCAGTTGAAAATATGGAGATTAAATAATTTAAAAAGCTTCATAAAAGTGTTCAGCATAGGGAGATTCACTTGGAAGGATTCTGAGCCCAGTTTTCAACCTATAAATTCATTTGACATCAATGAATGAATTTGAAGAGACAGTTGCTGCAATAGATGAGGCTACAGAAAACAGAGGTTTAAGATCTGGACACAATATCAGAGCCAGCAAGTGGTTTTCATGTGCACACAGTGCCCAATTGAGGTCCTCACTGCCAAGTGAGACACAGTAAATTTGTCAGTGGATTCACAGTATGGATGGAAGGGATAAAACAGGTTCAGAGAAACCACAACAGTTCAACTAGGAGATACATTATTATGTTTGCTAATGACTATTTCATTATAAAGCCAGTTTGGTCTAGTAGCTAAGGCTTCATGCTAGAAAGCAGGAAACTATTAGTTCAAGTCCTGTCTTAGCCATGAAAGTCAGCTAGGTGATTTTGGGCCAGTCACTCTCTCTCAGCCCAATCCACCTCACAGAGTTGTTGTGGGGAAAATAGGAAGAGAACGATATATTGGATATGTTCGCCACCTTGAGTTATTTGTAAAAATAATAAAAGCAAGATATAAATAAATAAAAATATTTCCCTTACACAATTAATGTTTAGTATAGGGTTATAGAACACCCATATGTATATCTATACTATTTATATGTATCTGTGTATTATTAGTTCTTATATATTACACTCTTGTTTCTGACATTTTAAAATGTACTATTATTTTATTTTAATACTTCTAAACCACAAAAATTGAGGTGGTAAGCTGTATAAATAAAATAAAAAGGCTGGGTCAGATTCCCTTCATTATCAAGAATGTGTATTGGCATATGATGCTGCTTATCATTACCATTTTGTATATATTGCAAGATAAATATCCAATTGTAAGATAAATCTTATCTCACCTTCCTCTGGCATACACCCTTCTTTCCTTGCATATGACTTCTTCCCTTAATAGAAAGTGATGTTTTCCATTTGTTTTCTACCATTCACATGTCCAACTAACATTCAGCCAACTTGAAAACTAAATAGGGTAAGAACTAAGATTAGGTTTAGGATTATAAAATTACTGTGAACTCCCAGAGATATTGGATAAAGTGGGAAGTAAAAAATAAAACAAATATCTTAGGAAAAAACAATGGCAGATGACAGGAAAGTGTCTACAGAGTCAGTTAGAATCAAGCTCAACTCAAGAAAGACTTTACCATCAAATTCGATGGTCATCATAGCTTGCCACACTTACACAGAAAAAGAATGAAAACGGATTGTTGTTTAGATTGTTGGGAAACAACAGTTCTGGGTAATTTGAAGAGCAATAAGATGATGCTAGATATAGAAAACCTCAGAAATGACCTTGGAGAAAGAATGCAGCAACGGTTAGCAAAGAATGATTTAAGCCCAGGTTGGAAAGAAATAAGCTGGCTCCAATTTCAGTTTGTTTAGTTCAAGGAAAAGAGAAGGAAAATACTGTTACTGTAGCCTATATCCATAAAGGAGAGTTCTGGTATATCTGCAGAATCTGTTTTCTGACTTGACCTTGAATGGCTAACACTGGAGCAGGTGGTATCTATCCAAATAAAATCCTGTAATGTTGCCTTTAAGAACATCAAACAGCAACATCTGTCTATCCCAGCTGTGTTTCTTTAAGCAGAACAGCTCTGATGGGCATCTTAATGCTCTATTACTAGAAGATGGTCACTTCTATGATGAAATACTAATGTGAGAACACATTCTGGCAAGGTCAGAAGAAAATACCTAGAAATCAGATTAATCCATTATCATAGCAATGGGGTTATAAATTCTATCCGTAAGATATCTATCCTATATTTTATGAGATCATGCCCATTCCTAGAAATGTTGGATTATACAAAAGGGATCCTGGACTTTTTTTGGTCCATCTGAAACGTTGATCTGTCTTGAAGACTCTCCCAAAATGGCTAATATGAAATAAAAACTTATCACTGTATCATCCCTTCAAGATAGGCAAGGTCAAGAATCAAGAGCAGCTATGATTTTAGGAATGTGTGCTGTATTGTTGTAGAGTGGAGTAAGAGAATCTTGAAAGAATTCTTCTCTGTTCCATGTCCTACCAACCAAAATCAAAGTGGATTTATTTTGACTTTCTTTTGGGTGCTTTATTCTTTCCCAGGACTGAATAACCTTTTCTGAACCTTTTCCCTTCCCTTCATTCCTTCCTGATTCCCAAGTTCATGTTTATATTCCAGCACAGCTTCTCTCATATTTGGAATGTTTATTTTTCGCCTTAAGATTGCAGAGTTCTCCAGTTGGCACTGCAAATTTGTTAGCACAAGAAGTAGGTAAAAAACTATAGACTCTATAACCTGCAAAAATTCATATAATATAAGTAACAATTATGAAAGAATACTTATGGAAATAAATTTTGTTGAAACTATAATTCCAACTACTATAACTATAGAGAATTGGTCACTGCTGGCTTGGGATCCAAAAAAAACTTCAGCTTGAAAGGAGACACCAGGTTGGGATAAAGTAATCTGTAGGATTAATGGAAGTTATTCATACTGAGGAACTGCTAGAAACTCCAGTACAGTTTTTTACAGTACAGTACAGTTTTTTTCCTTGCAGAGAAAAAAAATAAAATAATATGTGATTTTTCCCCAAAGCATTTCAATGCTATGATCACTAT
The DNA here is from genome assembly GCA_023970755.1 of Azemiops feae. Lineage (NCBI taxonomy): Eukaryota > Metazoa > Chordata > Lepidosauria > Squamata > Viperidae > Azemiops > Azemiops feae. Next base: position 517,171 of record JALGBA010003870.1, on the reverse strand, counting down.
TTAATATAGGGCTTTTATTTATTGGTACATTTCACATTTTCATTTCTTCAGTGTTACACTCTTGTCCTCTGGGTTCTTGTCATCAGCCAAGAACATGTTGGCTGATGACATGCTCATTTGGAATTTCCTGTTTGGCCATTTTTATCTTATACACATTTTCCCAAACTGGATAAAAATCTGTAAATTAGGCTTCCAGAGGTTATTCGTTCTCTCTGTCTCTGTCAAAGACAATCACTATCAAATGCCTGTTTCTGCAGACAGCCAGTCAGGCAGGACAATTATGAAAGTGTCTAGATCTCCTTTTTATAAGACATATGAGGCTAAAGAGCAGAGTGACTTCTGCAGCTGCAGGAGAGCAGTGCCACATGGTTAACACCTACTCAAAAGAGACAATCTATTAATTGGCATGGTTAATCCTTGAATTCATTAAGGATAGATTAATATTGTTAATGAGATTTGACTATGCCTAGTGAAAGAAAAGCTTCTGTATTAACCCAGCCTGGTTTTAATCCAGCCAAGTGGATTAAAGGAAGTGATTTATTTTAAATAACCGGAACATTTGAAATTTATTAAGAAATGTTGATCACCATAACTGGAAGGGGAAGATGGTGGTTATTTTGATACTAAATAGAAAAAAATGACTAGTCTCAGACTCTACTAAGAATCTAATTGGCTCTGAGTATATTATAGAAATGGCATTTAAACTTCTAAGCATCATACATCAAGGGATTTCTTAAGGAACACATGTCTGAATTAGATGCAACCCTGTGCTTCTGCAAAATATTTCAGGAACTTGTTCCTGTCTGTGTTTTCAATTAACATATCAGATTTCGTTGTCTTCTATTATCTATTTATCTGTCCATCCATCCATCCTTATATATAGTCTTACTGACATATAAGAGTCAATGTGATGTCAAAGCTATATAACATTCTCCTTTTGCTTAAAATTTCAGCATACTAGCCTTAATGGAGTGCAAGATTCTTTCAGAAAAAAATTCTCTAGCTTTGTGTTGGGCCACTCAATTCAGCAGAGAAAACTAATGGCAGAAAACATTACATTGACAAAGAATATAGGGGGGGAAGCATGTGTTGGGAAAGTCATCAATGCAAACTCTATCCCTGCCACTCTTTTTTAAGGCCCTGGCTTGGCACATTTTTCTCTCAGAAAAAAGCAGAGTAAGCTTGTCTCCTAACTCAGCATGCAGTGAAGTACTTCTAGGGAAGGTATAATTCCCTAACACAAATGAATCCACAGACTTACATCATTCTCTAGGGCTTTCAACAATGCATATCCAGTTTCTTTGCAGTGGCTCCAGTTTCTGGCTTCCACATTGACTTTGCTTGTCAGAAGGTTGCAAAAGGGAATCACATGATCCTGGAACACTGCCACCATCATAAATATGATCCAATTGCCAAGCATTTGAATTTTGACCACATGACCATGCTGCAATGATTGTAAGTGTGAAAAAAGGTCCTAACTCCCTTGTTATAAGTCGAGGATTACCTGTAATTTATCTTTTAAAAAGAAGGGACAGAAGAAAATTAGGAGATGACCAATATATTTTCATTTAACCCTTTGAGGTATTGCTTTAAATGGTGGGATCATTATATCATATCAAATGGCAGGAAAACAAATACAAGCAGATTTTATTTCCAAATTAGCCTCTAGGGCAATAGGTAATTCACTTTGTTACTCATGAATCAGCTTTTTTCATCTTAGCCAACAATGTAGAAGTGAGTGGGGTTTAAAAGTTTAAACAACACTGAAGGAAAGGGGCGTTGTCTTACCTGAACGCCTTTTCTCAGCAGGACGATGGAGAATGTAGAAATTATATACTGTGATTCTTAATGCTATGGAAGTAGTTTGCCTGTTTGAATTCTAAAGTCCCAGAGCACTTTAGTTTCTTCACTTTCTACTACTAAGTGTATTTTATGGTCTCACCAGTTCTTGCAGGCAACTGGTATTTCTTGCAGATATTCCAATGCACCATTTTGTCACTTTGTCATGTAGTCAAACAAAGAATTTACCTCTTGAGGGTTTTGCATTGTCTTCTAAAGACACCGTCCCCTATTTTGCATACCCAACCAGACATCTTGTGCCAAAATTATAAGAATCACAGTTCATATTAAATCCAATTTTAAAAAAACTAATAACAATGAGCAATAAGAGTAGAAGTCAGGCAGTTTATGAAATTTGGATATCTCATACCCATGCATATTTGTTGAGAATAATTTCACCTGTCTCCATGTTTGACATTATTATGTGATTATTATTTTTTTATGTCATTTCTTTTCAGCCTTGAAAGCAAATGAGGGACCTCACATGCTTCGCTCTGCAACCATCTTAATTAGGTAGAAGCTATTATAGTGCAAGTGTCTCCCTTACTCCATCCCCTCAAACCACCTTGCAGATGAGAAGCAGCAATGAACAGATACCCTCTGGAACTTCAGTGTGTTTATCAAATAGACTTAACAAGCTAAAATTTCTCACTAACTATAATCAAAAGTCAAATAATATGAATGCAACTGTTCTGTTTCTTGCGTTGGTAGGCATTGAAGAGGCAGGACTTTCAACAGGCACTTCTTTATTCAGTGTTAACAGAACTGAGAACAAAATGGCTCCACCCCTTTTTATACATAGAGCTTGGGTGGTGTCAGCCAATGAATGCAGTGTCTTTCTCCCGCACAAAAGCATGCTGCCTGGGCTTGCAGACAGCAAGTCTAGCTAGCAGGCCACGTGGTCTGCTAGCGTCTCGGTGCAATTCCTTGCACCTGCTGCTAAAGAAAAGCTCAGTACATTACAGCAACCCTAACCAAAGAGCAGAATAACAGAGTTGGAAGGGACCTTGGAGGTCTTCTAGTCCAGGGGTGTCAAACTGCCGGCCCGCGGGCCGGACGCGTCACCAAGAAACCACGCCCACCCCATTGCCGGCAATGGGGAAAAAGCTCCAATATGTCGCACGACATCACGTGACGTTGCGAGTTTGACATGTCTGTTCTAGTCCAACCCCTTGGTGAAGCAGGAGACCCTATATCATTTCAGACAACTGGCTGTCCAATTTCTTTTTAAAAACCTCCAGTGATGGAACATCCATAACTTCTGAAGACAAGCTGTTCCACTGATTAATTGTTCTAATCGTTAGGAAATTTCTCCTTATTTCTAAGTTGGTTCTCTCCTTAATTAGTTTCCATCCATTGCTTCTTGTCCTGACTTCAGGTGTTTTGGAGAATAGATTGACGACCTCTTCTTTGTGGCAGCCATTTAGATATTATGTTCACCTTACTTCTTTTCATTAAACTAGACGTATCTAATTCTTTTATCCTCATATAAGGAGGAATAATTCCTGCAACTGTTCTTCATAAGTTTTAGCTTCCAGTCCCCTAATCATCTTTGTTGCTCTTCTCTGCACTCTAGTTTCTAGAGTCTCAAAATCTTTTTAAAATCATGGGACCCAAACTGGACCCAGTATTCCACATGTGGTCTTACTAAGGCATTATAAAGTGGTACTAACACTTCAATTATCTTGATTTTATCCCTTTGATAATGCAGCCTAGGACTGTATTAACTTTTTTGGCAGCTGTAGCAACTGCTGGCTTATATTTAAGTGACTGTCCATAGAACTCCAAGATCTCTTTTGCAATTACTACTATCGAGCCAGGTATCACCTATTCTACACATATGCACTTGATTTTTCTTGCTTAAGTGTAGAACCTTACTTTTCTCACTACTGAATTTCATTTTGTTAGATAGGGCCCAGTGTTCAAGTCTGTATAGTTCCTTCTATATCTTGAGCCTGTCTTCTAGAGTGTTGGCTATTCCTGTCGGCTTGGTGTCATCTGTAAATTTGATGAGTTCCCCTTCTAAATCATTTAATTTAATATTGAAGATATTAAAGAGTACTGGATCTAAGACAGAGCCTATAAGTACCCCACTGCATACTTCCCTCCATGTAACTTATATTAAGGACTACATATTTAGTTGGTTGCTACTCCATCTGGTAGAGATGCTATCCAATCCACATTTACAATCTTATCAAGTAATAGATTGTGGTCTGCTTTGTCAAATCCTTACTGAAATCCAAGTAAATTATGTCCACAGCATTTCGCTGCTCTACTAATTTACTCACATTGTCAAAGAATGAAGTAAGATTTGTCTGGCATGATCTGTTTTTGACAAACCCATGTGGGCTTCTGGTTATAAGCTTGACTCTAGGTGTTTGCAGAGTTTATTGAAAAAGATGTCACTCAAGCTAGTCAGGAGAAATTAAAGAAACTCATTATCAGCTCCCATTAATGAGCTGCTGAACCAAAAGAGATGAGAATGCTTTCATCCTCATATACGGAGGAATAGACTAGGTCTGACTGGATGATCACACTCATTTACTTAATATAGGTAAATTGTGTATCATTTCTAAAAAGAAAAAACAATATTGCCCCTAATATAATATGGCAATGCTACTCTCTTCAAATTTCTCTTAAGTCTATGATAAATTCAAGATTTAAATATACGTAAGAAAAAAACTGGCATCTTCTCCACTTCATATACAGAAATCAACTATTTGAAAGTTGAATTTTTTTTTCTGGATGTTATCCCCCAGCACACCCTAGTTTAGGCATGTAGTACAGGCTATATGTCATACACTCAGTCCCTGAGAACTAATAGATGGGAAACTCAAATGGGGTAACTCTCTACATATACTTTCTGAGCTTGTAATCCCTTAATGATACTGTCCATGAATCTTAGTAGGATACCAGTCAACTATTTGTCTATTGTTTGTTATAAATAATTTGAATATAGACACAGTGGGTTTTGTATGATACTCTCTCATATTTTTGATAAATTACTCATTACTTTTAATTTTCTTCCATTATCTTTTGCTCAAATCTACCTACCTCACTGTATACATTTTACAATTTACAAATTACAAATTACAATTTCAGCCACTAGTTTTTGATTATATATTACTTTGCTGGGAATCTGTAATACTTTTGTACATTTTATTTTTTCAAATACACTGTAGATGAAATATCCTTGCAATGTATTAACAGTATTTTTTTATATCAGGGAATGCTTTGCATATTGAAGTTTATACTTTCTTTGGAAACAAAATAGTTTCTTTGGTGTGTATGTGTACAGATTAAATAGCATAGCAACTCTTAACGTGCTAACTAGCAGAAATGCCCACCTCTTTATAGTAATTAACTGACTTTTTTTACCTTTTTAATTGTCTGACCAATCAAGTGAACCTGGAAGCATAAAACCTAAGAATGAAAAAGATCATTACAATTCCATATTTTAATCAAGAATGATCCCAAGTGAAAAGAAATATTCTACTGTTCTGGTTTAAAATTCTAGCTGTTTGAACTTAATTTAGTTTTTCTATTTCCATAGCCTAAAGCATTCAGTTAACTAAATGGCAAGTGATCTCCTGCCAGAAGGAAATTAGAAGACTACAAAGATAGAGAGGGGACTTTTAGTCCTGCTAATGCAAAGTGCTATGAACCATACAATTCCAATTTTCAGCCTTCCATTTTAGTATGTATGCAGATCTCCCTTGCAGTGCCCTGGGAGAGAAGATGCCAAAATCTGGTTATACAAAGGCCTCTTTCCCATGGCAATTGACTTCAAAGGGAAAGGTTTATAGATCTAGTTACAGGTAGTTAGGATCGATCTAAGAATGTGCAAAGGCACTGGAGCTTGACAATGTCTCTGATTAATCGTGGCACTTCATTTCTACAGCTCTGGAAATCTTTGATGGGTCCCCTTTCTCTGTCACAAATCTCATGTCCAGTTGACCAAGTAACATGCAGAAATGACATCAACAGGTTGATAAAAGTGTTTTATTCTTAATCATTGGATTTCATCATCTGATGTGCTCAGGAAACTCAAAACAAGAAATTGAGCTTAATCTAAAAAGGAAGTGATATTCAAGAGAGATAAATCATGTTTGCCTATCACATATAAGGTTAGTAAATGATGATGCATCTATCTTTTAGAATTATAAGAAGAACCAGAGTGAGGATTTGATTTGATGCTAAAATTCTGATGGTTAAATTCTTCTTGGCAATTTTTGAGGTCACAATAATATGCTTCCAGTGTAATGACAAATTATTCACAACCAATATTGTTTTCACAGCATGAAAAAGAAAATTTTTATTTTGTCTAATAACTTTATATTTTGCAAACTGAAACATTGGACAAAAGAAGAAATTAAATGCAGAAGAATTCAACTCAATGTTTCTACATTTGTAGTTTGCAAATTTCTATATATCTGTATTCTTTGAAAAGCAATACTAAATTTAGTTAAAGTTTTGGTAAGTAAATGTAGCAATTGGATGAGAAAGTCAGTTATAACAAGACTCCCAAAGATCCTGAAACAATTTTGCCAAATGATTACATGAAAACTGTAATAATATGGCCAAAAGATCACTTCCCAATAGAAAACTGTATATCTAAAGAGTTTATAGCAATGAGTGATGAACAGAAATTGCTATGAGATCCCAGACTTCACTAACTTTCCTCATTCCACAACTTTTTTCTCTTAGGAACAATATTGTTTACTTTCCTCAAAGATGAGAGGTTTCTTTAAGAGTTAAGCTTGAAATGATGATGCTTCCAAACAGAAATTTCAAAGAATCAAAACATCTGCAGCCGAGCTGGCCGTTTCCAATATATAGGTGCTATCCAAAAGCAAGAGAAATGATGTATCCAAGAGAAACAAACTATATTGAGAGAATAATATAAACAGAGCATCAGAGGATCACAAAAAAGAGGAGAAGCAAAGGAAAGATATTGAAGACAGTGAAAGAGTGATTAGACAAGCAAGAAACAACTGAGGACTAAAATATAAAGAGTTAGCATTTAATAGGCTAGCATGTCTCCAACATTCAACAACCTAAGATGTATCTTGCTGGATCTGAATTACACTTTTGGCGGCTCAACCAGTTCTGCAAGCCTCAGAACTTGAATAAGTTTTAAGTTCCCTACTCAATATCCATAAAATATTTAAGTTTTTTTTAAAAAAAATCCCTGAAATCAAGAAAAAGAATAAAGTTGTTTGTTTCAGATCCATCACAGCTGTAATATTAATTTCCCAATGAAGGATGTTTGAAAGAGCAAATCATTATGGTTACTTGTTATTCCTAATTATATTTCATTTATCTTTCGTTACCATTTAGGTGCTCCAGGCATGTCTTCTCACTTATTTGGAATTATATTGCTATACTTCTTTAGATACATCAATAAATTATCATACCTAATTAATCTCACATAGCATTTTAACTAAAACTCTGAGACCCTGGGGGAATTTGTATTTAAAATGGATTTTTGTTTTTGTTTTTAAAAAGCCTCTTCTTTTGAAAAGGAATGTATATGTGCTGAGTGCATTTTTTAGATATGTATTTCATTATGGTATGTGTAAAAAATTTGGAGCGTATAGTTCTCAGCATTTGAATATGTCTTGAACAATAATTATCAAAATATATATTACCTGTTGGTTAACTAGAATTCATGAATCAAGTTGGGAAAAAATGGTGCAAAAATCTCAAAGCTGTACTGTATATGTACTGTATGTATGTATGTATGTATGTATGTATGTATGTATGTATGTATGTATGTATTTATGTATATTATGCTCAAGGACATTTTCTGAAATGAAGTTTTTATATTCCCATCTTCTGTCTTATAAAATCCTTAAAATTATCCATTAAAACCCCTTCTTATGGTTAAAGCATCATTTGTTCTGATTAAAGCCTAATGAAGTTGAGGAAGTGTTATTTCAATTGAGAGGTTCTTGGAGTTCTCTTCATTGATTGTTTTCTGGAAGACATTTCATTATCCAAACAATATAAGGTCATCATTGCTAGTAAGGAGTGGGATTTGTTCTCAGTTTATCCCAAAGGTGCTGTTTCAAACGGCAACTAGATTTTCTTTGCTTTTGCTTTTAGACGTTTCGCTTGTCACCCAAAAACTTCTTCAGAACTGAAGAAGCTTCTTGTATGAGAAGCAAAACATCTTCAAGCAAAAGCAAAGAAATCCTAGTTGCCTTTTGAAAAAGCACCTTTGGGACAACCATGACCTGGATGACTGAGAATCTCCATAGACATTTACTCTCAGTTTATATTCTAGTGGCTTGCCTGTTAAGTGTTGGTGGGATGATCTTGAGGGTCTAGGACAACTCACCATGGGACAACTCACCACGGGACAACAGTTACAGTAATATCGAAGAAATAGTGGAATAGAATTATCAAAGAAATGATGCAAAAGGAGGGACAAAATGAAATGTGAATGACAAAAATTAAAATATTTTTAAAATTATTTTAAATAATTAAATTGAATTGTTGAATTGTCCTATGGCAAGTTGACCATGGGGACTCAGCCACAGTGAGTTGGCCACGGTGAGTTGGCTGTGGCAAGTTCTTCAATTCCACGGTCTTGGATGTTCTTTGGTTGAGCTATTTACTTGTTGGCTCATTTGGCAGTTCCTTGATTGTGGTATTGTTTACTTCTTGATTGTTAGTCTAATGTTAATCTTGGAATTAATCTATGCTCATCTGGGTGCTGACTGTGGCTGGGGAGGTGTTTTGGTCTTTTTGTTCCCATTTTGGCTTGTTGATTGTCGGTTTTGCATGGTATATAGATTTTTTTATTCTATGTACTTATTGATGACTAATTTGTCAAAGTGTCAGGCTTCTAGAAATTCTCTAGTGTTTTGGGACTTGGCTTGGTCTAGGATGGTCATAGTTTCCAACTGAAACTATGGTTAAGTCTGTCCGTATGTTATGAAATTAAAGAGTTTTCATCATATCTTCTGACTGCTAGTTGGTGTTCATGGATATATTCTGCCAGTCTTCTATCTGTAGTGGCTGCTACAGTCATTACATGCATGTTTTACATGATTCCTGTTTTTTCTTCTGGGGCTGCTGGGTCTTTGCTTTACTTAGCATGTTTTGAAGGGTTTTAGTTGGCTTGTGTGCTATGCTGATTCAATGTAATTATAGTAGTCTGTTGGTGGTTTCTGAAATGTTCTTGATGAATGGCAGTGTTGTTCTTTTTAGGGCATGTGTTGATTGTATTGTATTGGATTGAGTGGTCAAGTACTTTTTTTGATAAAGTTGCATAGATATCCAATTTGTTGAAATATGTTGTATAGATGCTCTGTTTCTTTTTCTTTTTTCTTTCTTTCTTTTTTTTGCTGTTCAGGGTTGCTGTAGTGAGTTTGTGCTTGTCTAAATAAAGTTCTTAGGCAGTTTCTCTTGTGGGTGGTTGGGTTGTTGCTTTGTTGATGGTGCACTTGGTTGGTGTGGGTGGGTTTTTCTGTACATTTGTGTTTTTGTTTGCCATTGTGCTCTCTGCTGATCAGGTTTGTCCAACAAGGGTAGTGAGTTTTTGTTTTCTTCTTCTCTAATAAACTGGATTCCTTTTAATATGTTGATGGTTCGGTGAGTGTTCTCCAGTTTATCCTTTTTTATCATGGTGAAGGTGTTGTCTACAAATCTGATCCATATTTTGGGTTGTATTTGTGGAAGTGCTATGGCTTCTAGACATTGCATAATGACCTCTGCTATACTGATGGAGCTTTTTGAATGAGAAGCGATGAAGCTTCTTGAATGAGAAACAAAATGTCTTCCTCATGGAAAAAAATGGTCGTTTCCTTTTGAAAAAGCACCAAAATTTGAGACAACTCTGACCTGGATGACTGAGAATCTTCAAGACCTCTGCTTTAAGTCATGAAAGCAGTGATCCTATAGATGTACCTTTAATTTGTCAGTAAATTTATCAATCAGATTGGAAGTATATAGTTAGGCAGAGGTTTATGAGACTCATAATCCTGAATGTTTCAATCTTTGTATATTTGGTTGTCAGGTGTGCTGTGGAGCAATAGATTTCTTGGCTAATTCCAGATCTATGGATGTGACCAGGGCTGTGACATCAAATGAGACCATGATTTCATCCTCATTTATAGTCATATCTTTGATTGTTTGAAGGTATTGTACTGGGGAGTTGATGAAGAGTTTGCTTTCTCTTGTGAGGTGCCCAAGCTTTTTTGTTAACTCTTTTGCAATGTTATAGAAAGGGGTCCCCGGTAATTATATGATCGGGCATAGAGGTATGTCAGGTTTGTGTATTTTGGGGTGTCTGTAGAAATATGGGACGATGGGTCCACTACTTCTCATCCACCACTGTTCCTCTTTGGTAATTTGGCCCTCCTATAGGTCAATGAGAGTTTTCTTGATCCAGTTGTCACCAAGGACCCCTCATTTCAAGCCTGAGCTATAAATATTCTTTATTGGTTATTCCAATTAAAATGGAAAAAGCTCTCCTTTTTGCAATTGAAGTGGACAAACAGTTACTATTAGTTATCAGGTAACACTGAACATTGATATTTGGGTTCAAATTGGTATGTCCTTAATGTTTCCATTGGCATGGGATGTAGCAATACAGCCAAAGTCTTTGGTTATCTCAACAAGTGTAAATATTAATGGCATTCAGTATTTTTATTCAAATTTTTAAAATTTCTATCCTTTTGGATAGTAAAATAAAAGTTGAAGATTATCAATCTACCAGTAATACTGATGACATTAAGACTATGTCAAACATTATACGAAAAATGTCTTAATTACAGAAATGTCTTAATTATCAGCAAATAGCAAAGGTAAAGGTTTCCCTTATCCAGTTGTGTCCAACTCTATGGGGCAGTGCTCATCTCTGTTTCTTGGCCAAGGAAGCCAGAGTTGTCTGAAGACCTTTCTATGGTCATGTGGCCAGCATGACTATATGCCATGGTACACAGAATGCTGTTACCTTCCCAGAGAAGTGGTACCTATTTATCTACTCACATTTACCTTTCTAGCTGACAAGTTCCTTGTCTTTAATTGCTGAGCCATTGTGCCCAAATAGCATCCAGTGAAAATATGAAGCCACCAGGCATATTGACCAATTATGCAAAAACTAAAAAAAACACCCATCCCACCACTCCTCGTATTACATTTTGGTTAATATATCAATCAATAAAAATCAATATTAAAAATAACAATTATTTTTTGCCCAAAATTAAGGCCTACAAAGCTATTAATTATATTCAAGAAGTAGCAAACAAATTAGTTAATCTTTTGGGGGGGGGGTTGTAATGTTAACATTTGAGAATCTCTGTCTTAAGATATCTGAAGAGTTTTACACCTCAAAATAGGTGATGTTGAACAGTAGGAACTAGTATGTCCTCTGATTAATAAGTCAAGAACTTTTGGCAAATATTTGAAACTCTATTATATAAAATCATAAGGTTTTTTTTAAGAAAAAAAACTTAGCAGACGATGCTGGTAAAAATATTCTTATTAAGCAAAATAAAATCTAAAGCACATAAAATTTATTTTTTTATCCGGGGAATTTGCTTTCCACCAAGCCAAGCAATCAAACTTAGTCTATTTTGTTCCAAAAGTATAGAAGGAGGAAAAGTGTCTCATCTAAGGCTCCCAATCCTCTTTTTAGTTTTCTTTGGCCCCCATCTTCCCATTTTGTATGTCATCTTTGCACATAGCCCCCAGTGGGAAGGAAGCAGAAGAATCAAAGCTTTGGATTTAAAAAAGATGTTTGTAAGTCTCTTCTGCTCAGACAGCAATTATAGAGAAGGAAATATATCTTTCTTTGATAGAGCAGCATGCAGCTTGCCTGTTGCTTTCCTGATTGAATAAATTGTCAGCCTGAAAAAATAATGAATGGATCTTTTCTATAAGATTCTGCAACATCTGTATTGTTGCAATGAAAAATCAGAAATTTGGAGACGTTTCTCTGCCTAGTAGAAATGAATGTGAACTATTCTTAATCATATTAACAATAAATTAATAAATGAGCAATTTGCCTATTAAATTGGATTATTCTGTCATAAATGTACCAGGACTAAAACACTCTAAACTTTGCATGCTGGTCTTTATTAAAATTATAACTTTGGAACTCAGTTTGGACTGGATTTTCTTCCAACATCCAAGTTCTGCAGCTGTACAATATCACTGGAAAGACCCATTGCTTCAAATATTCTGATTTCTGTTGTCACAGAAATAAACATATTTTTGGCATAAATTTGTCATTATTTCCTTACTCAAATGCAGTGCCTGCCTAATTTATTTCTGAGTCTAACACCACCAAACTATCACTTTAGTTTCTTCTCTGTGGTTAAACATGAATTCACTAAGCATATTAGTTTGCATTATCTCTATCTTTTTAATATTTAATCTAGATTTTTTTACTTTCCAATTTCAAATTCATGCTGAGCCCTTCCAAGTCTTATTTTCAACTAACCAACTAACATCATTTACATGGTAAAATTGTTAGTGTTTCAACCATCAATTTTGATTCCAGATACATCTCTTCCAATCTTGATATTCTTATACTTGCTATATAAGTTGAAACAGTTCTTTCTGTTCACTGTTATGAAAAGAACTAAACTAAATTGGTTGGGTGTTGGTGAATTCAGTGGTGAATACTTCTGTGGGAGTGGGTGCTTCTGCCATCTTAAAAGAAGCAAGACTTAATAATAATAATAATAATAAAGTTGGAAGGGACCTTGGAGGTCATCGAGTCCAACCCCCTGCTCAGGCAGGAAACCCTATACCATTTCAGACAAATGGCTGTCCAGTCTCTTCTTAAAAACTTCAGTGTTTTTCACGCTTCGGGAGGCAGGTTGGTGGTTAATTGTTTAACGGTTCAGAGTTCTCTCAGTTCAGGTTGCTTCTTTCCTTGACTAGTTTCCATCCATTACTTCTTGTCCTGCCCTCAGGCGCCTTGGAGAATAGCTTGACTCCCTCTTCTTTGTGGCAGCCCCTGAGATATTGGAATACTGCTATCATGTCACCCCTAGTCCTTCTTTTTCATTAAACTAGACATACCCAATTCCAGCAAACGTTCTTGATATGCTTTAGCCTCCAGTCCCCTAATCATCTTTGTTGCCCTTCTCTGCACTCTTTCTAGAGTCAACATCTTTTTTACATCGTGGTGACCAAAACTGGATGCAGTATTCCAAGTGTGGCCTTACCAAGGCATTGTAAAGTGGTATTAATACTTCACGTGATCTTGATTCTATCCCTCTGTTAATGCAGCCCAGCACTGTGTTGGCTTTTTTGGCAGCTGCAGCACACTGCTGGCTCATATTTAAGTGATTGTCCACTAGGACTCCGAGATCCCTCTCACAGTTACTACTATTGAGCAAGGTACCCCCTATACTATACCTTAATCGCTATGGAAAATTTTCGTCCTGTTTCCATTGTTGAGAAGGTGATTGACTTACAGTTCTAGAGGCCCTCGAAAGACGTGCTGCTATTAATATAGTTTTCATCAACACATTAATGGGGTTTATTGTTTTTACCAAAGGTTATTGGCTGTTGGTTGAAGAAACAGGATAGAAAAAAATATGCACCCATTTAAACATTGCTGTTTACCAAAAAATAAACAAAACACACAGACGCACACCAATAGACAAATCAATTTCTCATTCGAGGTACAAGTGGCCAGTCTCTACTTAACCTACTTCAGAAATATTATGCAAAGACCTAATTCTCTGATGAAGGTTCTAATGCTAAGAAAGGTGGGAGGAAAGAAAGGAGCGTGACCAACAGCAAGAGGGATGGAGAGATGTTACAGTGGTGATGAGTGCACCAATGGAAGACTTGAAAGACCAGGTTATGGAGAAAATCTATCTATTCAGCTGCTAAAAGTGGACAATGATTTGATGACATATAATAAATCAAAATTCATTAATATTGGTTGTAGCAGTGTTTTAATCTTTGACCACTGCCCAGTCACTGTTGTGAGATGGGCAGCCATATTAATCAAATAAGTAAGCAAGTAAGCAAATAAATAAAGAAACAAATAAATATTTTACAATAAAGAATGCTGCACTTCATCCAAGGCTATTAAAATTAATGGCAAGATCACCACCAACTGAACTACTGTGGAGTGGTAAACTGAGGTCTTACTTTTTTAAATCATAAGCATCAGTTGGTAACACATGAGATTTAGTGACAAAAGTTTGCAAGAGCAAAGGTCAAGAATTCCAGCATCAGTTCAAATATATTTATTTTTTCTGAGTGTTCTGTTAAAGAGAGTAAAAGAACTAAAATATGGATCCAGCAAGCAGAAATCTAGGTGTTCCCTCTTCCTAATGTACAGCAATATTAAAAGGCATGATTCTATGAAATTATGTAACATTGATTGGCTTCACAAACCTGCTAACCAGCAATATAATTTGTCTGAGGCTTGCTCGATCTGTTTTGTGAACTCATTTATTATGTTTTGCAAACCATGGTTTATAACTGTTCTATCCCAGCCTATGGCCGTGCTTGTTAAAGGCACAAGGACAAAACCCCTTTTGAGAAAATAGGCTGGAGACTCAGAAGAAAACAAACCCCTTTTAATATGGGTAATGTTATGTCCTGGGCCTTGCTGAGTCATTCAGCAAGGCTCAGGAAAGCTGCAGAAAGGTTGCAGAGACCCGGACAGACCACATGTCTGCCCGGGACCCAGACAGGCTGTCTCCGGCCTTGCATGCATGCGCAAGGCAGGAGAACGGCCTGCAATGATTGGCTGTGCATCCCCTTGCAAGGGGAGTATAAAAGGCAAGTTGCCATTGTGTTCTTGCTTCTGTTCTGTGAATGTTCTTAATAAAGAGATCCTTTGTTGTGAACCTGCCTCGTCTCGATGTCTGCTTTGCGAGAACAGAACAGGTAACAAACCTGCCAAATAGTCCAGAAACAGAAGCAGTAAAACACAATCCAAATGGAGGAAATTGTCCACACGAAACACAATGCAAACAGAGAAGTAGTCACCGGCAATACTAACAGAACATGATCCCATGAAGTACTTTGCAACGGTTGCCTTCAGCAACCAGCACCGCCCACACATTCCCCTTTTGTAATTCAGTCCTCAAGGCGTGGCTTCTCAGTGCCTTCTCCGGAGTCGTCCCATTGCCTCTTTCTGGTTTACTCTCCTAGCTTGTCTTCGTTTGCGGGTGTCTCTCATTTCCGCCAGCTGTGCATCCTCCGAGTCCGACCCAGTTTCCCCACCCAGCTGCATCTCATCCTGAACACGAGCGAGCGGAAGGGCCAGGCTCCTCACTGGAATGTGAGTCTTGGAGCTCATCAGAGCCTTCCCCCGACTCCGATGGCTCCTCAAGCCCCTCCTCCTCCTCCTCCTCCTCAGATTCCCTGGACTCAGCTGTTGGGAACACAGGCTGGCATGGAATCACGACAATAAATCAAGACAGCACAGCAAAACATGGTTTAACAAACTATGGCTTAGTCAAGTACAGTCTTCAATTTCAATTTAAAGGAAATTTCCTATAGATATTGATGGGATAGATATGTGTGTGAAAGCTAAAAGAGTGTTCGTCAGCTTTCTCAATCTGATTTCCTATTCTGCTATGAACATTAAAAAGTTACCTTTTTAAAAATAATAAGCAAATACTTTTGAAAACGTTATTTGTTATAATTTACTAGTAAGAAGGCACTTCAATTAACAAAAAAAATCCCTTAATCGATAGCATTGCTCCTTTTCAGAGCACTATATTTAATACAACTAGGGTGGAATAAAGATAACCAAAGCAAGAAAGGTTATAGAAGCATATTATGCAATTGATAGTTTAACATTTTTGAAAAGATAATGAGGAAGAGCCCAAGTCCTTTATTCTTGCACATTCTCTAGAAGATTGAGATTTCAGTTATTCCAATCACCTACATTATGAAGCCTTCAAAGGGCTTTCTTGGAAAAATAAAATGGCACATTTTGAATGGCATATTTTCTAATTAGATTTGCCTGACCCTTCCTTTTTAGCATGAAGGATATGAAATGTTAAGATGGTCATCCTTTGCCTCCTGATCAGTATGATAAGCAATTTAAACTTTCTCATTAATTTGTGACTATGAGAAAAATCAATACAATATGCACTGTAATTACTGAATGTTCAAATTTTGCAAGTGTCAATTATTGATCATATGCAGGAATGAATAGGAACAGCAGGGGGCAACACTTGGTTGTCATTGAACAAAGCCTGCACTTTCTTGCAAAAAGGCAAAGCTTCATTTAATGGAAGCTTCATAGGAACCTCAGTCATTGACTTTGAGAACCAGCATGAAAACACAACTCTTCTCCAGACAATCTACTTCATACATAAGTAAAATCTCTGTATGTATTAATATTGTAGTTTCTAATTACAGTTATCACAGCCTGATTTAAATTTAATTTAAAAAAAATAATCAACCCTTCTATTTTAGATCTTTTTCTTACCAGGCCTGGAGTACTTTTACAGGCTGTAGCACATCCTGAATATCTTCTCTGTAGTCCAGTATTTGTATTATCAAGATGTTCTGTCAAGTATGCTGTAACCTGATTCATGTGTTTTAGAAAGCTATGGTTTGCTTAGCTGTGGTTTACTGGCAAAAATAGAATGGGCAGTGTTCATATACAGATAGTTCTTTACTTACAACTATTTGTTTAGTGACCATTAGAAATTGCAATTGCACTGAAGAAAGTGAATTATGACCATTTTTTCACATTTACGACCATTGCAGTATTCCCATGGTCACGTAATCAAAATTCAGACACCTGTCAACTGGTTCATTTTTATGAGGGTTGCAATGTCCCAGGATCATGTGATCAGCTTGTGTGACCTTCTGGCAAACAGATTCAGTGGGAAAGCCAGATTCACTTATCAACCGTGTTACTAACTTAATAACTGCAATGATTCACTTAACAACTCTGGCAAGAAAGGATGTAAAATGGGACAAAATGCATTCAACAGCTATCTTGCTTAGCAATGAAAATTCTGGGCTCAATTGTGGTTGTAAATTGAGAACTACTTGTATAGTAGTAATAAGCCACAAAACATACTATACAAATCAAACTGAATAAATATGACGGAGTACAACCTATGAATACAATCTGAAACAGATACTTCCAGGTTAAAGATGGCAAAGAAACCAATATTTGCTTTCAGAATTCAACAGATAAGGAAGGATGAATTCTTTCCCAGACTTGGGCTCCCAATTTAGCCTTATTGCCTATTATTTGTGAACATTATTTGTAGCTGCCACCCTAATGCCCTTTTGAAATGTTTAATTAAATCATGAATAGTAGGAAATTAATCTTTCATTTAGAAAAAGTTACTAATATTTTGATTTAGTTTTAACATCAGAGATTAGCCTACCAATATTCTTTGTACATTTTCACAAGTTGTCTATGCATGTGAAGGCACAGCACAGCTCATTAAAAAATGAAATAGGGATTAGAAATTGTCTTTAAAAGAAGCATGTGTTCAAGGTTTGTGCGTTAAAAGCTAGACTAGCACAGTAGTTGAAATTTCTGGATTCATCTATCTGACCTAGCTCCAGTAAACAGAAGTACAGCAACTTGGAATTTAAAACAATCTACAGCAAAGTTGTGCTACAACAGGAATTATTATACAGAACAATGACTGGAGGCCAGTGTAAAAGAAGATAGTGTAAAAGAAGATAGTATGATAGTGTGAACTTGCATAGAGGTCCCATTAAGTTTGAGGTGTACTGGACATTTTGCTTTCAAGGAGTTTCCTGTATCTGGCTACTTCCATATTTCCATCAACTTTTGTCTTACTGCTATATTTGTTTTTCTAGTCAGCTTTGACTGATTTAAGAAAAAACAGACTTAGTATTTGGATGAAATCATAAGGAAACTCTAAAGCTGGGGAAAAAAATCCCAGAAAAAGGCCATAATGTTTTAGAATCACTTCTATATTTTGTCTTTTAATGGATACATCTATGCAATACACTAGGGGTAACATGTATGTGTCATGACATCACTGGAAATATAACTACCCATATCAAAACTTGAGTGTCTAGGGAGAATAGCAACAGCGAAGATGAATATTTTACTAAAACTACTCTTTTTATTTCAAACAATACTTATAAAACTGGGGGGGGGGGTTTAATGAATTAAATACATTGATTTTGAAATTTATATGGCAAGGGAAAAAAGCTAGAATTAGATTGAAAATGCTACAAGAAGTGAAAGAAAATGGAGGATTTGGGCTGCCAGATTGGGCCTTATATTATCAAGCATCTGTATTAACTTGGTTAAAAGAATGGATAACTCTTAGACATAAAAGATTACTGTACCTAGAGGGGCATGACCTACAAGTCGGATGGCATGCCTTCTTATGGTATGGGAAGAATAAAATACATAGATACTTTCAAAACCATTATATACGAAACACACTGCTTCTAGAAGCAAAATTGTATATGAAAATACCTGGATGGCTTTCAACAATGGAAGTGTTTGTTCCCCCAAACTTAATTAACTATGAGAAAATTGTGACTTATAAAGACATTTTGAATACTGAAGGGAAACTAAAAACCAGACAAGAACTGGAAGAACAGGACACTGATTTATCATGGTGGCCACATCTGCAAATTCAAACGAGATATGAAAAACATATTAAAACATCTGGATTTTACAAAGAACAGACAGAATTTGATCAGATATTATTGACATCAAATGAAAAATTGATTAAGAAACTGTATAAGTATATGTTAAGTTTAAAGATGGAAGAGGAACAAGTTAAAGAAACTGATAATATGGGCAAAAAAGTTTGGGCATAACATAGAGTTAGAAAACTGACAAAGCCTTTGGGAAAGAAATTCTAAAATAACAAAGGCGGTGGCTTAGAAAGAAAACCTATATAAAATGTTTTACAGATGGCATTTAACACCTGTGAGGTTAGCGAAAATGTTTAAAAATATGTCTAGTAATTGTTGGAAATGTAGGCAAAAACCAGGCACATATTATCATCTTTGGTGGACATGCCCTAAAGCCAAAAGAGTTTGGTCAAGAATACACATATGGTTAGAGAAAATGACTAAAAAACACATAGATTTTAAGCCAGAATTATTTTTGTTAGGTATAATTGTAGGAAATTATGAGAAGGAATGTGTATTCTTAATGTTACATGTGTTAATTGCAGCGAGAATTGTATTTGCTCAACATTGGAAAGATGAAGAATTACCAGCAGAGGAAGAGATAATTAAGAAAATTTTAGACTGTGCAGAAATAGACAGACTGACACTGAAAATGAAAGAGAAAGAAGATTCAGAATACTTTAAAACAGTGATGACGAACCTTTTAGAGACCCAGTGCCCAAACTGCAACCCAAAACCCAGTTATTTATCACCGGGTGCCGGGTGGGCGTGGCTGCGGTGGTCATGGCAGACTGGGTGGGCGGGGCCAGGGCAGCAGGGGCCAGTCCCTCACCATCTCTGGGGCACGGCATGGGTGCCCACAGAGAGGGCTCTGAGTGCCACCTCTGGCACGCGTGCCATAGGTTCGCCACCACTGCTTTAAAACATGGGATACATTTTATCAATGGCTAGAAAAACGAGGTAGAGAGAAAGGAGTTTAACACGTATTAGTAAGCTAAATATTGAAATCCAGACAATATGTTGCTGATAAAATATTAAGGATTTGTGACTATAAAAAAATAATAAAATATTTGAAAAAAAACCTGAGTGTCTGGGAGGCACCATAATGTTATAACCAAAGCAAAACACAGTAAGAAAAATAAGAAAAGTAATTGTAAGCAAGTAATAGTGGCCAATTCCAATAATTAAAAACTTGCACTGATGGATTCACCTAACCTTTAGACCTTATGCCCAACTCTTCAAGAACTTCTGAAATACTGCAGGTTTTAATTTCTTCCAAACCACAAAGACAATTTGTTCATATAAAAGGTTCTGATAGAAAGATATTATGCAGGGGTTTTGTTTGTTTGTTTTTAAAGTCCTTCCTCATCCTGGGAAAGGTGAAAGATGTTAATTATTTGGCTGGCACACAAGGTCTTCTGGAAACTCAGGTTCTGCTTTTATAGTGAATCCTATTAACCCCCAAGTGGTACTCCATATTATCTATTCTTTTAAGCCTGGCCTATTCATAGCCTAAAGTAAAAAAGAAACCTAGCTGAAAGATAAAATACTAGCTTTTTATAGGATAGCTCTTATTTTATAGGATAGCTCCAGTTTGGAGAATAGTTCTCTGCCAATACAAAGGACAGTAGACTGATGGAGAATAATTGGTTTTTAAGTGTAGAATAACTGATTGTCAATTTCCAAGGCATAACTTCTGATTTAGGTTTAAACACAGTGTGAGTCACACATCCTGGAATGGCAAGAATAGTTCTCAATAATTTCATATTCTTTCATATTCATACCTGTATAGAATCTGGGCTAATGTTTTGGCTTTCAAGAATTTAAAAGTGATAGGAAAAATCTACCTGTGGAAAAAAGAAAAAGAATGGATTATTAGCCTGTTTTGCTTACTATAGAGATTGATAGTTTTCACTGTTCTTTTAAGTCATTTGGAGTATGGGATACAATGGGAATATCATCTGCATATAAAAGAATAGATCTGCTTTGGCCAGTCAGTTTCAGTACATGGAAATTCAGGTTGTTAAGGGTTGTTGCCATCAAGTTCATGTATAGATTGAAGAAGGAAGATGCCACAATGATGAAATCCCTCCCCTATAATTATTTGTCTGAAGAGTCTGGCAGGAGAGGGAAGAGATCTCTATCATGTTAATAGTTCTGGATAAATGATACAGAACAAGTATGTGCTGAAGAGTTGATCAACCTTCACTAAAACCAGGAAGAGAAAACATTGTTGGGCTTTCAAATTTCTGTTATCGTAAGCTATGTCAATAAGATAGAATTCTAATATTTCTTGTATCTTGTTTCCTGACCTGTTTTACCTTGAAAGATGGACAACATGTGCCTTCAGGCCAGCCTTGATTCCTGACAACTGCCTGGACTAATCCGTGCAGTTTTCTTGGCAATATGTTCAGAAGTGGTTTACCACTGCCTCCTTCTTAGGGCTGAGACTGATGCAGAGTCATCCAATAAATCCTGGTTTAATATTTTGAAAGAATTATACCTTATGTTTATATAGATTTCTGTATGATTTTCGAATTGATAAAATAGTAGGGCAATTGACAAGGCAAAGAAGAGTGACTATGCATGCACATGTGTAGGAATACCTGGGAGCAACCTACAAAACCAGCTATACACATCTGGAAAACATTTGGCCACTTTACTGAATCAGAGTGATACTTTGGTACATGTTTCTGTGGATTGTAAGGCACTCCCTTCACAGAAAAATTTCCACAGTTCTATTAAGTATGCTAAATTGCACCCTACACTAATAATCAATAATGAAACCTGTTCTGGTAATGAAGCTTGAGATTTTTCTAACAGATGAAGAGCTCTTCAAAATGTATGAAAGTGTAGAAACTCTGGCTTGAGTTTGGCCATTTCCATTGATCTGAGGTGTTTGTATTGAATAATAGTAGTAATAATAATTACAATAATTCTAAGATAAGATCAAGTTTCTGATGGAAAAATATTAGTAGAGAATGTTCACATTTCATGATGCAATATAAAATTATTCAGCAACTGGTATAAATAATTAAGTCCCTGGACTATTCCATAAAAACTAAGGGCCAAAAATGATTTATTTATTTTTATTTTATTGATCAAATTTACACACTTACTATCTCACTACCTAAGTTTACAAATTAAAAACAACAACAACATCCATACAAAAAATAAAGTTAAAAAGACAGGGGATGCCCTCAAACCACCAACCACCCCTAGGGTTGCATAACATTATTAGATCTCCATGCCAGTTGACAGCATTCAAGCTTAGTGCTTAGTTCATGTTCTCATTTGAAAGTTGATCAAGATTAGAAATAATACATATGTCAAAACCATGTTAATCATATCCAACATAGAACTATCTTAAGTTTGATTTAGGGATAAGATATTTGAAAATCTTGCTGCCATCACCCTAAAAATAATGAAGTAGTTTTCTATTGAAGATGTCTCCTCTCGTTTAATATAGTGGTATTCTATCTTAGACATGTTGGAGGATGGAGGGACTGATTCTATTTTGCCTTTCATTTATTAGGAGGATCAGTTGATAATGAACAAATGAATTTTATTTAATGATAACCCTGTATGAACAGTGAATATAGGGTGCAAGTTGTTTCTCTTGAAGAAAGGTATTTGATTTTGGAAGCTGTCTCATGAGTAACCAGTTTTTGTATTTTGTTTGTTGTAAAATGATTATCTTGCTTTCTTTTCCTTTTCCTTCTAGTATCCATCCAATTTCTTTCTTTACCGATTCTAGGATCATCAAACAGTGATCATGATTCATTTGGGGTTCATGAACAACTTGGAGGGTTGCAATAAAAAGTGCCTTAAGTTATTAAGTAGAGCTAGAACGTTTGAGAACTAAGCTTACAAATTAGCTTTCCAATTTTTCTTAGAAGAAGCCCTCAGGTTCTCAGAACTGCCACAAATTGTAAATTTTATTATTTATGTCATCTATTATTTTACAATTAACTTGTTTATACTTACCTCTTTCACAGTGGGTTTAAATGTGCCCATTGAAGACTGACATTATGTAAAAATGTCAATAACAATTTTGAAACGTGCTCTAATTAAAATATAATCTATGTTGTTAGTCATTTTTTTAATTCAGTCAAAATGGATGACACTTTCATATCTGTAAAATAAATCAACTGTCATTATTGATTGGGGGACAAAATATTATCAGATACTAGTGATTCATTGTTACTGACTACCAATAGCTACGAATAGCTTATCAGTATGGCATTTAATAATATATCTGTATCTTTGGAGTATTTGTTGTATTAGTGTACATTTGTAAGGCTGTCATAGTTGTTTAAATATTAAAAATGATTAAAATAACTAATATATATATATATATATATATATATATATATAGGCTCAACATTGTAATGTGCCCCTTCTTCCTCTCTCCAAGTTTCTTTAGTTTTTCACTTGCTTTCTTTATAAAGAAGTAGCTAGTTAAATCTTTCTCTCCATTATTAGAATGCATATAACATGGCCATGAAACTTAACTTGCCTCCTATTTTGTATATGTTGATTTTAAGAGTTCATAGTTTTGCTGTCTCATTCTTTGAAATCTAACCCACACAATACAGTCAAAAAGTAATCTTTAATTTTAGGGCTTAATAGATAATTTTAGATCAGTGCTGCAAAATTTCACATGACTATTAGATGACAACAAAGAGATATAGAAAACTCCAAAAGTTTGTTGCCATGGATTTTTGCAAAGGATTTCAGGTAGCCTTACCTAATTTGTTCACAACAAATAATGTTTTCCACTGGCATGCCTTGTGATTAACATTCATTTTTGTAGTGAAAACAAACAAAATAAAACTGATCCAAAATTCTAATCTTTCTCTATATCTCTCCTCACTATCTTTTTATCTTCACAGAAACCAAAATAGGAGGGTTCTCATTACATATCAATTTACAACTCAGAAATCAGGAACTGATCAATGCAAAGTCTTTAGCGTTTTGCAAGTTATAACACATCTCTCTTTCATCATTCTCTGACAAAGTGGTAGATGTTATGCAAAGCATGTGGTATACTTTCACAAATAATTTCTATGGAAAACAGTAGTAGTCAGGCAGCGATACAAATCCAAGGTCACCTCATTACTAAAATTTGTTCTAGTTGTCATTAGACATATCACACTGTGTCAGTCAAATCAGGAAAGAAATAAAAGATACGAGACATAACGCCAGTGATTAGAAATGAAAGATACTATCACATTCCAAGAATATTCTCACTGAATGAAGAATAGGTGCACAGTTTAAGAGTCTTATTTATTTGTATTTGTATCTGTGTTGCTGGGATCTTTTGCCAGTTCTACACCATCATCTTATAAATGTTTCTCCTTTATAAAGAAAAACATTCCTCCTCCACCACCACCTCCACCACTGCCACCTCCCAAGGTGCCTGGGGAAATAACTTATCAAGATTGTATCTCTTCTTTAGTGCAGGAAAGGTCACATTGATAGAAGACCAAGAGGAAAAGCTATTGAATTCTATATGGATAGCACATAGCTGGGGTTTTGTTAAACCCTTCAGCTGCAAAGTCAATCAAGAAAGCAACATTTACACCAATTTCCTTTGATGAGTTTTAACCTCAAAAATGGAGGTTAGTGTACATAATTTTGAGGTGAGATAGGAACCCTCCAGCCCTTTTCTATTAGCAAATTCATTAAGGAAGGATCTCTTTTGAATTTCATTTTCCCAAGCTGATTGCACAGCATTTTTTAAATAAATCAATGAAAATCCCAACAACCAATCCTCTATGTTCAGAGATATGAAAAGTCCTCTTTCTTGATTCATTTCAACATTTCATTTCACAGGTTTGCTTTAAAGTATCTGTGAGAGAATGTGAGGGGTGTCTTGGATAACCTTGGACAACTTTCCCCCACCATAGTCTAAATTCAGAACTTATCTTATCAAGGTAGGAAGGTATTTCTGAGGGTATTATTCATTATTATTAGTCACAAATGTAAAAAGATAATTTGTATCAAACTTCTTGGTATTATATAAGCACCCAAGGTACCATTAACAATAAAACAAAGTTTTTAAAAAGCAATACATTCAATGTAAGAAAAACAAAGACAACTCAGGTCAATTTAATTGATAAAAGTTTGATAAAAGAAATGCATTTGTACCATTTTCCTAAATACTAGGAGAATAGGGTCCTAACTCATCATCTTGGGAAAAGTTTATGAGTCACAAAGGAGAAAATATTCTCCCATCTACCACATGACTGAACTCCTCCCAGTGGGAGCATCTTCAAAATGATTCTCTTGCTGATCTAAGTAACTGGACAGATTCATAGCAGAAAGGCCTTGAGCTAGCTGAGGATTTTGGGAACAGAACCCAACCCATCTGTCAATAAAAGAAAACTGATACAGGTCCATCCAAATTCAGATGTCTTATAAAAAGAACATCACAAAAAGTTCAATTGTACAAAACTACAATTACAAAAGTTAATGAACAGGGTCCAAACACCAGACATTGCTCTTAAAGATTGCTCTTAAAGATAGAATTGGTCTTAAAAGCTTGTATTTTAAGACTACCATCCATAAATAGAATATTTAAAAGTACTTCTTCTACTACTTAAATTTGTCTCTCTGAGGCACATATATATTGAGCCCAAACTTCTTTCAGTGTATGTCATTTTGTGAGAGCTTGGCCTTGAGAAATTGCTAACAAATAACAGGAAAGGACAAGGAATAAATACATAATTTACATCATTTTTGGATGATAGAATGCATGTGCTATTTATAGAGCAGCTTGCATTCCCTCTTCTTACTAATACTAGTCTATGACTCTTTAGATCATATTTTTCAGTAGGATGTCACTTGCTTTGAAGTACATTACTTGCTAGCATTTGGGATGGATGAGAATTTTTCATAACAATGTCAAGTTCTCTAAGTTCTTGTGCAGTGGAGAGAATACAGATATAAATGCAGCCAAAAACATATGTGATCTCACAGATCAAATCTTGTATGATATCAATCATATATACTGAAATTCATGCTTTAAGTTTCAGAGATCTCATGTAAAACAAAACATATGACAAAACTTCTATAATAATCCACACACATGCAGAGAAAAAAAACACCTTAGCACACACAGCCATGATTCTGCCGACCCTTGCTCGGCATCCTCATTTTCTAAACTAGAAGGACATCATAAAAGGTTGATTCCTGTGGATACTCCTCTGTGTTCCCTTTTAGAATCAAATTCACAAATAGAATGAAAATTTCCATGAAAAAAATGAGGAAAAAGCAAAATGAATAAATTTTGAATATTTAATCAATTTAAATAAATTAAAAATTAAATTTTAAAGTTTAACAATTAAGTGACTAAAATTTTCTGTGAAAATTTCTCCTGGATACTTAAATCAGAAACATTTTATATTATTGTACATGTTTTAAATAACTTTCTGGATACTATACAAGAAAATAATTTGCTTCTCCTTTTCTTTTTTAAATGTTTTATCTTGCTTGTGCTCAGGAGAAAATAACACCCTGCAATGGTCAACTCCACCTATGTCAACTCAGAGAAATTCTTTTTTTACAGCAACGTTGTTTTCCAAAATTCCTGGTAC
Organism: Azemiops feae; assembly: GCA_023970755.1. NCBI lineage: Eukaryota > Metazoa > Chordata > Lepidosauria > Squamata > Viperidae > Azemiops > Azemiops feae. The sequence continues at coordinate 491,132 of JALGBA010003870.1, read as the reverse complement.
AAATTAACTGATCATGAAATACAAAAAACATGTTTTATTACATCTTTGTTTAAAGGAATACACAACAGAATCCAATGCAAAACTTCATATTCTTAGTCATAGATTAGAACCTATAGCAAAAATAAAATGTGAAAACGGTCATAAGTCATCTTTTTCAATGCTATTGTAACTTCAAATGGTCACTAAATGAGCTGTTGTAAATCAAGGACTACATTTACACATGTATTGTGTAAAGTTTTCCTACTACAAGTTATGTTTATTTATGAACTGCCACCCTGCTTCAAAAATATTAAGTAGCTAGCATTCAAATGATATAAAATAGCAATAAAAATATCATAGAAACAATAATGTAAAATTAGAGATAGCAATTCAGTATAAGAGTTAAAAACAATCCATCAACCTCAAAATTCCTTTTAAAAGTCATGGCTTTGTTGCTGAATACAAAACTAGAGCAATATGCAACTCACAGCACAGCACAATCCACAGGGGGGGGGGGGACTCTGCTTCTCGCTCACTGCTGCTTAAGAAGGAGGAATCCAGAACAGGTCTTCATAGACTGGTGGGATATATAATTTTCTCTGGAGAAGATGGTCACAAAAAAACTTGAACTCAAACCACATAGGGCTTTATTGATAATAACCAACACCTTGAACTGAACCAGGAAACAAATTGGTCACCAGTGCAATGTAATATTACACCAATTCAAATATTGGTATAACTCAGATGAAGCAGTTTTCACCCATCAGTATGTGGACCATTGCATTTTGCACCAGCTGAAGCTTTTGACTATCTTCAGGATAGCCTCCAGAAGAGAGTGCTGAGGTTATTCAGCTTCAAAATAGTAATAGTATGAATGTCACTGCAGCCTACCATTCTGAAAAGGGCCATAAGTGACATATTAGCTAAAGCTGAAGCTTTACTAGCTACAGAATCAAAAAGACTGTGAATTAGGAAAAAGACTGTGAATTCTTTTTCAGAGAAGTGCAATCCTATCCATAGTTAGCACAGGAGGTACCCTACATTTCTGGAGAAACAGTCATGTTATCTTGCTGGGATTCAACACTTGCTAAGAGTATCCAGAATATCTCCCTCCTATATCAAAGTCTGGCCACTGCCTGGAAGAGATCCAAATAATCTACTACTTCCTACAGGAACCTTTCCAGCTGCAATCCAACTATCTTCTCCAGAATCTTTCCTAAAAAGGAGATTTAAGACTTTATAGCATGTTTTCTAACATGGATGGAACAATGAACAGCTTTTTAAAGTAGGGACATATCAGTGCCTTTTTTGGGAGGCAGGCATTTTCTGTTTTGTCAAAGAAGCATTAACAACTTTCCAAATTTAGCCACTCAATTTAAGTCAGCGATGGCTGGCTTATCAGAGTTTAAAGGAAAGGGGATTCTCAAATAGTGCAGTAGCGTCTATTAGTATTTGGCATTTTGATATCAGATTTGAACCAGAAATTCTGAGGAGGATAGGAAACACCTTCTTGAAAGACCAGCAAGATTAACTGCTATCTTCCCAAGCATTTACAAAGATTTTTTTTCTTCTGTCAAACTTTGCGTATAATGACATATTTTTCCCCATTATACTGAAGAAATGCTTCATCACTTTCTAGCAAATTATATCTGCTTAGAATTCCATTACTGCAAGAAGTAAAAGGAAATGGTTAAAAATACATATTTTTAATTTCATAGAGGATTACAATTGCTGTAAGTTGCTCAGAATCATGTATTTAAAATGGGAAACTACATAAATTGAAACAATCAAACTTACAAATCAATTATATCTACTGGTTTCTTTTTCCCCAAATTGCTACAGAATGTTGATAGATTTCAGATGACCTTCAAAGGGCTCATGTTAAACCTTCAGGGCCAAATTCATTGAGGTGTAACGGCTCTTCTCTCTGCTAAAGACAGCATATTTAAGGTCCAGTGTCTTCCTAGAATTCTGCATCATTTACAATTTGTGCATTTGAAAACCTTTATGGCAGGAGAGAAACTATGACACCATAAAAACAGAAACAGACCAGATATTAAGAAAGTCCATTTCATGATTTTATATTATTAAATTTAATACTTTATTACTAACCTGATGAGTATCTTGGCAATAGCTCAGTAATTTAGAATCAAAGCCCATTTAGACTCAAGTGATGCCAAAGTGATCAAGTTGATTAAAGCAAAACTCCTTATTGACTAGACTGAATGGGTGGTTTTAAAGTCTATGTAACAGGGATTATTTTAATGAACAATACAGTACTCTTTAGAAAGAAAAGCTGATGAAGTATCAACAAACAAAAACAAATTGCTCATTAGGAGGATTGTTTTCAAAAATAATTCTCCTTCTCTCTCATCTGAAGTTCTTTCAAATTTTTCTTTTCTTGGGACAGTTGGGTGATGAATGACTCAACTTTAACTCCCTAGGAAACAATGAGTAGCTGAAAGATACAAGTGAAGTGAGAGAACTAAGCAATATTCCTTTTATGAAAGTAATATATTTAGTCATGTCCAGGCCTGGGTAACCCTCACGGATTCCTTTAACACAATATTGCTGTATCCGAAAAGCTTACTGAAAACATTGTAGAAAATTTTGAACAGATTTTATTTCAAAATGTTACAACACACCAGCACACCAATAGTTTAATAATGTCAAATTCACAGGGGAAATTCATTCACCTGAATAGGCCTGCTGCTAAAGTTTTTCAAACCACATTTCTGACAATACTTACAAAACAAAGAGGAGGGTCACAGGGGATTGTCCCTAGATCAATGTGTCCTAACCAAGCTTCCAAAACTTTCAAATCTATAACTCTCTTTTTGTCTGTCCCAGCAGAATTTTCAATGGATTCGTGAACTTTCCAGAGGAAAGGCAAAAATACCAAACTCTTCCAGATAATTTAAAGCACAAGCTACAGTCAAAGTAAAAACTTCAAAAGGCTCCCCAATCCAATGCCATCTTTATTTTAAATAAATTACATCTTGTTTTCACACATATGTTTATATTTCTTTTTCTGCATTTGCTTCTAAATCAGGATTTTATTGTGACTTAATCCCTTGATGTTCCTTTCAGTCCAGTCATTTGTTTGTCTTATGAAGCTATTTGATATGAAGAATTTGTAAACAGTGGGTTTACAAAGGATAGCTTTGGGGAAAAAATACAGAAGTCTGCTTAAGAGAGACCTCTTTCTATCAATAGCAAAGGAACACTGAATATTTGGAGTTTCATTTTCTGGAAAACTGCTTTTAAGTAAGAATAAAACATCTGTAATTTAAATCTGTATCTATTTTATATTGTACTTGACTTCATTGTTCAGCTGGAAACAACCCAACTATGCTCTCAGCACCACAGCTTGTGTTTTAATTGCCAATGGAATAGTAATTTCATTTGGACTTCCCCCATTTGAACTTATTTTCCGAGAATAGTGAACCTGCATCAACACAAAAGCATTTACCAGCTGCTTCTGAACATATGGTGATCCTAATTCCCATCAAAGACTATGCATGTTTCAGAACCAGCATTTTTTCCCATCTTTCTCAAATAGAATAATGATTCTACATAGCCCAAACCAATCAAGAAATGAAGATCTGATCTCAGTTTCCTTTTCTTTTTAAAGTTTTGGAGAAAAAGAAATAATGAACATAGAAAAAAAGCTATACTGGTAGTCCTTGAGTTATGGCCATAATAGAGATTGGAATTTTTAGTCATTGAGTGAAGCAGTTGTTAAGTAAGATATTACATTACCACTTCATTCAACTACTTTAATCCCAACTCTATCAGTTGCAATTATAACCCTGCCCTTTCCACAGGGTTTGTGGATCGTTTGTAGGATCCACAAAATAATACCTTGTAGCCAGACTGAATCAGAGTATGTAATCAGATACACAGCTCCACAATTCTTGCCACCTCCTCAGACCTGATTTCTCAAGTTGATTCTTCAAACTCAAATCAGGGGGACCAAAGAATATGTTATTCAGACATGGATAAACTATGCCATCTAGATTCATCCCACCATAAAACCTTTATTTCCTAAATGACTTCTAAATGAGATTTGCAGATTTTCTTGGGTTCCAACATCATTTGAAACATGATGTTGAAAGCACACACACACAAAAAAAACCCCAGATGACTACTTGAAGATGCAACAGAGACCATAAAGAAATCCTGTTTTATTGCCGTGCAACAGACACAAGAATATGCTTTCATTTCAGTCATCTTCTTGTCAATATGTCTTTCCCCTATGCTCCAGTCGTCTCCTCACATGCTTCAGTAGTCTTGTTCAAATCGCAATTAAAAGATAAAATCTCTTCAAACTTTTTCATCATAAAATTTAAAGGTGAGCAGGGAACAAGGCATTCAGATGAAAAGTATAAAAACTGAACCCTGAAGTATTCCTGGTTGCATGTGATGGCAAGGATGTCTGGCCCACTCTCAAAACTACAAATATGTTACTCTATGCATGGGAATTAAGGAACAGCATTCTTCTTAACAAAAGCATTAATTTTTGAATGTATTTTAAGACAGATCTGAGGGAGCTCCACAACATTTCTGAAAATCTCCGACACAAATTCATTGAAATATAGGAAATTCATTCTTGGCTGTGTTTTAGATCCACGTTTCATATCCACATATCCCATCATATCCATATTTTTTTTGGAGCAGAAGTTATAACAAAACTAAATACTTGTAAAATTAACTGCCCAACTAGTCAGAATAAAAATCATGGAAAGTAGGATATGGCCTAGCTTCTGTAACAGCAAATTTTTGGTGGATATTTTTTTATTGTTTTAATGTTTTTTAAATTGTTTTGTTTTAAAATTTTAGAATGGTAAGTCACCCAGAGTCACTTGGTTGTGCTGGGTAGCTATAGAAATTGAATAACTAAAACAAACAAACAAACTCATCCTCTCTCCTATCAAGTTCAGAATCTACAGAAATCTACTATTTGCTCTTAAGCTTCCTCTGGTTATGCTAAAGACAGATAATGGAGCTCAGCAAAACAGTAAGAGAAGGGAATCATTTTCTTTATTACTAGAGTTATAACTTTACCTATGATTATTGGGTGGCTGATACAAGCAAGAAGCGTATAGATCATAGATCAAGTTCCAATCCAGGAACATACATGCCACCAAATCCTTTTGTTTTATTATTCATGTAAACATATGGTTAAAGCAGTTACAATACCTAGCTGATCTTGACTGATCTTGAAAAATAAATAGGATTAAACTTGATTATATTTGGATATAACATCAGAAATTTCCAAACTATAGGCCACACTGAAAAATGAAAAAAGCATCCTTGAAGAAGATAATAATAGCAAACTACTTCCACATTTTCTTTAACATCAACAATTCAGCAATATCCAAGTAGTCACCAAATGTCAAGCTTGACTGAAGAGAGTCTTTACTGGATTTTTTCCCCCCAGAATCCATTCAATAAAAACAGTTGTTCTTTCCCCAAACGACAGAGCCCTCTTTTAAGGACAAAGAATTAACTACATTGTGAACAAAGTTTAATAGTTTTTAGAGAAAGAGCAAAGCCTAAGATTCTAAAGCTTAGAAATTAATGAATGAACAAGAGAAAGAGTGGATAAAAATATTGATAATGCACTGTCCAGAACTGTCACACATGATAATCCAGAAATACAGTTTTGGGGATTGATTGTTAAAATCTGAATCTATTTGAAATATTGCTAAATGCATTTGAAGTTGTGAATTTGAGAGAAACTAATAATTGGACTGAAAAAAGTTTTGTGTTCATGAGAATAATGAGAAACAACATGCAGATATCATTATTCTGTGTTAACAGCTTTGTTCCAAACTCTCTCAACTTTCAAGAGAATGAGAAGTCCTTGGAATAAACATAGGGTATTGCAAGGATTTGAAGGTTAGATCTGAATAATACAAAGAAACTGGAAAGAATTGAGAATCACTGCAATAGAATTTTTTTTAAAAAAACAATCAGTATGAATACTATTGTATATTACAATTGTTATTACATAGTAAAATAAATAAGGACATACATGAACAAAAGAAGAATAAAAGACAATCAAAGACTAAAGGGGTAATCTAGCCAGACTGATGTTCTCACCAATCCAAATTAAGAATGATACCAGATGGAATAGAAAAAAATGTCACATCAATGTACAGAATATAAAGAATGACTTTAATAAACGAAGATCCACTATCTGGCTTTAACACATACAAAGAAAGTGATATATAAAGATGCCTTATGCAGTACACACACAGAGAGACACATTTCAGCCCTTTGAAACTTGCAAGATTCTGTTATTACTAAAGTTGTTCTAAAAAAATAGCTTTAGGTCCACAAAATATCTATTTCTTAGTCTGGTCTACTTTATAGGGTGGATACATAAGTGAGATAAATAGTTGCCTAAATTGTTCCTTTCTATTAGTGGACTTCCCTTTGGAATACTTCCATCATACAATTTTAGGGTTGGAAAGGAAAATCTTTTAGTCTAGCCCTCTGCCTCGGGTAGAAATCCTCAGCCCATCCCAGACAAATTGCATTTATCTAGTGCTTTGGTAACCAATTAATATAAATGTCTAGATAGCTCAGATTATGAAAAAAATGCTGTTTGGGGCTTGCTTAACTTTAATTAAAATCAAAAGATTGCTCTAGATCTTATGGTTTTGGTCTCTTCTACTGTATTTTTCTATAGAATAATTCAAACTAATATTGTCAATTCTAGCTTTCTATAACATTATCAAAGAAAAGCACACCCATACAAAAGTATTCCAATAGTGATTCCATACATTTGCATCTTGAAAGAAAATACTCAGCCAGACAGATAAATTTATTAATGATCTATATTCTGTTCATAATATTTTACATAGTCCAAATACATTTGGGGAACAACAGTATAAGAAGTGATTATGTACATTATAAAAGTATTTTGCGCAATAAACCAACACATTGTTATTCATAGGCTGTAAACAATAGGAATGTGAAGCCAAGGAACAGTGATTTGCCTAAATTAATTCCTGCACATTGTAGAATTACTTTTATTTCAAGTTGTATTGCTCTATTAATTTTACTGTCAGGGTGCTCCCTTCTTTCTGCCACATATTTTAAGATTTTTAATTGATTTTCACAATGCCTGTTTTATTGTTTATTTATTTATAGAGATAGTGCCTTCTGCTACTAGTGGTGGATTCTTTTCCTTTATCAAAATACTGCTATTAATTTTTATGGCATCAAAATACAAAGCATCTGCAGCACATGCTAGGATTATTAAATATTCCCCAAAATTGCAGACAGGGATTCCTGGACTTCATTACATATGATTCTTTGACTAGGATCTATTATTTTCTTGAGTCATCAATAAGATTTCCCCTTCCCAAAACTGTATGTTGCATAGCTTTGCAAAAGGCAAGATGTGGCAGACACTGTATAAAATTTGAATTTGGTCTTTGCTGCTTAGCTTTGCTGTTCTTAATTAGTAGTGGTGACAAGACATCCTTTGACTGAGAGAGGAAGAGATGCAATATGCAGTGTGATGTATAATGTGCAAATTGTTTTCTAGTCTGACTCAGCAGTGGCTTGTCTGGTAGCCCAGGAGGTCTGCCTAGGCATGGCCTGATAAAAGTCTGTTCAATTTAACTGCTTGTTTGCTAAGCAGTGGACATGAAAGGAGCCCCCACAGGTGTCCCCTGGACAACGGTCATGTCACTGGCTAATCCTTTCAACCCGGAAGTGCCTTAAATGGTGCCTCTGACATGAAAAAGATGGGGACTAGAATAAACTTGGAACAAGAAGAGAACAAAACTCTAAACAAAGGAGCTGGAGCTATGGCCCATGTTTTTATGCTTTCTCTGGAGATCATTTTCCTTATCTGAAAGAGATTTGAAGATCCAGAAAGAGGCAGATATTCCTTCTCACAGTTTTCAATAGTCCAAAATCAAGCTAGCTTGTCTTTTATAAATAAGAAACAATACTGTCTTGTATTTAAAATTGATTTCCTTGAAGGGTAAACAATTATTCTATCAATAATTCTTTTTGCTTTCTCTTTTTTTCCTCTGAGCTAAAATAAACAGGAGCAAACATTGATGTAATCTAATTCCTCCTCTTACTTACTTACTTACTTAATGGTTTACTGCAGCAAATATATACTACCTAGTGGCAATGAGCCCCCAAATTACATCATCCTAGCTAAATTTAATTTTCTAAAAGGAGGTGTTTAGTAAATCATGGACATTCTTATGATTTTCTGGGTTTTTTTACTCTTCTTCCCTCTTAAAGAACATATTCAACTTTGGTCTTATGTAATCAAAAGGAAAAGGAATAATTAAAGACTGCAGATTAAAAACACCCATTCAGGTAATTTATGTTTGCTTTACAAAGTACAAGTAGTTCTCGACTTACAACCATTTGTTTAGTGACCATTTGAAATTACGGTGACACTGAAAAAAAGTGCCTTATGACCATTTTTCACAATTACAACAATTGCAGCATTCCCATGGTGAAGGAAAAGACACCCTCCCCTAAAATTATAATCTTTATAGAGAATTGGTATTTGCAGACATTTTCTAGTGCATGAGAAGTAATGGAATTAGCTTAGCTAGTAAAATTCTCAGAACATGCTTGCTCAGAGTGGAACAAGACAATTGCATGCACAAGAAAACTGAGGGTCGCAAGAACAGGGAACAGATGGTCATGCTAAAATATATATAGACTTTACAGATATGTCAAAGGCAATGGTTTGAGAAAAGAGAAACTTGGGGGGGCTAATGTACTAATTATGGCATGCTGTGCTACTTGTTATTGGAAATTAGAGGAAATGTGCTGATGATTGTTAGACATTGCAAATGCAAGCTAATCAACATTAACAAACTTTGGTAAGGTCATTGGATGACCTAAGGTAGGCTTATGGAGTATTTATAAAAACTGTACTATTGCAGGAGTGGCCTTTGGGCAGGCCTATTGGGAATGATCCACCTATGTGCTTACTTTTGTGCATAATAAAGCTTTTGTAAATCTCTACCTCATTGTGTGGTTTATTGGGCATTGCACACCAGGCAGAACCAGTTTTCTGGGACAACAATGGTCACATGATCAAAGTTCAGATGTTTGGCAACTGACTCATATCTATGATGGTTTCAGTGTCCTGGGTTCACGTGATCACCTTTTGCAACTTTCTGATAAGCAAAGTAAATGGTGAAGCCAGATTCACTTAATAACCATGTTACTGCAGTGATTCACTTAACAATTGTGGCAAGAAAGATCATAAAATGGGGCAAATCTCACTTAACATCTATCTTGCTTAGCTACAAAAATTTGGGTCTCAATTGTGATTGTAAGTCAAGGATCATTTATTTTGTAGTAATAGAGGAGAATATTTGTAGCTCAGGGTTAAAATGAGAAGTCCTTAGTACTTTCTGAGTTTGGTTGTTTTCCTGCAGCCACTTCATTAGCAAGTGCACTTATGGTGTTACCTAGTTTGATAATGAATCAGCTGCAAGAAAACAATCTAAGCTCACTGAGTACCAAGGACCTCTTGTTTATTTTCTGTATAATAAGAAGCAAGGAATGGCTAACATGGTCTTTATGTTTGGAGAGACATTTTAGGCTATGGAGTCACATTACCTTTTAACTATTTAGGAAACAAACTTAACATCTTGACCTTTTTGATATGTGTTTGTGGAATATTATAATGATAATATAATAATAATATTGTATGTATACTGAGATAAATTGAGATAAATTGACCAAATTAATAGACCAGCAAAACGCTGTGGACATAGTATACTTAGATTTCAGTAAGGCATTCAACAAAGTAGACCACAATCTACTGCTTGGTAGCTACAAAAAGGTGGAATAGACAACATCACCACCAAATGGATATGTAGCTGGCTGACAAACCGTACTCAACGAGTAGTCCTCAACGGTACTACATCCACATGGAGAGAAGTAAGCAGTGGGGCTCCGTCTTAGGCCCTGTACTCATCAATATCTTCATCAATGACTTAGATGAGGGAATAGAAGGGGAACTCATCAAATTTGCAGATGACACCAAACTGGCAGGAATAACCAACACCCCAGAAGACAAGATCGGGATTCAAAAAGATCTTGACAAACTGGAACAATGGACCCTATCCAACAAAATGAGTTTTAATATGGAGAAAAGCAAAGTTTTATATTTAGGTAGGAAAAATCAAAGATATAAGTACAGATTAGGTGAAACCTGGCTCAAAAACAGTAACTGTGAGAGGGACCTTGGGGTCCTAGTGAACGATCACTTGACTATGAGCCAGCAGTGTGCAGCAGCAGCCAAAAAAGCTAATACAATCCTGGGTTGTATAAACAGAGGCATAGAATCAAGATCACACAAAGTATTAGCACCACTTTATAAAACTCTAGTGAGACCACACCTGGAATACTGCAGCCAATTTTGGTCACCATACCACAAAAAAGATGTTGAGACCTTGGAAAAAGTTCAGAGAAGAGCAGCTAAGATGATCCAAGGCCTGGAGACTAAAACATGAAGAATGGCAGCAGGACTTGGGTTTGGCTACTCTAAAGAAAAGAAGAAATAGGGGTGACATGATAGCAGTATTCCAGTATTTGAGAGGCTGCCACAAAGAAGAGGGGTCAAATTATTCTCCAAAGCACCAGACGGCAGGACAAGAAACAATGGTTGGAAACTGATCAAAGAGAGAAGCTACCTGGAATTAAGGAGAAAGTTCCTAACAGTGAGGACAATTAACCAGTGGAACAGCTTGCCTCCAGAAATCGTGGGCACTCCATCACTGGAGGTTTTTAAGAAGAGACTGGACAATCACTTGTCTGAGATTATATAGGTTCTCCTGCTTGAGCAGGGGGCTGGACTAGAAGACCTCCAAGGTCCCTTCTAGCTCTATTCTATTCTACTCTACTCTACTCTACTCTACTCTACTCTACTCTACTCTACTCTACTCTACTCTACTCTACTCTACTCCTTGTGTGTCAAGTCACACTTGGCCAACAAAGAATAATCTATTCTATTCTATTCCATTCCGTTCTGCTCTGTTCTGTTCTATTTTCTATTCCATTCATTCTATTTCATTCCAATATATGGAGCAAATTCACTTGCTAATGGACAATATATGGAGGATTATAAATATGAGTTAAGTTTTTCCAAGTAGAATAAAAAGGACATTATAATAGAAATGGCTAATCTTTGTCTCTTGGATCTTGGCACAATGAAGAGGTCATACCTAAAAAAACAAGAGTTCCTTGCACAAGTATTTCACTGCACAGATCAACACACAAACATTTTCTTATATTGCAAGGGACTGATCTTGACAGCCCTTGACTTTTGTATGAGTCAGATAGACTGAAGCGATAAGAGGAAGGCTATTTGTAAAATACACAGTTTTGCTACAACAGCATAGTTACTGCAAGGCACTCATATCATTTTTCTGAAATAATCTGATATTCATCCATGTAATGAGCTTCCCAAATCAAATACGTCCCCTGATTTCTAGTCTGGGAAGGAGTATCTTCAGGGAGGAAAGAAAACATTTTGTTTCTGCTCTTAGGAAAAGTAAGTCCTCCCCCACTGATTTTTAAATGGACTTTAAAGAATGGATTACTTTTGAGCCCATTCCAGAAATCCCAAATGTCATCACCAGACCACTTGTTGTGCAGAAGACCTAGTCCTTAAAACTCTTTGAATTCTGAGCTTCAGTTCTGTTCCTACAGTCCAAAGGAGCACTTGGATTACTCCAGTAAGACAAATCAATTATTTCTTTTGTTCTTTGTAATGTTTTGACTTTTTTTTTTTTAAATCACCTTGATTTTGTCTGTAGTTTCTCTTTCGGTCCTGGGGTAAAAAGAAGAAAGCAATATCCTCATTCATTTCTATGATATAACACTTGAACTGTGCCATTCAAGCACAGTTTTTTTTGTCAAGAGTTTAAGACCAAAAATGTTTCTACTGGTAGCTGCAAAATTGCTATTCATGATCCTGAAATTCTTGATGCTATCAGAATACTATACTTGTTCTTGTCTACAGAGATGGGAAGGAGGGCATGCCCACAAGTCTTGAGATTTCTTAAACAAGCTACTATTTATAAAGAATTCAGACATTTTATGGATCAGCACTCTCCATCCAATTAATATTACCTGACCTGTTATTTTCAGGACTGCCTCATTAACCAGCCAATTTTTATGGTTCTTACCTGGATACATGTAAGATGAACGTGCTTTTTCAATGGCAGGACCCTATGGAACAAACTGAAACTGGAGTAGAGGCTGCTTCATTGTTAAAAATTTAGGGTTTTAAAATATACCTTTACTCAGGTGTTTTAATGTTTTACTATTTTCTCCAAATTTTTACAAGTAGTTCAAGTGGGTATTGGTCAGGTTATTTACATTATTTACATTAACCTTTTAGATTCATGACCCTGCCTTATGTCTGAATGTGTTGGATTTGCAAATCTCAGAATTCCAAAGTAGTATAGCCTTAGTTAGAAATTCAGAGATTTGCAGCCTCAAATCTCTGCAACCTGGGATTCTTTATAGAAAAGATATAACTCTCATTATATCTCTTGAATCTTATAAAAGAAAAAAAAACACCCTAGTTCAGTGGTGGCGAACCTATGGCATTGGTGCCAGAGGTGGCAATCAGAGCCCTCTCTGTGGGCACGCGCGCCATCGCCCCAGTCCTAGGCCTTCAGCTGGGTTTTATAAAACCTTTTCACTTTAGGCCTCCGCCGCTGTGTGAAAAAAAAAAAAGGTTCAATCAGTCAATTTCAACTTCTCACGGGAAAAAAAAAGATCTTGCAAAGTTGGAATTGATTGTCCCACCCAGTCTGCCGTTACCACCACAGCCATGCCCACCCAATGGGCCACACCCAGCCAATGGGCCACACCCACCCGGCACTCGACGATGCATAAGTGGATTTGGGGTTGCAGTTTGGGCACTCGGTCTCTAAAAGGTTCGCCATCACTGCCCTAGTTTATACTATACTGCCTAAAAATGTCAGGGGGAGAAATTTCCTGACAGAAAAATTAATCAGAGGAACAATTTGCCTCCAGAAGTTGTGGCTGTTCCAACACTGGAGGTTTCTAAGAGATTGGACAATCATTTTTATGAAATGGTATAGGATTTCCTGCCTGAGCAGGAGCTTGGACTAGAAGACCTCCAAGATCCCTTTCAACTCAGTTATTCTGTTATTCTGAAATATTGCTTTCCTTTGATTCTGGAAAAGGGGGGACCTTTGCAAGTTCTTCCTATAAGTACTGTGGTTTAATTTTTAAGATTGCTTCTACTTTCTACTTCATTATTTAAGTGAACAAATAACAATTTTCCAAAAGCAGTTTTCCCTAAGAGAACAATGGAAACCTATTCACTAGTCAGATATGCTTATTTAAAGCAGCCACTTTTATAAATTAATATGCATTTATACTTGTTATAAAAATCTGCTACTTACCTATCTGGAACATTGTTAAAAACAAAGTCATCGTATGCCATATGCAGTTAAACTAATAGGGAAAATATCAGTGGTTTCTCCTACTGAAGGCAGGCAAGGATAAGTCTCTTTTTCTTGAAGAAAGAAATGTAAGATGCCAACTGCTCTAGGGCAAAATTTCTTAAAATTCTTATTTTCATAAATGTTTTGATAATATGGAGGTCATCCAATTACAAAGATTTTAGTCTTTAGTCAGTTCCCCCCCCCCCCACAAGATAATGATATCATTTATGTATAATTTCCCCAGATTTTGAAAGGCTTTTTGAAACAATAATATTAAAAAAATAATGTTTACTATCTGAATTACTTCATGCATCCCACACCAAAATAAAAAAGTTTTCTTTGCACAATCCTGGTCAAAAATGTTTCTTAGTAGAAATCTGCTGCTAACAGGCTGGGGATGAGTAGATAGCCAGGCTGATTAATTTTTTACTATTATTAATTCCGTATCCTGTTCATCCATTTTCTTTGGTGATACTTACACAAGATCACAATTCTACTCAGACAAAATATATGGACTCACATTTGGTAACAGCACTTTAAACTTGTTCCCTAGTGTCATTTTTCCAGATTTTAATAGGCTCTTTGCAACCTGTTTTATCACTTGCATACTTCAGTGAACAAAGATTCAACCATGATTCATTTTCATGAACAGTAATGACAACTTCCACCTTTGCTGTCAGCTGACTGTCGGCAAACACGGGAAGGCAGGGATATGATAAGCAGCTCTGGCTAGTAAACACAGGGAAATTGCACAGCAGAATTACTGCTCTACGATGTCACACATAGCATTATGACCATAACTATTCTCTATATCTCTAAAGACAAAAATAATTCTAAAGGAAAACAGGTTCCTCATATTTCTAATTCTCAAACTCAAGTCTTCTATGTTTTATTACTCAAATTAAGTAAGGTCATGAAGCATTTCTGGCTTGAAGGAAAAGACACTTTAGTGTTCCTTAAATCAAAGGCAACTTTCCCAAGAGATTCCGGGAAAAGATACACCAACTTTAATAAGTTATCATCAGGTGCTATGTTAGCTCATTCTATCTGAACCCTTGCATGAATTATAATTAATCATAATTAATTATAATAATTAGCCAGGCAACATAGGATTATTAGGCAGAGTTGTGTTCAAGTTCAAATCCAGAGTGGTCATGAAACTTAGTTTAATGATGTCACCTGGAGTTGTTGGATATATTTGTATAGATATTTAACAAATAAATGTGAAATGTAAAGATATCTGTGAAAATATACTGCCATTCAGTTAAGAAACTTGGAATTTGATCCTGGCTATCTGATTCAAGTGTTCCATTAATATTTGATATCTCCTCATTTAAATTAGAATCTTATGGGTTGTTTAATTTTTGATTGGGAACCACCCAGAGTTGGTTAGAAGATGAGGGGCTATATAAATGTTTTAAATAAATGAAATCTCTTTATAAATCTGTGGATGATTGTAATAAATTAGCGTAAGAGTTTCCTCTAATCTCCAAGAACACATACATAGGCAATTATGAAACAGGTTCATTATATAAATTTTGTAGTCAAATTAGGATTTCTAACCTACATTTTAAAGAACTATTTTTAATGTATACACTTTTTCTATATTTACATTAATTGCAAAATTATTCAGTTCCAGAAATAAATAATGCTTGATGTAAGACTGCCAGATTGTGCTAGATTGTGATTTGTAAGGTCATTGCAGCTTATGTTAATAAATATGAAAAGGTTACCATTGTTTTATTTTGCAGATTTCCTACTGCCCTAAAAAAGATCAAAAGATCACTAAGCAATGTTTCTTAGCTAGCTTAGAATTTTCTAATCCCGTAGTAAATTAAATAAAAGAATAGATTGGAAGTATATATTCTACATAAAGGAAATAACTTTGCAAAGGCTATTTGGAATGTTTAGGCCTCCAGTAGTTGTTATGATAATATATTCCCAAAAGAAAAAGATCAGTCCTATCACTAAATATTGTATAGTTTTACAACAGTTAGAAAGATTCTTAAATAACACACTAGAGGTTTATTTAAAAGTCACTAGGCTAATTTTGTATATTATTGGTATGTTGTGTAATTATACGCATTGTTTTTAATTTAAAGTTTTAGAGCATGATTTAAAATGGTTAAAAGCTACTGTGGGAAATCTTCATTTTAAAGGCTTGCATGCCAACTTAAACAAAGAAACAAACAAAAATCAAAACATTTAAAAATCAGTAGAGCAATTTTATTTCCAGTTTGCTTAGATTCAATCCTAAGGCAATCAAGATATAAGGTAATATTTAGATGTTTTCAAAACCAAACAATAAAAACAAATAATAAATATGCAGTTTATAACTCTGGAAACCAGAACATCTCTGCTTTTCATAATAAGTTAATTATAAATGTCACAATGAGGAGCTGACCAGTGGTAGGATTGAGCTGGTTCGCACCAGTTCGGCAGAACCAGTAGCTAATTTTTTGTTGCCCAGGCCCAAAATGGAATTCTGGAAGTGGCATCTACACAGAGAACCGGTTGTTCTCCAGCATGAAGATGGAGAATCCACCAATGGGTTTAGACTATCTTCCTGCACAATAAGACTAAGTCTGTCAGAGTTGTCACGCCTCCTGCTGGGCTTGATGATCCCAGACACGACTTAGTCTTCAGCCCAGCAAGGACGCTCGTGTTGGCTCTGAAGATTCTAGGCAGGTTGTATAGTTCCATCCCATTAGTGGATTCTCATCTCATTGCAGCATTTAGGGATGGGGGAGCCCCAAGCGCAAATCGCTACCAGCTGATTGTCGGGGCTTTTCCCCTCAGCCACAGTACAGCTGAGCGTCGGCCTCCGGGCTTGCTGATAGGACATAAAACGCTGCTGACTGCTTGCTTGAATTTCCCTTTGAATTACCATCTGATTGTCGGGGGTTTTCCCCTCAGCCGCAGCACAGCTGAGCGTCGGTCTCCGGGCCCGCTCACAGGCCGTTGATCACCGCTGACTGCTCGCTGAAATTCCTCGAGCTTACAGCTGAGAGTTGGAGTTTTACCTCAGCCGCTGCACGGCTGAGCGTCGGCCTTCGGGTCCGCTCACAGGCCGCTCCTCTCCGCGGCCTCCAAATCGGGTGAGGAACTTCAAAACCTCTAGCCCTCTTCAGCGAAGCTTGATCGCCACTAAAATGCCGTGATCGCTGCCGCAACGCGGCTCTGCAGCTAAGTGCCGAGATTCTTCTCCAGGTTTCCATCCCTAGGGGTGGAGTGGACAGACGCGCTCTGCAGCCCTTGGCCCCAAGACCTACTCTACGCCTTTCCTCCTCTTCCTCTGCTTCCGGCTCTAATCCGGAAGATACTGCAGGAACGGGCGGAGGTGATAGTGGTTGCTCCACATTGGCCGAGGCGGCCGTGGTTTGCCGACCTCATGGGCCTTTCCATCTCCCTACAGTGGAAGATTCCCCCAGATCAGGTCGCTCTCAGCCAGGGAGCTCTACAACACCCAGAGCCCCAGAGCCTACAACTAGCCGTCTGGCATTTGAACGGCGGCTCTTAACACAGGAGTCGTATTCTGCGGGCGTGATTTCCCTGATTCAGACCTCCAGATGCCCTTCCACTAACAGAATATATGACTACTCGTGGAGGAACTTTTGTACTTGGTGTTCCAGGAACCACCTTGACCTCTCGGCTGTCACTATCCCGAACATCCTTGAGTACTTACTGGAGGGACTCAACAAAGGCTTGTCGCCCAATACCATCCGCAGACAGCTGGCGGCTCTGTCCACAGTACTCATGTGTCATAATTCAATTCCTTTGGCCCAGCACCCAATGGTGCGGTCCTTTGTCAAAGGCGCGACCAACACCAAGCCTCCCGTGGTTCACCGTTATCCCTCTTGAGATCTCCCACGGGTTCTGCAGGCCCTTACCTTGTCACCATTCAAGTCTATCAAGACCTGTTCACTGCAGTTCTTGTCTATGAAGGTGGCCTTTCTCGTCGCGGTCACATCCGCTAGACGCATCTCGGAACTGGCTGCTCTCTCGGTCAGAGAGGACCTATGCGTCTTTCACAGCGATAGAGTAGTCCTCCAACTGGACCCGACCTTTGTACCAGTGCTTCTCAATCTATCTGCACGTAATTACGCTCCGCGGCAGACAGAGTTCTCGAATAATACGCTATAGGGACCTGAGTCCCATCTGCTTTAAGGTGACTTAAAACAGCTCCAATCCCATAAGGGGAAGCGTCACACGCTATGCTAACAGGGAGTCACTCATCAAAATGAGCCAGCACCGCATTTGAAGAAAGTAATGCTTTAACTGCAGCAAAACTCTTCTCGTGGACACGTGTCCACGACCATAGAGCTTGTTTGTCCAGGAGCCAGTGTAATGGCTCTGCCATGGCTGCCTTGTGGGGAAGGAAGGCATGGTAGAAATTTAGCAGTCCCAAGAACGCTTGAAGTTCTGCTTTTGTTTTGGGACTGGGTGCCTGCTAAATCGCTTCCAGCTTGGACTGAGCAGGATGTATGCCTTCCGTGTCTATGCAAAACCCCAGAAACTCTGTGGACATGACCCCAATTTTACACTTGTCCTTCCTGAGCTTCAGGCCCGCTTTGCGAAACTGCAGCAAAACGGCCCTGAGTCTCTCAGCCAAATTTTCCACTGATTCCCCTGCAATGAGGACATCATCGAAGTAGGGGCATACACCTGGAAGGTCTCTGAGCGTTTGCTCCATGACACTCTGAAAAATACCTGGCGCTACATTAATCCCAAACTGTAGCCTTCGCACCTTGAAAGCCCCCCGATGGGTCACTATCATTTGTGCCTCTGCTGTGGCGTCGTCCACCGGCAGCTGTTGGTAGGCCTGGGCCAAATCAAGTTTCGCAAAAATGCAACCCCCTTGTAGAGATGCCAGAATATGGCTGACTACTGGCACGGGATAGGAGTGTTGCTGCAGAGCTTTATTCAGCGTGCATTTATAGTCAACGCAGATTCTGACCTCTCCGTTAGCCTTGAGTGGTGTAATGATGGGGGTTTCCCATGGACTACTGTCCACAGGCTCTAAGATGCCATGCTGCAAAAGTTTGTCCAATTCCGCATTAAGTTTATGCTTGAGAGCGAACGGCACCCGACGAGGCTTGATCCTAATCGGTGCGACAGAAGGATCTAACTTCAAGACAATTGGGGGGCCCTTGTATTCCCCTAATTCTGCGGTGAACACGTCTGTGAATTCTTTGCAGACCTGGTCCAGGCTGGCCATTTTTAGACTGTTCAGCCCCGTTACCTGAATTCCCAGGGCCTCGAACCAATCAAGCCCGATTAGGCTTGTCCTGTTCCCATCGACCACAACAATGTTCAACATTCCCATGAATTTCCGGAATTGCACCCTTAGTGTGGCCTCCCCCTTAACTCTGACCAGGGAATTCTGAAAACCAGTCAATATTAAATTCGATGGCCTGAGTTTCACCCATTGGCCGCTTCTGCCACAAATCCGGTTAAGAGTGCTCTGGGAAATGATGGACAGGGTGGACCCCATGTTCAGTTCCATCCTCAATGGAACCCTTTGCAACATGACTTCGATTTGCAACTTTTTCTTTAAGGGCCTATGGCCCCCGGTTCTATGGACACCGCACCTGCTGGCACAGAACCCCACCCTGTTCTGGCTGGGGACCCCAGTACCTTTCCAAGGCAACTCTTTCTTGGAAATTTCTTTTCCGCGACCTAAGCAAACGACAGCGATGTGGCCTTGCTTGCCACATGCTTGGCAAGTTGCCGTCCGGAACCGGCAGTCGGCTCGTTTGTGCCATCCTCCACACCCCATGCACCTAGAGAAGGGATCTGCCTTCTCAAGAGGACTAGGAAGTCCTTTCGCCGGGGTTTGTCACACCAGGTCAACTTCCTGGTCCGACTCAGCCTCTTCTTCTGGTTCGACATCCTCGTGGTAGACGGTTTGCGATGGCTGAGGGTTTTTTGAGAGCCGCAAGGCCCTTACAGCTCCGCCGGCTGCTTCTTCTGCTGTGACCTCTCGCAACACATCTTGGAATGAGACAGTCTCCTTCACGAAGATCTTCTGCTGTAGATCTCTCTCCTCAGTCCACAAACTAAACGGTCTCGTAACCGTTCCTCTAGGTCCTTGAATTCACACGGCCTCGCTGCCTGTCGAAGAGCGGCAATGAATTCTGTGGTGGACTCTCCTGGACACTGGTCCCGCTGCTCGAAAGCGTGTCGCCATGCAATGACTGATAGCTTCGGCTCGAAGTGCCCCTTGAACATCTTTTTTAATTCGCCGTATGTCATGGTCTCCAACGGCACTGGGGACACTAGATTCTCCGCAATGTCGAAAACGGCTTGGCCACATACACAGAGCAGCGTTGCGGCCTTCAACTCATCTTCTACGATCCTGTTTACTCGGAAGTAATTCTCAGCCCAGGCGACGTACGAGCTCCACCTCTCCAGGTGAGCAACGTCGAATTCCGCGAGCCGCCCAAGTTTTGCCATGATAGAGTCTCTTCTCTACCACGTGCTGCCACTCTGCTGGAGGGGTTCCAGGGCAGTTCCTCACAGCACTCTCCCCCAGTGTTTGCGTACTGGCAGGTGAGTGAGCCGAAGTAGAAATGCCGTCCCTCAGCGTGGTCTGGCCTTTCTTCATGGTGAGTCGGGTCTTTCGTTATGGTGGCAGCACCATCCCATCTTCATCGCCAATTGTTCTGTTCTTAGGATGGTAGACATTGAAGAGACTTGCGAGTACAACAACAAGGTTTATTCATCACACACAGGAAACAGAACAGAACAGAACACGAAACTGGCTCCGCCCTTTTATACAAGGAGCCCTGGGTAACTGTAACCAATCATTGCACGAGTTTCTCCCACGCTAAAAGCAAGCATGCCCGGGTCTCCAGACATCCAGTCTCCGCAGCAACCACGTGGCCGCTAGCTTCGCCTGGTTCCCGCCCTGCACCTGCTGTCTTAGCAACTCAGTACATTACAATTTCCACAGGAACAGCACCATAAGAACAAAATTTAACAAGAACAGAACAAACCTGAAAAAATAATACATGAGAAAAATGCTTATGGCTATGTGCTATCTTAGGTCTCTGTCTGATCAAGAACCATTTGGTCTTTTATAAACCCTTCACCTCCAGAGTTTCCTACACCCATAATACACTATTTTGATAGAAAGATAAGAACAAAATCAACTTTAAAGGACAGACAAATCCCACAATTAAGCAGCAAAGTGCCTGTTATTGAAAGTGCTTTCCATCTGATCTTTACATACAGAAGCTGTAATATCTGGGCTCTATGAGAAATATATTATGCAGTTAGAAATAACTTTTTAACAAATATTAAAAAGATGTTCTTCAGCTACAATAGCAGCATTTAGAATATAATAATCATTTAGTTGCTACCCCTGATCACAGTAGTGCCGTAATATAATCCAGATGAGTATCTGAACATCATTAGAAATGAGTATCAGTACACATACACACCATCATCATCAGATTAGCAGACTGACTGGTAACTATGGCAACAAGGGGTCAAGAAAGCTGGACAGCATTCAACATTTATTTAATCCCCACATCTCCTTGGAGTGAAACACGAGTGTTTGCAACTCTCTGATCTGCCCTTGTCTTTGAATGTCCATCTAGCACAGAGTAGAACTAAGCCAATTAACTTTTACAGAATTGGTAGAATTGCAAAGAACCTGTCAAGGCTGTTTTTATCAATTACATCTCACCTCATTTTCCTGCAATCAAAAACTTCCATCTCATGCAACAAAATAAAATAGGAATGCTAATTACAAATCTACTAATTGCATTTTCAGAAACACCCGGCTAAGAGATGAAACAGATTGCGTGCCAGAATTAAGTTTTCCCATTCAACATGTCTTTGTAAAGTAGCTCAATAATCTATATTAAAACAGATCCAGAATCTTAAAATCTCCCATTCATTCTTCTCTGAATTTAGACCCTTTTTTACATTCCAGAATGTTGAGGAAAATTCCAGTTTCTAAAAATTGAATTCCAAACAAATTGCATTAGTAATTTTAGCAGTCAAGATTAATGTCTACATAGCCATATTTTGATTCACTTTAAAAATGGTTTATATATATTTATAAATATATTAATGAAATTGCTTAGAAAATCCAAAATAATACATGCTCTTTTTATTTTTTAATCTTAGATACCTTGATATAAATATTACATGCTTCCTGGAAGGTACAAGGAAGATTGAAGTGGCTCATAAGCAATCACTTGTTCCATATGTCAACTGATTTTTCAAACACATTCATAAGTGAAATTCATATTTAAGAGTCTTTCCTTCCTTTCTGTAAATAACATTAATTGTAGCTTTCAGACTCTTCCTCAGAATCAAAGAAAGATAGTCTCATTTCAATATCTAATATGCATAAGATCCAATATTCAAGTCAGAGAAAATTGACAAAGTGGAAGACAGAATACATTATTCCATTCTATTAACATGTTTTATTATATATGATAAGCAAAAATTGGCATTTATTTTAAGAGTCACACTTTCTCCTTCCTATTCCATAATGAAGGGGTCCCAGTGTATGCAATCAGCAACTACAGGAAAAAAATGTTGATTCCTGGCAAACTAAAAATGCAGATTTTAACAAATATCATAAACTGCATGACATGATATTGTACAGGTAGTCCTCACTTAACAATGATAATTGGCATTGAAAACTCTATCACTGAGCAACACAGTCATAAAATACAATGTCAGGTGACCATGCTGACTTACTAAGGCAGTTGTGGCAGTTCCAGTTGTGATCATTAGGTAAATCCCATACAGTTGCAGTATCCTGCAGTCACATGATTGCCAGTTGTGACCTCCTGCTGGCTTCCCCATTGACTTGTCAGAAGCTGGCAATAAAAGCTGCAAATGGCAATTGCATGACTTGCAGGATGCTGCATCTGTCACAACTGTGATCTGGTTGCCAAGAATCCAAATCAGGATCACTGTGACTGTGTAACACTGTAATGGCATCGACTATGAGAAATGATTGTAAGTTCACTTGTTTAGTCCTACTGTAACTTTGAATGGTTTCTGAATGAGTGATTGCTGGATGAGAACTACCTGTAAATTTCAAATTTACAGAAATAATTTCTTACATTTCTGAACTGAATTGGACTCTGAATGTCAACATCACAGAGCTTGCTAACAAGATATGAAATATAAAAAATAAAACATAACATTTTACATCTGTTCAGCAAGCCAGCAAAGGAGGAAACTGATGCTGAATGCATCATAAGTGAAAATGGAGATTTGTCTCATTCCACAGCAGAATCTGTATCAAAACATCACACCTTTGTCACTTTGATGGAATTACACTTTACTGCACGTAATCACAACCTTGTAGAAGACAACTAGACATATTCTACTCAAGGGCATGGGTGTTTCTACCTTTCTTGACATGAGTTTTCTCCATTGAGGCTTTCCCAGTGCCTGAAAAAGTTTTCACTAAGATGAGGTTCACCCTTGCACCCTGATAAAAAAAAGAGACTCTTTTTAAATATGAAAGTGAACTCACTAAAGTGCCTTACTGTATGCCTATAACATTCCATATTTTCTATCAATTTGTTTGCTGCATTCAATGATTTTTTGTTTTGGTCTCTCACTGTGAAATGTAAAATGGGGTTTTATTGACAGTAACTATTTTCAATTGCTCTGTGGATTCTTTTGAATGTAAAATTTGGCAGGCTTTAAATAAACTGTATCAGTTTATATAGTAACCTAATTATGCCAGTCCTATTTGGCTGGTGGAGGGAGAGCCCATGTAAATAAACTCAATATTGTACAAAACAAGAGACAAGCAAGTATTTCAGAGTCCAAATGTAAGCTTCATGTGCTGAGCTTGAATAGTTTTGCACATGACTGAGATGATATCATAATCTGAAGAGTTAGTCACTTGGGTGCCAACAAACTGTGTGCCTGGAGAAGCTGCTGTATGGTTAAAAAATCCGGTATTAACTGGTACCACAGATTTCCATCTCATTGTCAAAGAAGACAATAAGGGACAAGGACAAAGAGTCACACCTGTATATACCATATTCTCCCATTTTACTCTGCACCCCTCATGCTCTAATTAGCATATGATCTTGTTCCATGTCCAACTGAAAATGATTGCCTTTTCCTGTAATTTATTTCCCTAATTCCTCATTTGTTTCAAATGCAACAATTAGCACTATGAGGGTCAGGCAATAAGTGTGAAGGGTTAATAAGAACCAACCCTGGATTCAAATAATAATTACATAATGAGGACTTTCATAGTGATGAAATGCAACTGTAGATTAAATTGCTCCCCTTCCCCACCCCGTTTTTGTATCTGCCACACAGACTATATCATTCCATTGTCTGTGTTGCAAAGGAAGAGTGATCATTATTGACCTTTTCTATGGCAGTAATATAACTATATATTTGATATATTTGAAGAAAGGTTTCTTTTTAAAAAAGCCTGTGCTACAGCTTATGCTACTATAAAGCAAGTTTAACTGTTTCAGTATGCCAAATGCATATCATGCTATGAACCATCACAGCAGTACATAGTATTGATTTAGAAAGAGACCAGAGGATTGGCAAGGTAGATAGGGCATAGTGTGCTCTTTGGGGCTTATGCATTATTTAGCCTTCATA
The DNA here is from genome assembly GCA_023970755.1 of Azemiops feae. NCBI lineage: Eukaryota > Metazoa > Chordata > Lepidosauria > Squamata > Viperidae > Azemiops > Azemiops feae. The sequence continues at coordinate 467,043 of JALGBA010003870.1, read as the reverse complement.
GTTTCATCAGAAGTTAGTACCTACATGGCTTTTTTAAAACGACAGAATTTCTCTTCTGCAGGCAAAGCAGCCATCATAGATGAGAGAATAGAAGCATGGAATATACCAGAAATAATACATCAGGCTGTTTTTCTTGGCAGAAGTAAAGAGAAAAGAATAAAATAGAAGAAGCACGCATGGATGCATGGACTGGGGGAAAAATGAAGCTCATAAATAGAAAAGAGTATAAACAAAAAATGAGACAAGAAACCTCCAAAATGAAAGCAAATACATGAAGGGGAGCATAATTCAGCCTTCTTCAGCTATTACTAATACACCCTTAGGGCATCAAATTGAGGTAGTATGTGCTAATTCATTCACTAGTACTCCTTCTGTTTATGACATGTAAGATATAGAAGAGGAAACAGTTTCTTTTTCTTCTTTGATGGGTTTGCTACTCTCAGTTTCCCACAAATAATAATAATAAGCCTACTGTGCTGGAGAGATCAAACTGACCTACAAGAAAGATCAAATGAAGAACAGAAAAGGGGCATAGGGAAGATAAAGCATTATATGGCAATACATTAAAATATAGCAGGAAAACAGATAAGAAGATGGGGCAATGGCTAAGAGCAGGAAAGTTGAAGAAAGATGGCCTAACCTAGCCTTAAGTATAAATGCATACAAAGCCAGAATTGAGAAGACAGCAACAAATAGCAAGTGCCACCTCTGCAAAGAAGCTGAAGAAACAGTGGATCATCTGGTTAGCTGCTGCAAGAAGACTGCACCTGTCTATAAACAACAGCACAACAAAATGCAACAGTGGCAGATTGGAAGATCTGCAATTACCATTTGGCTGCAAGCAAGAACTGGTGGGAGCATAAAGTATAGAAAATCATAGAAAATGAAGAAGCTAAAGTGCCTTGGTATTTTAGAATTCAAATGGATAGACACCTGCCACATAACACCCCAGACTTAATAACTGTCAACAACTGTCTGGTTAGTGCACATGGCAGTACCTGGAAACAACATAAGAGAACTGGAGAACACAACAAAAAAGACCTGCAAATAAAAATAAAACAATTATGGCAAAACAAAGCAAAAGTAGAATCAATAGTAGTAGGCGCTTTGGGTGCAATCTAAAAACAATTAGACCACCACTTGAAGACCATTAGCATTGACAAATTCACCATCAATCAATTGCAAAAGGCAATTTTATAACACCATGAAATATCAACATCTGCCTATCCCAGGTCCATAGGAAGGACTCAATAAAATGCCAAATTCAACCTAAACATCTGACTGACTGTGCAACAAACTGTAATGATAACACCTGGCAAAACTACCTAGTAATGAAAAATTCAACAAAGGGAGCAGCACCAGGCAACTACAGATCAATTACCTGCTTACCAACAACTTTCTAATTGCTAATTAGTCTGGTAGCTGATGCAGTCCAATAGCATCTAGTCAAAAGCATGTTCTTTTCATCTGAATAGAAAACTGGCCAGACACTAGACTAGAGGAACAAAAAATCAGCTCCTAATTGACAAGATGATTTTGGAGAATTTCAGGAGAAGGAGCTTTGGAGCTTGGATTGATTATAAGAAGGCATTTGATTCCCCGACATATGATTGGATAATCAAGTGCCTAGAAATAACAGGAGTCAGTAGAAACATTAGAAGCTTTGTACAAATATCAGTGACACAATTGCTGATCAAAAGTGATAGACTGAGAAAGGTTAATATCAAGAGAGGAATCTTTCAAGGAGACTTGAAAGCTGAAGCTATATGGAAAACACCATCTGAAATAGAATTACTGCTCACATGCTCTATATAGAGAGAGCCAAGGTATTGCAATAGAGTTTGGACTGGACAAATTTGCCACCCTTACCATCAACAGGGACAAAATAGTGAAAACTGAAGGAATCAAGATGCCCTGTGGAAATAATATCAAGAATCTGAATGAAAATGATAATTGCAAATACTTGGGAATCCTTCAAGCTGACAATATCAAGCACACTGAAGTCATGAGGAAAGTTAGAAGTAAATACATCATGAGAGTGAAAAAGATCTTAAAATCCAAACTCAGTGAAGGAAATACCATAAAGGCAATTAACACCTGGGCAATTCCAGACCTTAGAAACATAGCTGGAATAGTGGATTGGACTCAAGCAGAACTAAAAGACATGGATAGGAAGACCAGAAAAATAATTACAATGCCCTCCATCCATGAGTGGATGTTGACAGATTCTACTTACCAAGAAAAATAAGTGGGTATGGAAGTTGCATGTTTACCAGACTGTTGAAGAAGAAAAAAGGGGCATTGGAACAATAAATGAAGGATAGTGAAGAAGTTGCACTGAAGCTAGCACACCACGAAGGCTAACTGAGTACTAGACATGCCAAACTGACCTACAACAAAGACCAAATGAAAGACAGAGGACACATGACAAGGCAAAATATACATGGCCACTACATAAAAAGCTAGCAGGCAAAGCAGATACCAAAAGTCTTGGCTAAGAGCAGGAAAGTTGAAGAAAAAGACACAGGGGCTAATTCTGGTTGCACAAGACTAAGTCTTAAAAATAAATGCATACAAAGCCAGAATTGAGAAAACAGTAATAAACAGCAAAGCCAAATAGACATCCTATGCAAAGAAGCTGAAGAAACAATGGACTACTTAGCTGCTGCAAGAAGCATACAAACAATAGCATGACATGACATCTTTCACTTTGCTCTTAAAAATTATCAGTGCGTAGAAAGAGTGAATAACACTTTTTTTTTACTTATTCAATTTAGGTAGAAGAAAGGCACTTGCACTTTCTCCCTCCTTAAACTTTTTCAACCAGATGCATTACACATGCTGTCCAAGGAGTATTTCCTACCAGTTGAAATATTCATTTGGAAAAGAAAGGTGGGGAAAGGTGAAGAAGGAACACTAACTAAAGGTGACAGTTTCAGAACAAATTGCAGGATAGAGTGGGGTCAGGGAAAGAAGAAGATGCAAGAGATAAGAGAATGCAGTAAAGGTAGTCTTCAACTTACAACCATTCATTTAGTGACCATGCAGAGTTACAATGTCATAGAAAAAGGTAACTTATGACAGTTTTTTACATTTACAACCATGGCAGCATCAAAATTCAGATACTTGGAAACTGATTCATATTTATGATGGTTGGAGTGACTGGGGTCATATGATCATCTTTTGCGACCTTCTGGCAAGCAAAGTCAATGGGGAAGCAAGATTCGTTTAACAAGTATTTTACTAACTTAACAACTGCAATGATTCACTTAACAATTGTGACAAGAAAAGTTATAAAGTGGGACAAAACTCACTTAATAAATGTCTTGCTTAGCAACAGAACTTTTGGGCTCAATGTGGTTGTAAGTTGAAGACTACCGGTAACAGTATTTAAAAAGTGATAATTAAATTCATAATGAAAGAAATTTCTTTTTAGCTGAGAAGTTCTGAATGCTAAACAAAGCTTTGAACTTTCTCACTGCTATTGTTTTCCCTCTAAGAGAAGAGGACCCAATGCCTCACAGTACTTCCCCAAATCCGCCATCCTTTGCTCACCAGATGTCACCATGAGTGAACAATTCAGTATCACATCACATAGCTGAAGAAAGAACTATGTAAAGAGGGCCACTTGGCAAGAGAGGAAGAACAAATAAACTTGAATCATTCCTTTGAAACAGAACAGTTACTATAAAACAAAACACAATATGGTTCTCCCAAAAACCTAAGATTATATCTCTTTCTCATGCAAGGAAACACAACTGTTTCAAATGAAGAAACAAAATGTAATGCCCATAAAAGATGATTTCTTATGATGAAACAAACTCCACCAAAAATTCAGTGCGAACTTACCTGTTTCTTTTTACCACTACTTAAAACTAAACACTTTCCCACTACCCAGTGTGAACAAGTTATCATTAGGGATAATGATAATCACATTCATTCAAACATGCAAACCATTATTTCTTGTTACTATAGTTTCAAACTGAACCCATACCCCCACCTTCATTTTAATATGTACAATGGGTCAAATTTGAATGTGAATAATAGGAGCAGAAGGAAAAGGGGATCAAAGGTGCATATGTAGTTATTCTTACATAGCATAAACTATTTGTTACAGTATTCTTACAAATACCAATACATAATTGTGTGTAAGGAAAAACAAAATGATTTTCATTGTTTCCAGTTTAAATTACACTTAATGAAATAATGTGAGATTTCTAAGCAAAATATATTAGATATCTTCTATAGGAAGGGGTGGGGAATACCAGCTTATGAAAACTCCAGCAGGTCAGTTGTTGGATTCAATTCTGTTTCTGGACTGGTGAAATAGCTTGGAGCATTAGACCAATAAAATCTGTCAAGATAGCTAGGAAATCTTTAAGGTTCCCTAACCTCCCTAACCACATTTGAGACATGTGGAAGAAGAAAGAAATAAGAAGATAAAGTGAAATCTCACACTATAAAATAGCACCAAAAATTCTCATACAAAGTTTGCTGCAGCTTTGTATCTAGCAATATTATTATGAGGGAATGAAGCTAAGGTTGCTGTCTGCATTTGGGAAAAGCAGGTTTAGCCAGGCAGAAACATTTCTTACTCCCACTTCCCCAAAGCTCAGCTTTCTGCCAAAGAACCATCAGTTTATAGTCCCCAAAACTTGAAAGGGTTGGGCTCATCCATCCATCCATCCATCCATCCATCCATCCATCCATCCATCCATCCATCCATCCATCCATCCATCCATCCATCCATCCATCCATCCATCCATCCATCCATCCATTCCCTTACTCACATAGATTACTCATAAGTAACTACACACATGTTTCAGGTTTCTGGATAATTTAGCCATACCCTGACATTTTTAGGAATGTGCCAACATCCATAGATATTCTTACTCCACCTAGGTCCTTATTCTACAAAAATGTGGGAATAGGAGAGACGGAGAAGATAAATGAGGAAGTGGGAAGCAACCAGTGGTGGGATTCAACCAGTTTGCACCAGTTCGGTAGTACCAGTAGCTAAATTTTGCTGCATTCAGAGAACCGGCTGGCTTCCAGAAGTCCAGTCTAGGCTTCGGAGGCCTGGACAAGGCCTCCCAGGCCTAGAACGGCCCACAGGAAGTATGTGGATGCCACTTCCGGAAGTCCATTCCCTAGAAGGACAGGCTTCAAAGGCATGGAGGAGGCCTCCCAGGCCTAGAACAGCCCAGTGGAAGTGCATGGATGCCACTTCTGAAAGTCCATTCTAGGCCTCAGAGGACCAGGCCTGCATCGAATAAGAGAACTGGTTGTTCAGGTATTTGAATTCCACCACTGGAAGCAACTTCTGAGAATGTACAGTTATTGCAGGCAAATTGTGGGTGCTCCAAAACTGGAGGCTTTTAAGACAGATTGGAAACCATTTGTCTGAAATGGTATAAGGTTTCCTGCTTGAGCAGGGAGTTGGATTAGAAGACCTCCAAAGTGCCTTCCAACTCTGTTATTCTACGAGAGCCATCAGTCAATTGCCCCGGACCATAATCTATTGTAAGCAGTCCATTGTGATATGATTCCTGGCTACAGCTTGGCTTAGTGCTTGGCCTGGAACTGAGTACCAACTAGAAGAAGAACAACCTTGCAGAGGCAACAGCTAAACTCAACCCATGCAAAAATGTTTGGAGGGAGGCAAAGGTTGTATGCCATTCTATAAATTTTAAGACGTATTTGTTTTAGGAACTGAATATTAAATACTTCTTTACATGACTACATCACCTTGCAAGGAGGGTGGAGTTAACTCAGGGCAATAGGAAAAGTGTGTGCAACAATAAAGTATATTGAGGGTGAAGGTTGGTTCTCTGAGCTTGTGGGTTGGTTTCCAAACATTTCATTACCAGGCTAAGTAACATCTTCATTGGAGTTTAGGTGATGTCTGTGTCAGTGCTCTTCTGTTTATAAAGCCCTTATAAACAGAAGAGCACTGACAAAGACATCCCCTAAACTCTGCTGAAGATGTTACTTAGCCTGGTAATGAAACGTTCGGAAACCAACGCACAAGATTGGAGAATAAACTTTCACCCTCATCCTACACCTGAGCTATAGATATTCACCACTATTGCAAATAAAGTATATTGTACAATTATCTTCTATAGTGTAGTATGTCCAGTTCTTGGGAAACAAAAATTCTCATTTATGTATAAACAGAAATGTGCCTTTTCAAAGAAAGTAAAAAAAAGAAGTAAAATAGTTACAGTAATGCAATACCATTTTTTAAACAACTATAGAGGTGAGGTGGCAGTTTCCTGGTCTTTGCAAAAGACTGAACAGCAATAAATCACTAGCAAGCTATTAAAATCTGGTCTTGAGGGATTTTTTAAAATAGCTGTGATCTGTTAATCATTTTCAGACGCTCTAGTTTAAAGTAGATTTGCCTATTAAATCTTAGATGTAGAATATCTGCTTAAATTATAAAATATGTTATAGCAAATACTTCCAGATATTTTAATTTATTAGGTTTAGTCAAGAAATAAAATCATCTAATTGGTACTTATTGATATCTTTTTAAAAAAGATTGTACCGCCAGAATTGTACTTATTGATATCTTTTTTAAAAAGATTGTACCGCTCAGAATTGGTATCAACTCTTTGACTTGATAGGGTGCATTTGCTTGTATTTTATGTATCTTTCCATAATAAAGAATTCCCTCTACTAATTAACAAAAATAATCTCATTCAAAACTTAGGGATTACAATGCTCAATGCAGTGGTATCTGTTAATCAGGATTCTGATAACTTTGATGATTGGCCTAAAGATTCTTATGTGTGAATTGTGGGGTCAGAGCAATGGTGATAATTTTGAATTTGGGTTGTAACTGATGTTTTCAAAGGCTGTTATTAATTCAAGCCATTCTTAAGCAAATGTTCACATGTCAAGGACTAGTTATAGAAAATTCAAACTTATCACCATTGCTCTGACCCCACAATTCACACAGTTAGAAACTTGCCTGCATTTAGAACTCACTCATATTTATGAATGGTTACTGTGTCTCATGGTCATGGGATCATAATTTGTAATGCATTTTGCCAGTTTCTGGTAAAAATGTCACAGGTTAAGCTGGATTTGCACTTACGACCACATGATTCAACATACAGTCATGATAAAAATCAGGTCCAGTTAAGTGATGAATCAGTTTATGACTTCAATGACTTAACAGTAGAAATTTTAACTCAATTGAGACTTCTGTTTCTGCCTCATAATGACACGGACGAGGGATTGCGAAGCTCCACACCCCATGACTGGTTTTGCCCTGCCAGGGGACCCTAAATGGATTGAAAGTCACCCCAGCGAGGCGACAAAGGAGGGGCACCCTGATGATCGTGGAACAACGGCGGTCACACGTGAGCATTGTGGATAACGCCGCCAGTTGCCGGCGGATGGTATTGGGCGATAGGCCCTTGTTGAGTCCGTCGAGCAAATACTCCAGGATACTCGATATCGTGACAGCCGATAGGTCGAGGTGATTCCTTGAGCACCAAGCACAGAAGTTTTTCCACGAGGAGTCGTAAATTCTGTTAGTGGAGGGGCGTCTGGAGGCCTGAATCATGGCAATTACACCCGCAGAACACGACTCTCGGGCTAGGTACTGCCTTTCAAATGCCAGACGGCTAATTGGAGGCGCTGTGGGTCCGGGTGCCGTAGAGCCCCCTGGCTGAGAGCTACCTGTCCTGGAGGGATCTGCCACTGTGGGGAGATGGAAAGATCCACTAGGTCGGCAAACCACGGTCGCCGTGGCCAATGTGGCGCCACCACTATTACCTCCGCCCGCTCCAGTAGTACCTTCCTGATTAGGGCCGGGAGCAGGGGGAGAGGGGGAAAGGCATACAATAACCCCTGGGGCCATGGGCTGCGGAGCGCGTCTGTCCGCTCTGCCCCTGGAGACTGGAACCTGGAGAAGAACCTCGGGAGCTGCGTATTCGCCGGTGAGGCGAATAAGTCCAACACCGGGAGTCCGAACCTCTCCGAGATTTCTCCAAACAGGTCGGGATGCAGGCGCCACTCTGAGTGGTCCACTGTCGCCCGGCTCAGTGAGTCCGCCTGTTGGTTTGCTGCTCCCGATATGTGCTCCGCCCTGAGGGAGGAGAGATTGGTCTCTGCCCAAGTACCGAGTGACTGAGCCTCGGCCATAAGGCTCTTGGATCGGGTGCCCCCCTGTCTGTTGACATGGGCCTTTGCTGCCACATTGTCTGTGAGCACTAGGACATGTTGTCCCGCCACCTTGTCGCTGAAGCGTAACAGCGCCAGATGTATGGCCCTGAGCTCCAGCCAATTGATGTTGTGGCTGAGATCTGCCTGTGCCCATCGTCCCTGTGCTAGGTGAGAACCTAGGTGCGCTCCCCAACCGAACAGACTGGCATCTGTAGTTAGGATGAGCCTGTCCGGTTCCTTGAATAAGGATCCCCTGGTTATAGCTGGGGATATCCACCACCGGAAGGAGTCCAAAAGTTGGGAAGTAACCCTGACCCTCAGATTGGATGCACTGGTGCCCTGCCTCTGGTAGGGTAGCAAGAACCATTGGAGGGTTCTGAAGTGTAGCCTGGACCAAGGTACTATCCCCATGCAAGAGACCATCTTGCCCAGTAGTTGGGAAAGTAAGGCCAATGTGACTGTCCGCCCCCTTCGTACCCGTCTGATCAGGGAACAAATACTGTCCCGGCGTTCCGAGGACAGGTAGACCATGCAGAGCTCGGTGTCTATAGTCGCTCCCAGGTGAAGGATGCGATGCGAGGGCTCTGTTAGGCTCTTCTGGAAGTTGACTGAAAAGCCGTGGGTCTGAAGGGTTCGGACAGTTAAGATTATGTCTGATCGGGCCTGCTGAAGGGAGGAGGACAGTATGAGAATATCGTCCAGGTAACATTGAACCCGGATTGGGATCAATCTCAAGTGGGCGACCAGTGCAGCCAGGATCTTTGTGAAGACCCTCGGGGCGGACGATAGTCCGAATGGTAGGGCCCTGAACTGGTAGTGGTGGGACCCGGAACAGAACCTGAGGAATCTCCGATGGTCGGGAAAGATGGGGACATGGAGATACGCCTCTGTGAGGTCGATGGAAGCGAGGTAATCGTGCCTTCTGATGCTGGCCAGAATGGACCTTAGTGTCTGCATCTTGAATCTTTTGTAGACAAGATGCGAGTTTAGTCCTTTCAGATCGAGGATTGCTCTCCATCCCCCCGAAGGCTTTGGGACCACGAAGAGGATGGAATAGAATCCCCGATGTGTCTGGCCAGCCGGCACCGGCTCGATGGCCCTGATTACCAGCAAATGGCGGATGGCCTCGGTCAGAAGCTCCAACTTGGCTGGCTTTCTTGGCATGGGACAAGAGATGAAGCGGTCCCGTGGCCGGGACTGGAACTCTAGGACAAGGCCCCGCCTGATGGTGTTGAGCACCCAGGTGTCCGTGATGGTGGCTTCCCATTCCTGCGCAAATGCGGAAAGTCTGCCCCCAATGGGGAGGTCCGCCCTCAAGTCATTTATTTCTTCGAAAGGGACGGCCTCCCGCGCCTCGAAAGGGCCGCTTGTTGTGGAACTGCTGTCTAGGTCTGGGAGCTGGACGGTCCGGCTGTCGTCCAGGTCTGGGGAAAAAGGGGCGAGACGAAGGAGACCACTCTGTCCCCGAGCCCTGGCGGAAAGATGGCCTCCGCGGGTATGGAGCGGATCGTCTGTCCGGCTTTCTGCCGAGGTGGGACAACACCTTGCGCTTGTCCCTACCTTCAACGAGGTAAGGATCTAGTGCCTCTCCAAAGAGGTGTCCGTCCCTGTAGGGAGCGGATGCCAGGCGCCACTTGGATTTTAGATCCGCTCGCCATTGTCTCAGCCACAGAAGTCTGCGTGCCGCAATGTTAGCGGCTATGGATCTCGATGAGAACCTGGCGGCATGAAGTGAAGTGTCCGCCATGTACTCGGCCGCGGCTATCAACTTACCCAGATTCTGGTGTGCACGAACCTGGTCCGGGGGGGTCATGGCCTGGAGCTCCCTAAGCCAGAGGATGGATGTCCTGGCGAAAAAGGAGGTGGATGTGGACGCCTTCACTGACCATGCCGATGCTAGGTGAGACCTACGCAAGGAGAATTCAGATTTCTTATCCTCCGCCCTCAAGGCCTCAGCCATATCACCTGGCACGGTGGAGGAGGAAAGAATGGGAGTTAGAGATGCGTCCACCTTTGGGACCTCCAGGAGGTCCGACAGGACCGGGCAACAGTACACAGTTTCCGCTCTGCTCCCCCTGGTGCTGGGAGAGTGCCTGGATTCCCCCATTGTTTGCGGATGGTCTCTAGAAAAAATGGGGGGCAAGGGATGTGCCTCTCCGTAACCGTAGGTTCGGAGAAGAGCGGCTTTGGGTCTTGGCTCGTGGAGGGAGACGGCTGTGCATCCTGCTCTGGGCTAATGTTAGCCGATGTGGTGGCCTTGAGCAGGAGCGATTTAAACAGACTCAGGTCAAAAAGGCCAACGAAAGGAGAGGGGTCTGGTGCCGACTCCTCGTCTTCCGACAATTGGAAGCCCGCCGACCCATATTCCTCGGGGCCTGAGTCCCGATCTTGGGGGGAGTAGTCGGAATAAACCGACTCCGGATACTCCGGCATTGCCTCCTGTGATTGCAGTGGAACTGTGGCCCCCGGTCTAGGGTTCTGCAAGGAGGAGGCGGCCATGCCCTGGGCATATGCCTGGGCGAGTAACGCCTGGAGCTGTTCGGGCCCCACCCCTTGTGGCTCAGGGGGACGGAGGCCCGCCGCTGTGGGCGTGAATGTGGCCTCAGGAGCCAAGTGAACCCTTGCAGGGGGGGGCAATACCTGTGGGCTTAACCCACGGTCTGCAAACAGAGCCGTGCCCTGTATTGGTAGGCCCTGCGGAGACCAGGCCTGCTGAGCTGCTGGAGCAGGTGGGCCAAACAGCGGGATAGCAAGTGAGCTCTCCTGAGGGGCCAGGGGTACCTGTTCCCCCTCATTTAGCTGCTGAGCTCTGGAGAACTGCTTCTCAAGTGCAGTATGTCTCCTGCTAGCCTCCTTTTCAGCAGCCTTAGAGGTCCGCTTAGCAGAGATGGCCTTGGCCTTGGCCTTGGCCCTGATCTTTCCCGCTGCCTCCTGCTTGGAGGACCTGCGTTTGCTTGAAGCGGGAGTGCCGGGTGCGCCCTGCGCAGACTGAGGAACTGCGCTGTCAGCCATTATAGCCTGTGGCCAATGGCCTTGGTGTATCAGGAGCAGGAGCCGAGCACCAGGTTAATGGTGCAACAGAGGCTGACGTGCCGTCAAGGCTCTGGGGCTGTGATCACCTAAGCGCCCTTACGCCCCCGTTCAAGGCTCCAAGCGGCTGACAATGCCCCCCAAGGCGCTGTGGCGCGCGGCTGGGCGTCTTGCAAGATATCCCTCAGTAGCGGTTGAACCGCAATCGGCGAGTGCCGGCACGCACTTTGGCCGATCAGTGGCGGCTATCACCTCAGTGATCTGTGCCTGCACACTCCTCTCCTTATGGTGGCGGCTGTCACCAGAGTGAACTGTGCCTGCACACGAAGCCTAGGTGGTGGCGGCGGTGCCAAGAGGCGTGCCAGCTCACGCTAATAGTGTCTGCCTGACTGAGGCTTGGGCTTGGGATGCCCTGGGAAGGCGGATGCCGACCAGAATCTGGGTTAGCCGTGCCAGTGGAGGCCCTAATTAACTGGGCTGTAATGGCCGCCCTGTCCAGACACCAAATGGCTGTAGATTGACTGCGGCTGAGACAGTGTAGTGGCTTGCCTGACGTGAGGGCCTAACCAGATTTTTGGACCCAAGTCCCAATAGCAGTCCTATTATTTTTGCAGGCTTTTGGCCTGTCTGTGGCCCTGAATCAAGGCAGACAGTTACTGGGCCTTCCCTGTGAGGCCGATGCGTCTCAAAATGGCGGCCGCTGTTTGCGCGCCAAAACTCTAGTCCGTTAGAGCTGTCAGATCGTGGCTCTGGACTGTGTGCAGGAGAGGTGCAAAGAAACAGCTTTTTTCCCCTGGCCCGGCTGAGGCTCCCAGGGCCTTGTGCCTTTCCAATGCTCGGGCTGAAGGGTTCGTAAGAGCTTGGCTCCAAGCCGACGCTCAGCTGTTTGGCGGCCGCGGCGAATCTGCCCGCCGCCGGCTGCTCCCAGGCAGCGAGAAATTAAGTCTCTGCCCTCCGGCCGGGGCGATAACCAGCTGCTTCGCGGCAGCGCTGGGATCCGGGAAACAACGAGCGGGCTGCGCGAGCCTAGGCTGTGCCCTTCTGCTCCCCCCTGCAGCCTCCGCTCAAGTTTGAATCTTCTCTCTTCGGCGGGCGCGCCGATCGGCCCGCGAGCAGGCCCGGAGGCCGCCGCTCAGCTGTTCAGCGGGAGAGAGAAGGAAAGCCCGACGCTCAGCTGTTTTATCGGCGATTTACGGGCTGAGATGTATTTTTGCTTTTTTTGGGATCTAGGAGGAGAATTCACCAATGGATATGATACAACCTGCCTTCAGAGTCAACACGCGTCCTGTTTGGGCTGAAGACTAAGTCGTGTCTGGGGAGCATCAGCCCAGCAGGAGGCGTATTAACTCTGACAGACTTAGTCTTATTGGGCAGGAAGATAGTCTAAACCCATTGGTGGATTCTCCATCTCATGCTGGAGAAGGGAGGGGACTATACCCCCACCCTTCCATAGATGGAAGCGGCGATTTAATTTTTACGGGGGAAAGAAATATACTGAAATGAAATTAGCAATACTACAGTCTGGATAAATTTGAAAATTAAGAAAACCGTTAAGATTTTACATCTGAAAGAGTTTTGATGAAATTATAAAAAAATAATTCTTTGTTTGAAAACTTGGAAAATGAATAATTACTGACATCTAGTGGAGGATTAGAGTATAGAACAACAGCAACACTCAGAAATTGGCAAGACGCACAGAAACAAAGAATAATCTGTTGCCTTGAACCTTAGTGACCTTCAGCCAAATAGAAAACAGTTGGAACAAGGAAAGAAAACATACTGGGCTTCTACTACAGACTGAGAACTATATTTGTTTTAAAAACTGCTGATCTTCTGAATTATAAATATTCAGTGAGGTGTGAACTTTAAGCTCAAGAATTTTCTGCAGAAAAATAAAAACTTTGACTGTTGGCTAATCTTCTAGGGGGGAACTTTACTGGATAGTCAAACATTCTGGACTGCAACTTTGGCTGGTAGATAAATTGTAAGACTCCTGAACAGAAGAACTGTTATAAAATTATGCCTTCAGTGGTACTTTGATAATTGAAAATGCATTGGATTATTTAAAAAAACTATATATAAAGATAAGAACTATATAAGATTTTGTTGTTTGGACTTTAAGACTGGCTGGTTTAAAAGGCTAAACACAGAGACTATGGTACCGGTGAAAGAACATCTGGAAGGGGGAGATAAAGTGGATGTTGCATACCTATCTAAAAGTGGCAGGAAACTACGTCTAATATCCCCTTCTGAAGTTCCAGCCTGGAACATCAGAGATCTGCAGGAGCAATACTTCAAGACAAGGCAAATACTTTCCAAGAGGAAATGTATGCAATGCTGTGACAGATTCAAATGACAATGATTTCAAATCATGATGAAATTAAAAACAACTTTGATGGCATAAATGAGCACATTTCCAACTTAAACTTAAAAGTAAAAGAATTCTCAGAAAATGATGATAAAGAATGAACAAACAAACCAGATAATAGAATACAAATCAGAGGACAGTGACCCAAACTGGGAAGCTATAGAGGAAGTGAACTACAAATTAATACAAGCAAAAGAAAACTTGCAAGGTTTTGCCACAACAATGGAATTGGAAAAGATATCCTATTTTTCAAGACTTCCAAATCAACTTGAAGATTGGAAAGACCTAATAAAATGGACTATAGAGCAACCAGGACAATCATTAAAGCTTGGAAGATAAAAAATACATGTCTTATCTAACTTGTTTTTTCTATTCCCAACAACATTTACAAAAATACAGGAAAAACCCTTGGGTAAATCGAACACACTAACTTGGAAAGCTACCTGGCAAAAGAAGAAGGCTAGAATCAGATCTGAGAGATTTGATGCGACTTACGAGATGGAGTACTATATGATCAAACACCTGTTTGAATACGGTTAAAAGAATAGATAAATTATGGATATAAAGGGGTCTCATAGTAAGAGAGATGAGATATATAAATAATATAGCAATTTCTAGAATATATGAAATGTAAAAATATTGGGATGGTGCACATGGATGAAATGGTTGGATATTTAAAGGTTATTAACTTTGAGAAAATTATGATTGATAAGAATGGTTTGAATACAGAGGGGAAATTAAGCTTAAATAAAAATCTTGAAAACAGGACATATAGTGACCTACCTTTTATGATGTTACTGTTATTTGTATAAACACAAGAAAAAGGTTTATATTTAACTTTATATGTATTGAATTTTAAGAATAATATTTCCTTAATCTTGACAAAAGGAGAATACTATTGGATGAAAAGAAGATCAAAGAAATATATAATTAATTAATATATTGATTATGGAACTATAGAAATTAATTATTATTGATTGTTTTTAAACATATGAATCCAGACAACACTAAAGAATGTTATTGTAAAAAAATAATAAAATGTATTTTAAAAAAAGAAAAGAAATTTTAATTCAATTGTGATCATAAGTCAACTAATTAAAACACCTATGAACACGGTTATCTGCATTTTGGTAAAAACATATAAAAGGCAGTTCTGTTAGATAATACAGAAGGCTGCTGGCATAAGGTGTGTTCCTTGAAAACTATAGATGCTATGGGAATCAAGGAGCAAGGGCTGGAATCATGGAAGAAAAGGAAGCATAGCAAGAGAGAAGATCCCTGGAGGATTCACCAGGAACAAGCAGGATAAGAAACAAGACTGAACTGGGTTGTGGGGAAAAAAATTTTTTGGGAAGGATAAACCAAATGTTTGTGAGGAAAAGCATGACCATGATATTGTATTGGATTTCCAAATGATTCAGCAAAGAATTAGTTTTCTATCTTTCTCTTTTTCTCTCTAAACTAAGAACAAGCCTAAAACTGTAAGTGCTTTTAAGCTGCTATAAATGAGTTAACATAACTTTGTTTCACAGAGTCGGCATACCAAAGTTATTTATTTTATTATTAATAGAACATAATTTTATGCTATCACTATTAATAATGACTCTCAGCAACTTGCAAAGGAAAAAAAACAACATAAAACAAGCCCCACAAAAAATAAAAATATAACACGACAAGAACATGCATCTGTGGCCTTGCTTGGGGTTCGCACAGAGTGCGTTTCATGGGAGCACCAAATGAGATGGGAGCACCAAATCAGATAAATAAAATCAAGTAATTTTATTTCATTCATTCATCAACTTTTTAAACCACCCATCTCCCTCACAGAGGGACTCTGGATAGCATAGAAATAAAATATTAAAACATAAAAGCAGTATATAAAAGTTCAAAATTAAAAAGGTAAGGATGGATTAAAAATCATTGTTAAAAATTAATTAAAAAGTAGGAGAGAGGGCTTTCAGGGTACGAAAAAGCTCCCTGGCGGTGCACTCATATGCGAACCCCAAGCAAGGCCACAGATGCATGATTTTACACCTTTCTGAAAGGTCACCTCAGAAAACCTGTGATGGGAGAGTATTTCAGAGAATGGGGGCATTGGTAGAGAAGGCTCTCTTCCTGGACACTGCCAGTTGGAATTCTTTGACTGACAGGTCTGCAATGTATACTTCCTGCCTTACTAGACAGAATGGGCTGATGTAATGGGATGAAGACGGTTTCATAGGTAGACTGGTCCATGTCATGTGGGCTTAAAATATCAGGTAAGTAATACCTGTGCAAATAAAGATGAACAAAACCATTAAGAATGCTCCATATCTAAATACATATATATATATAGATTAGTATTTTTGCAGTCATCAAAGATATATATATATATATATCTCCTTCTATGATCAGAGCCCTGATGAGGCGAAGGGGCTTGTGTAGGTAAATGAAATTCTGGGTTAAGTTGTCAGACATGTATATGTCCAGAAGGGTCTCCCAAGGTGAACAGGCCATGTTGGATACCCCAGACTAACCCCAATCACATCTGCCAACCTGTGTTGGACCAGCATGGCAGATTATGATCTACTCCTTCCTTCTACATATATGTATATGTATAGAGTATGACATCTAGTTTGGTATTGTGGTTAAAGGTGCAGGATTAGAAACCTGGAGACTCTGAAGTTCAGGAACATCGATCTATCAATTGCCCTTGACCAGTGTGAGAGATAATGGTCTACAATCTTCAATAAAAAAAACTTTATTCTTCAGTGGATTGATTCAAGCTGATAATAAAATGCATCTACAGTAACATCTTGTTAAGCTAAGGCCACAGTGTAATAAAAATTCAGAAAGTACAATTTATTTACCAAAACAGCACTGCAACAATAAAGATAGATAGATAGGTAAACTTTATTGTCATTTTTTTCCTGTGGACACAATGGCACACATTAAAAATGAAATTTAGTTGCTTCCTCTCAAAGTTTACACATACACAACACATTTAAAACATGCTATATACAATATATGTATAGACCTACACCCTTATATATAAGTAACATATAAATATTATTCACTGTCCATCTTGAATACATAACGGAAGGAGGAAGCTTTAGAGTTCACAAGGTTCACAAAATCACACTAGTTTGGAGAAGTGTGTGTATATTTAAGTTCCTGCCCCTTTCTCCTTCTCTGGCATATAAATCATTGAATATAAAGCATCCCAGCTGGGAAGTCTTCTTCATTTTCTAATTTTCTCCCATTCCCAATTCACACACACACATATATAAACACATACGCAGACACATATACAAAAACATGTTTGATTAAGTTTGGCTCTTGCACATTTATACATAAAAACACATAAGGTACTCTAAACAAACAGACTCCTGGCACATTTTCAGAAGACAGATTTTCATGCATAAGCTAATTCAGAAGCATAAAAGCTTGGATTTAAATTCTTCTCAATGACTACCTGAACAAAGACTGAGGAGAGGCAGGAAAGGTAATATTACTCATGCATGAAGTGAGAGAATGAATATAGACATTTGCCTCTCTTTGTCTCTGAAGGCAAACTATTGACAAGAGATGCTCTCATCTGCATATGCAGCTGTCACGTCAGATTAGCTCATCAGGTAATGGAAATCTGGCCTCTGATCCAGAAAAGCTCCCTTTGCACAGAAGAACTGAGACTGTTTCAAAGAGATTGTATTATCTTAGGCAGCAGCGTTAAATTAATATGCGAATGGTTGCTACTGGACGAACTTTTTTGTTAAATATTTCTTAATGATTCTTA
The DNA here is from genome assembly GCA_023970755.1 of Azemiops feae. Taxonomy (NCBI): domain Eukaryota; kingdom Metazoa; phylum Chordata; class Lepidosauria; order Squamata; family Viperidae; genus Azemiops; species Azemiops feae. Next base: position 449,692 of record JALGBA010003870.1, on the reverse strand, counting down.
TGCATATAACCTCTTCTCAGAAGTGATTTTCATGAATTTTTGCTTATTACTTTTAAATCTTCAGAAACTATGAAGAAAAAAACCTTGGCATGAAAAAAATCTACTGGTTGGGTGGAGAAAAAATATAGAAAACAGTATATTGCTAAAGCAAATAGTTTACACAGCTTCAATTTTTATCTCAATTATATCAGAAAGCCACAAGTCGCCTAGGGTTACTTAAATGATTATTTAAATGGCTGAACAATGAAACATATCAAGTAATTTAGTGTCCAGCAAGTTTATTGTAATATTTTACAATTGGGGAATATATCAATGGTGGGATTCAGCCAGTTCGCACCACTTCAGCAGAACCGGTAGCTATTTTTTTGTTACCCAGGCCCAGAATGGATTTCCGGAACCAGCATCCACACAGAGAACCAGTTGTTCATATATTTGAATCCCACCACTGGAATATATAAATATTATTTTCAAGACAAAATGTATACATTAATTCAGAATTTCCTTCTTTCAATATCACAGGTAGACTCTGGTTTAGGATAGCACATGGTGTTTTCATTTTCAGATAAATCAATGTGTGAACTTGAATTACAAGGGAGGGAGGGAGGGAGGGAGGGAGGGAGGGAAGGAAGGAAGGAAGGAAGGAGGGAGGGAGAGAAGGAGGGAGGGATAATAAAGAGAGTGCAAGCCAAGCAAATATCATTTCTTAAATTATAAGGATAAAGAGAAATAGAATAGAAATAGCAGTTTGAGGTGAGAGTAGATACATTCTATGTTTCATTTAATTTACATTAGCAGATTAGCAGCATTATTATTCCAGTATATTATTAACAAGATAGATAGATAGATAGATAGATAGATAGATAGATAGATAGATAGATAGATAGATAGATAGATAGATAGATAGATAGATAGATAGATAGATAGATAGATAGATAGATAGATAGATAGATAGATAGATAGATAGATAGATAGATAGAATTATATATGCTAATATAATATATATATATATATATATATATATATATATTGTTCAATAACACAGTCCTCGATCTCCGGGAGAAATATAAACCAGCTGTTTATTGTTAAAAAGTTTAAAACAATAAAAACAACTATTTACAATATTAAAACAACTTAGCTTTCGCTGGTCCTCTGCCAGCGTCCTCAGAGTAAAGTTTTGGGGTGGAAATTACTTTTATAAACCTTGCTAGCCTAAATGAGTAAGCAGTTAGGCTAGCAAGGTTTATAAAAGTAATTTCCACCCCAAAACTTTACTCTGAGGACGCTGGCAGAGGACCAGCGAAAGCTAAGTTGTTTTAATATTGTAAATAGTTGTTTTTATTGTTTTAAACTTTTTAACAATAAACAGCTGGTTTATATTTCTCCCGGAGATCGAGGACTGTGTTATTGAACAGATATGCCCGGGATTCGTATTTTTGCAGTTATCAAAGATATATATATATATATATATATATATATATATATATATATATATAAATAATCATACATTAGCATATTAACATGATATATATTAGCATATATACATTATATTTAAATATAAAATTTAAACGTAGCAATCGAATGCAGAACAACAAACACAAGGGGGGAAAAGCACACCACCCTTCAAAGAAAACTATCCAGACTCATGGCCAACAACCCCCACAACAACGAACAAACCTGGATCAAGAGCCTATCCAACTGCCAACTCAAGGATGAAGAATGAGTCCTATCGAAAGGACTCAATTGCAACCACAAAGATGCGCCAAACACAGAATTCCTAGCAAGCATAGAAAGTGCCTTAAAATCAGTAGACCTCAGCGAAGAAGCCCAACAACAAATACGCCAGACCATCATTCTAATGCTGAGACACAAATGAAACTCTAGCATCTTTACAAAACAGGAACTAAGGCAATGAAGTCCCTCAAAACCAATATCAACATCGTCATCCTACCAGCCAACAAAGGCCGAATGATAATCATACTAGACAAGGCTAGACACACCAACACAGACCCAATGACGAAACTGACCAACAAGACCAACAGAACCCTTAAAAAGCTACAGAAACTAAACCAAATCACCAAAGAGGAATACCAGAGGATGAAAGCAACTGATTCAAACATAGCGCAGTTCTATAGTCTCCCAAAAGTGCACAAAGAAAACACACCACTCAGACTGTTGTCTCACTCCCTTGCACACCCACTTATAACCTTGCAAAAGAAATGAGGAAATGCCTAAAAACACCTCATCACCAATTCCCAATACTCCATAAACCAGGGGTCTTCAAACTTTAGATGGTCAAATACTTTGGACTGAATCCTGACTGGTTGATAATTACAAGACCCCTGAAAAGAAGAACTGTCACAAAATATTGTTTTCAGTAGTGCCTTGACAATTGGAAACATATTGGATTACAAAACCATTATATAAAGATAAGAACTATGTAATATTTGGCTGTTTGGATTTTAAGATGGGTTGGCTTGATAAAGCTAATTAAAAAGATTTATGACACCGATGAAAAACTACTTAGAGGGGAGAGATAAAACAGATATTATATACTATCTAAAAGTGATAGAAAACCATACCCAACACCTTTTCCTGAGGAACCCAGTTTGGAGCTTCAAAGATCTGTAGGAACAATGACTCAAGACAAAAGGGGCGTTGTCTTACCTGAACGTCTTTTCTCAGCATGATGATGGAGAATCCACAAATGGGTTAACTTCATCCTCCTGCCCAATGAGACTAAGTCAAACAATTGCCACGCCTCCTACTGGGCTAGATACTGACCCAGTTACGATGAAGGCGAAGCAACAGACGATAGTCGGACATGTTGGCTCCTCCTGCCCCTGACACAGGACCTGACGGTCACTAAGGGGGTGGGAGTGGATTCTCCATCATCATGCTGAGAAAAGGCGTTCAAGTAAGACAACGCCCCTTCTCCAGCATGAGGATGGAGAATCCACAAATGGGACATACCAAAGCTACCTGTCCCTGTGGGAGGGAACTGGTCTGGGCCTGTGTCCCACTTGACACCATTTGTTGCAGCACCCGCCAGCCAAAGGAGGCGTCTGCGGAAGCAAATTTGTCTACCTTGTAGTGCCATATGAAAGGAGAAGGCGAAGACCAAGTCGCCGCTCTGCAAATCTCATTGATGGAAGCTTGCTTTGCCCAAGCTGCAATGTTGTGGCGCTGCGGGTGGAATGAGCTGTGATGTGGCCGGGCACGGGCAATGAATGTGACTGGTAAGCCCACACGATGCAAGCTTTGATCCATCTGCCTATGGTGGAAGAGGAGACTTTCTGCCCCATGGAAGAGGGTTGGAATGATATAAACAGCGCCTCCAACTTGTGAAAGGCGAACGTCTGTTTGATGTAATGTCTTAGTGCTCTGCGGACATCCAGAGCGTGCCACTTGCGTTCCAATCCGTGGGACGAGTTGGGGCAAAAGTTAGGAAGTATTACCTCCTGGGCCCTGTGGAACAAGGTGTTAACCTTGGGAATAAACTATGGATCTAAGCGAAGGATCACCCTGTCCTCATGAAAGGTGCATAGGTCCTCTCTGACCAAGAGAGCCGCTAGCTCCGATATGCGCCTGGCCGATGTGACGGCTACCAGGAAGGCGATTTTCATGGACAAAAGCCGGAGCGTGCATGTCCTGATAGGCTCAAACGGGGGTGAGGTGAGAGCCTGCAAGACCCACGGTAGATCCCAAGATGGATATCGATGGACCGCAGGGGGTCTGGTGTTGGTCGCCCCTTTGATGAAAGAACACACCATGGGGTGCTGAGCCAAAGGGGCCGAATTGTTGCATTGCAACACCATTGACAGGGCTGCGACCTGCCTATGGATGGTGTTGGGCGATAGGCCCATGTTGAGCCCCTTCATCAGGTATTCCAAGATCCTCAGAATTGGTGAGGGAGGAGAGATCCAATTGTTGTCTGGTACACCAGAGACTAAAGTTCCTCCAGGTGGAATCGTATATCCTATTCGTAGAGGGGCGCCTGGAGGCCTGAATCATTGAGATGACCCTCGTTGAATAGGAGTCTCTAGTTAGAAGTTGCCGCTCAAGTGCCAGGCTACCTGTGACAGGTAGACCATGCACTGCCTTGTGGTTCTGGATGCTGCAGGGCTCCCTGATTGAGGGCAATGCGGTATGGAGGTATTCTCCATGGGGGAGAGATGGAGAGGCCTACAAGGTCTGCAAACCAAGGTCGTCTCAGCCAGTGTGGGGCAATCAGTATAACCTCTGCCCGTTCCAGCAGAATCTTGCGAATGACCGCCTGGAGCAGGGGAAAAGAAGGGAAAGCATATAGCCGTTCCCTGGGCCAAGGGTTGCAGAGCGCGTCCACCCTCTCCGCCCCTGGAGCAGGGAACCGGGAGAAGAATCTTGGGAGCTGAGCATTCAGCAGCAAGGTGAACAGGTCTATTATCGGTAGTCCGAATCTGTCCAAGATCTCTCCGAACAAGGAGGGATCCAGGCGCCACTCGGAGTGGTCCACCGTCGACCTGCTTAAGGAGTCCGCCTGCCAGTTTGCCTCTCCTGAGATGTGTTCCACCCTGAGGAAGGAGAGGTTGGACTCTGCCCAAGAACCCAACAACTGGGCTTCGGTCATGAGGGATCTGGACTGGGTACCCCCTTGGCAGTTCACGTGGGCCTTGGCTGCTACATTGTCTGTGAGGACCAGGACATGTTGACCTACCACACTGCTTGTGAAGTGGCGCAGGGCAAGATGTATGGTCCTGAGCTCCAACCAGTTTATGTTGTGCTTCAGGTCCGGTTGAGACCACCGGCCCTGAGCCAACTGTGACTGGAGGTGAGCTCCCCAACCGAAGAGGCTGGTGTCCGTAGTTAGAATGACCCGGTGGGGCTCCTTGAATAACGACCCCTTTGCTACAGCTGGAGATGTCCACCAGTGAAGGGAGTTCAGAGTCTGAAGTGGGACCCTGACTCTCTGGTTGGAGGAGCTCATGCCCAGCCTCTGGAACAGGAGTAGGAACCATTGCGGGTGCCTGGAGTGTAGCCTGGACCATGGGACTATGGACATGCAGGAGACCATCTTCCCTAGCAGTTGGGAAAGTGTGACCAGGGAAACCACCCGCTCTCTCTGTATCTGGAGCACCAGGGAGCGTATGCTGTCTTGGCGCTCCTGTGACAGGTAGACCATGCACTGCCTTGTGTCTATAATTGCCCCCAAGTGTAACAGGCGAGTAGATGGTACTGTATGGCTCTTCAGGAAATTGACTGAGAACCCGTGGTCCTGGAGGACCCCGATAGTTCTGGTCAGATCCGTTTGAGCTGCCTGGACAGAGATGGACTGGATTAAGATGTCGTCCAGATAACACTGGATCTGTACCGGGACTAATCTCAGGTGGGCTGCCAAAGCTGCCAAGATTTTGGTGAACACTCTTGGGGCAGAAGAGAGGCCGAATGGAAGGGCCTTGTATTGGTAATGGTGCCCTGCATAGTAAAACCTGAGGAACTTGTGATGGTCGAGGAGAATGGGGACATGTAAGTAGGCCTCTGTGAGGTCTATGGACGTTAGGAAGTCGTCCCGTCTGATGCTGGCCAGAATAGAATGGAGTGTCTGCATCTTGAACCTTTTGTACCTTAAATGGGAATTCAGTCCCTTGAGGTCGAGAATTGCTCTCCATCCTCCTGAGGTCTTTGGCACCACGAAGAGGATGGAGTAGAATCCCGACCCCGTTTGTCCGGTAGGTACTGGTTCTATGGCCTTGATAGCTAAAAGATGGTTTATGGCCTCATGCATGAGTCTCCTTTTGCCCAGACTCCGTGGGGTTGGATAAGAGATAAAGCGACCCGGGGGTCTGGATAGGAATTCCAGGGAGAGACCTTCTCTGATGGTGTCGAGCACCCAAGAGTCTGTCGTGGTGGTCTCCCATTTGTTGATGAAAAGGGAGAGTCTGCCTCCTATGGGGGCTGTGTCTTTGGAGTCATTTATTCCTTCTGAATGGGCGGTCGCCGGTCCCTCGAAAGGGCTGCTTGGACTGGGCCTACTGTCTGGGTCTGGGGCCGGGATGCTCCCATGGACGGTCGGGTCTGGGAGGAAAGGGCCGAGTAGGCAGAGGCCATTCTGAGCCTGTGCCCACACAAAATGGCAATCTGCGGTAGCCCAGAGCAGATCGTCTATCCACATGCCTGGGACATGACTCTGCGCTTGTCCCGGTTCTCCACCAGATATGGATTGAGGAACTCACCAAACAACTGCCCGCCAGTGTAAGGGGCGGTAGCCAGGTGCCACTTCGATTTTTGGTCCGCTCTCCACTGTTTTAGCCACAACAGTCTGCAGACAGCCACATTGTAGGCTATGGCCCGGGCTGAGAACCTGGCTGCATGAAGTGATGAATCTGCCATGTACTCGGACGTGGCCAGCAACTTACCCAGGGTCTGGTGGGCACATACCTGATCCTGGGGAATCATGGCCTGGAGCTCACGGAGCCACATTATAGAAGTCCTGGTGAAGAAGGAGGTGGAGGTCGACGCCTTCACCGACCACGCCGAGGCTTGGTGAGACCTATGAAGAGAGAACTCGGACTTCCTGTCCTCTGTTTTTAGGGTCTCAGCCATGTCACCAGATACGGTGGATGGAGAAACCAGAGGTGTTATGGCTTTATCCACTGCTGGGACCTCAAGCAGTTCAGACAAGGAGGTGGCCACATTGAACAGTTTCTTGTCTGTATTGCTCAGTGTGGGAGGGGTACCCAGCACTGGCCATTGTTTTCTGATGGTGTTGGTGAAGAGGGAGGGGGACAAGGGATATGCTTCTGGAATACAGAAGGCTCATAAAATAGGGGATTTGATGCCTGACTAGTGGAGGGGGTTGGTTGGACCTCTTGATCCGAGTCAATGTTTGCCGAGGTGGTTGCCTTATTCAAGAGGGATTTGAATAAGGATGGGTCAAACAACCCAATGAATGGGGTAGGGTCTGGTGTTGATTCCTCGTCCTCAGAAAGATGTATCTCCCCCGGCTCGTATTCCTCTGCATATGATTCCATATCCTGAGAGGATCGGTCAGAGGCGATGGAGCAAGGATAATCTACAGGCTCTGACGTGAGATGACCTTATGGGTGTGGCGGATTCGGCCCAGGGTCTGTGGAACGATGAGGCCATGCCCTGGGTGAAAGCCTGGGCTATTAGGGCCTGGAATTGTTCCGGCCAAGTCTCCTGAGGGGCTACTGGGTGGAGCCCTGCTGCAGTAGGCGTGAATGTGGCCTCTGGCCTGGGCCGTGTGTTGGGCGATGGAGCCACCCATGGAGGGCATGCTGGCTGGTTCAGCAGCTCGTGCCCCTGTCCGGTGTCTCCTTCAGGAGACCATGCCCTTTGAGAAGGGGCACCAGGGGGGGGAATTGAGGATCAAAAAGTGTCCCCTCCGTCAAGACATGGACAGCCGGAACTGTGATGTCGGCCTGCTGTTGCTGGGCCCTGGAGAACTGCCTCTCCAAGACAAGATGTCTCCTGTTAGCCTCCTTCTCGGCAGCCTTAGAGGGAGCCTTGCTAGAGATCGCTTTGGCTTTGGCCTTCAGCTTCCCTGCTGCCTCCAGCTTTGAGGATTTGCACCTCTTTTTGGCTGGAGAGGCCAGACCACCGTGGGTGGTCATCGGAGCCGTGTTGTCTGCCATCACGTTCAGGGTCCCTCAGCAGAATCTGAGGAATGCAGGCAATATGAAGCAGGTAATGGGTCTGAATAATGGTGGCCGCTGGACCAAGAATTGGCCACACGCACACCCAAGAGCTACCGGCGAGGCCGGTCCCTGCTCTTAACAGTGGTGGCTGCTGGACCAAGTAATCGCTCGCGCACCATGAATTATAGTCAGCTGTCAAGCCAAAAATGCTGCTCAGGTTGGAAAGCGGCAATCTTGAGGCAAAGAGATGGCACAGAATGGCGTCTGAGAGAAAAGGCCCCTGTGGGGTGGGCCCGTCTGGATGCTACAGGGATCAAGACTAAGCCTTTCTGTCTGCTTGGGAGGGCAGTGATCATGACACCCTCAAGCTGTCAGCCCTCAAAAAATTAATCCTGTAAGAGGATTTTTTCGCGGAGCTGTTGGGATCTGTTATGGCGTCCAAAATGGCGGCCACGATTAGCCTGCCAAATCTGCGGCCCGCTGGCAAGGCCCGGGCCATCCAAGCCGACTCTGACAAGCAGTGGGGCGAAGAAAGGGCTCCGGAATTAAAAGCCTCGCAGCAGACGCGCTCAAAGGAAGGAGAGTCCGGCATCTGAAGCTGCGGCTGCGCTGTCAGGCAGCAGCGGCACCCCGCAGAGCCTCAGCTCAGCTGATCGGCGGGGAGGCGTTTTTCGGCGTCCCGGCTGAATTCCGGTTTCTTTTTAAAAGGATCGGAGAGGCCTGAGAAGTTTTTTGAAGAAACGAGGAACTCCCCAAGTGGGAAAATGACCTGCCACTCAGCAGCGGCACCCCGCAGAGCCCGCAGCTCAGCTGAGCAGCGGGGAGGCGTTTTTCGGCGTCCTGGCCGAATTCCAATCAGTTTCCTTTTAAAAGGGATCGGAGAGGTCTGAAAGTTTTTAGAAGAAATCCACAAATGGGGAAAACGATCTGCCTGCTAGATGAGGAGCCAATGATATGCGTCCTGTATGGGCTAGAGACTAAGTCGTAACTAGGTCAATATCTAGCCCAGCAAGAGGCGTGGCAATCGTTTGACTTAGTCTCATTGGGCAGGAGGATGAAGTTAACCCATTTGTGGATTCTCCATCCTCATGCTGGAGAACAAATACATTCCAGGAGAAAATATACACAATGCCGCGACCGATTCAAACGGTAATTTTTTCAAACCATGATGAGATTAGAAATAAGTTTGACAATATAAACAACCATATCTCTAATGTAAACCTACAACTAAATAACACTCAAAAATGACAACAAAGAATGAACAAACAAATCAGACAACATAACATAAATTAAATGAAAGTGACTTAAATAGAAAAGCTACAAATGAAGAAAACTACAATTTAATACAAACCAACAAAAAACTATAAAACCTCACTATAATAAAGAAGACAAAAAAGATGCTTTATCCTCCAGGACTTCAAAACAAATTTGAGGATAAAAAAGAACTAATAAAATGGATTAATGAACTGTCAAAAGAATCATTAAAACGTGGGAGACAAAAACCTGATACTTTACTTGATTTGTCTTTTTTGTCCCCAACCACACTTACAAAAATACAACCTGGCAAGCCAAACTTACTGATTTGGAAAGCGACCTGGAAACAGAAGAAGATTAAAGTTGGAGTCAAGAGATGTGATTCAACCTATCGGATGGAATATTATATGACTAGTTTGAATATGGTTTATATATATAAATAACATTGAGAGGGTCTATTTAAATGAAAAGTTTGGATATTTAAAGGTAATGAATTTTGAGAAAATTATGATTGATAAGAGTAGTCTGAATACTGAGGGGAAACTAAGCTTCAATAAGAATCTTGAAAACAGGACATATAATGATTTAATAAGATGACTTTTATAAATACAATGGAAACAAGCTGATTAAAAACATGTTATATGTTGATATTATTATATGCATAAATACTAAAAAATGTTTATATTCAACTTGGTATATACTGAAAATATTAAGAATTATATTTGTTTAATGTAGACAAAAGGAGAATATTACAGGAAGAAGAGAGGATCAAGAAATATATTACCAACATATTAATTGTAGAAATTAATTATCATTGATTGTTTTAAATTTATGAATCCAGACAACACACTGTTCATGAAGCACTAAAGATTGTTATTATAAAAAATTAATAAAATATATTTTAAAAAAAACAATAGACCTGAAATTAGCAGTCGACCTAATCAGAGAACTTCTAGACAAGACATATCCACCAAGAGGACCACTCACAACAGAAAACACATGTGAACTCCTCCAACTATGCCTAACCACCTACTTCAAATTTGACAGTGAGGTTTTTGAACAACTGAAAGGATCACCTATGGTATCCCCATATCTGGTCATCATGCAAAAAATCGAAGAAATCGTCCTCCCACAAATAAACCCCAAGCTATGGATACATTACATAGATGATAACTTCATGATAATCAAGTGCGACCGAATCGACCAAACCTACCAAAAAATCAACATCTTTACAGACATTTGATTCACAATAGAAACCAAGAACAACAATTAACTGCCATTCCTGGATGTCCTTGTAACCAGAACCACCAATGGCCAACTTTTAACATCCGTATACAGAAAGACAACACACACAGACCAAATCCTCAACTTCCACAGCAACCACCCCAAATGCCATAAACAAAGCTGTGTCAGAACACTTTTTAGAAGAGCAGAATCCCATTGCAACACCACAGAAGCCAAATTAGCAGAACAGAGACACTTATACAGAGTCTTTGGGAGAAACTGATATCCACGAGGATTCATCCTGAGATCCCTACACACAAACAACACAAATGCCCCAAACAACACAGCAACTACAACAAGAACAGCAATGACCAAACGAATCACAATGACAGCAAGACTACTATGCCAACACAACCTCACAGTAGCCCACAAACCAGCCTCAACTCTCAGGCGGACCCTACCAAAACTTAAAGAGCCAACAGAAGCAAACCAAAGATCAGGTGTCATATACCAAGTCCAGTGCAACAACTGTGAAACGAACTATGTGAGCCAAACAGGAAAAAAGCTATCTACCATACTGCACGAGCACTCCCCGGCTATCAAAAGACATGACTCATTATCCCTCATGTTCATCCACGAGAACTCAGAAGGACACAAGTTCGATCTAACTGGGACCACAGTTATAACCCAAGCAAAGTCAAGGAGAGAAAGAGAATTCCTCAAGGCCTGGTTCTCCACCAATCAGTGAACAGACACATTGATATCAACCTCACCTACCAATCAGTGAGAGCGAGAGAGCTACTTCAACTGAAATATCGGAAGCAACATTCCAAACAAACCGAACACACTTCAAACTGCACTGAAGATATCCCCCGAACAGAGACGAAACGTTTGCAACCTAATTACCAAGCCAGGAGATCAAATGAACAGCCCAGCTACCAAGCCGAGCTACTAATATTCAGACACATCATATATATATGTTTTGATTGAATTCCTCTCAAAATGAAACAAACATTGCCATATATAAAAGCTTTGACTGAATACCTTCCTTCTGCAATCAATGGAAAATAACTAAAAAAAAACCTAGAAAGCCTGTGGTTGTTTACTACAGTACTGGGTTTTTAATTGTAACTGCAGTCTGGTTTATGATAACAATGAGGAAGATAAATTATACTACTTTTCTTTTGAAGGTAGCCAAATAGTAATAATTTCCAATCAAACATTGCCCCAGCCCCTTCAACTTCTTTCACAATATTTGTCAATTACACACTTTACCTATAGACCAGGTAAAACATGATCCATATTTACACACTGCCCTTTAGGAAAAGGTGTGTAAATATCTTGAATGTGTAAATATCTTTCAATGATCCTTGAAAGCTGAATTTTCCAGAGAAACTCTATGCACTTTTTTCAGTAGAAAAGGGAAAAACATCAATCTGAGCACATTCATTAAATGTGTTACAAACATAAGCGTTTGTGGGGAAGAAGGTCAAGATGGCAGCGACAACTGTGGATCAAAGCTGCCACATTGCGTTTTGCCTCCTAACCCTTATTACAACATTGTGTTGGCTACAGTGTCAATTTTTTGCTATGATTAAATTTAATATGAACATTCTCTTTCCAAAACATTTGTTGTTTGTTGTAGTTGTCTCATCACAATCCAAATTCATTGTTGGTTGTTAGATATCAAGGAGTTAAGGTATTTGGTATATATTTTGGACCTCTGCCGCCATGGCTGCCTTATCATTGGAAAAAAATGAAAAAGATTCTTCACTATTGATCTCAAGCAATAAAGAGTTCTTGAATATATGTCATGAACTCACTGATCACATATCCAATCATAGTTAGAAACATTACATCTTCATGAAGATAAATGGAGGCCATGCAGTTTCCTTATTCTTGTGAGATGAAATCAGTGTGTGTGTCCAAGGAAAAAGGCAATATTTCCTATTGCACCATGCTAATAGATTCTTTTCTATTGAGATAATACAACACTTCTAATTTCAACACTTCTAATTTTAATGACAAACTATATCTGAGTGCATGGTGCTTCAAAAATTATCTATACTCAAAAATAATGCACTCATTAAAGGTGCATTTGTTTATGCATTCTCATCTTGTTCCAAGGTGTATTTTCTCCTTTGCAATGAGACTCAGAGCAATGCATGATGGTCTGACTTATTTGAGTCTCAAGGCTCAACTGCTAATTTTATAGGCTTCCAGAGAAAATATTGATGAGCAGCAGATGGGCCTTAGATGAAGGGGTCTATGACAAATGATACCATAACGTTCCCTATTGGATTTTCCACATTTCAATTTTACTGCCTTCTAAGCTGACCTACCTGAGCTACCTGAACTACCTTTGCCTCCCTTCCTACTCCTGCTCCTTCTCCATCTCTCTCTCATGTTCCTGCTCAAGAATTTGTGTCCTTCACCCAGACTCAGGATGAGCATCTGACTTTCTTGAATCCTTCAGATACCAGAATCTCATTGTTCTCTGTCCCTAATCTTCCTAGAAGGACCAGCTCAGATTTGACAGGACCTCAGAAAAGGAAGAGAAATAAAAATTTGAACTATATAAATTTTAATACTTTAAGCTTTAAACAGATGTTTGCTATTTAAAGCACCTTCTTTAAAAATACACAAAATATATCTGAATATACATGAATTAACCATAGAATAAGCACATTTTTCATGAATAAATTTGGCAAATACATTTACAATCCCAACCTAAGCCACCTTTTCAGGAGGAAGAAAATGACAAACTAATTGACTGCCTTTGGAGGACAGAGTTCTCATTTCTCAAGCTCTGTTCCATTTTAATTTTTTCTAAGGTCATGATTTCTCATGTTTTTAACAGAAGTCAGTTTTCCTTTTTTTATCTGTAATTAAATCCACAAATTGTTATTCTCTGAAGGTTTTTGCAAATTGTGACTTGATGTTGTAGAGAAAGAGTGGCTTTAAAAAGTTGCCAGTATCAATTTAGTTTAAAAATCTCATTTATTATTCATTAATTTGCCTTTGAGTTTAGAATCACTATATTTAAATATAGAACATTTTGGCACATGCCTGATACTCAAGCTATGTTCCTCTATACAGCAGGTATGAACGAGTCAGATTTTCAACTAGACACTTTACTGAGTTTAACTTAAGGGAGGTTCAGGGCAGTAATACCAGCTTTTCTGCTGACTCAGCGTGGCAAATTTCTGCCATGGCAGTTTAATGTTTTGTTTTGTTTTAATTTTAAAAAATTGAAATATATACTGATGGGTCATTCAGAGATAAATCTCTATTTAATTGAACAAGGTGGCCATAGGAAATGTTTAATAAGAAGTGTTTTCTTTGCAGGAAACACTGCAGAGAAAAAGTCATATCTGTTGAGATACCTGCCTGTCTGACAACATTGCTGTGAAAAGAAAGGACAAGTCAACATATGCACCTCTAAGGCACTGGGGGTCAAAAAAGGCAATATGGTGCAACTGAAGCCCCATTCCTTTTGATACATGGACTAACTAGTGCAGCAATGTAACAAAGACAACTTTCTCACTTTAAGGAAATGGTATTAGGGCCAAGTCACAATTGATGGCTGATCAACAAACTAAGAAGGATCAAATCGGGTTACTTCTGGATGGTTGAGAATCAGGAAACCCCAAGGCCATAGCTGGATTGGGAAGTTGAAAAAACATACCAGAAAACGGCAATGACATGCCACTTCCTTATTGTTGTCTAGCAAACTAGACACAGACTCAAGGGAACATCAATTTTTATTTAATAAGAACAAAAATGATATCTAAAAGATGATGTTGTAGATGAAGTAATCCAATGAATCAATAATCTTCATTTAAGGGAGCAATCAGTTAAAATATACTTCAAGAGTTATTTCAGGATTTCCCCACATATTTACTGTGGCATTGATTACAAAGGAGGAAAAAAATAACAGGAAAAACATCATTGATGTACAATGAAGGGAGAGAAAAGAGCAGAATCAGTTCAATGTTCTGTTTGCAATCTCAGGATTTTTAACAACTTCAGCACCAACTTGTATACCAATCTTTGCCCTAATGAAAATTGGGACCCTCACTTATAATCAATGTGAATTTGCCTTATTGTATGGCACAATCATGTTGGGTACAAAATAAGATGTTTACTAGCAAAAGGGCTGTCATGTGCCTTTCCTAATGTTTCCCACAGAAGCATTAGTTTCAAAACCCAAATATTCCAGTTTTGCCATATTCCGAGACCAGCATGGATTACTATCATTCCTACCATTGCCAACACCTTTTTCTTATAACATATTTTTAAGCAGTGGCCGCTACATATATTGTTAAACATTTTCCACTTCTCTTAATTCTCATTCTCTCCATAAAATTAATTATTTGGGAAAACTAAGTTATATTTTATGCCAGCTTCACCTTTTGTAGTTTACAATGGTAATGAGGCAGGTGTTACAAGTATGCAAACTTATTTAAATTTAAAAGAAATAATGGCATAAACTGCCTTTAATGAATGCTAAAGTGTCATCACACACAACTCCTCCTATTGATCTAACTATGCCATGAGAAGAGAAGCATGCCTGCTAATAACACCAGCATTACAATCTTCACAAACCCTAAGGCAGCCTTAGTTGTTTATTTCAGAGAGAGAGAGAAACAGAGAGACAGAGAGAGAGAGAGAGAGAGAGACAGAGAGAGAGACAGAGAGAGAGAGACAGAGAGAAAGACAGAGAGAGAGGGAGACAGACAGACAGACAGACAGAGACAGAGACAGAGACAGACAGAGGGCAAAATACAATTCATTTTATTAAAATTTTGAAAATACATTTAAAAACAAATATCAGCGCTGAGTAGAGGAATATTCTTTTTTTTTCATCTTGGTCTGCCTTTCATTTAGCATGCTAAAAACCTAGAATATTTATTGTATGACAGATTATCCCTCTTTCATCAGAAATGTTCTGGACAACTAATCAATTCACTTAACACCGGAAAAGCTTTATCATAGAAAATATCTAGTGAGATTTTGCTCCTTATAAGAATATGTGACATTAAAAAAATCATCTGCAAATTTTTCCAACAAAATTCCACTTCAATTGATCACTTGACATGCCACCAGTAGATAAGCTCAGAAGTTGTGGTTTTCAAATAAGGTATCTGCTCCACCTCAGTACTTTGGTTCAAAGGGATACTTTCACTGACATTGCAACAGCTTGCCATTCTTGTGATGATATGTACAGTTCTAAGTAAAAGAATGATGCAAATTCCATATATGCCCCTCTACCTATCATAGACTTTGAAACCATACATTTAAAAACAAGTACCATCAGTAGCTGCTAATGGAAGAATCTCCATGGCCACTCAAGTTACAGACCTTGCTAGGATTCATTCCCTTTGAATGTTGGGTTCAAAAATAGAGATTGTAAGAAAGTCATTTATACATGGCAGAGAAATAAATCTGTGTTATCTTTTCTCTTGAAGGTAGTGAATGGAAGTGTAAAAATAAGAGCTGAGAATTAAGCCAACAAAATGTGGATTGGTAACAGTAACAGCAGGGTAGAAGACCTCCAAGGTCCCTTCCAACTCTGTTATTCTGTATTCTGCACTCATACTTCATTTAAAAGCAGTTTTTAAAAGGTTTTCTTAAGATACATTTTTTATATACTGTTCTAAATATAAATTATGTAGCTTAGCCAAAAATAAACTGAGAATAAGGACCAAATATATTATTTATCAATAATCCACTAATTATAGATTATGCAACTGATACCCTTCTCTATCATATATCCAAATGAAACAGCTACATAATTCAGGACAATATTCCTGTTTGTGACACTATTGTTGTCAATGCAAGTAATGAAAACTTTACTACCTGAATATTTTTCAGCTGAGCAGATTAGCATAAATCTTATATGCTGACAGTTATGACCTTCTCTCTAGCAAACACTTGTCAAAATTAATTATTTAGATGTTGGGAAGGAGTAATGGGTGAGCTTTTGCCTACTTTACTTGTAAGTGATCTAAAACAAGTAGAAAGCTTTGGCAAGAGTTACATTCTCTTGGTTGGATCTAGTATACAAAACTGTTTGTCAATCTGTAGAGCATTTAAACATCATAACTCGATGATCTCTTGCCAGTCAAATCCATCCTTATTAAAGAAGAAAGATTTATAAGACTGACTGGATGAGTATTCCATTTCTGTGATTGCTGTCACCCCATATTTATGGTATTGAATTATAAAAGAAAACAAGCTTTGAGCAATATATATAATGACTGCATACCATACACTGCTGTATCCTACTAATGGCAAACCAAGAATGTTTATTTTGCAGATTTTCCTGCTTGTTCAGTTTCATGAAAAGCCACTTTGCTAATGCATTAACTTCAGTTTGGCTGATGATATGTAGTTATTTTTATAAGAATGAGGTGGACATATTAGTTGTCAGATCACCAGGTTTAGATCCTTATTGCTGTGTTTTGCAAAAGATTCTAAAGTGGCTGTGTGAGCTTAGCCTTCTGGCACTTCTGTTTGAAAAGAGTCATTGATACTTCTTTCTGCAGAAATATTGCTTCAAAAATTGCATGCTTTCAGCTGCTGTAACTATAGTGGTTTTATATTGAACAGCCACAAGTTGATATATGAATGACCTTGATTTATCCAGAATAATAGTTAAAGGGAGCTTGGAGCTCTTCTAGTCCAACCTCTGCCCAAGCAAGAGACCCTACACCAGTGATGGCGAACCTTTTAGAGACCGAGTGCCCAAAATCCGCCCCCGCCTCCCCGCCACCTTGCTCTGCGCCCCACCCACCCACATGGCCACCCACCGCCCAGGCAGCCCAGCACCGACATGGCGGCCACGCCCTCCACCTATGCCCCGCAGCATCATCTGCGTGTGGCAGGGCGCAAGGGCAGAGTCTTGTCCCTGCTGCCTGGCTGCCATGCCCTTGGCTGTGCTGCTCTGCGCAGACCGCGCTCAGGGGCAACTCTCCTCTGGGGGGGCTGCTGGTGAGGAGGAGGGGGCCACGGGGGGAGGTGGGGCTGGGGCGACAGTGCACGTGCCCACAGAGAGGGCTCTGAGTGCCACCTCTGGCATGCGTGCCATAGGTTCGCCACCACTGCCCTACACCATGCCAGGCAAATGGCTGTCCAATCTCTTCTTAAAAACTTCTGTAATGGAGCACCCACAACCTCCTGATCTCACTGTCAGGAAATTTATCTTTAGGTATAGGTTGGATCTCTCCTTGATTAGTTTCCATCCGTTGCTTTTTGTCCTGCCTTCAGGTGCATTGGACAATAGTTTGATTCCCTCTTTCCCCCCCCTTTTTTTTTGGGGAGCCCCTCAGATATTGGAACACTGTTATCATGTCACCTCCTTCTCTTCATTAGACTAGACATACCCCGTTCCCACAGTCATTCTTCATTAGTTTTAGCCTCCAGGCCTCTAATCATCTTTGCCGCTCTTCTCTGCACTTTTTCTGGACTAGAGTCTCAACATCTTTTCTGTATTATGGCAACCATATTAATGGCTTCCTGCTATGCTATACATAATCACAAATAAATATATAGAACACTCCCAAAGTGACTATAATCTCTTTGGGACAGTGTGTTAATTCATAGTTGAAAGAACTTGTCCAGAATTGTTTACAGTACATGAGATGTACATTACACTACTAGTCACTGTAAAAACATACATAGAAATGCAGAATGGTAAATTCATAATGAAGTACATAGGAAGAGAGCAAAAAATGTTCTGAATGGCTTACATGTACCCATATTCTTGACAGTGCTAATCCAAACTCAAATATAGGCACTATTTTCCAAGAACAGTTTCTAGGTATCATGTTCAGTTGTATTATTTTAATGAGAATTGGGGTTCTCCAATCCTCACTTGGCTTCATCCCTCTTATGCCAACAGTTTAAGTAACAGCTTGCCTACAGTATGTCCTTTAACTAATGACAGTGAAGCTAAACATAGGGAAATGTTACTGTGTGCCACTTATGTAATGAGCCCAAAGTAAATACCATCACATAAAGAATTAGCATGTCGTCTATGCATGCTTTAAAGTGATTTTCAATCATTTAAAGCTTTACAGTATGTTTATTTCCATCCTATTTCTTCAAAGATGTGTGCTATTAGGCAAACGTCCACATATCTAACGGGTATAAAAGCTGCAATATGACTAAGTATAAAACAAAGTAAAATAAAATCTGCTGAATTTCATTCTTCCAATGCTCATGTATATAACTATAGTTTTTTAAAAAAAGTTAACATTGGAATTCAATCAATTTGAAAACAGATCTCAACTTCAGCTGATTTAATTTAAAAAATATATATATTTTAAAAATAAAGATGTGATTATATACAGAGTTGTTCAAAAACCGTTTTTTTAATTGTACAAATATTATTCTTTTCTTAGGATTATCCCTGGCAACATAGCCAATAATTCTCAAAACTGAATTTGATATTTCATAAATGTACAAATGCCTAGAAACTTTGTATTCAGGTTTTGCATGCTTCCAAAATGAACTCAGAACCATGATGGCACAGTGGTTATAATGTAGTATTGCAGACTAATTCTGCCTACTGCCAGGAGTTCAATCCTGACCAGCTGAAGGTTGACTCAGACTTCCATTCTTCCGAGGTCGGTAAAATGAGGACCCAGATTGTTGGCAGCAATATGCTGACATTGTAAAGAGCTCAAAGAATGCTGTAAAACACTGTGGAGTGGTATAAAAGTCTAAATGCTATTGCTATGCCTTCAGACTTGTGCAAGCAAGGAAACTTACTGCTATGCATTGAAACCTGGTGAACCTGAAAAACAAACATTACTGCTTTAAGAAAATCAATTCATTAATGTTCATATGATTCTTAAAGCAGAAACATTTTTTCAATGTTTTTTATTTATTTTTCAATAAGAGGAGCTGGAAAGATGGTGGACTGCTGTGATTCACTAACATGAAAAGAGAAAATATGAGTATGTTAGGAAATTAATAATTGAACACAAGCTGTACTGATCTGGACCAGATAAAAGATAAAGTCTTAGCAATCCATTCATAATCTGAATTCCTCACTGCTAAATTACCAATAATTTATTCAACAATTAACTTTAAAAAGCTCTATTATGTTGAAATGGGCACTTATAAATTATTTTTAACTGTTTTAATTGATTTTAATGGTAGAATTCTTGTTTGTTTTTTGTTTTAATTGTGTGAGCCTCCCAAAATCACATGAAGTGAGACAGCTACATAAATAAATAAATAAATTTGCATTACAGTAGATAAAGATGCTGTGATAAAGGTAAAACTCAGTATTTAGTACATTGGGAGGCCTTATATAATTAACATTTTAATTCAGGATGATAAAAAACTACAGAAAATGTAAGTAAAACATAACATATTTTTTTGTAATTGTTTTCATGTATTGCCACTTTCATTATTGACTACAGCTGTTTTAATAAGTTTATTGTTTCTTTGAAAACATCATCTTTGGAAGAAGATAGGTGATATGTGTTTCAATTTAATATAATTTGTAGATAGGTAATTTAAATGGAAGGATAAGATTCCCAAATGTAACTGCTATATACACAGCAATTATGCAAACTATAATTGCACATATAATAATATATCTACAAGATCTATAGGACTGTCCCATAGAGAGAAAATTTGTCTTATTGACAATAGTTATCTACATTTAGGTCAGCTTAAAGGGGAACCAAAGAAAATAAGTGACACAACCTTTAACGAATGCATATTGTTGTTTTATGTTAAGAACAGCAGTGCTTCCAATATTATTGATAATCAATTTCTAGAGGAGACAGGAAAACCTTAGAAGATTTCCAAGATCTTGGAACTAGATTACAAGGGTCTTTGTCAAGCCAGAAAATATTTTCCTGGCTAAGCAAGACAAGTGGTCAATATAATATCGGTAAGTTCAATTCCACACATAATTTCTAATTAACAACAAATGAATTTGGAGCCAGGGAATATCTGGAAAGATAGATTTAGGGTTTAGTGTATTTTTCTCTTATTGTCATTCTCCATTTTTACGGCAAATTTTGCAAATGTCATAACATAAACAATTTCCGTATTTATAGAATTTAGACATTTCTTATGTTGACAAGATTAAAAATGTTTTCTTAGCCTTTCCTCTATCATACATTTACAAAAATAGCCTTGATGGATCTGTTAAATTGTCAGGATTTATACATGGCTATCTACTAGCAATCAAGTACCGTATGAAAATCCATTAGATTGTTTGTTGCAATGTTTTCAGTAGCAAACACAATATACTCTTTTCTTAAGCAAGAAATCCACCCATGAACCTTGCTGTGCACGGTTCATTTCAATGGCTTTTCAGGAGATTTGCACAAATTTTACATACTAACTAAGAATATCCATACAGTATGGTCAAAATAGAGAGTCAGTATGATATAGCAGTGAAGAGGCTGACATACAAACTAGGAGACTGTAAGTTCTAGTCCCACCTTGGGCATGAAAGTCAGCTCACTGACTTTGGGCTACTCGCTCTCTTTCAGCCCAAACCACTTCACAATATTGTTGTTGTGGGAAAAACAGGAGGCAGGAGAATTAGATATGTTTGCCATTTTGAGCTGATATATAAATATAAACAAATATATAAAATAATCTAATAATAAAAATAATAATCATAATAAAAATAATATAATAATAAAAAATGGCTGTGGTAGTACAACTGAAGTTCCACATTTTTTATGTGATAGACATATAAAAATGAATAGATTCTTGATTAGTTGTATGTATTGCAACTTGATATTTTCCTTTAATCATGCCCTACAGACATATTTGTTAAATACAGCTCGTAAAGTAGACTTTTAAATATCTCTTGTTTTAATCTTTCTGTACCAAATAATAGTAACAATTTTTGTTTTACTGCTGCAAAGATAACCTTCTATATTGCACAGATTGTTGGATTGTACATCCTATACATGTGTTTGCTTTGCAAGTTGTATATTGGCTATGCACAAAGTTTCATCATTCTACATAAAATCTGGTATTTGGAAAGACAATTTTTTCATATAGTCTGAAAAATACTTATGCTGGGCTTTAACATTCTAATGTTAATGCTCAAAATTCCTTCTGTTTCTTGAAATTTTGAAACAGAAAAGGCCTTCACAGACCCATCATACATACATATCCAACAAATGAGTTTTGAAAGAATTACAGCAAAAAAAACTGGCAATGGCAAAACCCAGTACCAATAAAGTTTCTATAAGCAATAATGTTATTTTGTTCATATCATTTTGATTATTTTAGGCAGTTTCATTCTATGGCCAAGAGGCTGTTATGGAGGCACATGAGGCAGCCACAAGAAATAGAAGATGCCTGAACTACAAAAATATCAAGAGAAAGACTAAAAACATTGACTACCCTTTTGTAGGTGTACAGAAACAAATTACAGCGGACTTTAGAAATACAAACAAGAAAACAGCATCCAGATCAGCATGTGATAGTTTAATGTAATATAGTTATGCTAATCCTTATAAGCTAAAACCCAGAGAAGAGACAGCAGTGAACTCCTAATTAATTTATGCCAGTAGAAGCCAATAAAAAGCACAGACCATCTCAATATAGTCAAGTAGAATTCCAAGCATGATTTTGTTAAGAAAACATTTTACAATTAAGACTAGATTCCAGAATGTCTGTAATCAAATCTAGAGTGCTTTGCTGTACCTCTTTTCAAGAAGGAGATTTAGTTGTCAGTTTGTAGTACTTACCATATGTAGGTCATGGGGAATTGTTAATTTGACAGCAAAAACACGGTTATGGCCTCTATACTCCAGAAATAAAAACTTAATTGTAACCATTCTTCTTCTGTGCTATGCAATTATACAAGTTGGAGGTCACCAAGATCAAATATTCATTAAAGAGTAGATTTTTTTTGCTTCATATACAACATTATGAGTTCTCTTTCAGTATTATATCCAAGACTCCCTCTCCATTTAATTCAGTTCTTTCACAAACAAGGAAGTGTCCGGCATTTCTATCTGAATGAGAAATGTTACACTTAAGATGTTCTATTTCAGCTACCACTACCTCTTCAAAAGCCTATTCATTAAACATCAATCTTCTGATAAGAAGAATTTTCTTGTTGCTGTGACTGTCTTTCTAATTTAAATGACAGGTGGAAAATGGTTGCATTCAAAAATAAGGATTCTTACCTGCTATTCTGACAACATCAGCAGTGGTGATACCGAGAGCATTTGGGTGCACTTTAAAGGTCACAGCTGGCCCCAATATGCTACAAAAAGGGAGTTAAAACAAGAAATTGGTAACCAAGAAAGATAAAATATATATCTGTCCAAAGATAACCGTGCTCTTTTATTTTCCTTTTTTAGGTACAGAACTAAAAAGTGTAAATCATTTTTAACACTCACTAAAATTAGGATGCATAACTTCATTACAAATGGGGGGAAAAAACAGAACGCAGGACCATTTTGGTTCAGTTTTCATTCATTACAAAACAAAAATCAATCTTGCCTTTAGCTGTGGCATTCTCTGATGGACTCCCATCTAAGCATTAATCAGGTCTGACTCTGCTGAAATTGATAATAGCTTTTAAAAGAAGATACAATGACATCAAAATGATGTTGTAGGTTTCAAGATGTTATTACACAAAATAAGCTATTTTATACTAACGGTTATATGCCAAGTATTGCTAGTACTGTATATTCTTTGAATCATCTATTCAATGATATCATGAGGAAGTTATGTCATGTCACGTTATGTAAAGTCATTGTAATTGTTGAGAAGAGATCATTCATTTTTCACCACTGAGTTTGAGATTGCCACTGTCTGAGACAGGGACAAATTTTATTCTTTTTTTAGTGATGATCTTTATTAGAATGTATTCACCTATATCCATGCAAGTGGATGTCTCCCACTGATGTTTATAAGAAAAAGATGCAATAATGGATAGAACTGGACAGGCTATCTTTTATTTACAAGTGGAGGCATGATACAAAGAGCTAGTGTCTCTAAACTCCTAAGAGGGATGGGCTTTTAAAAGTTCCAACCAGCCTGGAAGAGGCAATTGAAAGGAAGGGATTGTAAATAATGAAGACAAGTTTTGCTTCTTCAGTGACTACATTAGCTTCTAACCTATTTAAACCAATGTGTCTTTCAATGAACTTCCATGACTGAGATTGGACCTAAACTTTAAGCTTCTCCAGTCCTAAACTAAAACTTTACTCACTATACCACATAGACATGGGATGAAATGTTGTGGTGCATTTCACTTCCGATCTGCAAAGCATAGGAAGTTCATTCTTAGAGAAAATATTGATAAAACTATATGTATCATGTGCTTATTATATTATAGCTGCAAGAATTAAATATACCTAAAACAAATGCTATCCATGAATTACAAATCTATAAGTCACAAAGGTTTATTTCCCGGTCACCAAATTTTATAGTAAATCATTTCTGACTTTTGTATGGGAGCTCACTATTAAAATAGTATCAAAAAAGGTATAATAACTCAGATCTGGAGTCTAGACCTTATTTACATATTTTAGCTACAGTTAAAAATATTTCTGCATAATTTGGCTCAATACTGTGAGTAAATTTCTAGTAATCATTTCCTGCATTGGATAATAAAATAAGAGCCACCAGATTCAAATATCTCAAAATACACTATATATGTGGCAAATAAGCCAGCCTCTAAGCTCTGTAAACTTTCATGGGCATACATACAATTTCCTTTCCTTTCCTATTTCTCTCCTTCCAATTAATTCCTAAACATTTCCCTCTCTTTTAATGACCTACTAGTATAATTGAAGAAAACTTTTCAATTTTTATGCCTTACTTTTATCAATCAACAATGGAAATAGAAAACAGTTTCCTCACCCAGACTGCTCTTCCATTTTCAACCTCACCCCTCCTACCCATGTCTTAGCAAATAATGAAAAGCCTCCAATATGCATTTCATTGATGGCTTTTAATGGAAAGTTCAGAAGGGAGAAATAATAACTGTATTTAAAAGGAGACACATTATGTCTACTCTTTGCTTAATTTAAATTCCATAACTTATTAGGAGAGTTACTAGAAAGTGGGAGCGGAAGATTATTTTAGATCTACAATGTTTACATTGCTGTTCAGTATCCACATGGAGATCAAATAGACAGTCATTCAGAAATGTGGAAGGTAATGTCTTCAGAATAGAGATGATACTTAGCTCTATTCACTTTTTAATCAAATCAGGCAAAGCTGTGCAAATGCTTGGCATCTACTTGCAGGGTAAAGTTTATTATTTATTAAAGGCAATGGTTCCCCTTTCCAATCATGTCCGACTCTAGGAGGCAGTGCTTATCACCATTTCCTATTTGAGAAAGACAGCATTGTCCAAAGACAATTCCATGGTCATGTCGCTGGCATGACTGTACACCGAGGCACACAGAATGCTGTTATCTTCCAACCAAAGTTATATCTATTTCTCTACTTGCCTTTGCATGCTTTCAAATGGCTAGGTTGGCAGGAGCTGGGGCAAGGAACAGGAGCTCACCCGATTGCACGATGCTCAAGTCTTGAACCAGGCTATCAGCTTTCCAGCTGACAAGCTTAGTGTCTTTAACCACTGTCATCGCACCCTCTTTTTTTATTACGTGGGCATTCAACCTGGTGCCCTTTATCCAAAAGGAACGATTTATCTCACACTGAATCTCTACTATGGAAGAGGTGGGCTTTAACCATTGGACTATATCAGGGCCAACAAACTGAAGCTGAATTCAGGCATGTCAGAATTTCTGTGTATAAATGATTCTCAGGTTAGTAATTAGGAAGTTGGCTTATTATACATAATGTAGCCTGGTACCTGAAGGGACATATGAATGATTTGAGGATCTTCTTGATTCCACTCAAAGTACAGGGGGGCTCAGGAACAAGGAATGCTCTGACTAGTTTCAGTTTATTCTTCATCTATTTTTCACTGGTAAAACATATTTTAACAACCTCACAATTGGATTACTACACTATTCTTTACCTAGAATTATCCATAAACTTGTTAAAAAGCTGGTGCAAAGCACATGTTCATTTGCTCATTTAATTACAGTTCTTAACTGCACTTAATTGCAGTTCTTAAAGAACTGCACAGGTTACTTGTGAGTTACTATGGCTAATTCAAGAAACTGATATGAGTTTATGAAGCCCAGGATAAGTGTTGTCCTGGAGCCTAGTTACACTGTATTGACTTGCAAGAGCTGATTGTTTGATTTGTTGGAATTTTGTGAGCCAATTGAAAGCAGAACAGAACTGTAATATCCAGCACTCTGATTAGCAGTTTGTCACTAGTAATGTAGCACAGTGGTGCAATGAAACCAGCTGAACCAGTTGATATACATTTTTAAGCACAGCATTGTTCAAGACCCAAGTGTTTAAAAGACCACCTCTCAGAATATCCCCCAGTCCTCCTCATAGTTCTACCAAGGGATCTAGCTCAGAGTGCAGCAGACGAAAGTGCTACAGAATCCCATTTATAGCACGAAAATCTTCCTCCATTAGTATCTCAATTCTTAGCGATCACATAGATAAACCTTCTCAAAGATATATTCCCAACCTGGCCCTTTAGATTTTACCCATGATACATCCCAGCACCACTATAATTAAATCCATCTATCTTGCTACTAATTATCCTTTTTATTTATTTATTTTTTTCTCAGCATTATAGATTCTTCACATGATGTACCCAGAATATGATAACAAAGACTGATCATTTGTGTCTCAAGTGAGAATTCTGGATTGATTGGGGAGAGGATTGCTATGCCTGATATTCTCATATATAAAGCACAGTCCTTTTTTGCAGCAACCATACTGCTAGCATATCTGTCACCAGTCCCATTAGTTTCTTCCACTACTCATTGGGGGCCACATTCTGCCACATGGCATCACTAATATCAACAGCATATTCTCTAGAAAAAATCTTATCAGTTCAAAATTGCCTAGCTTGCATACTGTAAATGAGATTATAATTTACTTATTTCTAGTGTCTAAATGCTGTTTCAAGGCTATTTTCTTAAAACATTCTCATTATAGTAAAATTACAAAATTTGCTATAACAAATTATAACCAAAAGCATATCATTTTATCTCCATATCAGCCATGGCTTAATTTTGAATAGAACAAAAGTTTGGAAGATACAGCCATACTGGTAATGTTATAAATTGCTAGTATATAATTAGCTGATTTTTATAAGAAAGTTATTTATATTAATTTGACATTCTTTCTTCTCCATTTCTCTTTAAGCAGCACAACAATGTTAGCATTAGCATTCCCCTAATTCTCTCATGAAATGGAAGAATATGAGTTACTCATCAATGACTAAATTGAAAAGCAAGATAATTTGAGTGGGGAGCATGGGTGCACAATCAATAGAATATTGTTTACATCATTTCAGTTGTAGGGCCACAATTAATTTTATAAATGAGATCACTTTAAGTACTTATAGATTATGGATTGAATCTTAGACGACCATACTTCTTCTTCATGTGGATCCTCATTAATAAAATATAAAGGAAGATTTTAGTCAGTCAAGACAGTCTGCTATACCCCATAGTGGAAAAGAATTTAAGAAGTATGTACTGAAGAAATAGTTAAATTCCAGAAGGAAGAATTTTAGGCAGAAGGAAGTAACATTGTTTTAAAATTATATCTTCAAATGTCATGATTAGATAACAAATGAAGCTAGCTTCTTGTGTTCTGAATAGTTATACAGATGTGTGTGTGTGTGTGTGTGTGTGTGTGTGTGTGTGTGTTTCTATTCATCTGACACCATAGAGTGTGTAAAAATCACTAATTTCTAATTATCTAAAAAAATATGAAGGACTTATAGTAATATTGGGTAAGTAGATATTTCATGTTTGATTAAATGTAATTTAGTTTCTGGTTAAGGCAAATCTTAGTAATTTGGATAGTGAAATTTTTAGACTGTATATTAGGAAGTGTGGGATTTCATTTGTATCATGAAATAATTTAATGCAATCTCTTTAGACAAATTTAAATAATACACATATAATCACTTTTCCTATTTCTAAATGTGAACTTGATGAAGGAAAAAGAAAAAGAGGATGGCAGTGACAAAGAGGGTGATGATGGATGCATCATTGGAAGCCATAGACAAGTTGGGGACAGATATTTATGGAGAAAGTCTGTGTATATGATGAATAAGAGTTGACACTGACTTATTAGCACATAATCAATAAATCAATGAAAACATGCATATGTTTCCTTCCTTCTTTCTTTCTAAAATATTGCTTATCTCTATTAAATTTTACCATTAGGTAAAAATTAGCAACATTAAATTTACAAAATATAAGATAATTTTAATTTTATCTTTAACAATTTTAATAAATTGGCAGTAACTATTCTAATAATTTGTAAAACAATAGATTATCTTGATTTTTCTAATTTGTAATTCCTTACAGCTATATATTGAGTGTGAAGGAAGGAGAAAATGGGCTTTTCACAATCAGAATACCTATTAGTATAATTGACTCATAAGAAGAAGTAGATGCTTCTTATACTGTGAAATTAACTATCTCTATGAAATATTCTGCAGCAGTCCCTGTTGATTAAAACCCTGAACATTACATTATAATTATATATATATATTATATAATTATAATATATTATTTTTATAATACAAAGTAACAGTAACTTTATCAAAATTGCACAAGAACTAATTGAGAATGAACCACTGCAACATTTAAGTTTTATATTTTTGCAAGCTCAGTTACATAAACTGGTTTCATACTGTTCTGTATACAAATTACCAATAATATCCTTAGATGTCCATCTTTATAATCATATTTATACAAACACACTTTGAGATAGATGAGTAGTCTAGAAACATGAAATATAAATATATTAAAAATATGTTTTGTGTCATAATATATCTGCAGGCTGAAATGGAAGCATCATATTTAGAATCTGCCTGAATGAGTTTTATTAAATGGTGATTAGGTTATTCAGATGATCTATATAACAAGATGACAGCCAAACCAAAGCCTATACAGATAGTTCTCAACTAACAACCAAAATCGAGCCCAAAGTTTATGTTACTAAGTGAGATATATATTTAAAGTAAAATTTACCGCATTTTATGACTTTTATTGCCACAGTAGTTAAGTGAATCACTGCAGTTGTTAAGTTAGTAACACGGTTGTTAAGTGAATCTGGCTTCCCCATTGACTTTGCTTGTCAGAAGGTTGCAAAAGGTGATCACTTGACTTCAGGACATTACAAGTGTCATAAACATGAACCAATTGCCGAGCATCCAAATTTTGATCCCATGATCATAGGGATCCTGCAATGGTAGTAAGTGTGAAAAATGGTCATATCATTTTTAGTGCTATTGTAACTTTGTATGGTCACTAAGCGAACTGTAAGTCAAGGACTAACTTTATATCCATTAAGATACAACTTGGTAACATAGCAATTCAAAATACAATTTTCAGAGCAATCCTAAAGGCATTTATCAAATAGACATTTCAAGCACACAGAAAGAAAGCTTCATAGTGCTATATACATTGCTTTTAGAAGTGGGATATCTCATAAAACCAGCTGTTTGGCTTCAAAAGCTATTGCTCTTGTGCTTTGTTGATAGGCACTGATTGACCACTATTAGGAAGAATTAGGCCAGTATTAGGAACCAACCATCAATGGAAACAAGACTATGGGCTAGCTAGATTTTTTTTATTCGAGTATTCTTCCTACTTTCTAGTATTGCAGCCAGATTTATGTATGCTTTGAAATACTGATTTAAAATACATCTTGTCTTTCTGGTGATAATGATTTCTTGCATGGACCATTCTACAGTTCAGAGCAATAATCAAATTTCTGCACATTTAATATGCAAAAATGCAGCTTTCCCCCCCTTAAATCTTCTTCCAGACTGAGTTGAAATGGCACATCAAATAACATAAATAATAGATTTCAACAAGATACTCTAGTTTTTCAATTTGGGCCTCTTAAAAGATGAAAAACTTCTGAATGTTCTTTTTTCATGTTTTTTCTTATTATAACTCAAAACAAAGTAGGTAAAAGCTTTACTGTATTTTGAACTGGTCAATTCTCACCTCAAATACTCTGTTTAGGTCTGGAGAGAACACTTTAAGAAAAAGCCATATTTAAGAAGAATAGATTGAAAGTGGGTCAAAAGGGACAGTCATGGGATTGGTCATAAGTATGGAAGGAGATATTAAAGAAACAGATTATGTCTGATATGACAGGAGAAGACTGAGGTCTGTACAGAGAGAATATGATAGCATTTTTCAAGCATCTGAAATGGTATCGCTATTATTGTTATTGTTGTAGTTGTTATTCCATATTGCAAAGTGCAAACTCTCACTGGCTAGTAGGGAAATCACCCTAACACCAAGAGTTGTTCAACAATGAAACTAGGGAGAAGACTAAGTTCTTTTCAATGCATATGTTCAACCAGAGGCCAGGCAACTATTTCTGATGGTTTAATTTGAATTCTTTCATTACAGAAGCCCCTCCATATGGATACTCCCTTGTTGCAGGAGAGGGGCTTGTGTGTTCTGTTAAAGTTGAGAGCTATGTTTGAAGTATACCACCTAAAAGTATACCAGAAGGATCACCCAAGCCAGACAGGTCTCAACAGAGGAGCCAGACTAAGAGTATCCACAAACCCATTAACTATGATGACAAAAAAAGAAATCCTATCCAGGATTGGTCATTGCCCAAGTTAACAAAGGCTCTTTCTTATTTGACCTATATGCTGAAATGATCACAAAAAAGCTAGATCTTAAAGAATCAAGAAATATTGAGGTAAAAATTGGAGGAAGAAACAACAACAGTCTTCAATATACTGAAGATACAACTCTACTTCCAGGAATCAAAGAAGGCCTGGAACATCTGATCAAGAAAATCAAGGAAGAAAGTAAGAATTTAGGTGTCTTTCTGAACATCAAAAAGACCAAACTCATGACCACAGCAATGAATAGAAACATCAAAATGGAAACTGATGATGAAGAGAAAGAATGCATGGAAGAATTCACTTTCCTAGAACCCCAGATCACTCAAAGCAGGGAAGACAGCCCAGAAATAAAATGGTGGACTGTACTGAGCCACACAGCAATGATGAACATGAGCCAAATATAGAAAAGCAAGGACATCAGCTTGGCAACCAAATGCAGGTTAGTCCACTCTATTGTGTTCCCCATAGCTACCAATGGTTGTGGAAGTTGGACTTTAAAAAAGCAAAACAGGAACAAAATTGACTTGTTTGAGCTGTGGTGCTAGAGAAGGCTCCTGCGTATTCCTTGTATAGCAAAGATGGCTAACAAGCAAGTACTGGAGTGTGTAACACCAGACATTCATTGGAAGGCAAAATCACAAAACTGTCTCACTTATTTTGGCCATGTCATGTGAGGAAATTCATTGGAGAAAGCAATTATGTTTGAAAGAGTTAGCGATAAAAGGAAACCAGCTATCAAAGAACAAAGTGGCTGGACACCATCAAAACTGACATGAGCCACAGCATAGAAAAACTCAAGTAGTGCAAAAATGGACAGTGTAGAAATACTTGGCCTATAAAATCACTAAGAGTGGGACATCATTGAACAGAGGACTAGACTTGATCACCTAAATAGTCTAAATACAATTCAAAATAGAAAAAGAAACAGCTAGACAATTACCATTTTTAAATGTCCTGGTCAACAAGTAGGAAGATGGAAGCCTAGGAACTATAGTTTATTGCAAGGCCACCAACACTCCACACATTCTTAGTGTCAACAGTAACCATCCACTGTCACACAAAACAAGTTGTAAGAACACTCTATGGCAGGGTGAGAACCTATTGTAGTACCCTGCAAGCTAAACAACTGGAGAGAAGGTATCTACATGAACAATTCAGGCAGAATGGATATCCACAAGCATTTATTACAAGATGCCTGTGCAACGCAAAGGAGAAAAAGGAAGAAAGAAGGTACAAGACTAACTATATGGCACACCCTGTCATACATCAAAAACATTTCGGAAGCTGCAGAACGCAGCTTCCGAGATTTGCAAGTGGGTATCACACATTGCCCAGAGGCTAGCATATGAGGACAAATTATGCATTGCAAGGATCGCTTGGAGGTAGGAGATACTTCTAATGTAATCTACTGGATCCCCTTCATGGATTGCCCCTGTGACTATGTAGTACAGACTGGGAGGAAGCTAACCACCAGATTGCAAGAACATAAGTGAGTGGTCAGACTAGGAGACCCAAACTCATTGGTAGCCTCACATTGCAATGGACAATGATCTATGTCATACAACTGATGTAACATTCTGCAGCTAAACCTTGGCTTACTAGTAGTACGTATTCTTCAAAACCTGCTGAAGAACAAAATCTGGTAAGGGATACACAGTATGGATTTTGTAATATTTGCAATATGGTTTTTGTAGTACTGTTGCACTGGTAACTAACATGAGGTCTTTTTATGTTAATTAGCCTTATTTCTCTTCCCCTTTCAAATGTATCATTAGTAATTTGCCACAAACCTTAACTTTCAAGAATAATGTAAAAAAGCCTCTTCTTTTAGAAACTAAGACTGGCTGAAGTGTTTGATACATTATACATAAAATACTTTCCTTTTCTGCTCTTCCCAAGCTTCAATGAACAAAGCAAGTATTTGAGCACAGTGCTGAGAAAAGCACTGTGAATGTATCTTTACCAATGACATTCTGCCTTTTATTCCTTTGCAAATGTTTCTTTGACTTTCATTCAGAATACAATGCCCTTTCCAGTTCTTATGCTTACATATTATTGGATATCTAATTTTTCATTATGTAACTGGACAGATGAGCTTTCCTAATCCAATCAACTTTTACTTTGAAGTATCTTTGTTGTGCAAACTATAAAAAGAAATGTAAACCTATGTTCCATGTTTCCTCTCTTACTTTTTTTTTTATCTTGGAGCATTCCAAATAAATCATAAATTAAATGGTTTTTCTGTTCTGGTATTTTAACTGGGGTCCAGCATATTGAAGCGTGAACCTAGAGCCAAATTGGTTATCACTTGTCTGCTTATCCACTGCTCAGTATAAAGTGACACTTGCTTCCCAAAATTTGGCTCTCCTTGATCAGAGTTATGCCAAATACCTTACCAGGCACATTAACAAATTAATCCTCCTGTGTCTGGAAGTTAAGTCATGGCAATTGAACTTGTTTCCTTGTTGGTTTGAGACATTTCGCTTCCCATCCAAGCAGCTTCTTCAGTCTGAACAAGTTGGTTAAGGGACTCTGAGCAGGCAGATAGTCATTGGAATCTACCAACTCCCAAAATTCTTTGGGGTATTCCCACACCAACCTCATGGTTTCTTCCCAAAATAAGCAGCTCAAATCAACAAGAAAATAAGTCCAGTTACCATGACTCAACTTTCAGACAATTTTAGGTGTGGATGAATGAGAATTTTTATTGACATATTGCCACATATTTGGGGGAAGAAATCCAGAGGTTGGTGCGAGAATATACCTAAGAATTTTAGGAGTTGGTACATTCCAACAGCTCTCTGCCTATTCAGATTCCTCAAGCACCTTATTCAGACTGAAGAAATTGCCTGGATGGGCAGCAAAATGTCTCAGACCAACAAGGAAATAAATCTAGCTTCCATGACTCAACTTCCAGACAATTCTACCTGGATGACTGAGAATCTTTGTCAATATCTGTCTGTTCCCTTTGCCTTTATTTTTGTTACTTTCCCCTTTATATAGGAGAACAATAATTGCATTCATCATCATATCAAGATGCGGCCTTCACCCAGACATTAAGCAAGTTGCATAGTGTTGACACTCCATAAGAAAACTAGATCTATTTTTTTAATATACTGCCACTATCCTTACCTGCACCTTACAATTTTTCAATATTCTCACAGCATTTATGACTTATTTTTCATCAAGATTTTCTTGGACACTAACATTTATAGCATACATTTCAGCTCCATTCTTATATATAACACTATCATTCCATCACAATCTCTAAAAGAACTGGAAGTCACTGCCTGGTTGAATAAATAAATAAATAAAATATTCCTTCCAGCATTCATTCACATTCCCTCCCTAAATCATTTCATTGCTTTTTTTTTTTTTTAAATAATTTTTATTGAATACAAAAAAAAGAAAAAAAGATTAAAAAACATTGAACATAGTGTATCATCTTTGACATACATCTTTGTCTAAACATTCCGTATTATACACATACTTTATACATTTCAGATATTCTTCCTCTATTTACATCCCTTCTAATGACCTTCCTTCTTTTTTTCCCTTCCATTTGTAAAATTTATTCCAGCTTAAATAGTATTCTGTTTCCTCCTGATTTTTTAATTCTTTAGTCATCTTATCCAATTCTGCGCAATACAAAATTTTCCTTATTAACGCATCTCCACTAGGCACTTCATTTGTTTTCCAATTTTGGGCAAACAAAATTCTTGCCGCCGTTATTACATGAATAATTAGGTATATATCATCTTTGTTTATATTTTTTTCTAATATGCCAAGTAGTAGCATCTCTGGTTTATATTGAGTTTTTTGACCCGTCATTTCTGTTATCCAATTCCAAACCCTCTGCCAATAAACCTGTACCTCTTTGCAAGCCCACCAAACATGAAAAAAAGTACCCTTTTCCCTTTTAC
The DNA here is from genome assembly GCA_023970755.1 of Azemiops feae. Lineage (NCBI taxonomy): Eukaryota > Metazoa > Chordata > Lepidosauria > Squamata > Viperidae > Azemiops > Azemiops feae. The sequence goes on along the minus strand of JALGBA010003870.1, from coordinate 415,916 downwards.
ACTTCCAACAAAGTGGTGAGTAGCCACTATACATTTTTGCGAGCCTAGCCGGTGGCAGGTGCCATCTAAAGAGCATCTTATAGAGATTTTCCTTATAAGTTGTTGCCAATGTAATTTTGCAATTACGTTCCCAGATTTGCTGCCATTGGTCCAGGTTTATAGCGTGCCCCAAATCTATTGCCCAGGTAACCATTGTTTCTTTAACTTGTTCTTCAAATAATTTATATTCTAACATATATTTATATATTTTTTTGATTTGTTTTTTCTCCGAGCCTAATAATATTTTATCAAGCCCCGTATCTTGTCTATTAATTCCCCATTCTTTCTTGTCTTTCACGTATCTTGCTTGTATCTGAAGGTAAGACCACCATTCCAAAGCAATCCCCTGTTGTCTCAACTCTTGCCTTTGCTTTAGATATCCTTCCTCTGACAGGATATCTTTGTATATGATAACCCTATCTTGCCTATAAAGGTTGGGGTATATAACTGCTTCTAATGGTGAGAACCAGCCTGGGAGTTTTGTATAGTATTGGCATTTAACTATATTCCAGCTTTTTATTAGTTCTTGCCGGACTTTATGCCTCAGGAAATATTGATGGTTCCTGCTTTTATCTGTCCATAAGTGGGCATGCCAGCCCTGCTGGAGATCGTGCCCCTCTAATAGTAAACATCTTTTATTTTCCAATGTTATCCAATCCCTGATCCACGTCAGGGCCGCAGCTTGATAGTATAACTCCCAATCCGGGAAGCCTAATCCCCCTCTCTCTTTAGCATCCTGTAGAGACTTTTGCTTTATCCTCGCCTTCCTTCCTTGCCACACAAAATCTAAAGTTAACTTATTCAACTCTTTAAAGAATTTTTTATCTAATTGGATTGGAATATTTTGGAATAGAAAGATAATTTTGGGTAAAATATTCATTTTCACCGCTGAAATTCTTCCTAGAAACGAAAGATGTAGATTTCTCCAGCGGTCTAGGTTAACTTTTATACGTTTAACTAATTTTCCGTAGTTATCCTCTCTAATTGATGAGCAACGTGCTGACATAACAATGCCCAAATATTTTATTTTAGTAACTACTTGTATTCCTAATTTTTCCCCAAGATTTTCTTTTTGCGTGTTAGTCATATTTTTTGCTATGATCTTTGTTTTATTTCTATTTATTTTCAAGCCTGCCACCTCTCCATATTCCTCCAATAGTTCAAAAAGCTTCTGACCTGATTGCACGGGATCTTCCAATATAAATACTAAATCATCGGCATATGCTTGGAGTTTATATTTTTTCTTTTTAATCTCAAGCCCTTTAATTTGCTCTTCTTGCCTTACAGTCCTAGCTAAAATCTCCAATGTATATATAAACAATAATGGCGAGAGAGGACATCCTTGTCTTGTACCTTTCTGAATATTGAATTTATTGGTGGCCTCACCGTTTATTATAATCTGGGCATTCTGTTGGAATATATTGCAGCTATAACATTTAAAAAATTTTCTCCAACATCCATTAATTTCAATTGTTGGATCAAAAATAGCCAATTAACATTATCAAATGCCTTCTGTGCGTCCAAGAATAAGAGTGCCATTTGGCAATCGCTATGTGATTCGTAGTATTCCAATATGTCCAAAATTGTCCTTATATTCCGCTTAGTCTGCCTATTCGGGAGGAAACCATTTTGGTCACAATGTATGAAGTCAATTAAATAATTTTTAAATCTCTCTGCCATTATTGATGCAAAGATCTTATAATCGACGTTTAGGCCTATAATTTTGAATCTGTGTTCTTTCTACATCTTCTTTTGGTATTAATACTATATTTGCCTCTAACCAGGATTTTGGTATTTTCGCTTCAGTTAAAACGTCATTGAAAACTTCTAATAGGTGTTGATTAAGTACGTTTTGATGTCTTTATATAATTCCGCTGGTATTCCATCTGGGCCGGCCGCTTTATTAATTTTTTGTTTACTTATAGCCGTAGTTATTTCAATCATACTTATTTCCTCATTTAACATGATTTTTATTTCCTCTGGTATACTGGTGAATTCAAACCCCTAATATTCGTTGACCATATCCTATACTCCTCTCCCATTATCTTGTTTCTGTCATGCCTTAGTGCTTCGAGTAATCCTTATTTCCTTCAACTCCTCAAGGCTTCTCCCCTGTTGTCCTAATCCATCTTGTCCTCCTCCCCCTTTTACTTTCTCTATACCCTGCTCTGTCCCTCTTTTATCCATCATTCGTTCACCTTCTCCTTTTTCAACCATCGCATTTCCTTCTCCATGATCTCCCAGCTCTTCCTCTGAGATACAGTATTGTCTATGAAAGTCTTCAGCTTTCTCCAACGTATCCAACCTGAATCTCTTCTCCTGCCAAGTCACGATAATCCCCTCTGGTGTTAGCCATCTGAAGTTCACATTACTTTGGTGCAACCTAGACGTCAAAAATTGATAGTTCTTCCGTAGGTCTCTCATTCTTTTAGGTATTTGTTTTAGCACTATAATTTGTTTCCCTCTGTACTCCAGCTGTTCATCACGTGTCTTGTATAATATTTCATCTCTAATTGTCTTTTTTATAAATTTCACGTGAACTTCTCTAGGCAAATTATATCTTCTCCCATAATTTGTCTGCACCCTATATGTCTCGTCCATTGCAGCAATCATCTTCTCTTTATCTATCCCAAGAGCTCCCATCAGTAGGTCTGCCATCTTATCCTGAAGGTCTTCCCCTCTCTCCTCAATGACGTTTTGGAATCTAAGATAATGAGCTGCCTTTTCCGCTTCCATTAGCGTCACCGCTGTCACTAATTCTTTGTTAGCCAAAGTTAAATTTTTATTTATCTCTTCAACCTTCTTCTCCTCATTATCCATTCTTTGTTCTACTTCCAATAGTTTCTGTTCATTTTTTACGATTTGCTGTTGGAAGGCCTCAAATCTTCCATCCATTGCCTGAATCTTTTCTTTCATTTCTCCTGTATCATTCCTTACCCCTTCTAACTCCTTCTTGATTTCCTCATGATTCTTAAACATGGCTTCCTGCATTGCCTGCATCATTACCTGAAGGTCTTTAAATGAGTTAGAACGCTCCTTTTGAAGCATATCATCTAACAATTTCTGACTCATGGGGCTAGAGCTTTGTATTGTATTTTTTTTTTCCCACCAATCTTAGTCAGATTTGGATTACTTGCCATTTTTTGTAAACTTTTCCACAACTTACTGTTCCTCCAAAATAACCACTTTTCACTTCCCTCTTTTTTTCCTTCCACTTTTTGTCACTATCGTGGTCTGTAAATATAACTCTGTCAATATATTTCACGTTCTAGTACCACAGTACCAAATGTTAGTTTTAAGCTTCCCCAATTTTTGTTCTAACTTGTGAGGTTATAGTTTAATAGTCCAATATTCCCTTCAGTCTCTCTTAAATTTCCCTTCTCTTGGCAATCTCCTTTCAGAAACTGCCAATCATTGTCCCAATCCAATTCCTTCTGTCAATCAATCATTGTTCCTTCCCAGAGAAGCCACCTTTCATCAGCCGATCCGCTCCAAGGTCAAAATCAAAACCAAAAAGTCAAAACTCTCAAACAGATCTTCGGCAACAATTAAGATAAAAAAAAAAAGTCACTGTCCCTTTAAGAAAAACTCTGAGTCTCAAAACTTTGCTTCCTGGCATCCTCCTAATGGGGCCTTTTCCAGCCTCTCTTCTTATCACTTTCACTCGCCGCCAGCTCACCGCTACTCCAACATTCTTTTGCCAGGCTTTCGTTTCTTTGCAACCCCTTTAATTGCGTCTTCCAAGTCTACTCACAAAGGTTTCAGGAAAAACACTCAAGTCAAATCTGATACACCGTCGTTCCGCTGTTTCTTCGCTAGCTCCGTCCAGCTGTCATGTCATTCAGCGGCCATTACTGGTCGCCTTCTTCCCGGTCCGCTCGGTTCTGGGTTTCACCCACTTCCCGATGTCAGTCGCCACCAACGACAGAGCAGCAGGTCGCCCACACCTTCTGCCGCCCCTACGAGGCTTCTCTCAGCTCGAAAGAGCCCCACGAGCCTGGGATAAGCAATTGGAGATGCTAGAGAGATTGTTCGCACCTCCGCTCGCTCTGATAGCTGGCTCCGCCCCCCATTGCTTTTATTTTGAATTCTATTCACTCTGCTGGAGGCTCCTTGTTTAGTTATTTTCAAACACTTTCAAAGTATTTTTTTATTATTTCCATTAAAATTGCTCTGCATTTCTTTGTCTCTTTTATTCTCAACCCTTCCTTCCTCTCTTACTTACATTTTTTTGGCTATATGTATTTATATAATATATTCCTTTCATAATTTTTTCAACATTTTTTCTTACATAAATTTCTTCCTCACCATCAACCTTTCTCTCATCATTTTATCTAGCATCCTTTTTCAAATTTCCCCTTAACTCCACAAATTTCCATGGCACCCTGCCATGTAACTCTTTTCATTCTGTTCTAAGAAACTTTTACATCCTCTTATATCTATTTTCAATTCATTCTCAAGGGAAATCTATCTTCTAATACTTTTTCATACAGGATTCCATAATTTTTTTAATATAGTCATTTACTTTTCTTCAGTTTTATATTTTCTCCTTTTCTTCCATATCCATGTTTCCCCTAAGATCCACTCTTGATACTCAGAAAAACTGATCTAGCTCACATCCAGAATCTCCCATCCCTCTCAGATTCTCCATTTATTATTTCAGTCTTTTATCAGTCAAGTCAATCATGCTTTTAGCTTAATATTAATTTCTTTGCCATGCATACTTATGAATAAACATTCTTAAACCACATATTCAAAACAAAATACATTTTTAAAATAGATACTCACTAAGCAATCACTATTGGCATTCATTTTTGATTTTCCAAATGATTTAGTTTTTATATACTCTTTATCTCAGCCATATATTTATGGTTTTTAACAAAATATCATACCATACCCCAATCACTTACATTATGTACATAATTTTTCCAAAAACTCATACTTAGTTTTTCTATTATTACCATTCATTAGAGCATAACACAACTATCCCAACTAATGAATTCCTATTTTCATAACTATCCATAATAATCAAGATAATATCAATTCATATTTACTGACATATATATTATTGCCTTTTATACATAATTAAACTACGCCTTCATCTCACTGCATCTACTTAATTTCACAAAATTACATTATTTATTCATATTTATTACATTTTTCTTCTTTCTCATAGACACACAACATATCTATTTTTCATTAGTTATGTTGTTTGGATTCCATTTTATATATTTTGCTTGCATATACTGTATACATTTAATATACTGCATATAGTGACTGTTGGTTTATTGTTTGTTTTTTATCTGCCAACCAAAATTATGTGTTTGAATGGGGCAGCCTTATAAATTTCAAGATTAAATAAGTTAATTTCTCTTCCTCAATCATATAATATTCCATCTAAATTTCTCTACAGATATGGACTTCTGCTGCTCATCATGGCTTTGGTTGATGAAGGCTTTCAGATAATGCTGTTTATTAATACAAAGTGGAGACTAAGTTACCAGATATAGTTATAGTGATGCCACAAGCAGCATTCCATCATAACAATGTTAAAGACAATACTGGTTATTCTGATGCATTTCGGCCAGTATCCTAGAAATGCAAGTAGAGCCAAGTTCTTCCAAGCAGTTAAGACCTTTAATATACAGCCTGTTTTGCAAGCCCATATCCCACTAAGTAGAAGAAACATGCAATATACTGACAGACACTTTAGATGTATACCCTGCCTCTGAATTAATTTTTTTGCATGTTTAGCTCTCATGGGTAAATTTATAAGGTTGAATGCTTTCTTGAACCAACTTTAGTGACTTGACTGAATAATCCGCACTCTATTAAAATATTGAAAGACATGTATTTTTCCTCTTTTACATTATTTTTAATGTGACAATCTCAAGACAATAGAATTACTGAGGGGTTTGTGCCTTGGTTTGTTTTTTGACTGTCACACCACAGGACAAATTCCAATATTGATGTAGAAATTTAGGAAAAATTAAGAGAAAGATTTCTACTGCACATACTTGATATCAGCAAATGCTGTCATCTGGAGCTTCAGAAAACCAGCAACTTCCTTTATTAAGTCCAAACCTTTTTCCTCACTCAGTGGGCTGTTGAAAAGAAGCAAAAAAAAAAAAAAAATAGCATTACAAAAATGGAACTCATCAATACATCAGAGGCTAAAAATCCCCAAAGACTTATCACCTTAGCCTGTTAGGTAGGTTGAAAGGCAATGCTTACAGTATTCCTGTCACATTGTGATTGCGATATCAAGGAAAATGGGATCAGGTGCTTTCCCAGGCATGATGAATCACCTGAATTTTCCAGCAATAAGACAAACAATAAGGTGTAAATGGAATTGTTAGGAAGTGTAATGGGTCCAATGATGCAGGGACCAGTTCATCTTGGTCTTCAATAAAAAATGTAATGCAGTTTAAAAAGAAAGAAAAGAGAAGGGAAAAAACAATGTAAGAGAAAAATGGCAAGATGAAGCTAGTGACAAACAAAGGAAGTAAATTGCAAGCCTCTATCAAATGGAGAAGGAAAAATCCACCTCCACATTCATTAGTTGCTGAATGAATTCTTGCCCAGCAAATGACAAAAAGGTTATAAATTCAAGAATAAAAAAAGAGAACTAGTACACCATTCTGTAGGCAGTAATTGAGGAGGAGACATGCATCTCTGATTTTCAAAGATCTTGTGTTCAGACTTTTCTGAATATTTTATTTTATTTTTAACAGGACAATGGGATAGCAATATGTTGTCTCCAACATTTTAAATCAACTAGGATTGCAGAACATTTGTATAATTTTAGCAATTAAGAAAACAGGATATTCAAAACATACACATGTATGAAATAATATAGCCTTTTCCACCCATCATACACATTTCACTACAGGAATGCTCATGTTATATTACGAAATGATGTTTGCAATAAAAGAGTTTAAATTAAGGAAAAAAGAAATTAAGCTCAAAGAAAGATACTTTGATTTTTTTCCCCTCCGATCTTGTGTCTTAGAAATGTGTTGACCATATATTTGGATAAGAATGCAAGATATGGCAAATAGCAATATTATTACTGTCTGCCATCCAAAGTCACTCTAACAGTAAATAGAGCGGCACATTAAATAAATACATAAATAAACAAGTATAAATAAATAATATATACTATTAAGTGAGCAGATGATCTGGATACAACTCTCCTGAAGCAGATATGACTCTCAGAAATTAGAGATTTAGCAACAGTGGGAAATTTCAATTATCTGGATATCTATTAGAAAATCAACATGAAATTGAGTGTTCCCCAAATTCCTCAGTGGCCTTGCTGACTATTTTATTTCTCAGAAAGTTGAAGAAGGGACAAGAGATGGGATATTCTGGATCTTATACAAATCAATAGAGGAGAGTTGGTTAAAAAGGTAAACACAGTGAGAATCTTGGGAGAAAGTGGTTACATTAATTTGGGTTTTAGTATCATATAGGAAAGAAAATAGGACCATCATCAAATTTTAGGGGAGAAAAATTTCAATAAGCTTAGGGAAGTACTAAGGCAGAAATCCTGAAGTGAAATGATTGTGAACATCTCAAAAATAAAATACTGGAAATACAACTGAACTCCTTTTTATTGAGAAAAATAATTAGGAGACAATGCAGGAAACCACTGGGAATGTACAAAAGGCTTTCAACTGAGTTAAGAGTTAAAATGTGCATGTTTAGGAAAAGATAGAGAGGTATGGTCATCAAGGAAGTCTGTCTGTAGTGAGGTGCCACCTCATCATCATCTTCTCCCCATCCCCTTCAAGGAGATGTAAATAGTTTATATCTGCAGGAAAAGAATCAGGTTCTACTGCAGAAGAAACCTGGACTCATAAGAAAAGAAGCAACCTCAATAGGCAAAAGTGCATTTTTTTCATTTATGTCCAAAGTAAAAGAAAAATGTGAATCTTCTGTTTGAAAAGATGACAAAATTATAAAGACATGACAGGGGCAAAGTAGAGTGTCCAAATAGGCCTATGTAACACAAAAAAAGATAGGCAGCATCTGACATATAAGATCTTGTGTTAATTGTTAGGACAAGATAAATTTCATCCAAGATTCTTGCAGAAGCTTTCAGATATAATTTGAAGCTCCATTCTGTGATCTTTCAGAAACTGTCAGCCCTTGAGGTAAGGCAGTTCAAGAAACTGGTATTTCAGGAAAGCTACTTTATTGTTGTAGGATATTAATATTAATCTTGTAAGATATTAATAAAACCTTAAAAGTCTGTCCAAATCCTTCAGTGTTCTATTTTTAAGGACAAAAAAGTCAAAATTGAGGGAGTGTTTTGAGTGTGATTCTCATACTTTCTTCCCAAGGCCAGGGAAACTACTTTCTTCTCCAACTTCCACTTCTTTCTCAAGGCCAGAATTAAATTCCTTGACAAAAATTATGAAGAAGAAGCACAGTTACAGGACTGGAGAAAGCAAATTTAGCTCCTGACTTCAAAAAGAGGAAAAGGAAAGAACTGGGTAGATATAGACTAGTTAGCTTGATTTTGATTCTGAACAGAAGTCTGGAGCAGATTACTAAGCAGTCAATTTGTGAACATTTAGAAAAAAATACATTGCTCTGAAAATGCCAGCGTGGATTTAATAGATACGAATTATCTTCTTTTTTGACAAAGTGACCATATTAGGAGACCATAGAAATACAGTGGACATAATATACTTTGATCGCATGTGGAGGTTATGTTTTTTTATTGGGGTTTTATCCCAAGAATCACCGAGAATGAATTGAGTGACCATATAAATTTTCTTAAAAAGTCCAGAGGAAAGCAACCAAGATGTAAGGAAGGATTGGTTGAAAATACTTGGTGCATTTAGTCTGGAGAAGAGTACAAAGAGATATCACAAATTTCTTCAAGGACTATCATATAGAAGATGGGATGCAGTTGTTCAGCTTTGCTCCAGAAGACAAAACAAGAAGCAGTAGTTTTACATTATAAGGAAGCAAATTTTGGATGACCATATCCTAATATATGTCAAGTACCAGGAAAATCAAGAAATAATTCAAATGGGTATAAAGATTTATTGGAAGCTAAATCTCTACAAGAATCTGAACTACTTATGGCAAAGAGAAATTAGCGGCAGATAAGAGTAGAAGGAATTCAAGGTGGGCTAGACTTAGATCACTTGTGGGCACAAAGGGACTGATGATGAATTTGACCTCTCCCTCGGGCTCAGCCTGATTATCTCCTACAACAGTCAGAATAGATTGCCTTGGGAAATGATGGATTTCCTTTACTGTATTTAAGCAGGGGCTCCATAGGCACCTGTCAGGAATACAGAAATAAAGTTGATTACTGCTATGTTGATTCCAAATGATTTGCAATGATTTGATTCCAAATTCATATCCTTACATCCTAGGATTCTATATTAGATGGAGATTATACCTTAAATGGTGATCAGAAAGTTAAAACTTCATGTATTATTTCCACCTGCATATGGAATCAGACACAAGACCTATATACCTCAACATATGTTAAGAAGTATTACAGAATTTCATCATGTGTTTATATAAAATAGAATTATCAAAATTCTTATTGAAATAAATGATATCTATGGAGCTTCATAAAAAATGAATCAATCAAGACAATCAGCCTCTTGTTTTTAATTTTTGCAGTGCCAATATTGACCCATTTATTATTATGAGCAAGATGAATGCTATCTAAAAAATAAAGCATACAATTTGCATACTAGACAGAGAACTGTTGCTCTTAATATGTAGTTTAAAGCACTTTAATATATATGGTTCCTGGGGCCATGTCTATTTATATAATTTGAATTACAGCTAGGACAGAAAAATTCTTGATTTTTTTCAAATATCATACATTCCCTATCAAAGAACTCAAGAGACTTTATACAAGTCTTTATACAACGATAGGATTCTCTGCAGACTAGATTTAAATATACATTATTTGCCTTTATATAATTCAATTATTTTGCCATGTTTTTAAAAAATTAAAAGGAATCTTGGTATTTTCACAAGGGGAAAAAATTCAAAATCCTTGTTATTCATGTAAAAAGCTACCCCTTTCAGGCTTTAACTGTGAGTTGAAAGAACTATGGTACTACTCAAAATACTGTGAAAGCAAGCTATTGTCATCACACCACAGCCTGTGTGTTAATTAGATCTTTCACTCCTGAGGACAGTGGTTCAAATTTGTGGGGATGACAGGTGTCAGAGATCAGAGTAGTGTTTTTTTTTAAATGCACATTCACACATAACAAAACACTGTAATGTTATATTTATCCAGAGGTGCAGGAAAAGCTGTACAATATGTTATTGGCATTAACTTAATATCATTTGTATGCATAAAACTATATTTCTGGAGGCTACAAAATCAAAATGAAGTGCTAAAATGAGATGTAAAGGAAAAGTGGTAAGGGGATTCAAAGCCTTTGGTGTTCACTTCCAACAAGGTTGAAAACCTGTTCTGGAAGACAAAAAGGAACAATGACAACACTGACATTTCCTCAGCTTTAATTATTCTTATGGGCACAAGTTAAGTACAAATGAATGACATGTAACTGCACATTCACTCAGCAAAACACAACTCTTGGCTCTGGGTAAATCGTAAATCAAGATAATAACTATTATACTCTTGCTTTTGATGGCCAAACTCTCAGAAACAATGTTGGTTTATAGAAAGAATTCAGAAATAATAATAATAATAATAATAATAATAATAATAATAATAATAATAATAATAATAATAATAATAATAATAATAATAATAATAATAATAATAATAATAATAATAATAATAATAATAATAAAGTTGGAAGAGACCCTGGAGGTCATCTAGTCCAACCCCCTGCTCAGGCAGGAAACCCTATACCATTTCGGACAAATGGCTGTCCAGTCTCTTCTTAAAAACTTCCAGTGTTGGAGCATTCACCGCTTCTGGAGGCAGTTGTTCCACGGGTTAATTGTGTCTAACTGTCAGGAAAGTTTCTCCTTAGTTCTAGATTGCTTCTCTCCTTGATTCGTTTCCAATCCGTTGCTTCTTGTCCTGGCATTCAGGCACTTTGGAAATAGCTTGGGACCCCCCTCCCTCTTCTTTGTGGCAGCCCTGAGATATTGGAACCCCTGCTATCATGTCCCCCCTCATGCCTTCTCTTCATTACTAGACTGCCCATTCCGGCAGCCATTCCTTTATATGCTTTAGCTTTTCATTCCTCTAATCATCTTTGTTGCCTCTTCTCTGTACTCTTTCTAGGAGTCTCAACATCGATTTTTTACATCGTGGTGACCAAAACTGGTGCAGTATTCCAAGTGTGGCCTTACCAAGGCATTGTAAAGTGGTATTAATCTTCACTTGATCTTGATTTCTATCCTCCTGTTAATGCAGCCTAGCCACTGTGTTGGCCTTTTTGAGGCAGCTGAGTACACTGCTGGCTCATATTTAAGTGATTTGTCCACTAGGGCTTCCGAGGTCCCTCTCACAGTTAATACTATTGAGCAAGGTACCCCCCCTATACTATACCTGTACATTTGTTTTTCTTGCCTAAATGTAGAACCTTACTTTTTCACCATTGAATTTCATTTTGTTAGATAGCGCCCAGTGTTCAAGTCTGTCCAGATCCTCCTGTATCTTAAGCCTGTCTTCTGGAGTGTTGGCTATTCCTGCCAGCTTGGTGTCGTCTCTGCAAATTTAATGAGTTCCCCATCTATCCCCTCGTCCAAATCGTTGATGAAGATGTGAAGAGCACTGGGGGCCCAGAACAGAGCCCTGGGGCACCCCACTAACACACTTCCCTCCATGTAATGCGGTTCCATTGAAGACCACACTTGAGTATGGAGGCCGGTCAGCCAGCTATGAATCCATCTGGTGGTGATGCTGTCTTCCCACATTGTCTATCTTGTCAGTAGAGGTTGTGATCGACTTTTCAATGCCTTACTGAAATCCAAGTAATTATATCCACAGGCATTCCTCTGATCCACTAATTTTGTCACTTGGTCAAAGAATGCAATAAGATTTGTCTGGCATGATCTGTTTTTGACAAACCCATGTTGGCTTTTAGTAATGACTTTGTTTGCCTCTAGGTGTTCGCTGATTCGTTGTTTGATTATCTTTTCCAGAATCTTCCCAGGTATTGAGGTCAGGCTGATAGGTCTGTAATTTCCTGGATCCATTTTCTTTCCCTTTTTTGAAGATGGTAACTACATCAGCTCTTTTCCAGTCCTCCGGTAGTTCCCCAGTGCTCCAGGATCTTTGAAAAATATAGTTCAGTGGTTCTGAGATCACATCTGCCAGTTCCTTGAGAACCTTGGGGTGTAATCCATCTGGTCCTGGTGATTTGAACTCGTCTAGGCTGGACAGGTGCTCACTTACCGTTTTCTTTAATGCCCCCCCCCCAAACATCCTCTTTATTTTATTTATTTATTTGATTTATTTGCCACCCATCTCACCTCAAGGCAACTCTTTGATAGAATGTCTGCCTAATTTGCAAGTGGTACACTTTACTGATATTTGTCACTGTTGTTCTGCCTAATTTCTGTACTTGCCTAGTTTTTAGAGTGAAGCTTATCAATGCATGAGGCAACAAGGGATTTTGTTTATATATCTACTTGTCACAGTGCCTGAGGCTGAGTAGGGCTGAGAAGGAAGGATGGCCCAAGGTCATCCAGCTGTCTTCTGTGCCTAAGGGACGAGTAGAACCAAATTTGATCTGTGCCCTTTCCAAATTAAGCCGCAGTTTTAGTCCTGTGTTTCTCTGACATGGTCCAGAAACAAGCAAAAGACCATACTGGAAATGGAATAACCAAATAATTTCTGTGGCAGTTTATGAGTGACTCAAAAATGAATTATTTTCATCCTAGCATGGCCACAAACAGGAAAGCAATGGATCTTCATTGACTCTGCAAACAGAAATCACACTTTCCTCTCTAACCAAAGAAATTGGGAGAATTCTTCTGTGGTACACTTAAATTATACTAGCCGTTACCCTGGAAAAAGCCAAAGGGCCATTTCTACCTATAACCATTTATTTTTTTTAAAAGCATGTAATAAAATAATGGGGAAGCAGCAGGTAATCAATTCAATGTTTTGTGGAAAGAACAAGCCTCTAAGTTCAGCATTATAATCAGCAAAGGAGGAGGCTGGGTAGAATTCTTTGTGGTATACTACTCAGATGTGATGTATTTATGTTGGTGAAAGAGTGCAAAGACCCATTTAACAACTGTAGTGTCAAAAAAGATATAGCACAACAATGTATCAAGCCATTGAAACTGAAATGTATTCTGAGTTTATTTGCCTCATGAAATGTTAGTTATAGGTTTCTCTTTAAGGGTCATTTATATCCTCCCAAAAAGAAGTTTTTGCTACCTTCTCAAATCAAGCACATGTATTATTATTTTTTATTGTGTATTCCCTTTTCTTCCTCCAAGCAGTTCAGAGCAGCAGCCTTTATTCTGAATTTGAAACATTTTAATGCACTCTTCTCTACACTTAGGCACCTCCAATAACAAAATGTACATAGGGTCCCATTTTATCCTTGCATTAACATTATGGCTAAGTGAGCCTGACAACTGTAGGCTAACCCTGGAGCAAATTAAGAGGAAAGTGAGGGTTTGAACCTTGTTTTAATCCTGTGTTCACTGTACACAGCAGGATCTCATTATAAACACTGAATGATTTTTCACATGAATAATTGTCATAGCAGCAAAACTGATACTAAACATTATTTTTGGTTTTAATGGGAGGTGGTGGTATGAAGTGAAATGCATTTGTTGATTTTGTGATGCAACAGAAATATTGTGCTCACTACAGAATCAGGTCTACCTGCAAGTATCTGGATGTCTGATGGGACTTTCCATGGTGGCCCCTTTCTTCATCAACCAAATCTCCCAATCTCTTCCAGAAATAATGTAATGTAATCCGAATAGAAGCACAGATTCCAGGTCCCTTATAGTACCATCAATAGTAGGAAAGTTCACTTACCCATTAGCATGACCACCAGTGGTCATCTAAGAAGACAAGGGATACAGCCCATAATTCCCCAACCTTTTGTAATATCACTGCATGTCAGGGAATGTATGCATCATCATTTGGAGACGGTTGCATGGTTGTTTCATTTATACTCTGCAAATGTTTGTTCTGGCTAGAGGGTATTCAAACAGCAAAGCACAGAACAGAAGTTGGATTAACCAATCAGCATGCAGGACACACACCTCCGCATATCATGCAGTTGGCATTTGGGAGCTGTGCACATAGACCCATCTACAGCCATTACATTTACCCATCAACCTTTCATAGTGTAGATATGAGGTGACACTTACATGCAGTTGTGGATAATTCTAAATCAAACTTTAGCTGGAGCATTTGCTAGGGGCAAGCTAAGTATATAAATGGCCAATAAACAAATAGCACACAAAAATACTATTGGCTAATGAAATGCAAAGAATCCTACAAAATATCCCTGTAGCCAGCACTGTTTAAAACAGTTTTACCTGGTTTCATAAAATAATCTTAAATGACTACTTTCTTAAAGTACAATTTTCTTTTTGCCCAAGGGCCATTATTGTGTAATTCACTGTTTCTTTAGAAGAACAATACTCTTTGCACCACTCCATTATCTTATAATATATGTTCTCTATCACCAACAGTCAAAGCTTATTTTCAATAAAAACAGTGAAGACTGGGAAGCAGTGTATACTAAGCTAACAATGCCACATAGCTTCAATTGCCTTTCTTTTTAATATATTTAATCCACTCCAGTTAAAGCAATAAAAGCAAAAATGCAAAGTGCAACATATTATTTTTCTAATTTATGTCAGAAGGAAAAGATGGACAAAAGTAAATTGGTATATTTTGGGCATGATTAGAAATATCTCTAATGGAGTTTTCAGTATTAAAATATTCTAAAGAAAAGGTTTGCAAATTCTTCTTACTAATTCCACTTCATCTGCAACAGCTTGTTTATGACACATGTACCCAGGTCAGAGATGGTACATCATTTAAATAATGTTTCACATAAAATAACTCCAAATCAATTATTATTATTATTATTATTCCATGTCTAGATCAAACTTTAAACTGCCAGAATGAAGCCATCTTTCTGGCTTTGTTATTGGCCAAAAATAAGTCATTATCAGTACATGTTTCTGATAGAAGCTGACATACCAACAGATGGGCCAGGCTCTGCATCTCTCCACATTCACACAGCATGTTGTTATCTGCTAGGAGCCTCCATTTGAGCATATTGAGCATTTAGGCACTCTAACCCTCAACCTATTCAGGGTCTTCCAAGTATCACACTACTTGGTCAGATCCTTCAGCCATATTCCCCCTTTAATGTTATTCCTTGCTTGATAGTCTCCTTCCTCCATCTTTTAATTCAATTTTATTCTTGTGTACCTTCAAGAATGTTCTTGCCATAAAACTGTTCCTAGACCTGAGTTGGTTGGCTTGGGGCATGTGTCTGTTCAGAGTATGTCAAGGTTCATTCTCTCAGCATTTACTACAACCTGTCTCCTGATCTTAGGTGGGGCAATGCTAATGAGATGAGATATTTTCTCAATTGCGTTAGGTTTGAGACATCCTGTCACTAAATGTACTGCTTCATTGATAGCAATATCAACTTGTTTCGTGTATGCAGATATGCCCCACAGTGGAGTAGCATACTCTGCTGCAGAGACGCTAAAGGCCAAAGATGATGTGCACAATGTAAATGGTTGAGATCCCTGTTGAAGTTTATCAATTCCCTGTTCCTCAAGTTGACTTTAGCCTTAGTGTTCAGGCATTGCTGTTTAAAAAGTATGGTGCTTTGGAATTGGACAGTGCAGTAGACAATACCCTTGCCACATAACATCCAACTCTTCTCTTGCATCTCGATTTTGGAGGTGGAAAGCATACACTTGGGTCTTTTTTGGATTGGGCTTTCAATGGTTGATGTTGTGATATCCTCCTAATTCTTCAAGCACTACCCTAAGTTCCAGCTATCTCATCAAAAGTTGATCCTTGTGCAGCCACTACTGTATTGTCTGCATAGATGAATAGACATGTGTTGTCGGGACTGGTTGATCATTCGTATAAATGTTATACAATGTCAGAGACAATACACTTCCTTGTGTCAATCTGTTCTTCAGCATCCTCCATCTATTGTTCTTATCATTCAGCATCATATAAAATCTCCGGTTCTGGAAGAAACTGCCAATGACCCTGGTAAGCTTATTATGTCCAGTGATATTATTTAACTTGCATAGCAATATTCTATGGTTAAAAGTGTCATGTGCTGCAGTTAGGTTGATGAAAGCTACTCCAGCAATTAGCTTTCTTTCAAAACCATCTTCAATATGTTGCGTAAGGTTTAGGATTTGGCCACACATGACCTCCCTGCTCTAAACCCTGCTTGCTCCCTTATGATCATTTCATCAATAAATTTTGAGATATGGCTGAGAATTATCCATTCCACTGCCTTGTAGAGATGATAGAGCAGTGGTTCCCAACCTTTTCTATACCCCGCGCCCCTAAAACGCTTCTGATATATTCTCACACCTCTTACAAATTTTGAAATAATGGCAATGAAGTATGCATATACACTATAATTTTGAAAACCCAGGTTTTCGCACCCCCTGGAATATCGTCTCACACCCCCAGGTGGTGCGAGCACCCCCGGTTGGGAACTCCTGTGATAGAGGAAGGATACTGTAGGTAATTTTACAGATCATCTTTGTCTTTGCTGTGTTTCAGTAAGGGAGCAACTCTAGCCTGCCTCCACAATTTCAGGATTTAAAATTCAGCTATATAGTTGTTAATCAATTACAGGAGCCATTCCAGAGTACAGAGACTAAACTGTTTTATCTGTTTTGTTCTTATGTCATCAATACTTGCTGCTTTATTTGTTTTCATAGTTTTCATAGTTTTTGTAGTTTCCTCCAGCTTGAATACCACAAGAAAGGCATTAAATAGCTTCTCCTCTTGTTCCTTTGTTCAGATAGCTTGTGTCCACACCTTTTTATCTTGTGTTTTTCTATTCTTCAGCAGCTGGCTGGCTACTTGGTCTGCTGTTACGTCCATATGATTTTGCTGTGGTTGGGTTCTTTCTCCACCTGAGATTTTTAATGAGTTTCCAAGCTCATCTGCTGTTCTATTTCATGTCCAGGTTCTCAACTAATGCACACCATCACAATTTTCAATTATCAGCTACTGTTTACATCAGCTCTTCCCCAGCTTTGTCTCTTCCCAGAAAGAAATTATAAATCAATTATTATCTTTATGTTTCTGATATAGATGTACTGTAGGCTACTTCAATGCAAGAAAATGCAATGCAAAAAAGATGAAATCCTTCACATATGCAGGATTCTAGTTCAATATCAGAACTAATTATTAAACAAGCAGGTTGAATCCCCTTATTATATAGGACAAGCAGAAGCTGGTTAGCCAAGAATCTCCTCAGGGGGAGTCAAAAAAGTCAAGATGGCAGCCACATCCATGTGACCGAAGCTTGAGTCCCCCTTTTTTTACATGCCTCACAACAGACATAAAAAAGTGAGGATTCAGTTGCATGATTGTGGCCATCTTGACTTTTTTTTAACCCTATTCATGAGGATATCTCTGAGCTCAGCCAACATATACTAATTTAACACAGATTCTTGCATTTAAGCAGGAGATTGGGGCTTAAAAACCTAATGGAAAGATTCTATGAATTTATGTATGAAGGACAGCCCTAATAGTGCTGCAAAAATCAGGATGAGTATTAGATGGCAGCAAATAATATATCTTTTCTGTATCTCTTTTGTGCCATGTAACAATTATAAAATTTTTGCAGCCCAGACAGAGTAGCTCTATATGTACGACTTCTGTAATAAAACACTAATTTTATTTCTATCCACAGTCTAACCATGTCCAAAAAGAAACTCAGCAAAATCTACAATATCTCTGTTATGATGAACCATTCCTGGTTTCTGAGCATTCCAATGGGACAGATACACTCATTTTAATATTGTTCAAACTCCATTCACATGGTGGGACTAAGACACTGAATGAGAGTGCTCTATATGCTTTCTTGCCCCTCATGTTAGACGCTAAATGCTCGCAAAAGGTTTAGCCCTTCTGCCATGGGAAATAGTTCACCATACTAGTCCATGGATAGAAAAACCAACCCAAAGTATACCAAATGTGAGTTTCAGGCTTTCCACATTTCTTCCCTGGGAAGATAAACAAAGGAATAAATCAAACAACAGGAGGGAAAAAGCAAGGAAGTTCAAATTACAGCAGAAGATTGAGCCATAAGGCACAACATTCAAGTCAGATCCAACAGGTATTGTGAACTGAATATAGAGTTAAGCTAAGTATTGTTGATACCAAGTCTTCATAGGCAATACAAATAGTTGCTTTCCCTCTCCTTGCTTGGAACGCAGGTAGTTCTCTGTGGCCCTTAAAGGCCACTGAACCGGCCAATCTCAAAGCCTATAAACAATTGCTGCATTTTGAGATTGTGCTGCTAATCACAAGGGAAGGAGTTTGAAGCAAGATAATCAGGGAACAGGGGAAAAAGAAGCAGAAATTCAGAAAGAGAATATCCTGAGGTAACATAGCTGAAGTCATTAGAATATTAGAAAGCCGGAGGAGATAGCAACAGATCCTCAGGCACAACAGTCCTGTGGGAAAGAAGAAAGTTAGGACCTTTCTGTTATGCCTGCAAGGAACAACCTACTCTGCCAAGACCTTTTCCATAATTAGAAGCCTTAATTAGTTTGAAAATATAAGCCAAGATAGAAAATATATTAAAATAAGGATGGAGATCTCACTCTGATTTAATGGCCATATCTCCTACTAGATAGGTTCCATTAGGAAATAGGACTTAGTTGATAGAAGCCTAAACCATTAAGTTTTCCCATTATAACAAAAGAGAAAAGATTGAGTGAGTCTTAAACAATGATGAGAATAAGATTGTTCCTGACTTCCCAACACACTTGTCAAATCTGTCCATTAAATTAATTCCATTTGATGAGAGACACTTTTGCCCAGTTCAAAGATATCCATGTTTATTAGTGCATGCCAAATCTGTTTCTGGTCCAGCAAGAACTACATCCACTTCAAAGAAAAAGTTTTGCACATCAGCTAAAAAGCAGGAATCAGATATAGCTTTTCTTCTTCATAGTGATTTCCTAAAAATAAATCCAGAGTGCCCAAATGTAGCATATTGTCTTCCTACGTCAGTTCAGCACAAAAAACTGATTTTCTATAACTGGGAGAAAAATATCAAAGACTCACAGTTCTGACACAAACTTTATGCCCATTCCATTTTACATGAATTCAGCCTATCTGATTATGCATGAAAGTGTGAAACATTTTAACCAAGTAATTATAATACTATTCCAACTCAAATTACCATGTCTGGAGCATCATACACTAGTATGACATTTATCAACTAACTTTGTTGTTAGTTGCGAAGTTGTGTCCGACCCATCGCGACCCCATGGACAATGTTCCTCCAGGCCTTCCTGTCCTCTACCATCTTCTGGAGTCCATTTAAGCTCATGCCTACTGCTTCAGTGACTTCATCCAGCCACCTCATTCTCTGTCGTCCCCTTCTTCTATTGCCCTCAATCTTTCCCAGCATTAGGCTCTTCTCCAGTGAGTCCTTCCTTCTCATTAGGTGGCCAAAGTACTTAAGTTTCAACTTCAGGATCTGGCCTTCTAAAGAGCAGTCAAGGTTGATCTCCTCTAGGACTGACCGGTTTGATCGCCTTGCAGTCCAGGGGACTCACAGGAGTCTTCTCCAACACCATAGTTCAAAGGCCTCAATTCTTTGGCGCTCAGCCTTTCTTATGGTCCAACTTTCACAGCCATACATTGCAACTGGGAAAACCATAGCCTTGACTATACGCACTTTTGTTGGCAGGGTGACCTGTCTGCTTTTTAGTATGCTGTCTAGATTTGCCGTAGCTTTCCTCCACAGGAGTGTCTTTTAATTTCTTGGCTGCAGTCCCCATCTGCGGTGATCTTGGAGCCCAGGAACTAACTAACTAATATACAAAATTTACTACAAAAATGTGTTTTTATAGAAGCAAGCAACATATACCCACTGATTTAATTTTTTAATAACTAAATATAATTGAAATCAAATTAATTAAAGTACTGGATCATTTAAGAATTCTAAATATTAATGTCTTAAAAATAAGGAACAACATGGGTTCATTAAAAACAGATCATGCCAAACAAATTTTATTTCATTCTTCAACAATGACAGTGAAATGCCATGGACATAGTATACTTAGATTTCAGTAAAGCATTTGATAAAGTAGACCACAACCTACTTCTTGGCAAGCTAGTAAAATGTGGGATAGACAGCACCAACACCAGATAGGTTTGTAACTGACTAACAAAGCATACTCAGTGTGTATCCTTCAAACGAACTACATCCACATGGAGGGAAGTAAGGCAATGGGGTACCCCTAGGTTCTGTTTAGGCCCAGTACTCTTCATAATCTTCATAAACGATCTAGATAATAGAGGGGGAACTCATCAAATTTTCAGATGACACTAAGCTGGAAGGAATAGCCAACACCCCAGAAGGCAAGCTCAGGATCCAAAAAGATCTTGACAGACTTGAGCAATGGGCCCTATCCAACAAAATGAAATTTAATATGGAGAAAAGCAAAGTTTTACATTTAGACAGGAAAAATCAAAAGTATAAGTACAGATTAGGCGAGACCTGGCTCAAGAACAGTAACTGTGAGAGGGACCTTGGGGTCCTAGTGGATGATCACTTAAATATGAGCCAACACTATGTGGCAAGAAGCAGAAAAACCAATGCAATTCTAGGCTGCATTAATAGAGGAATAGAATCAACATCATATGAAGTCCTAGTATCACTTTACAAAGCCTTAATACAACCATACTTGAAATACTGCAACCAGTTTTGGTCACCACAATATAAAAAAGATGTTGAGACTCTGGAAAGAATGTAGAAAAGAGCAACAAAGATTGTTAGGGGCGTATTTATATATAAACATATAAAGAAGGGTTGTAGGAATTGGGTATGTCTAGTCTAGTAAAAAGAAGGACTAGAGGTGACACGATAGCAGTATTTGAGGAACGCCCACAAAGATAAGGGGGTCAAACTATTTTCCAAAGCACCAAAAGACAAGATAAAAAACAATGGGTGAAAACTAACCAAGGGGAGAAGCAACCTAAAACTAAGGAGAAAATTCTGACAGAACAATTAATCAGTGGAACGGTTTGCCTTCAGAAGTTGTGGGTGCTCCATCACTGGAGGCTTTCAAAAAGAGACTGGACAACTATTTGTCTGAAATGGTATAGGGTCTTCTGCTTGAGCAGGGGGTTGGATTAGAAGACATCCAAGGTCCCTTCCAACTCTATTATTCTATGTTCTATATTCTAAGTATCTGTTTAGTTCTTGCAGTAAGAGTTCCGTAAATAAACTGTGTACTACCTGAAAAGCTACATCTTGACATTGTGAAAAGTTGACAGAATTTATTTGTAGGTCAGGCTTCTCTTCCAATATAACCTGAATCATTCAAGAACATTTTATACTGTTAACTTTGTTCTTTCACTAAAATCTTTTAGCAGAAAATAATGAGCAGCTTTTGATCTAATAGCCCATTCTTTCATTAGATTCTCCTTGCTATGGATTAGAAACTCTGAAGGTCTCAAACACTATAATCATTACAGACCTACTATGAGAGATAATCACATACTGCTACCTTATTTTTTAAAACTGTCATCAGATCTCTTGAGGCTTGCTGGGACACAGTTTGAGTGTTCCATGCCTGACCGATAAATGGTTGGGATAAACACAAATAGAACCAATAGGATTAAGCTAGTGTTTGATTTCTCCCAAATAACCTGCTTTATCTTTTTAGAAAATTAAACTGGGGAAAATCTTGCATATTTCTTTAACAATTCTTTTCCAGAAGTAATTTTTCTGACAGGACTTCATGGAATGATTAGGAAACCATGCAAGGTAACATATAATTTCATATCATATCTCTATCTCTTTATATCTCTATTCATATCCATATCCAAGTGCTATAGGATAAACAACCTCTAGATAAAGAATTCCAATTGCTGTAAATGTGTGAAGCATTTCTTTTCTAAAGAAACATGCGAAATCTTCAATCAGTTTTGTTTACTTTTAAAATTTAAAATTTAGAGGAAAAAAGACAAGTTATGGCAAGGTCATTTACTTTCAATTATTGAACCCACAATTTAGTCATGAAGTCTTTTTGGAAAATTCATTGAGGTTTTTTCCCCATTCCAGATTTGGATTTGATTTAATATTTGCATACAAATTACTACAAATTCAATGACAGCACCATTTTAGGAGGAAAATGCACAAGTGGCACCAGTGGCTTTATAGAACAGTGTTTCTCAACCTTAGTAACTTTGAGATGTATGAACTTCAACTCCCAAAATTCCCCAGCCAGCATTCTGAGAGAATTCTGGGCCTGAAGCCACACATCTTAAAGTTGCTGAAGAAACACTGATATAGAAAATGATTATCTGTGGCGAAAACACCAGCCTCCTTTTGATGAAATCACAGCAGCAGAGCATGAACATCTGCACACTCAATGCCTGGTGGCCAAAAATGTAATTTTGATGAAGGAGCAAGTAGAAGATGGAGAAGAGGGAGATGGCATTTGTCAGATGACTGCAGAGATTATTATATCATGCTTGTATAAACAAACTCATCCCATGCTTGTACTCAGCTGGACTCAACTCAAGCTACAACTGCTACTCCAGAAAATTTTATATCCTTTGATAGGCATTTGATTTTGAATACTTTCAGTTCTTAGCTTGGATTCCTGAGGCTCTAAAGCAGGAGTGGGCAATTAATTTCCCCAAAGGCCAAATAAGAATCTGGGACTTACAAGAAACATTGAACATGGAAAAGATAACTTGTACTCTAAGATGACAAAGTAAATTTGAGGATAAGGAAAAAGATTTGACAAAATGGATTGCTGAGCTGTTGAGAGTACCACAAGAAATGGGGAGGAGACAAGGGATGATGAGAGAAATCTTCAATGAATATGAAGGGGCAAAATCTTTTTACAAAGACATGATGTTTGATTTGCCTACTATATCCACAACATTTACTAGATTATGGAAAGACTCTTTGATTCAACGGAATATATTGATTGGGAAAGATGCTTGGCAAAAGAAGAGGGCTAAAGTGAGAATTGAGGAATTAGATGATGGGGTGTATCAGAGGGAATATTTAAAAATTAAACACTTGTTTGAATATGATTGAAGAAATAGAAAGGTTTTAGTTTAAGAGGGATGGACCCTCCAAGTATTTTTTCTTTTCTCTTTTTTATTTTGTTTTTTGATATGAGAAATACAAAAATGTTTGGGATGATCAATATAAAGGAATTGTTTTAGATATTTAAATGTAATTGATTTTATGAAAACTCCAATGGATAACTAAAAAGGAAAAAATGTTTTGAATAGAGTTAAAAGATTAGATGATTGGATTTATTAAATGGAACATTTAAAGATTAAACATAGGTTTAATTATGGGTAAAAAGAACAGAAAAAAATTGGAAATAAGTGTATACTAGTTTAAGAGGGATATGTATTTTAAGTAGTATATTATTTTCTTATTTTTCTCTCCCTTTTTTTCTTTTTTTCTCTCTCATCTTTTCTTTTTCTTTGTTTTTCTTTTGTGTCTTTTTCTTACTTACTTTTTAAAACATGAAAATAGATTTAAATACTTTAAGGTAATTAACTCTGGGAAAATTTTAACCAGTAAGAATGTTTTGAACATTGTAGGGAAAATAAATTTAAATAAGAATTGTAAACAGGATTCATGACAAGGCAACCAAGATGATCAAATAGAAAAAAAGCATGATATTGATGTGATTATTATTGGTAGAAATTTTAGAAAAATCTTTATATTTAATTGTTACCTATCAAATTAATAAGAATTGTATTAATTTAAGGTTGCAAAGACAATATTATTGGAAGAAGAGAAAATCAAGCAAAGCTATTATGTGGACTTTGGAATACAGAAACTGACTGTTAATGATTACTTTGTAAACATAAACCCAGACAACATGCTGTTTACCAAATATCAAGGTGTTTATGTTAAAAAAATCAATAAAATGTTTTTTTTAAAAAAAGAATCTGGGACTGTTGTGGAGGTCCAAATCAATAGGCTGAACTGAATTCTGTTCAATATTAATTTTATTGCTTTATAAAAAGCAATAAATTATATGGTTTTGATTACTGTAAGCACACACGCATACATACTTGCATAAAGTGAAAAAAGTATCAGTCTCTTTTAAAATAAAAGAAATGCAGTTGTATTGCATGCATGGTGTACATTTATTTACATTTGATTTCTAATTTCCAATTGACCTCACATGGGCCATTCAGGGACAGCCAAAGGGCCAGATATTGCCTGGGAGCTGCAAAATGCCTAGGTCTACTCTAAAGTATGATTGTCCAAATTTTGAGTTGCTTGGCCACACTGAGTAAAGAGGAATTGTTTAGGGCTTCATATAAAGTATATAATATAGTTAATGTATATAAATATCATTAAAATCACATAGTGTTAAAAGTTTACAATTTTATGGGGCCACATTATTAACTGTCCAGGTCCACATGCGGCCTGTGGGTCATGAGTTGGACATGCTGTCACACTCAAGAGACTGGGGAGAATAAACTTCAGCAAGTGCTCTACATTTTAGTAAGTCTTTCCTTTCTATTACTCACTGATCAGCTCTCCAATTGTCTACAATTACTCACTGATCAGCTCTCCAATTGTCTCCAATTGTTTACAACAGAGTTCCCCAACCTTTCCAGCTTTGCAAACTGGCACCGGGGGGGGGGGGGAGAGGGGATGGTTCTATGTGAGTGGTGGACATGCGCTCACCCACGGCTCATGCAAGGGGTGATGCAAGTGGCCTGATTTTGAACAGCTCCTGGCCCAGTAATTTCTTGTGTTCTGTATCTAGATGCTTACAAACAGCATGTAATGTATTGTAACATAAAAGGTGCATAAAAGGAATTTATCATTTTTATGCAGGATTCTTTATTCTGTATGCATAAATAAATAAATATTAATACCTACGGGAATTGTACAAGATTTCCCATTGGATTCAGCTTTGTGTCTTGAATTTCAGCTAAGTTGAAATTCAAAGGAGTTGCTGAATGCAGCAAGTCCTGTTTAATAAGGATTTGTATTAGGTGGGCCATATCATGCCAGGGATAGCATTTCCCAAATTCTGTTCCCTAAGATCTTAAACAAGCCAAGAGTAATGGTTGTAAGAACCCTGCAATTTAGCTTCAGCTGGCACCAATTCATTTTTTCCACCTTTGTTTCCTCTAAGGCTTTATTAGCTACTGAACATTCATAAGCTTACTTCTGTTTTGACAGGGCAGCAAATCTCTGCTTGCCCCATGTTATGCACATACCTTCCTTCTCCTCCTTCCCCGGCCACAAATAGGTGTGAAATTTAAACCTTTTAACTCAGACAGATTCAAGTCCAAACCAATTTATAAAGCAGATGACACTTTGCAAAAATCAATTTCAGTGGTCAGACTATGAAGGTCAATGGAGATTACATATCATGGAAAAAGTAACAGGAATGTAGGAGCGAAGAAAGATCAGCTCTCCAGAGCAATTATGGAAATGTGACACTAACACAGGCAATCCTTGAGTAGTCTTACTTCAGATAAACACAGGACCCGCCTACATCACTGAAACAGTTGAAAAGCAAAGAACAGGGTATGTTTTAGCAGATTTTTTTTTCCTTTGCATTTTTCTGCGGGTTTTCTGATGTAGCTTCTTTGTATTAAAAAACTAAGCTGGAAATGATAACCTTTCCAAATTCTCTAGAAAAATTTTAGGAACTGAATAGATAATTTCTCCAAATTTCTAAGAAGGCATGAGAACTTGTCCAACCATTTGCCAAAGGCAAGACTCTTAATTTTAAGAGGGACAATAGGACCCCTACTGAAAAAAAAGTCCCTAGGAGGGGTTCCATCCTGATGGCTTCTATGGGGATTTAACAGAAGTCTGGGTAGCCAGGGAGGAGATATAGTGAAAGAGAGAATATTCACAAACTTCATCCTTGCAATTAACCATCTCTCTACCTGTTAGTTATATGCATCCAGCAGGCCTGAGAAATCTCCACTGTTATGTTATGTTATGTTATGTTATGTTATGTTATGTTATGTTATGTTATGTTATGTTATGTTATGTTATGTTATGTTATGTTATGTTATGTTATGTTATGTTATGTTAATATTTGCATTATATTATATTAATATAATGTATGACCTAATGAATAACTGAATTAGACTCGGAAGCACACTAGCAACCAGTGCAGTTCCTGAAGCAGAGGTGTAACATGTGCCATTCTAAGGGGCTCACATAACTATCTGTATCACTATATTTTGCAGCAGCTGAAGCTTCTGGATAATCTTCAATGTACAGCCCATTGCAGAAGTCCAAATGGCAGGTGACTAGGAAGAGGCACAACTGACGCATGATACAAAACTTTGATTACGCCCTATGTTAGGGGCTTCTTAAGGAAATAGCTCAGAACTCTTCTGTTTCCTGTGACATTTTGCAGGCTGTGCTATCTGCCGAGGATAATGGGAAGCCACATCTCCCATGCTTTCC
Source organism: Azemiops feae (assembly GCA_023970755.1). NCBI lineage: Eukaryota > Metazoa > Chordata > Lepidosauria > Squamata > Viperidae > Azemiops > Azemiops feae. The sequence continues at coordinate 389,238 of JALGBA010003870.1, read as the reverse complement.
TGAGAGATATCCCTCCCAATGTTTGTCTGTGCATTTAGTTACATACTACCATTTCTCATTTGTGGCTTGATTCCTGAATTTTTCTTCTTTTTCTTCTTTTCAAAAGAACTAACTAAAGCATTGCAGTTGAGATAAAAGTAATATGCAAGTGAGCATATTTAGGAAGAAAAAGTGTAAACATGAGCAAAGGTCTAGCGTAAGCATCTATTTTAGATGAACGTTGGGCCCAGATCTAAATTTTCAGTTATTCTACTCATTGTAAAACTTAATCTCAAACAACTTGTTAAAGAGTTGGACATTTCATCATATCATGTATTTATCTGCTATCATCAGGCTGGAGCAAGCTTACTACAACACATAATGTACATACCTTCCTTCAGATTCTGGGCAGCATGTGACAACATGCAAGTGAGGAACAGATTGAATATAATTGGGTCCAGCACACAACCCTGTTTTACCCCATTGGAAATGGCAAATGCAGATGATGTGTCACTGTTGTAAATAACCTATCTTGTTATCAAAGAGTAGCTGAATCAACTTCACAGTTTTTCTTGGACATCCCTACAATCTCAGGATGATCCAGAGCGCCTCCCTGTTTAATGTGTCAAATGCCTTTTTCAGGACAATAAAGACAGAAAAACAAAGAAGCTTGGTCTGCTTGATGCACTTCTCGTGGACTTGCCTCATGACAATCATGTCTGTTATACTCTTTTGTGGGTGAAAACTGCACTGTGCCTTTGGAAAATTCCTTTCCAAGACAGTAACAAGTCTGTTCAGGAGAATGCAGGCAATGATCTTGCCTGCAATGAACAGCAGTGAGATACTTCTGTAGTTTCTGTAATCTCATTTGCTTCCCATGTTTTTATAGAAAGCCCCAATGAAGACAGCTTGGAAATCATCAGGCATTTCCACTGTGGACCAAATGACTTCCAAGATGTCTTGGGACATCTATAAGATATTTGGGCTTAGTGCTTTGTAGATCTTAGCAGGAATGCCCTCCTCTTGGTTGCTTTATTTGAATTCATCTGGAGGTCACTTTCTTGATATCATTGGTTTTTGTCTGTGCTTTTGACTGCAGATGCTTAAATTTGCCTTTTTTATTTTTTTGAGACAGATGATGGATTGTTCTGCCAGTCTACATAGATCTTATTCTTGGCCTAGCGGCTGATGAAATGGTCCCATGGTTTTCATCAAACCAGTCTTGATGTGCCCTGGCTTTCAGTCTAAGTACAGTTGTTGCAGTCTGAGTGATGACTTCTTTAAACTGCATCTACTTTTCAGAACTGGTTCCTACAAGTGGTAAATTGCCAGAGAGTTTTTCATTAACTACATCTTGGAAGTGTAGGACTTGATCTGGGCCTTGCAGTCTGCCGATATTGAATGACTTTCTAACAGTCCTTGGTTGCTTGGTTTCTTATGATATAAAGGGACTATGTTTAGGACCAAGTGGAGCAGCCTGGTGAGGGTAAGGGTGATGTCTTTAAGATTGTGCCGATATACTACTCGTCAAGCAGGTACCAATGTTTGGACCAGGGATGCATCCAGATAGTTTTGTGTTTGTTTGCATATCTGAATATTGTGTTAGCAATGCACAACACATTTGCTCAAAAGCAGCAGATAGTTGTTATTTATTCCCCCCTCCGCTGTTTCCCAAGGACTCCACCCCAGTTGTTATTGTTTATCCCTACCTTAGCATTGAAGTTGCCCAGAATGACAAGTTTTCACTAGCAGAAGTTATTCAAATAATCTGGTTCAAGTTCTCATAGAAACCTTCCTTGCCTTCCTCTGGACTTGTGAAATTGGTCCATGGGTGCTCACAGTGGTGACACACTGGCACTTGCTGACAGGAAAGTGGAATTTCATAATGTGTTCATTTATTTCAAAGCCAAGATGAGAAATCAGGAAGAGATCTCAAAATCAAGCTATAAAGATGCTATGAAAGAAACCCTATATCAGCCAAGGGGACTTACAAACAATGGCTGCTGACAGAACCTGCTGATGAGCCCTGTGCCTCCACTGAAACCTCCACTGGCTTTGAAGATAGTCAGTGCCCAAAACTGATAGAAAACCATGAGTAGTGTCAAAAAATAACCCTCCCCCCCCAAGTTACTATAACAATGGACTTCCAATGCTCTCATTGTCCTAGACTCTGTGCTTCTAGACTGGAATTGCAGAGTCACATCTGTGTCCACAGATGAACTATCAAGCCATGTCTTCTTCAAACCGCAAAGACTATCATATTGGTATATAAGTATCTCACATATGCACTTTTTTCGTGCAGAAAAGATCATATGCTACCAGACAGCTGTTACTTACAACTACATTCATATCAAATCGATTTCGGCAGTTAGTCATTTAACTCCTCTTCAAGCCTAGTCCTCATTTAATAGACTGCGATGGATCTACTGATATCAGTGGACTATTCTGTAAATTATGACTATTTATTGATTACAGTGGTTCTATTTTAATTACATCTAAATCTGACTTCAATCTATATTTTGGACATTGTTATCCCAGTAGGACATAGCAGAAATTGTGCTGCTAATTTCAGACATAATCTTCTAAAACATTTTGCTGAAGAATTTGGGGAGGATTTTGTCTATTAGCTACAATATAGATCAGTATAGACGACAAGAAAGTCTGCTTCATAAACAGCAAGAGTTCTTCCGCTAACAAGCTACCATTTTGACAGGTGTTTAAACCACCACAAATCTTTTCTTCAAGATGCTATAAGGAAAATATTTATGTCAGTTCCATGGCATAATTAAAATACCTGGTGTTTTCAGTAAAAGTCACCTTTTGGGATCATGACTATGAATCCAAGAATGAATGAATCATCTCTCGTATTATTTTAAGTATATTGCGGAATACTTTTTTCCCCAGTCACATCTGAGGTTACAAAGCAAAACAAACTTCAAGTTATTAACCTCCCTACATGTAAGTTCTCTTTTGCCAACAGAACACTGGTTTCTGCTGAAAGTGTTTCATTTCTTTATTATAACTAATAAAATTCTAAGATAAAAAAAACTACAATGTACAATTTCAAGAGGAATAGCAGGATTAAAAAGAGGGATACTTTTATAATGAAGTAAGAAGGCACAATGACCAAGCAGTTATGATGCTGGGCCTGTCGACCGGAAGATTGGCAGTTTGAGACCCAAGTACTGCCTGATGCGGTGCACTCCCATCCTTGCCCCAGCTCTTACCAACCTAGCAATTCGAAAGCATGTAAATGTAAGTAGATAAATAGGTACCATTTGGTGGGAAAGTAGCAGTGTTCTGTGCGCCTTCAGCATATGGTCATGCTGGCCACATGACCATGGAAGCATTTTTGGACAATTCTGACTTTTTGATTGTGAATCAGAGATGAGCACTGACACCTAGAGTCTTTACCTTTTTATTTTTTTTAATAAAGTAGACTTGAAAATGTGAAAATGTCGAGAAAAAATGGTGCACTTACGTGTATTTCCTTACTTTGGGTCTGTAATTATAACTAGAGTGGGGAAAACACTTTGCTGGCTTTAGAGAATTTCAGCACAGGCAGTACTTACATTCTCCACACACTCTTTAATATTCTCCCACCAAAACTGCCCCTATGCATTTAATTTCATGTAATAATAACCCGATGGTCTATGTAGGATAAAGAACAGAAGCAAGAACTGAAACAATGTAATTGAACAAATCCAAGTTCCATAGCATAGCTGTTTATTTGTTTCTTCCAAAGAAGAAAAATAGGAAGGGAAATATTAAAGAATAAATGATCTTTAATAGTGAGACCTGTGTACAAATGTCAGAGCACAAATGCTTTAGTTTAGTCTTTTTTAAAAAAAAGGAAAGAAAAGCTTTGACAATGATTCAGTTCAAAGTTCACTGACCTCCATAAAATTTTCTTTAAAAAAAACTATGGAGTTTAGGAAGAGATATAGAACTGTCCTAATTCAAATATGAACATAATAAATTAGGGAGAAAAAATAATGTATAATATTTATCATGTTTTTTACTGTGGTCTAATATTTAAAATACATATCTTTCAAGCCATTAATACTTCTGTCTGCAAATCACTGGACCAGAAAAGGATAATGTGTGAGGCAGACAAATAGTCTTTCTTTTAAACATTTACATAGGAAATATATAAGCTATTACTTTTTTAGCAAAGCAACTGGGGAGAGACATTAGCCAAGAAAACAGTATTCTGACTATTTTTTTTTCTCCAAAAGAGGGTTATGGAATTCTGGAAATTGCTATCCAACACTTCCCAAAGATACCAGATCAGGCAAATATGATCCAACTATATTGTTGGGAAAACATACTTTAGGAGGCAGTGTGCAAATTACACCTAAATCAAATTCTAAATAATTATTCTATCATCAATGGACAGCAAGTTCATAAATAAATTTTTAATATCCATACTTACTCTTTCTCTGTCATGATGTAGCCATATTCTTCCACTTTGGAAGACTTTGCATCTAACTTGAGGCCTTCTCCGATCTTTTTTTGAGTTGCTTCATAAACACTTTCATCTTGAAGCCACATATTCTTAATCCAGTGATGAAGCTCACTTAGCTCCTTGGAGCTGGGTTCAGATTCTGCTTTTTTTTTAGCAGTCAGTTCTCTTGAGAAGGTTTCGCTCTTCACATTTTCAATCCCAACCTTGACTTCTTCAGATGAAGAAGAGAGGTCTAAATCATCTGATTTTTTCATTTCTGTTTTAAAGGGTTCTTTGGAGAAATATGACCTTGGCAGATTTTCAGGAACCATATTTTTACTCGGGAAATCTGGCACCTTTGAATCTAGATGGTCCTCCTATAATAAACAAACAACAAATACATCTAGTTTATTATAGTTTCTTGTGTCTAATTCATCATTTCAGCTTTATAGTATAGAGTTTACAGGAAGCTTATGCTATAAGAATTATTTTAGCAGTTTTTATGTTGGTAGTCTTTCTTGAGGATGAAAAACCGTGGAATTCATCTAAACTGAAAGTTAACTTAAACACATCCTAGGATCTAGGCTAAAAAATCCCACTTTTCAACTTAATTGTATTTATTTTTCAAGAGGCCACACATTTTGGGACATGTGTTTCCAAACATCTCTCTTTTATGGGTCTCCATGAAAACACTCACTGTTGTTTGCTAGCAAATTTTAAAACATTAATTCATAACTTGGAAGAATTTATAGCAGTAAATCTTTGCTTAAAACCACATTTTAAGCAAAATGGTTTTAGCTGTATATACCACAGTGAAAACTCTTTTTAGTTGTGATACATCACTTTTCTTCAGATCTTACCAACATATAGTATCATTTTTTTCAGTGCTGAAGAAAATAATATCCTTAAGTATACTTTATGGATTTTGGGCACAGGAAAACTGCTATGAAAACCAGCTATTTTCCTATGCAAAATATACTTGCTAGCTCCATTGCTAACAGAATGTTCCCAATAATGTTCTTCATCCAAATTATTTGATCCAAGCTGGGTAACTATATATTCTCCCACAGTCCTAGCTAGCAATTTTTGGATGACTTTTAATTAGTATTATTCTAGAGACAATATTCTACTTAAGAACTAAATCATTTTGATATATTCTGCTCTCCGTTTGGGTTTTCATTGGTCAGAGGGGAAAATCATTCTGAATAGGAAGAATTTAGATTAAATCACTGCAATCCTAAACAGATTTATATGACTGAATCAAATATATTGCTAATGGCATGAGTTAAACCTTTCAGCCTATATTAAATATTTTAATTGTTCAGTTATGTTGAGTACTTGCAGTAGTGACAAATCAGTAGAATTAAGTCACTACAATGAATCCTCATTGGCATTGCTTTAGAATAGAATAGAGCTGGAAGGGACCTTGGAGGTCCTAGTCCAGCCCCTCTGCTTTGTTGTCCTGGACCTAGAGACTCTAGCCCAGGGCTTTTCAACCTTTTCACCCATTGTACCACTTTTAGGATATGGCAATATCCGAGTACCACCAGTCGCCTAGCAAGGTGTCAAAAACTTGATGATCAAAAAAAACACAGAAAAAAGTGATAAAGTACAGGTAGTCCTCGACTTAAAACAGTTCACTTAGTGACTGTTCGAAGTTACAATGGCACTGAAAAAAGTGCCCCCCAAGCCACAGCCGAGCAAGACACCTGCCTGCCCACCCGGTGGCGCTCTTCCTCCTGTCCGAGGTTTTCATTCTTGTGAGCATTTCTGTTGAGGATTGGCAGTGGGGGTGGGGTGGGGGGGTGTTTGGTTTTTATTCCCCCCATCTGCTGGGTGGTTGCAGCAAGGTTTGGTCACTTCACATGACCCTGGGACACTGTGACCGTCATAAATATGAATCAGTTGCCAAGCATCTGAAAGTAAATCACAAGACCCTGGAGATGCTGCAACATTCCAGCTGATTGGTGCTTCTTCAGGGCTCAGCAGAAGCACCAGGATCAGCGCCGAGCTCCAGCTGGAGCCTGGCGCTGATCCTGGCGCTTCCACTAAGTCCTGACTGCCCCGAAGAAGTGCCGATCAGCTGGAAAGCGGCACTGATCCTGGCACTTCCGCTGAGTCCTGACAGCCCTGAAGAAGCGCCGATCAGCTGGAAAGCGGCACTGATCCTGGCACTTCCGCTGAGCCCTGACAGCCCCGAAGAAGCGCCGATCAGCTGGAAAGCAGCACTGATCCTGGCGCTTCCGCTGAGCCCTGACAGCCCTGCAGCTCCAGCCATCTCTTGCTCAGGCTTGTGCGGTGCTGCCACCGGTTCAGCTCATTCCCCTCCCCCACTACCACTTTTCTAGGATGGTCGCGTACCACCTGCCAGGTGCCAATGTACCATAGGTGGTACCCGCACCACTGGTTGAAAAGCCCTGCTCTAGCCCTATCAAAACTAAACCATTTTTATTATGTTTAGAATATCTTATTTCTCCTGTATGGTAAGAAAAAAATATATACAGTAGGAATTTGTGTTGTTAACTTACCTCTTTTTTAACCTCGGCACCAATGTTCCATGCCCCCTTATCTGTGGAAACAAGCATTTATTGTGAGACATAAAACACAGACATTGCTTTGGTTTTCTGTACAATGTGACGTTATTACTGTACAGTAAACATTAAGATATTGTGGCTAAATGACAAAAGTAAAAACATAGATCAAGTTTGTCACTTCAACTCCATTTGGACACTTTGCTAATGCAAGATCAATTGAAGCCATGCTGTAAGAGTGCATTACATTAATTAGTTCAATAGTAAGGCTGACAAATTTACCTCTGTTTATCAGTGCCTGGAAAAAAATCAATAGCTTGTCCTGCTAGCCCAGAAAAAATGTTTACAGTAATAAATGAGAAACTGCAGTGGATTTATGACTCAGGTGTTTCTTAAGAAAAGGGTTTTCTGATGTCTTTTATTTCACACTTAAAAATAATTACTTCAGAGTTATAGTAACACTACATTATTAAATACTGGACTTGGTTATTGGATTAAGACTCCACTTCCACCCTCGTTCCTATCTTAAATAATTTTTGTTAATTTTAATGTTCTATATTGTTGGTTTTATCTGTTGCAAGCCTCCCAGAGTTGCTTGATAACAAGGTAGGTGGCATATAAATTTAATAAATAAATAACATAGGGGAATACTCTATTGCACAAACAAGGACAGGAACAAGAAAGTCTATAGTATAGTAAAAGGTGTTTATGCATTTCTGTGAATTAAGAATAAATTAATGACAGATCCTTTGAACTTCATGTGTGCTTCATATATAAGTAACAACCATGATAGATAGACAGATACATTCACACACATGCTATCTAGATTCCTAGTTCATGTGTCAATGAACAATAATGCTGCAAGCTTTATTATCTGTAAGTTGCTCAGAATCTTGAGAAACAAGCAGCATAGACCAAGGTAATAAATATTAATTAATAATAGGAAGGCCCTGAATTAAAGCACACACCATTCTTATAGAACAAGATTTGTTCATAAATTTGAAAATTATTCTCAAAAAGATTTGCCTTTTTGTGTTTAATGGATGTATCATTTGAAATATTTAGTGCTTAGTTAAACTGACACAACTTGCAATCAATGGTGGTAAAGTTAATCATGACTATTTAAGTCCTATTGATTTCAAAGGGCTTCCTTTTTGTACCACTCAGACCAAATCTATCCTATATATTTGGAGGATATACCACTCTGTCACCAGAGGTGAGAACTGCTCCAAACCTTTTGGCCTCCTGGAAAGGTATTAAAACTTGGCTTTGCTGGTCGGGCTGGGGCCTGGAGGAGGGCACTCACTGCTGGAGGTGGTTGATGGGGTAAGAAGACCTCATCCTCACCCATCTGTCTCTTAGTTCTGGTTTCAGTATAGTTCAGTGGTGGCAAACCTATGGCACGGGTGCCAGAGGCGGCACTCGGAGCCCTCTCTGTGGGCACATGTGCTGTTGCCCCAGCCTTGCCTCCCCCCGTGACCCTCTCCTTACCAGCAGCCCCCCCTGGAGGAGAGTCGCCGCCGAGCATGGCCCACATGGAGCAATGCAGTCAAGGACATGGCAGCCAGGAAGCATAGACAAGATTCTGCCCTCACACCCCATTGTGCACAGTTGATGCTACGGGCATCTCTCTATGGCAGAGGGCGTGGCTGCCATGGTGCTGCTGGGCGATCTGCGGTGGGCCCTGGAGGCGGTGAGTGGCCCTGCGGGCAGGCGGGGTGGGGGCGGAGCGGGGGCGGGGCAGGGGGTGGAGCGGGGGCGGGGCCAGTTTTTGGGCACTCGGTCTCTAAAAGGTTCGCCATCACTGGTATAGTTTTTGAAATCTTAATCTCTGTAGCTTTAATGTTCTAATATTTCAATTATTTTTCTACCTGTTTTATAACTTGTAAGCTGCCTGGAGACACCTTATAGGGGAGATGGCTGGCATAAAAAATTAATAACTAACTAACTAAATAATATGCAATAGCTAGTTCCAAATTAAATCACATTTATATTAGGGTTAAATATATAAAACTTAAGTTAGTCACTATCAGTAAAGCAACAAAGAATGATCACTAATTTTAAATACAACACTAGTTTTAAGGGTTGCATCTATAATTAAAGGCTTTAATCAGTCCTATCTTACACTCTTTTTCCACTCACCCCCTGAATTTCCACTGCAAATGTTCCTTAAAAATTAGTGGGTAAGAGGGAAAACCACTTAAGACTTTTCTTTGTTCAAAAAGTTTTCCTCTGAAAGACACTACCCAATCCTCACATTACCCTAATCCTAGCTCTCTAATACAAATGTCTACGAATGAATAGTGTCACAGCACCATTTGTACTCACTTATCATCTGGATCAAATTACAACTGAGTGATAATTACCAGCCCCATCCTTGAACACACCATAATCACAACAAGGGAAAAGGAAAGCAGGAGAAAAGATAAGGGTTTTTTTTTTCTCTTAGTAATACTTTGCAAGGTATTTTAATCTGATTATGTAAAAAAAATTAAAATAAAGGAAACTACTGTACTGAATATAATACCTTGCACATGAAAACCTTCATTCCCTCCCATTTCATAATCGTATTCTCCTTCTCCATCCACTCCTGTGGCAGTTCTCTCTCCTTCAACCTTCCCAGTGGCATTGCTCTTTTCTTCATTTGTATCAACGATTTGAACAGCTTCAGCAATGATATCGGCCATCTTGTCCAGCTCCAGTGGGCTCAATTTATCTACATCCACTTGATGTTTCCTCAGGTCTCTCAAAACGTCTTGAATAAATATTTCTTAAGAAAGAGGGGAGGGAAGCTTGATTATACTTGTGAAAAGTTTAATATTATGTATGAGAAAAAGAGAAACAAAGCATCGCTGCTTTAGCTGCAGTCTTCAATAGGAAATATTTAATTATCTACAAGTCCTTATTGTATTATTCAGTGCTAATAGGTATTCATTAATATAACCTTAGAAATATTTTTTTCTTTTTCCTATTATGTTTACTGAATTGATTCAATTGAATTAATTTTTAAAATTATTTTCTTATATAAGTAATTATATAATTGCAAACAATGCCTACTGAAACAATCGATTTGACATGAACTGATAGTGAAATATACTCATACCCAGACCAATAAACTAATACAGTAAAATGATTGCATCCAACAATTATCCTATAAATGGACATTTACTTCACTCTGCATCAGGAGTCCCCAAACCCTGCACCACAGCCCACTACTGGACCATGTGCCATTAGGAACTGAGAAGCAGAAGTGGTAGGCAAATGTGGCGTGCATCCCCACTTGTGCGAGCAGTGGGCGAGCGCATAGTCCATTTGCACGAGAAGCGGGTACGTGTGCTTGCTGCTCACCCAGAACCATCCCCTCTTCCCCCTGCCAGTCTGCAAAGCCAGAAAGGTTGGTGAACTCTGTTCTACATCAACACTTGCCCTGTACTAAATCTCAACTATGATTTGGTGTAACAGTTAAAGCAATAGGCTTTAAGCTGGGAGACTGAGTACTATTCCTTCCTCCTGCACAAAACCAACTGAGTGATCTTGGACTGCTAGAATGTAGGTAATATACTGTATAATAAATGCTTATCAAGAGCAATAACCATACAATGTATTAGAACTTGAAAATAGGAATAACAGTAATAGCTATACCAGCAATAGAATATATATCCTTATTAAACAGATTCTTGAAAATTAAAATATTAACAATTTAACCCAATAAATTATTGCTCTTTAGTAAGCATTTTTTCAGCTATCTATAATCAGCACCATTGCTTTTGAGTGGAGCCCAGGAATTTTCAGTATTTTAATCTATGCCTGAAAGCAATGAAAAAATGGGATAATTTCGTAGCAGCCAGCTCTTGAACTTTCTCGGTTTGGCTTGCAAGAGAAGAAGAAGAAGAAGAAGAAGAAGAAGAAGAAGAAGAAGAAGAAGAAGAAGAAGAAGAAGAAGAAGAAGGAGAAGGAGAAGGAGAAGGAGAAGGAGAAGGAGAAGGAGAAGGGAGGAGAGGAGAAGGAGAAGAAGAAGAAGAAGAAGAAGAAGAAGAAGAAAGAAGAAGAAGAAGAAGAAGAAGAAGAAGAAGAAGAAGAAGAAGAAGAGAAGAAGAAGAAGAGAGAAGGAGAAGAGAAGGAGAAGGAGAAGAAGAAGAAGAAGAAAGAAGAAGAAGAGAAGAAAGAAGAAGAAAGAAGAAGAAGGAGAAGAGGAGGAGGAAGAGGAGGAGGAGGAGTAGGAGGAGGAGGAGGAGGAGGTTCTGTTGCTTTGCATGTACACTGAGATTCTCTGCACTGCAGTCAAATTCCTTGAGTGTCTAATCACACTTGGCCAAATAAAGCATTCATTCCTATATATTATATGAGAATATATGCCCCATATATTAGAAAACTTATTTAGACATGAATTTATAATCAAGATGAAAGAAATATTAATATTGATGTATATTTAAATATAAAAAATGTGTTTGTGCTATTAAGAATTCATTTGCATCTATATCATAATGAGAAGGAGGAAGATATTTAGTTGATGTTCACACAATGTACTAAAGGACTAAGTAACCAAACTAATTTTACATGGTGTGCAAATGTAGCATATGTGATTAATTTGTACCTCTATGTATTATATGAATCCCCATCATGGGTTAAGTTAACTATGCATGTGTGATGCTGCCATAGCCATTGTGAAGATAAATATATCCCTGAATATTGTGCAATTTTTATTCAGGTTCCCTTTCTCCCTCTTTTTCCTCCACTTGGGCTTCCACATCCTAGACATATGATTTTAAATTTACTTTCTCACATTCAAGAAAAGATTCTGAATCAGGAAGTCAAGTTCTAAACTTAATTCAGATTGTTTCTAAGTTTGAATTCTAAAATCCTACCTGGTAAGATTATCATAGACAATGTTGATATAATTAAATAATTTGGTATTAATCCATTAGACATATAGTAGTTATTCCAGTTTGGTTAGTAGTTAAGGGATCAAGGTAGAAACTGAGAGACCATGAGTTCTAGTCTTCCTTAGGTATGAAAGTTAGCTGGGTGATCTTGGGCCAGTCAATCTCTCAGCTCAACTCATCACACAAGGTTGTTGTGGGCAAAACAGATCAAGGAAGGAGTATTAGGTATGTTCGGCACCATGAGTTATTTACAAAAATAGTAAAGGACATACACAAACCTATTCCTAAAGCAGAGCTCTCACAGCAGTTTTTTAAGCCCGCTACATAAAACTCAGCCAGCATAAGAAGCCAGCACAACATCCCTTATTCTGGATACAATAAACTCAAAAGATAAGGATTCTGAAAAAGTGCTCTGAAACTAGTAACTTGTTGTGAAATAGGATCATTTAGGAAAAGCTCACAATGCTACCTCAAACATTTATATGTCAACATAGGCTTATTAAAATAACTTTTAGTATTTCTTTATAGATTTTGCTTGTTTGCAACATTAATTCCATTTATATCACAACTAGCTGTCCAGTAAAACTCTGGGTTGCGTAAAAGAACCTAGGCATTTCATTCCCGTTCCCTTTCACTTCAATTTCTTTTCTTTTCTTTTTCTATTAGGCCTTATCTCTCTAATCCCACCCCCAAAATCTCATCATCTAAATAGCAAAGCAAAGTTAAAATCTCAAGAAAAATAAAAGTAAAGGAAAAGAAATGAAACAGAAAATGAATGTACAACGATCCCACTCCAGAGTCCACTAAACAGCAGATCTTTCTAATTGAATAAGTAAAGCCAAAATAGAGAGGGGGAAAAAAAATCTCTGTCTATAGTGTGCTGCCTCTCACTCTGAGCACTCACTAGGATGCAGTCCATTAAAGGAACATTTCCCGGAGATAAAACTTCTTATTAAAAGTAACTGATATGTAAAACCTAGCCCCCTCCCCCAAACGATTTATTCCTGCTATTATGAAAAAGTCTTTCTCCAATGTAAAAAAAAAAATTCTTACTGCAGATTTATGGCATAAATAGCAATAGTTCTGAAAAATACTCCATACATTACAAATATTTAAACTTTAAAAAAGCTGGCAAAAAGAGCTGGGTATATTTGGTATGTGAATCATCTTAAAAATGAATATATAATTAAATGAAGGAAAAGATAGTGTTAACATCGCCTCATTTGCAGCAATGAAAGTCCAAATTTACAAAACAAAAGAATTAAAGGGTGTTTTTTTAAAATGCATTCACAGCATTGTATCTAGACATCACAAAAGTTTTATCAGGTTCCATTATGCCTATGGAAGTCATGCAAAATCCAATACATTTTGCAGCACATCATTCTCTGGAAGTGTTAAGTACCCAGCTCTATGTAGACTCCTGCTAAGAAAGGTGAAAAAGGACTGCATATGATAATGAAACCAGCATGGGCATAGTTTGCTTTAATGGTAGACCTATTCCAGAGATGTGTGGTGTCACCTGCACTTGCATTTACATTCCATTTTGCTTTTGAAAGCTATTATCAGACAGGTGCCTCACCATGAATGCTGTCACTTTAGGAATGTCCTCACTAGGCTTTCTTCTCATTAAAGGGAACACTTCAATTGATTTTGTGCTTTCACAGCAAAAGAAAATGAAAGCATACAGTACAAAGGAGATGCGTAAAGAAAAAACACATCAAAACACGGCTATGTGATACTCCAAGCTTCTACTAAGGAATTAATGTGTCGCCAGCAAGTTATGTCAATTTGAAGAAAATAAACTGTGTCCATGCATATTAATGGAGCATCAATCCATGATTCTAAGAAGTTCTACAAGAACGGTGGACCAGGATTTCCCTGATTCCTTACTTGCCATAATTCAGAGTAGAGCATTTGAGCCCATTCCATTACAATACAATGTACTTGAAGAGATATGACAAAAAAGAACTGTATATGAATATCAAACCTGAATGGTAATTTCCAACTGGCCATTTAGGACTTTACACTGCAGTTCTTAACTGAAGAAACTGCAATTCTGAAGGGGACTGAGAAATTACAGTAATTGTCATGATCCTTATCTGTTGTTATCTCATTCCATGGGATAAGCTTTAGCTTAAATCTTGTTCGGTCTCTCTAACACATTAGACTATCGATCCACCCTGAAATGTATACTGCCCCTCTCATCAAGCTCATTAACATGAACTTCTATCATTATTACATTTCTATGTAATCATTATTACATTTCTATCTAAGCAATTGTCTATCATTATTACATTTCTATCTAAGCAATTTTTGAATTTAAATCAGTTCTAAAGAACCCCAGGGTTCCCTGAACACCGCTTGAAAATCACTGAATTAAAAGGAAACAAAAACAAAAATAAGATGAACAAGCATATACAGATAATGTATTTGAATCCCTTACCATCTATTGGACTTAGAGAAAGCTTCATATCATTGTTTGTAGATCCAGACACCAGTCCAGATACTGGCCTCTGTAGAAACTGTGGTTTCGTCTCAAAACTTCCTAGCTTTTCTTTGGATATTATTCCATCAAATTGATCATTGTGAAGAGGTTTAGCCCAGTTGCCATAAGGAGAAGTTTCTTTAGTCCTGCTAACAGATGAATGTCCATCAGGGTTTTTGGCTGATAATTTCTGAGTGATATATGCATTAAGTGTCATCAATAGATCGTTCCTGTCTAATTGTTCTTCAGGTTTTAGTTGAAATGTATCCATCTGTGATTTGCTGAAGGTCCTTGCAGGAATGTTCTCAATATACTTTGAATGGACAGGTACTGTATAGGTCATAGCAGGTGTTTTTCCTTTAGAATTCTGCATCATATAGTTGATCATGGTCCTTGGTAGAATATTGCCAACCTAACAGAAAAAAAATAAATTGCACTAGAATTATTCTTAGGTTAATCTATTATAATCAAGCAACATGATGATGATAAAATTCAACTTTGTAGGAATGCATATAGTTGATTCTTTTGTTTTGGGCAGAGAGAAGATAATCTATTCTATGTTATATTTATCAACTGATTCTTTTCAATCTTTATATATAATATAAAAACATGCCTTATGGTTTGCTTATTTTGCACTAGGACATAGGGATACTTTACCAATCTAGTTTTCCTATATTTAAAGAGGGATTTATGAAGCCATTGAAACTAATATCTTAACTGTTTCATCATTCTGATTTCTGAGCATTCAGAATGATAGAAGCTTGATTTTAAGTTTAGTTAAAATTAAAATTCTCATGTTCTTTCTTAAAATGCAAAGAAAATTCCAAATCTAAGAAAATGAAGCAGAAATATACTAAAGAGATGGAAAGAATATATCAGCAATCTGTATGGTCACTGAAGGATCCTAGAGTTAAAAGTTATGAAAAATAACCAGAAATCCAGAAGGGAAGGAAGGAAGAAATCCACATTTATAAAAAAAACATCCTATGAATTGTTATTAAGAAAACGGTATAATTTAAACAGTATGAAGAAAAATCCATGTGGTTACTAATGGTTAGCAATAATTTGATGGCACATGTCAGCCTTCCCAGGTAAAGCAGGCAGGAAACAGACCAGATGAGCTAATTCTGCTTTAACGTAAGGCTACATTAACAGAATGTTTCAGTCTGAAAGTACAAATCTTTCACTATTTCTTTTTTACAGCCTGATAAGTTAGGAAGGATCCTTTCTGAGTTTCTTTCTCTGCCCTTAGGCAATTGCGGACTCCCAGCCCCTTATCTGATTGTTCCCTAGCCACCATATCTTCCCACCCTCCCAGTGTCTCCCAAGGTCATTCCCACATAACATTACATCATGCAATCAATCAATCCAAATTTAAATAACTTAAAGACAAAAACATTTTAGTCGTTTTCTAATGTATCTTTGAACATTATTTCAGTAATATAATTACATCCAGAATGGTATAAAATATTAATACTGGTTTGCAGATGAACATATAGAAATTGCATTTTTGAAGTTTATTTGCAGAAATGCAGATGCAAAACAGGACATCATTGCCCAATTCTGAATATCACCTTTCCCCCAATTGTTCCTGAAGAGGAAGAGATTATCTTTTTTTTTTTGGGAATGCAATGAAAGGAAAGGCAAATGGGAAGAGCTGTTTCACGGACACTTCTCTGTGATCAGAAGATCCTTTTCAGAAAGATAGGGGTTCTTTCAATATCACTTTTTCCATCATGGTTCCACTTTTCCATATGACAAGACAACCAAACCTAAGCAATCAGCTAAGGCAGAGTACTCTGTTCCTATGACACAAAACCTTATTGAATACAAAACATAGAATAACAGGGTTGGAAGGGATCTTGGAGGTCTTCTTGTTTGCAAAATATAGAGTCTGGATCACTGAGTATGGATTTTAAACACGGAGAGAAAAGTCTCAACATTCTAAAATACAAGGGATTTTTTTTTAAAAAAAAAATTCCCTGACATTCTTTTAGCAAACGAGTCTGTTGACAAGAACAAGACAGAAACCTCAAGCAGTCATATACAAATTGGATGGAAGTGTCAATCGCATGCTAAGCTGGTATCAAGAGAACAGCTTGCCAGGTCACAATCCAGCAGCCTGAAACGCTACTCAAAAAATCCTAATTAAAAATATGATATAAACAATAGTAAAGCCTAGCTGGAAAATATCCTCACTTCTGGCAATCAGTCCAAAGTCACAGAGGTTGAAAATATGTATGCCCATATGTAACCTGCAGTTGCAGTATTAAATTTAAAACAATCATTGGCAAGATACTGCCTGGACAGAGGCTTAGTATTATTCAGTATTCCTTGTCATTGTTGTAGGGAAAATTCACTATTTTGTTTTTTCATTGCAAAATAGTGGAAATCAAGTTCAATGATATACCAACAATGCAAAGTGGGACAACCTAGACCAGGAGTCTTCAAACCTGGCCCTTTTATGACTTGTGGACTTCAACTCCCAGAATTCCTCAGCCAGCATGCTTTGAAGACCCCTGACCTAGACCATATAGTGGTGCTTAAAAGCCTGTGAATCCCTTTGAATTTTCAATATTTTAATATGACCTAAATATGTTCTAAAACATGATCTGCTATGGAAAGAGGGATGACCAAATCAAATATAAATTGTTGGCCTAAAGCTTTATTTATCTATTATTAAATTTATTTGGCACCCATCTTGCAGTTCAAGGTGAATCTGAGTGGCTTACAATAAAATATGCAAATATGAAGACAATTATAAATATAAAAAACAGATTAAAATTACAAAAAAATCATGAAAAGCTTTATGTTTGGCAAAAAAAGCAAAGACTACATTCCAGCATAAAAATCTTACCTCATCTGTGAAATATGGTACAAGTAATCCTAGACCTATGACCGGTTGCTTAGCAACAGTCAAATTTACAACAAACACTCTCCATAGCTACTTATGACTTGATTTTGAAGTTCTAATAGCCTCCCACCCCCTGAGGTCACAAGATCACATTTTGAGCAGTTGGCAACCAGCCTGCATTTACAGCTATTTGCAGTGTCCCACAGCCACGTGGCTACAACTTATTACTTTTTTGCCAGAAACTGGCCTTTACTTCTAGGTGTTTCCCAATAGGTACAATGGGTTTGCTTAACAAATGCAGCATTCATTTAGAGACCGTGACGCTTGTTTAACAAACACTGCAAAAAAGGACACAAAATTGGGTGCAGTCACATGGTGACCTGCTTAATACATGATTTACGATGATAATTCTGGAATAAAATTCAGTCGTAAATCAAGGATTATCTTAGTGCAATATCATGGTTTGGGCTTGGTTTGCTGCCTCTGACCAAGCAGCTTGCCATCACTGAGGGAACTATGAGTTCTGAATTATACCAGCTAATTTACAGGAAAATATCAGGATGTCTGTCCATGAATTGAAGTTCAAGAAAAGTTGAAGCAAAATGACAACCCAAAACATGCCAGTCGTACAACCAAAAAATAGCTAAAGCATAAGAAAATTAATGTTTTGGAATGGCCAAGTCAACGTCTTATTTTTAATCCTGTAGAAATGTTGTGGAGGGACTTCAAGTGGATAGTTCATGCAAGGAAACCTACCAACATCCCTGAGTTAAAGGTATTGTGTAAGGAAGAATGGCCTCAAATTTCTCCAAGACAATGTGCAGGAATGATCAACATTTATCAGAAACATATAGTTGCAGTTATTGCTACCTAAGGGGCACACTATTTACTGAAAAATGGTAAAAAATCAGTATCACTTCCCATGGGATTCTATTGGTCAATAATTTACCTCCAGCACAGATAATCTTTGGGATAGTGTTGACTTCCTTAAAGTAGCTGAAATAGGAGCTGAGCTTGTCATGACTTTTGTCAGAAGTTTGGCTGAATCCTGTATGTGTTTCAGAATATATTGTCAGTCTGGTTTTTGTTGCTGTTTTATTGCCTGGGCCCTGGAGAGTCCAAAATTATGTCATTGTAAGTTCAGCTCACTTCCTATAATGTTTAGATTTATAGGGATTCTGAAGTTCTCTATGCTTGAAGATTATTTAAATAATTTGTCCTCAATGATTATCTAAAATAATTCTTGTGTATTCTGCAGGATTTTCCAACCTGAAATTTAAGGAATTCAAAACATACCCTGACTTATATCATATTTGTCAGGCGTGAAAAACTAGATCCACATGTGAAGGTTCAATTGAACTGATTTATTGATAAAAGCCTACACACAGGAGTCTTCTCAACAAACAGTCAGCACCTGGTTAGAATTAGATAAGGTTCAATGGCAGTTAAGGATGGATTGGACTGAATTCTTTGTCGCGACATAGGGATTCTAGGCTGATCCCTCATTTTAATCCTCCCCCTGGTTTTACTAGTCCTTCTCCTACAATATTCTGGCCAACTTCCCACATTTGTGGAATGGGAGATACATAGAACAATACTGAAAAAGTTATATTTGGTCCAAAATTATATTAATAAGGGCAACAAAACTTTGATCTTTTCTGAACAAGATCATCAGGTTCAGAAGCTTATAGTTGCTTGTGACTATTACACATAAATAATTATATATTGGTATATGAGAAACTCTTATGAAAAATAATACTATATTAAAATACTGCCAGATAACCTGGTACACATAAATAAACCTAAATGATAACTGCAGAAAAAGAATAAATCATGTTTGTCAAAAGATGATTTAATCTTAAAATAATATTAAAGCTACATCATAGTTTCTTATTTAAAAAGTATGCTGCAATTAATTTAATTGCATTTGTTGTATGGCAATGTGAATCATGCAAAATGTTAGTCGTGATTTAACCTAATCCAATAATTTGTTCTAATAGGAAATAACTGTAATTATCTTAGTTTGGAAGCAACCCACTTTTCTATTCTAAATCCATGATATGTTTTGATAGTTTACAATATAGCAATTACTGAATGTCCCTTTCAATTCCACGATGGAAGAAATGATTGAATATGCTTTGAGCAGATGGAGTTAATATTCACTCAAGTTTTCCTACTAATATTTCTAAACTACTTGTTAAGTTGAACTATCACTTGAATGAGGATAAACTTTATTTTTTCATATATTCCAAAATATACTTTTGTTGACCCACCATGAATGATGTAAATCAGGGCTTTTCAACCTGTGGTACGCGTACCACTTGTGGTACATTAATAAGTGGCAGGTGGTACGCAGCCCTGCCTAGCCAAGTGTAGTGGGGAAGGGAAAGAGCCAGCACAGGCAAAGACTTACAGTGAGAGAATCCTCTGGAGCTGCAGATTTTACTTATGAATGGAGCCATTTGGGGAGGCTGCCTTAGCCGGCAGCCAGTACTTACATTTTTTTTTCTTCCTTAAGTGCCAGCTGGGCTCCTTACTTTCCTTTCTAGCCAGTAGCTAATTCTTAAAGGGGAAGTGCCTTTTAAGCTAGTTCACTCAGCAGCTTCTTTTCTGTCTCTGGAGGCCTTTCCTTGTTTGATCAATATATGGAAGAGGAAAATATGGGGGGGGGGGTTCAAAATTCTTCCTTCAGAAGGAGATGGAATGAGAAAAAGTTGGCACACCAGCAGCTCTGCCATTGACTTTGCTTGTCAAAAGGTTGCAGAAGGGGATCACATGACCCTGGGACACTGTGACCATCATAAATATGAATCAGTTGCCAAGCATCCAAATATAAATCACAAGACCCTGTTGCTGCAATGGTCATAAGTGTGAAAAATGGTCATAAGTCATTTCAGTGCAATTGCAACTTTGAACAGGTTTTTTTTTTGTCACCAAGTTTTTGACACCTTGCTAGGTGGTACTCGAATATTGCCATATCCTAAAAGTGGTACAATCGGTAAAAAGGTTGAAAAGCCCTGATGTAAATGACCTAGATAATATTCCACATGAACAAAAAGAACAGAACATTATCTTGAAATATAAAGTCAGATTGACTATGACATACCACCCACTAACTTTAGATAAGCAAGTGACCCATCAGAAAGAAAATGTTAAAGAGGTGCACATTATTTCATTCCTTTCAAACTGGTGAATAGTAGACTATTCACATTTAAGTGGCTAAAATAGTTTCTCAGATGTCATCAACAAAAATGGTGCGCTACATGAAAAAGTAACTACTAGAAGTAATTTAATTATCTAGAGAGTACATAAGGCACTCAAGAAAATTCACTACCATTTAAAATGTCACTAGTTAAAATCGTAAGGAAACTTTACTTGACATGAAAGATAAACAAGTCAGCTGAATGTCATTTTTTACTCAGTTTTCTGTAGTCTTTTTATGAAGAAACTTTGGTCTGCCACCTATCATCACAAGAGACTGTGATACTATACATTAAAGGCTCAAAAAGTGACTTCTGATTCATAAGATGATGGTGTCAGCCTTACCAGGTAGACCAGACAGGAAACATGATCAGATAGGCTACTTTATTGCAAAGTTACAGTAACAAAATCTTGGAAGTACAAACCTTTGCCTTTACAGTCTGAGAAACCAGGGAAGATCCCTTAAGCCTCTTGCTCTACCCATTGTCCAGTCGTGATTATGCACTCTCTTAGTTGACCGTTCCATAAGCAGCATCTCTTCACTCTATTTCCCTAGGACAGGGGTAGGCAACCTTGGCTCTTTTATGACTTGTGGACTTCAACTCCCAGAATTCCTGAGCCAGCATGGCTCAGCTTGGAAACCTCTCCCTTTCCTCTCAGCATGGTTGGCTCAGGAATTCTGGGAGTTGAAGTCCACGAGTCATAAAAGAGCCAAGGTTGCCTACCCCTGCCCTAGGACTTTCCCATATACCATTATAGATGAATATTAAAACAATGAATGGCTTATAATATTATTTAAGTTTGTCTATTTAAATAATATTGCCTTGAAGAATTCGACAAACAAAATACTGACGTTATCATGTTACTTTAACAAAAAAATGTGCTACAGGCTTATGTGAGAAGCCATCCAATTTTTGAAAAAGGATAAAAAAAGGTTTCTCAGATGTCATCAACAAAAATGATGGTGCACTACATGAAAAAGTAACTACTAGAAGTAATTTAATTATCTTTACCCTAATTAGGGATTTAAAATTGCATTTGGAAAGAGATATCGAGTATTCATTTTAAATGTGAAAATAATTTTTGAGACTAACAATGTCCACAACTAATGAAATTTTGTTTGGATTCTGTAATTGAGGGTTAGAAAGTGCCCAACATAGCTCCACTTTTTGAGAAGGGCTTGTCAAAGAGAGTAAAATTAATTGGTTTTCATCAAAGAAATATCCAATGAGATTAAATCTTGACTTCTTGTTCTGCATAATTTTGCCTTTGCATATTTCATACTGGCAAAGTTTAGCAGCTTGTAAGCATTTTTCTTTCTTAAATATTAGAAGAAGTATTGTATAAATATATGAAACTTTCAATATATTATATAAAAGCTTAATGGATATCATGCTGATTTGAGAACTAGTTTGGTGTAAAGGTTAAGTTGCTGGCTTAGAAACCAGGAACCTATGAGTTCTTGGCCTCAAGAAACAAGACATTTCTTGTTTATTGATCTTAAAACTAAAACGCTTTGTTGGAGATTGTAATCAGAAATCACATACAGTAAACAGATCTATTTATCAAAAGCTCTAGATAGGCATATCCTTAAATAGTCATTCATGTTAGTTTGCATGATCTCTGGCAGCAATTCTCTGGTTTGATTTTGTTAGCAATTTTCTTCTCTTATTGCTGAAGAACTTGCATATTTCTCAGGCAGAAGCAGGAAGAAAACAGCCATGTGTCTAAAATAAAACATAAAAATCAAATAAAATCTCCAAAGTTAAAATTGCACAACTGGACCTATGTATTGCATAATATAAAAATGAGGGTTTGGATCATGAAGCAGCAGAACTGATTGAAATCCTGCCCGATTGCAGGCAACCATAGGAGGGCGATTAGTCAAATAAATTTTTTAAATGTTAGTGTTTATCAGTGTGAAGAATTTGAGCCTTACAGAGTGCAGAGATTCTATTTTTGTCTTTTTTGTTAGTTTATTGATCAGTAAAATTGCCTTCCACCAAACACTGAAATTTTATAAATAATTTAATAGTGATAAGTTAGAAGAACAATGACTACTTTGAAACTTTGGACCAACACCCACCCACCCCGAACAGATAGTTAAATGTGCTCATGCCTTCAATCTTCAATACTTTTTATAACCTATTTTTGAGAAGATTAAGAAAAATACTTCAAATTCCCTTTTGTAGTTATGGGAATGGGTTGCTACTGAGCAGTCTGATGGGAGGGGCTGTGGAAATATGCCAAGATATAGTATAGGTTCGCTTTATCTAAAGTAGTGGTCCCCAACCCTAATGGCTTGGCAGCCCAGCAGGGGGGAGAGGGGAACCAGCCCGCACAAGAGGCGGGCCGGCCTGGGTATGCACTCATGACGATCGGTTCCAAATGGGCCAGAGCCCAGTTGTGGGCTGCAGCCCAGAATTTGGGGGCCCCTGCTCTAAAACACTATCAACAGCTGTGCTGAATGAAAATTTAAGGGGATTAAAAGAAGTTGAAGTCCCAAATGTATGATCCAGAATCAGTTTGTGGAAAACTGGTATGTAATATTTTCCAGACAAAGACCGATGAGAATGAAGAGGACAGAACTTGATTATGCCACAGCGAAGTATTTTAACAAACACAAAGCTGTATGTATAGTTTTGATGTTTTAATACCTTGTTGATCTGATTCACAATTAGTATATTTCGTTACCAAAAACTATTCAGAATATATATGACCTAATCATAAGATTCTTCATACTACATAAATCTTTATTTTACACCCTCCCCAAATGCTGTTATATTACAGAAATGTATCAACTGCAGTTCATGTCATGTATTCCATTTCCTTGGCTACACTAGAAAATGTTGGGGTTTTTGAATTACATGCATAAAATCATTTAAATGATTTTCTATTCTCTTTTACTTATCTCTTGCCAGCTTCAGAAACAAGGGTAATATTAAGCAACCAACAGCCCTAAGAGTAATTGCTGTTAATATATCATGAAACCACCAATGATTTACCAGAGAAGATAGTTCATCATGCTAAGGCTCTTACATAACCTTTTTTTCCTCTGTGATATACACTGAAGCTTTGAAATAATTCTAAAAGCTACTTCAGAGGAACTGCATAATGAAGGCTGCTAATTAACACCTTCTAGTTAAAGGCATCATACAGAATACAGATGATAAACCAAAAGAAGGGGGGGGGGGAAGGATCCAAGACTCTTTTTTGATGAAACCTTGTAATGATTTTACCTTTGAAGCCTGATTGTACAATTGCTACATAATGGGATAGATTACAGGCTGATTACCAAATGAGGAACAATCTGTTTTGCTGTAAATGCAGTTAAAGTAGAAGGCATCTACCAATCATTTGTTTTATCACATAGATTGCCTTTTAAATAAATAGTCCATCTTTTGGGTAAATTCACATTTGTCTGCTTATATCAAACACTGAACTATATGTGTGTATATAAATCACAAGAAATTAAATCCTATAGATTTTATTTTATTTATATCCTGACTCTTATTTTTACCAATAACTCAAGGTAGTGAACATATCCAACACACCTCCCTCCTCCTATGTTCCCCACAACAACTATCCTGGGAGTGGGCTGGGCTGAGGGAGAGTGACTGGCCCAAGGTCACCCAAGGGACTTCATCTATAAGGTCGGACTTAAACTCACAGTCTCCTCCTTTCTAGCCTCATGCCTTAACCACTAGACCAGTTTCAGTGCACCAGCAGGTATTTATGGAGATTCTCAATCATCCAGGTCATGGTTGCCCCAAAGATGCTTTTCCAAAAGGTAACTTGTCTTCCTTGGTTTTTTCCTTGAAAACATTTTGTTTCTCATCCGAGAGAATAGAAGAAGCTTTTTGGATGAGAAGCAAAATGTTTTCAAGAAAAAAAATCAAGAAAATCCAGTTGCCTTTTGGGAAAGCAGTCTAAAGCTAATCTAAAGAAAAGAAGAAACAGGGGCAACATGATAACAGTATTCCAGTATTTGAGGGGCTGCCACACAGAAGAGGGGGGTCAACCTATTCTCCAAAGCACCAGAAGGCAGGACAAGAAACAATGGATGGAAACTGACCAAAGAGAGAAGCAACCTAGAACTAAGGAGAAACTTCCTGAAAGTGAGGACAATTAACCAGTGGAACCCTTGCCGTCAGAAATCGTGGGCGCTCCATCACTGGATATTTTTAAGAAGAGACTAGACATTCATCTGTCTGAGACGGTATAGGTTCTCCTGCTTGAGCAGGGGGCTGGACTAGAAGACCTCCAAGGTCCCTTCCAGCTCTATTCTATTCTAAAGCACCTTTGGGGCACCACCAGATGTTTATGCTTTTCTGAAATTTATGATAAATAAATTTGGCCATAAACATTTATTTAAACTGAAAGTGAAGGATTATTTATTTGAACCTTCATGCTGAGCAGGTGATAATAACCTATGTCAGAGATTGGTTAAGCTTAGTTTTTTTTCAGCTGGGAAAGGAAAGAAAATGCAAATTTCTATCATTATCACCTTTCAAGATCTTACTCCTAATTTAGCCAGGTGGAATAAAAACATTTTAAAGAAGGCATTACAGTTGCATATTATCTGGGGAATCACTGCATATTAATTAAGTAGCACTTTTAATCAATATCCTAAGCTAATGCTTAACAGTTATCATACTTAGTGTTTCATATCACTTTGCCTTAAAAACACGTTATAAATCTCCTATGGACTAAAATAAAGTATTGCCCTGTTTCCATAATATAAATGATAAGTATTATATTGCTTACATAAATATTAGATAATATCAAATGCACCATTATATTATCATCAGCATCCAGGGGCAAACTAGGAAGGTAACAAAACCAGTTGAACTAATTATACTTTATTGTAAAACTACATTGACATACTGCTGTCATGTCACCCTTAGTTCTTCTCTTCATTAGACTAGAGCCCAGTTCCTACAACTATTCTTCATACATTTTAGCCTCCAGTCCCCTAATCATCTTTGTTACTCTTCTCTGCATTCCTTCTAGAGTCTCAACATCTTTTTTATATAATAGAAACCAAACCTGTATGCAATATTCCAAGTGTGATCTTACCAAGGTGGTAAGGTGGTACTAATACTTCGTGATCTTGATTCTATCCCTCTGTTAATGCAGCCTAGGACTGTGTTGGCTTTTTTGGCAGCTGCAGCACACTGCTGGCTCATATTTAAGCGATTGTCCACTAGGACTCCAAGGTCCTCTAGCAATTATTATTATTGAGCAACGTGGTATATGCAGTACCATGGAGTGAGCCATGTGCAGATTTATACATTGAGGAAACAAAATAACCACTTCATAAATGTGTTGCACAAAATAGGAGAACAAACCTATCAGGACAAGACTCAGCCACTCTTTTGAAGATAGCAAAGTCCACATTTTGGACAGAGGATCACTGGTTTGAAAGAGGGGTCAAAGAGGCCATTTTTGTCAAAATTGAACAGCCCTCTCTCAACAGAAGGGAAGTGATATGATATTATCTATCTCCAGTCTTCAACACAATCCTTTCAACAGTTCCAAAAAGGCTCCACACCCATTTGCCCTACTCAGGTGACCCTGAGGACACAGATAAACCTCCAGGTGGCATCAATGACTCTCTAAACAATGCAAATGACCAGCTGTTTGAAGGAGTATAAATCCTTCCATTCCCCCCACCATCTAATTAGACATGAAGAAGCTTCTTGGATGAGAAGCGAAACATCTTCAAAGAAAAACAAGAACATCTAGTTGCCTTGTGAAAAAGCATCTTTGGGATGTTATTGAGCCAAGTACCATCTATACATTTGGGTTTTTTTGCCTACATGTAGAACCTTACTTTTTTCACCATTGAATTTCATTTTGTTTGATAGAGCTGAATATTCAAGTCTATTGAGATCCTTCTGGCTCTTAAGCGTATCTTCTGGAGTGTTGGCTATTCCTGCAAGCTTGGTGTCATCTGCAAATCTGATGAGTTCCCCTCCTCTCCTCTCCCCTCATCTAAATCATTTATGAAACTATTGAAGAGTACTGGGCCTAAGACAGAGCCTTGGGATACTCCACTGCATACTTCCCTCCAGGTAGATGCAGTTCCATTAAAGATTATCTATTGAGTATTCATGAACGGTACACATGGGGGTTCCCTCCTTTCCTTTCAGAATGACTGCTGTTCTCCCTGATTTAGGGGCACAAAAATGTTCATGCAGATGCTGCTGAGTCTGAAGGGTAAACTAATATTTTTTTTGATGCTGGCATCCCGATATTACTTCAAAATGTCTAATGTCTTTGTACATTAATCGCATTTACATAGCCACCCATCTCCCAGAAAGTGATTCTTTGCTTGGATTTGGTTTTCTGGCTTCAAACTGATGTTGAAATTACATGATCAATGGGGAAGTGGGTGTACAATGGCTGCCTCTTTCTCTCCAAACATATTTGCAAATCTGCATATTTTTCTGGTAGTGCCAATCCTCCTTTGTTCTTGGAATGGGGGAGGGGAGGGGTAAACTTGCACTGCTTGTACATGATGCTGCTGGCATTTAGGGAAAGGGAATGAGAGTATCCCTTGTACTAAACTCACTTCTGGATAGTGCATCGGAAGTCATTATGTTCCCAAATGATGGGCACTTGGAAGGAGCACTTACAAAGAGCTTTATGAACAGTTTGATCTTTGACTGTCAACTGCAAAGGAGCCATTCTCTAAAATTGGCCTTGCTTTTAATGGTTGTTCTTCAATTGTCTCAACTATCAGTTTGAGTAGGCAACCTTAGTTTCAGTACTGTTTCTATATGAAATGAACAATTGCCCCTAAGTCTACAAGAGCAGAAAGTTCCACTTCTGCCTGGAACCTAAAATAACAATTACACAAGTATTTAATATGTTTGCCTACTGTTGACTGCCCGAGTTCTACTTAAATGGTAGAGAGCCATTTGAAGTAAAGGTTTGCTTCCACCCCCTCCCCCACCTGCCTATCTCTTCCCAATCTATGCTCTTTTGTCCCCCAGCTGCCCTACACTGCCATCCCAAGTAATCTTTGCGGTCTTCTTGCTCCTGCTGCCACTGATGAGATGTGCCTGGTCTAGCCCTTTGCATCAAGAAGCTGCTTTGCGCTATGCTGCTGAGCCAAGTTGGGGCTGGATTTCCTGGCATGCCACTGATCAGAGACTGTTTGTTCTGTATCATGCCAGGAAACCCATCCCCAACCTGGCCCATCGGTATGACATAAAGGGACTTCTTCATTCCCAGGTCACAATCACATGACCAGGGGGGGGGGTGCTGGGATAGCTAGAAGTCCAAGGACCAGTCATAATCACTATTCATTCAGCACCATTATAACCTTCAGTAGTTGCTGAATAAACAGCCATAAGTCAAAGATTACTTGTAATGGATTGGTATCTTTAGACAGTTGTTACAAAACGAGCAAGCCCTAATCATGACTCTAGTGCTATTGGCTTAGGCTGGAGGAGACAATGGAATAATGGGTTGGAGCAGCGTTTCTAAGCAACGTAGATCAGGAGCAAGGAGACATTCATTCACTCAGATTCTTACCCTTGCAGATGCATAAGCTGATCACACAGTGTTACCTTTAATGCAGTACTTATTTCTTCCCCAAGTGCCCCATTCCTTGCCAAGGCTGAATTATTTAAACAGCACATACATCTCTGTATCAAAAGATGAGCATATGAAATGATGCAGCCATCTCCCCGATTTGCCTCAATCAATTTGGCTAGTAACCTACTGAGGGCAGAATCAACTGTAATGTTTTAAGAAAGGAGAAAGAGCAAAGAAAACTAGAAATGTACATCTCAGTTTCTAGGTATGTCCCTTAGCAGACAGTATTGTACTGTGCTTTTAAAAATGTGTATTCCAGGACTACTTTTTATTCTGCAGACCCAACACCTCTGGGTATCTGTCTCCAAGGCAACACAGAATAATAATAGTGAATGGTGCCATCATAATACACTTCCTTACTAAAGAGCTCCAGCATAGAGAATGATTTATGGATTCATATGACATCCACAGCTTCACCAAAATACCTCTTGGACACATTTTCACTTTTCAACAGCTTCAAAGAAAATCCTCAGTTCACTGGAGTTACAGAAAGAGCTAAGCCAAAAGCACCAGAGGCAAATGAAACCATTAATTAATTCCTAAAGTACTCTGACACATTTTTGCTGGCTTCTTTCATTATGGCTGGCACATTTATTATTTTATTCTGAATTGTTGATTTTATGCAAACTACTAACATATTTTCCATATTCATCAGAAAAAAATCCTTTACTTTATATGCTTTATTTTAGAATATTAATCCCCCAAAAAAGTCTGCAACCCTTTTGCGTGTACCTGATGTAGGAGATAACCAGGTGGAACCCGAGGGCGGGGTCAAACATGTCATCAGTTTGAAGTTGTTACATTACCACAATACATCCAAGTCCAGCCCCCGCCTCATGAATTCTATTGATCCTTATCTAGCACCAATTTGGCTTGTGTATTAGTAGATCAGATTCTTGTGTATGGATAGCATGAAATAAACTTTTAGTGCTTTGAACTCTACTCCAGTTCCTGGTTTCTTGCACCTGACATTTGATGAAACATTTCACTATCTGTATTCCACATTGTATGTGAATATGCTTCCCATTCTTTAACTGATTTCAATTCTTCTCTGTCTTTATGTGATCAATATGTTGTCAGATTCCATCACTTCATTACCACAACTTCCATAACCGCAACAATCCTTGTCATTTCAATTTATTTATCTATTCTGGAACTTGATAGGATGTGTTCACACATAAGATTGAATACCAAGTTGTTTTGCTAGTTTCAAATTCTGGCTAATGCTATGTCACAGTATAGGATAAGGATGTATAGTACACATGCATATTAGCAAACCCAAGAAAGAGGGTGTGTTCTATAAATACAGTCTGTATTTTATCTGAGTAACACTTGCAACAGTTGTGAAAAATAGCAGAACCAAGAGGAAATGTATTCCAGCCTGAACCATTAACACAGAACAAAATGCAATTGGAAGGTTGCCTCCCTTATCTCCTGTATCAAGATGGAAGGCTGTTCTGGTTTAATCCATCAACCAGAAAACAAACAGATACAGTGAGTTGTTTTGCCCTTCTCTGCCATTAGAACATTCAGTTCTAACTATCAGTTGCCATAGGACTGAACAGCTGAAGGGAAGGAGATATGTAGACAATACAAGAGATAAAATATTAAATTAAAATAAAAGCATAATAAAATCATGTCCCAAAGGTGCTTTTTCAAGAGGCAACTGGACCTGGATGACTGAGAATTCCCATAGACATAATAAAATCACCATAATATGGAATCAAGGATAGATGTTATACTTTGATATCTAAGGAAGCTAAGCATCTCATTGCTTCTGGTGTGGCTATGATGAAATCATCCCAGGTGTCTTGAAATTTCCTGAAGAGACATTCTTCAGTTATATGTGTTATAGTTTGTTCCAGATCACCACAATCACATTGCAGGCTCTCAGCCTTCATCACTTAAAGAGTTTTGCCTTAATTCTGTCATGGCCTGTATCGATTCTATTCAGATGGTTCCATATTTTGAGGGGCAACTGCATTTCTTGAAGTATTTTTTTTGTATCTGCATGATCTGTTTGATTGTGGTTATTAAAAGTTGCCCATCTTAAATGCCATTCTTGATCTAGATTGTAAAACTGTGATATGTTATCCCAAATTGGTTTTCTAGACTTAAGCCTAGTGAGAGGTAGAGAATCTAATATTTTATGTAGTGTAAGATCTCTAAGAGTCAATGACATGTTTATCTTATTCCACTGTTTTTGTTGCCTGAAATCAGGAGAGGCAATGTTAGAAAGAACATGGAGCCATGAGAATGGTATGGATTTAATGGTTCCAGATATTATTCTCATTGTGTCATTAAGATGAACATCAGTCTTATTGGTATAATAACTTCTTTCCCATACATGTATGCAGTATTTGGCAACAGAGTATATTAATGATTGTGCCACTATACACAGTGCTTTTTCTTATGCTCTCCAGCTTGTTTCCATGATTTTCCTAATCAAGTTATTCCTGGTTTTCAATGTTTGTCCAATTACTTCAAGATGTTTTCCAAACGTAAGGGATCGGTCAAGGAATATTCTGAGATGGTTTGGATGGTAGTTGTGTTTTATCCTCTTTCCGCAAAAAGATATGTTTAGCTCTTTCTTTGCTATACGATTGCTTAGATGGAAGGTGGTTGTCCCTTCTTTCCAGGTTGGGTTCCACACAAAGAGAAGCTTCTGTAAGCAAATTCTGGTTCTTGCTTCATTTATCAAAGCTGGTTTCCAAACTTCCGTGATTTTTATTAATTTGACTGCAGCTTATGACATGGTGTGGCTTGATGGTTTGATACTCAAGCTGAAGAAACCTATTCTGTCTTAAAGTAACAGGCCTTCTGGAGAACATGTTAAAAAACTGATACTTCAAGGTCACTGTGGGAGGCACCACTAATAAATCCTTTCCCATTAAGAATGGCTTGCTACAGGGATCAGTTCTAGCCACACTTCTATTTAATCTATATACTAGTGATTTACCAGAAACCAATTCTGAAAACTTTTGCTATGTCGATGAT
Source organism: Azemiops feae (assembly GCA_023970755.1). Classification (NCBI taxonomy): domain Eukaryota; kingdom Metazoa; phylum Chordata; class Lepidosauria; order Squamata; family Viperidae; genus Azemiops; species Azemiops feae. Next base: position 358,253 of record JALGBA010003870.1, on the reverse strand, counting down.
GTGGCAATAGCTATCCAGGAAGTGGAATACATTCTTTTGAGGAAGCGGAATACATCGCTGGAAGGCAGGACAAGAAGCAACGGATGGAAACTAATCAAGGAGAGAAGCAACCTAGAACTAAGGAGAAACTTCCTGACAGTTAGAACAATTAACCAGTGGAACAACCTGCCTCCAGAGCGGTGAATGCTCCAACACTGGAAGTTTTTAAGAAGAGACTGGACAGCCATTTGTCTGAAATGGTATAGGGTTTCCTGCCTGAGCAGGGGGTTGGACTAGATGACCTCCAAGGTCCCTTCCAACTTTTATTATTATTATTATTATTATTATTATTATTATTATTATTATTATTATTATTATTATTATTATTATTATTATTATTATTATTAGTATTAGTATTAGTATTATTAGTATTATTATTAGTATTATTAGTATTATTCATTCTTACTAAGGATCTGAGGTCACTAAGCCAATATTATGAGAAGTGGAGGTTATGCCCTAACCCAAATAATAAAGGGCCTAGGATACTGAAACAGAAGTATTACAAATTGGATTTGGAGGATAAGGAAGGTAACGTAAAATCTTCCTCTAAGTTCAAAATTCAGCTATTTCATCACAAGATATCTGCTTATTAACATTTTGATGTATTTGTTTCTGCAAGCCAAATCCTTAGGCTTATTTCCAATATATATATATCCTATAGTTTTACATGAAGAATGAGGACCATCAGAAACAAATGCTGATCACCGATTCTTTTTAATTATTTTTAATCTAAACAAATGAAATGGGAATTTGGCACAATGAAAAGCAAAGCATCAACATCAAGCATCATATGCAGCAAATAAAGGTCCCACTGGAATGTTCATGAGCATCATGTGGGCTGATTCACACCTTTTGATAAATGGTATTTTATGAATTTCTGTATCCGTCATTTTGTGAGCACTCCTAATACATGGATTCAAAATTCTTAGTATACTCCCACTATAACAAGATTTACTGTGTCACTTTTACACAAATAGATTGTAATAGCAAAATGAATTAAGCTCTTTTACCTTAAAAGGGGATTTGTTGGCATTTATTGTTGAATATAAATTTGGAGCTGTAGACTGAGAAAAAATATCCAGGTAAGCGAGGTATTGTCGAGGGGAATTGGCAAACTTCACTTCTTTTTCCAAATTCCTGTCAGGTGCCTGTTTTGAAATCCTATGCGACACAATCAAGGTAAACAATATTATCTACATGCAAAAAATACACAATAGATTAAAAAAAAAAAAACCTAAAACATTTGAAATATAAAACCTGTGTTATACATGATTTATATTTTCATGGAAGAGAAAAAAATAGTGGCAGCATTAAAAAGCAGAAAAACGTCATGGCAAAAAAATCATGATATTAACATTAAATCAATTTAATAAGTATATTTAAAAATAATTAGAATAAGTCTTTAGGCTCAAAGGAAGAAACTATTTTATAAAATTAAAAAAACAGTTTGACAAAATAAATTGAAGGAACACCTACCAACTGTAAAGCATTTTAGCAGAGTTGCAATCCATGTTGTGAATAAATGTATTTAAACCTCATTTTTAGGGCTGTTATCACATATTTTTTTAAGTTAAATGTTCCCCTCTTGTTAGGAAGGGTAGCACTCTACACTTTGTGATGATACTTTCTAAGAATGTCTAAAAAGAAAGAGGCTGTGAACATATGTTTGTGTGTGTGTGTGTATACACACTCTTTATGATGATAGTTGAGAGAGAGAGAGAGAGAGAGAGAGAGAGAGAGAGAGAGAGAGAGAGAGAGAGAGAGAGAGAGAGAGAATTATAGACATTCATGGATAAGCCAAGAATATTTTTAAAGTACCCAGAAATACTTATAAATAAATCCAACCATAGGTAAGCCAGCCCTAGAACGTTTAACCAACATTCAGGAAAAAATGTGCCACCTATAGGTAAACCAATGGTGCAAATTAAAACATACAAAAATATCAAAGGATGGCTTTGTGGAAGGAGAGCCTTGCAGCAGTCAGCCTGTGCTCTTCCTTCCCTATGTTTCCTCCCTTGGGGGTTTAAGGCAATCTGAAGAGCACTGCACCACACCTGGATTCCAATTATAAAAGGAAAAATGCTGAGAGCCCTCAGTGTGGGTGGGCAGGTCTGTTGGGGGGGGGTGTGTGATTTGTGTTGTGTAGGAGAGCAGAAAGGAAAAATTTGCAGCTGAACAGCTGTTAGCTCAACAAGCAACTGATGGTAATGCAAGAGCAGGCTTGGCCTTCACAAAAGCAGCAATAGAAAAGCTGAAATAAGCCAGGCACCATCTCACCACTCCACTAGAACAGCAACCCAAAAGCTGATAAAGCACCTTTCCTTTCCTGTGAAACTGTAAAATCAATGATTCAACAGTAGCTGGCAACAACAAAAGCCAACCTGAAGGTGGCTAAATGGTGGATAAAAAACTGATGTTCACTGAAGTAGCAAAGACTGTTTAAGAATAAGATATACACAGATATACACATAAATATTGGTAAATATATAGGCTAATACTACACAGACTTAGGAATAAGTATTAAGGTAGAAGTTAAGTCAGTTTGTTAAATTTTATATAATAAAAGCCTTCTGCAGGAAAACAGGGTAGATAAAAACAGGCCATTGTGATGCTGGTCTGTATCATTTCACAAAAGAACCTCCTAACATGCTTTTCTGTGAATGGCACAATTTTAATGATATTAATAATATGAAGTTGGCTTATCTGCAGATGGGCTTATCTGCAAGTATACATGGTGGTATTAAGAAGACACCCAGAATGACTCCTCACTGGAATATAAAAATGAGAGGAGCACAATTAGACTTGCAAGATTCTGTTATTAATATCTCAGTATATATCTTTCTGTTCTGGTCTTCCTGTAAAGCACCTTGCTGTAGCCACCTTATTGCAAAACCAAAACAGGTGCATTTGCAAATAGATTTCCCTTTCTAAACAGTGCTAATACAAATTGAGCACCTACCTAAGAAGCTCCACTCTATAGCTGGCTTCATGATTCACTTGAAGCTATAAATCCTTTTCCCTCAGAACATAAATTTCACAAATGAAAACACACATGTGTCCTCAGAAAATCACACTGGCCTACAGAGTCAGAATCCCTTCCCAAAACTCAGCACCTATGTCAGTGACTCTCTTGCAGAAGTCATCTTTTCAACTTTATTTTCCTTTCTTTCAGTCTTTTCAAAAACTCAAATGTCTATCTTCCTGAAGAGTATTTGCGGAGGCAAGACTGAGTCCCATAGACTATGGAAGGAAACAGTGCCATCGTCTATTCTATTGCAAGTATATTCCTAAAAGGAGAAATATTATTTCCAAGTAAAATACATATTTCTATGCTTTCTCTAAATAACATTCAGACTGCTAACTATTTATCTTTGCATGAATCGAACCTAGAGGATTTAGATGTTTAGGAAAGTTTTGATTTCCAGAATCGTAATTGAAAGTGAAATAAATTATTATTATTAGTTGTTGAAATACATAAAATACATTTTATGCTGCATGTCCCCTCTGGGGGAAAAAGTTCATCTGATGGGATGTAAGAGATGAGCCTTTTCTACAATGGCATCCACCTCCAGAATATTATTCCTCCAGAGGTGTGGTTAACATCCATGGCTTTCTGGAAAACTCTCAAAAGTGATTTTTTGTTTTCCAGCAAGCCTGGGGATCTCCTGGAAATAGGGAGCCCATGTGTTGGCTGTATTATTGGTAAGACAAGTAGTCCCTGTTACAACCATTCGTTTAGCGATTGTTTGAAATTATAAGGGCACTCACAACCAGTCCTCGTATTTACAACCATCACAGCATCCCTACAATTATGTAATCAAAATTGGGGCACTAAGCAGCTGACCTTTATTACAGCTGCAGCACTCCAGGGTCACGTAATTGCCATTTGCGATCTTCCCAGCTAGCCTTCCAATAAAATCAGTGGGGGAAGCCAAATTCACTTAATAATCACATGATTCATTTAAGCCATGCACTTAATAACCATGGTTAAAAAAAGATAGTTAAATCAACTGTGGCTCACTTAATAACCAACTTGCTTAGAAAGAGAAATTCTGGTCCCAATGGTGATCATAAGTTGAGGATTACCTGTATTTTCCCTCTGTAATCTTATTCTTATCCATGTTTTTTGTTTTAATTGATTTAGAACTATATTTTAATTGTAGATCTTATTGTGCATCACCCGGAATCAACAACCCACAATTTGTGTGTGATGGGCAACCATATAGAGTTGCATGAAGATATACCTGGTTGAGTCTTCAGGATCTTCAGAGGAGAGTGTTTCCAGATGCCAGTCATGGGTCTTAGGGAGATTAGAAAGCTCACGGGCAATAATATGCTGTGTATAATCATCATGCCATGTAAAGCCTGCAAAATACAGTTGCAAAAATACTGATCCAGAAAGTTTTGGCAAACAAAAAGCAGAAGAAAAACACACGCTAATCTTGCACTACATAAGCAATTAGCACAATGCATTCAATATTGGTAGGCTTTTTAAAAAAAATCAATTTCCTACTTGTTTTAGAAGAATAGCGACAGGAATCCTTACAAATTATTGGGCTAACTGCACTGAAATACTGATGTTTTTAAAATGTTCCCTTCTAAAAAAGACAGTGGGTGTTATGATGAGATTTAAAAAGATTATATTTAATGGAATTTTAGTATTTCTTGGTCACAGAGGAACTATAAAGCTGCTTTATTGTCTAATGTGGTTACTTTTCTTTAGTTACAGAAAAGAACTGAATAACTCAGGAACTGAGCTGGAATGAATTTCAAAGCTGAATAGTGAGATATAATGAAAAGTTATTTCTCAGAACTGTATCTCGTTAGCTTCAAAATATATTCCAAAATATATCACCATTTTATATGATGTTGTTGGAACAAGCTAATCATATCCGGGCATGGATTACACTGATCCACTGAAAACTATAACCATAAGCAGCAGAGTAATCTATCTAGGGATCAATATGCATTTTCTTTACCTTACCTAACAGTTTTAAACAAGGGCAAACTGTCATTGTGAAAGTAAATTCAATGCAGTTATGTATTAATTACATCCCTTACTAACCTCATGGTAATTATACTTAGAATAATGATGAGATCCCAAGAATAATTACTAGTTTGTAAATGTTATGATTAACATTTTTAGTTCATATAGGATTACCACCTGGAATTATCCATAATGATTTAATATGTCTATATCATATTATTACCAATATTGATATTCAACTTTCTGATACCTTCTTGTAAAATAAGATATTAATCACTGATATTGCAACTGCAGTGTTAATACTTTTTGGTCAATTAACTTGAAGAGCAGTTCTATATTTCATAAAAATTATTGATGCATTGGCACTAATCAGTTTTAACAGTACCTGAAAAAGAAAATTCAACTCCATAGGATTTATTTCCATTTGATACTATATAACCTGTGAAACAATAAGTCTAAAACTAACACACAGTAATATGGCAACACTGTAATGAACTTTGACAATTTTATATATGCTTATTAACTGTAAATCCAAACAGTATTATAACAACTGATGTTTAATTTTAGAATTTCAATGAAAAACAAATACAAACAAAAAAAATGTCATTTTCACTTTTATTTTGCATTGCAGGCATGAGTTTACATTAAATATTTAGCCTAAGCGGAAACAGTGAAAGAAAGACAAAAGGACAATAAGTTGTGAAACAATCTATTTAGATAGAAAACTATATTCTAGACATTCCTAAAGTAGTATCCAAAGAAAACAATATGTCTTGTACAACTTTCTTGGGTTTCTCGCTGATATTATTTTAACACCTGGGCTTTTAAAACAGTATTCAGAATCTTTTAATTTGGCAACTATAACATCATTTTCATTTCCAATAGCTTCTTGTCTTTATAGGTAATTTGTAGAAAATTAAAAAATGGTGGTTGACTGCATCTCAAGGTTTTTGTTTTTATTTCAATATGCACCCTTCCTAGAAAAAAAAAGGCAAAAGTATGGGAAGAGTAGATCAAAGGAAGAATTCTGGAAAGTAGGTAAAAAAGTATGAAAGAGAAATATTTTTTATGTTTGTTATGTGGAGCTTATTTTATCATTGGTCACACTCAGTATGCTAGTTATACAGGAAATGAGCAAGGACCATCGTATGTGGTATCTTGATTGTGTACCCTAGTGTGGCTTGAAATTCCAAACATGTTTGTAGACCACAAAAGGCGACAATGCCTCAACAATTGTGAAAAGGTTTAGGAAGATTTCTGAGAATAGGAAGAAACCAGCTTTGATCAAATGTAATGCCAATCTATTGTTTAAAGATATACAAACTGTCCCCACCCCTTCCTTTCCCTCATGAAATATTGAATTTTATTTTTACCTAGCTGTACAGGTAGTCCTTGACTTATGACAACCATTGAGCCCAAAATTTTCATTACTAAACAAGATTGTGGTCAAGTGAATTTTGCCCCATTTTACGATCTTTCTTGATACAATTCTTAAGTGATTCGCTGCAGATGTTACATTACTAACACAGTTGTTAAGGGAAACTGACTTTGCTTGTCAGAAGGCTGCAAAAGGTCACCTGAGCCCCGGATACGGCAATCATCATAAATAAATTCCAGTTGCCAAGCATCCAAATTTGAGGATCACCATGGGAACGCTGCAACAATCATAAGTGTGAAAAATGGTCATAAAGTGCCAGAGTCACCTTGAAGCTGCCCAGAGTCACCTGAGGGTGAGATGGGTGGCAAACAAATTTAATAAATAAATAAGTCACTTTTTTCAGTGCCTTTGTAATTATGAATGTTGCTAAATTAATGGTTGTAACAGTGGTGGGATTCAAATATGTGAACAACCGGTTCTCTGTGTGGATGCGACTTCCGGAAGTCCATTCTGGGCCTGGGCAACAAAAAATTAGCTACCGGTTCTGCCGAAGTGGTGCGAACCGGCTGAATCCCACCACTGGTTGTAAGTCAAGGACTACCTGTAGTTTTTTGTTTGATTTCTAATCAAGTTTGATTTTTATCTTTTGTTCCATCCCAGCATAGGTAGTATTACCCTTTGCACCAAATGTCTATGGAGATTCTCAGTCATCCAGGTCATGGTTGTTCCAAAGAAGCTTTTTCACGAGCCAACTGGACTTCTTGTTTGAATGACCAGCTGTCTGCAAGGAATATAAATCCTTCAATTCTCCACCATCCAGTAAGAAGCTTCTTGCATGAGAAGCGAAACGTCTTCAGAGAAAAACAAGAAGTCCAGTTGCCTCATGAAAAAGCATATTTGGGACCTTTGCACCAAAAGAAAAACGTCTGAAGATTCATCTTAATCCTTGTTTATTGTAATTTTAATTCCACTATTTTAACCATCCATCTATTTTACTAACTACACACAGAATTAAAAATCAATGAAAAATAAGTATAAAATACTTCAAAAACTATCCCTCTTTTATAGCTCCACTTTTCAAGATGTGTAGTGAGGGCTAAGCAGATATTTGAGGGAGCACTTCACTTTGACAAACCCTTCAAAACTACTTCTCAAAAGAGCACAAACACAGACATGCATAGTTTTAATAGCAAAGAATCCATGTTGCTTCACTTCACTCTGTCCTTAGCCCCTTCTGACATTTACAAAACATCTCTCTTGTCCTCAAGAAGATAAATACCTACACGGTACAAAGCATCATTCACAAAGATCTATGAGTAGCATTGAAAAACAATCAGCTACATTCTTTAATTTGTTTGTTTTGAGGAGAAGATTTCAACCCAGGATGCTCAATAAAATAGCTTCCACAGGAGCATTAACACCAAGTAAACACCCAGAATCAAAATTAAGTCTGATAAACAGTGGCAATTTTACTTGGCAATTTCCCAACCCTTTGTCTCTACTATCATAGCTAGTGTTTTCTACAACTCAATTACATCAATTTAACACATAAGGTTATACAGGACTGCAGTTTTTCCATGTCACTAATGTAGAAACGTTCTGTAAGACACACTACTAGCAATTAAGAATCCCTGCTGGAGTTCTGCCTACAGTGTACATCTTCCAACTGAGAATTCCCACCAATGGGCAATGAAAAAACAAGCAGACGCGTTAAGGAACCTAGTTAAGACAGTGGTTCTGAAAAGTTATTAATTAAAACAGAGAAATAGAGAGAAATACAAACTGAAATATTCTATGATTAAATAGCAATTATTGAAGGAATAACCAAGATATCTACAACTAAAGAATTTTATGGAAACTTAGAAACTAAAACTTTGATTACAACAGAATCATACCATGCCAAACAGCCTTTAAAAGTGAGTCTTACTAAAAAAAATTCATGCTGTTTAGGGTATACAGCAGATGCTGATAATAGCCACTTCCTTTTCTTCCTCAGTAGAAGGTGTCATAGTTTAATGTCATAGTTTCCCCTTCTGTTGAAGAAAAAACTTCACTGCTTTTTTTAATAGATAAGAGATAGTGAAAGAGAGAAATGATCAGTAGATGGACTTGGAGATGGAGGTTTTTAATTTTTGAGGGGGGGGGGGTTGGAGAGAGAAGACACGTGGTACCCATTTTGGCTATTAAAATATGCCCTGTCTGAAAAACAAAAACCTCACAAGAAAAAACTAGCTTGATTTTTGGTAGTTTGGTTTCCTGGAATCCTCAAAATGTAAAATGCTGTCACAGGCAAGGGAAACAGGCTGCCGGCAAAGTGAGCTCAGATTTCAAAATGCAAAAGTGTGTCTGCAAGGAGGGAGAAGGGCTGATTTTCCCAGACCTGAATAGGGTCAACCTATTCTCCGAAGCACCAGAAGACAGGGCAGGAAGCAATGGATGGAAACTAGTCAAGGAATCAGTGGAATGACTTGCCTCCAGAAGTCTTTACTGCTCCAACACCGGAGGTTTTTAAGAAGAGATAACAGAATAGCAGAGTTGGACGGGATCTTGCCCATCTTCTAGTCCAACCCCCTGCTCAGGCAGGAAACCCTATACCATTTCGGACAAATGGCTGTCCAGTGTCTTCTTAAAAACTTCCAGTGTTGGAGCATTCACCGCTTCTGGAGGCAGGTTGTTCCACTGGTTAATTGTTCTAACTGTCAGGAAGTTTCTCCTTAGTTCTAGGTTGCTTCTCTCCTTGATTAGTTTCCATCCGTTGCTTCTTGTCCTGCCTTCAGGCGCCTTGGAAAATAGCTTGACTCCCTCTTCTTTGTGGCAGCCCCTGAGATATTGGAACACTGCTATCATGTCTCCCCTCGTCCTTCTCTTCATTAAACTAGACATACCCAATTCCTGCAATCATTTCATACATTTGCCTGAAATAGTATAGAGTTATCTACTTGAGCAGGAGGTTGGACTAGACCAGGGCTTTTCAACCTTTTCACAGATTGTACCACTTTTCGGATATGGCAATATTCGAGTACCACCAGTCACCTAGCAAGATGTCAAAAACACGATGACCCCCCAAAAAAGGGAAAAAGTGATAAAGTATGGGTAGTCCTCGGCTTACAACAATTCACTTAGTGACTGTTACAACAGCACTGAAAAAAATGACTTATGACCATTTTTCACACTTATGACTGTTGCAGCATCCCCAGGGTCATGTGATTTACATTCGGGTACTTGGCAACTGATTCATATTTATGATGGTTGCAATGTTTCAGGGTCATGTGATCCCCTTTTGCAACCTTCTGACAAGCAAAGTCAATGGGGAAGCCAGATTCACTTAACAACCATGTTACTAATTTAACAACTGCAGTGATCCATTTAACAAATGTGGCAAGAAGAGTCATAAAATGGGACAAAAGTCATTTAATAAATTTCTCACTTAGCAACATAAATTTTGGGCTCAATTGTGGTCGTACGTTGAGGACTATCTGTACACCCACTAACCACACTTTTAATGGGAAACTTGTGTCTGTTTCTCTTACATTAATCTTTGCATTGTTATATCCCCTTCTCTCCCTCTGCTTGTCTCACAGAAGCTTCTCCTCTTCTCCATCTCTTTCTCCGTCCCCTTCTCTTTCCCCGTCTTCTTTTTTTTCTCTCCCTCTCCCCCCAAACCTTCCTCCTTTTATATCCTCTCCTCTCTCCCCCCTCCTCTTCCTTTTCTCTTCAGTGCAACTCCAGCTGACTCCTCTCCCCCAGGCTGCATGCTGCTCCCAGAAGCGCCAATCAGCTGGAGCCACACGCCAATCAGCTGGAGCCACACGCCAATCCTGGATGCTTAGCAGAGCCCCGGCAACACCGCACCTCCAGCTGACTCTCCCACAGGCTTGTACGGCACTGTCGCCACTTCAGCTCATCCCCCGCTACACTTTTACACTATTTTTACAGCACTTTTCAACCGTCATATGTGTACCACCTGCCAGGTATCAAAGTACCACCAGTGGTATGCGTACCATAGGTTGAAAAGCATTGGACTAGACGACCATCAGGATCCCTTCCAACTTGGTTATTTCCAAATGCAGAGATTTCCCTGTATAGAATGGGCTGTTTTGCTGGTGAATTAAATGTTTCTTTGCAAAGCACTGCTCAGCCACTTCATTGCTAGGCTGCATGGGTGGTTGGATCAAAAAAGAAGCCACTTATGGAATTCTCCCATGTGGCCCAGCAAGAGAGGGCTGCTCTCCTTCCCTTCCCCCACCTCTGCAATGTAAGTGAGTGATTGTGAGGGGTGGAGGAAGCCCAAGTGGTTGTGGGGACCCCAAAGAATGGGAAGCACAGGGTATCTCAGGGGGTGTGGGAAGCCCTGGGACACGCAAGGAAAGTGGTCTTATGCCTGCATTAGGCCCTCCACATTCATTCCTGAGGCATCCCATGTGCATTTAATGATCTGCACATTCTTTTAGCAAATGCATTGGGGATAGCATGGATGGGGGATTGTAAATGACATGGTTCATTGAACATTTATCCTGACTTCCAACAGTAATGGCCAGGCTTCATTACTGTCCTTACTCAAGGATTATGTGTACATGTTTCAAACCCAATCTAGCATGTGAAAAAAGAACACTGTCATCCGCATATAACAAGGAATCGTTTTTCCTTGCAATTAATGATGGACAACAGCCATTATTCTGAAGTAATGTAGTCTCCAGATCAATGAGATAGATATTAAATAGGGCCAGAATACAACTTTGTATCACTTCCTTATTCATTGTAATATCATCTGTAATTAAACCTTTTCTATTGCATCTAACTTAGATTATACTATCTTGATATACTGCTTATATTAAATATGTGAGACAACTATTTAATTGCTTGTAACCTTCAAGGGGATGAAGAGACACTAAATTTTACTTATACTTGCTGAGTTAAAGGTGGGAAGTAACTTCTCTCTATATATATTTCTTTACTTTTTTTGTATTCTATTCTTACTTTTTTCTTTCATTTCTTTTTTTTTTGAAGTTTTTATTCTTTCTATTCTATTCTTTTTCTTTAAATTTACTTTATATTAAATTTTACTATTATAATAAAACTTCTTAACAAAATTATACACCTATTCACACATAGAAATAAAAAAACATCAATGTATAATAGCAGGAAACCATCAATCTATGGTAAATCATTAGAAGGAATAAAAAATTCTTATTTTTCCTTCTTATCTGCCATAAATTTTACTTTCTGTTTGCTGCTCTCATGGAAAACAGGATATCTTGAACAGAAGTGCTAAAGTACTCATTAAGAGGAATTAAAGTGGAATTTGGAATTAGATTTATGACTGAAGCTCTTTTAACATTTGGAACTTGGTCTGAAAAGGTTCAAAAACTTGTGAAGATCAATTTAGACATTAATCTGATTGTCAATGCCTTTAAAAATGATAAGAAAGCAGTTTTTGTTTTATCTTCATCTTAACACTTCATCTTAAGTGTTGCAAACTCTTTTATTTTTATTTATTTATTAGTGTAAATTTACTCTAAATTTTATATTTTAGAGTAAATTGGATGAACATAAGTATTTCTATCAGAGCTTGAAGGGTATTTGCAACTATGGAGTTTTACTTGTGGAATAAAGTAAAAGATTCATCAGTTTTTCAAACAGCATCTTATCCATTAAAAAGACTTTTCATCTTGAACAATTAAGCCATTTTGGTTCCTCCCTTCCCATAACCTGAACCAATATGAAATATTAAATAATCAAATATTAGAATTCTATAACTGATGCCTCAGAAATCCAGCAAATTAGCTGCCTGAAAATCAGTTTCTACTTGGCTACAGTAGGTAATAAAGTGGTATGTTTTAATTTCCTCTGCAGTTTCCATTTAATCTCTTGTTTCTTTGGCTTGCTATTTTATTTTGGTGAGGAAATACTTTAAACCCTCTATGGTGATTCTCCTTACACAATTAAAGTTCCCATGCTATGTATACTGCAAATTGTTAATTCCCCTGTTAGCTGTCCGGATGCCTGCAGAATTTGGTGTGAGTAGCTTTCATCTTTGTTTTCACAACAAACAAGTCAACATACAGACATAATTCTCTGCTAGCTACCTTCCCACATTCTTTAGGGAAGCCTCTTTATTTCCAGTCCCTGAATGGAGGCTTAAGAAAACAAACCCAGTGATGATCAAATATATTAAGGGAGGTCTTGTTAAGGGGGCTGGGGTGGGAAAGAAGCAGCTTTCTGTATTAGTTATATATAAACGCAGTAGAAATACAACTTTCCTGTTTAATTTTTGCAGCTATTAAAATACATTTTTACTATTCCATTAATTTGATATTTTCTGCACAGTAATACTTTCACATAACTATCAGCGCAATGAAGTCAAATAATTGTGGTGAAGCTGTTCATCCTTTATTGCAGAGGGCAAATGTTCAAATAATAGAAATGTTATTGGGGTATACATACTGTGCTAGGAGGAGGAGGAGGAGGAGGAGGAGGAGGAGATGATGATGATGGATCTACTACTGGATCTACTTCTATCTACTATACTGAATGTTGCAGTTCACCAGTTTTCCTAATTCCTATTTTTGTGGAGTTCGATTCACATTGCTGAGTATATGGATCAAAAATTAAGAAATGGGTTCCCGGGGCAACAAAATCACACATAAAGCTGAAATAAAATAAAATATAATATTTCAGAACTCAATCACAACATCATACCATTATTTTAGTCTCTAAAATACTGCATGTATATTTTTTTTTACTATTCACCAACTCTCATCTTATTGCTTTTTTCTGAGGTTGGGTTTCTTCTTGAACCTGTATTATTATTATGCTAGGTAACATTATCAATGCTGTGACATGAAATGAAGTTGGGTGGCTGGTTTTCACAATCGTTACATTGTGGTTTGTAAATTACTTCTCTTTTATTTTCTCTTGCTTAAGTTTGCTTAAGATTTTGTTTTGGGAAGGATTTTGTAGATTTGTAGCTATAGTGATACCAAGGGGTTGTAGTAACCCACTAGTAGTTTCTGGTCCTTTTTTTTATATACACACAAGGATTATTCCTCCCAAGGGTTGGTACTTCATGTCGGAGCAGACAGAACATCAAGAATCCAACCACCCTCAGTTACATGTATTATTTGCTATTGCAAATCTCATATCCTTTTCCTCAAATTTCCCCACCATGTATTTCCTTATTATAAATTACAAAAAGTAGTTATACCAACATTGAAACACAGCACACATATCTAAACAGGTGCAGGGGTAATAATTCAATCTTCATGCCCCTTCTGTGCTCTGAGATTGCCACAATGAAGTCAATTAGCTTCTGTCAGCAAAGTAGCCTCTGAAGTAGCCAACTGTCTTCAAAATGGGACTGAGGCCACTGGCTCATTTTAAACATTATATTAAAATAAATGGAAATTTGGCACAGCTATTTCAAAAATATACAGCTTAAAAACAAAGCCAGGTATCTTCAGAGACGGCATGCATCAATTACAAAATATAATACCACATCCTTGTTAAGGGAATGTGAAAAAGGTGCTTCTTTAATGATCTGCAAGTTCTCAGGAACATTTCATGCCACATCATGCATCAGATTTTAGTTGAAAGAAAGGAAATTAGTAGATGCACATTAGTTGCTTTGTAGAAAATGAGTACACTAGCATCTACATTAACCAAAGTAAGGATTTAAATTGATTTATTTTCCCACTCTATGAAAAAAATTCCCTAGGATGGCAGACGATCCATAATTTTCTAAAGATTGACTCTTATTTGCCTTGTCCGACAGACAGTGAAGAAAGATGGATCACATTTCACTGTTAAACAACTACTGGGCATAAGACTACATTTCTGACAGAACTGGTGATCTGATCACACATGACAAGCCAAATTTCTGGGTTGATAGATTAATGGCAAAACTGATGATCTGGGAATGCAGACCAATTAAATTTCTAAGCAGAGAACTAGGTTAGATAAATGAATGACAGAACTAGTGATCTGGTCACATAAGCCAAGCCAAAGACCAGGTATCTGGACAAGGCAAGACAGAAGAGACAAAAATCATTTATCTGACAACTCACCAAAGAGCCAAGCAAAATTGACAGGCCCAGCTTCCTTGCTATTTGGAATATAAGATACTTGATGAATTATCAAAGGGTACTGCCATCTTCTGGATAACTTCCTTGTTAATGCTTTTATATAAGTGTAAAGAGTCTTTCGATAAACCAGTGCTTTCTACCTATTCTTGAGCCAGCAGATATATTACATAATCTTTTTGTCCTTATAGTTTACACCAGATACTTATAATATACCGGTCACTGTTGTACCGGTTGCATTATTTCAGTGCAAGAACATGTAAGCTAGATTGCTTGGGACTACATTTCCCAGAATACCTTGCCATTCGCCATGGTAAACCCAATCCAACATTTGGGGGCATTTGGGGCATGCAGTAGTTAAGCTGCTGGAGTGGAAGTGGAGAAACTACAATAGCAACATTACTAATTGTAGGTAGCACTGCAGAGAGAGATGACCATTTTCCTCTTAAACCATATAGCATCATCACCACCAGTCACCTGCTGTTTATGCTGATTCTGGTTTTCAAGCAGGCGAATTGCTTGGAGACTTGGCAAGTATAAAGGAAGAGATCTGACTGAGGGAACCAGACTCTCCTGCTACCCAAAAGAGAACAAGATTGTGCCTGGGGACCTAAAGCTAACAGGTGTTGGACCGATCCACCCATAAGAGAATCAATTCACTGCAACCTCAAACAAATGGTTAGAGAAGCATACCAGATTATACAATATTTTTGGAAAAAACAGCACACCACTTATTCACTTACATAGCAAAACACAACTTTAACAATACCCAGAGTCTTTTAACAGACTGACAGAATAACAGAGTTGGAAGGAATCTTGGTGGTTTTCAAGTCCAACCCCCTGCGCAGGCAGGAAACCCTATACCATTTCAGACAAATGGCTGTCCAATTGTCTTAAAAACACTGGAGAATTCACAACTTCTGGAAGCAAGTTGTTCCACTGATTAATTGTTCTAACTATTAGGAAATTTCTCCTTAGTTCTAGGTTGTTTCTTTCCTTGATTAG
The DNA here is from genome assembly GCA_023970755.1 of Azemiops feae. Classification (NCBI taxonomy): domain Eukaryota; kingdom Metazoa; phylum Chordata; class Lepidosauria; order Squamata; family Viperidae; genus Azemiops; species Azemiops feae. The sequence goes on along the minus strand of JALGBA010003870.1, from coordinate 342,766 downwards.
TTTTCATCCATTGCTTCTTATCCTGCCTTCAGGTGCTTTGGAGAATAGTTGACACCCCCCCCTCTCTCTCCTTTGAGGCAGCCTCTTAGATATTGGAATACTGCTATCATGTCACCCTAGTCCTTTTTTCATTAAACTAGACACACCCTATTTCAGCAACCGTTCTTTATATGTTTTAGCCTCCAGTCCCCTGATCATCTTTGTTGCTCTTCTCTGCACTCTTTCTAGAGTCTCAACATCTTTTTTTCATTGTGGCGACCAAAACTGGATTTAAATTTTTAAAAAACTTGAAATATGTAGGGAATTCATGAAAAATAGATTGTTGTCGCTGTCTATGCTGTGGATAGGTGCAAGTAGGCAAAAGTCCAGGCACTTAAACACAGGAATTCCTGACATACTGAATTATAGTGCTCCTGGCTGTAATTATCTGGAGCCATGGGAACTGCTAGGATTGATCAAGTCCTCCTTCTCAATATTAAATAAAATCCCACTGCTGAACTTGAAAACATTTAAAATTTATCAACATCCTCAAATGTCAAAATGTTGACATTCATTGTTCTGAACATTTGTCAATTATCCTCTAAGCAGGGATTCTGATCTCTTTTACAAATCAAAGAAATAATTGGAAGCAAAAGAAACTATTTTAATCACTGTGGTGGAGAATGCCATCAGCCTTGAGCGGAAAATGCCTTCTGGGTATAATTAGTATCTCTCTAAGGCAGCAGCAGCATAAAGTGCAATAAATCGCCAAATATTTTGGATTATAAAGTAAGAAGGATATGTACGCATTCTTCTTCCAGTAGTAATGCAGTTGTACAATATATACTTTGGGGTGCTTGTTTTTACAATCAACTGTACAATCAACTGTAAGGTGATAGTTTATAAAAAAAAATAAGAAATACACTGTTCTGAGCAAATGCACCACTATACTGAGGGACAGTTCAAATAACATAGCCCCATGTTGCTTCCAAAAATAGTATTAATTATACATTTATGCTTGTCTACGATCAAAACAAATTCCTCCTCCTCCCCCCATGAAAGAGAGACTCTAATGTTAGTCCTTTATGCATAACAGTGTACTGGGGATCCAGTAAATGATCACTTCCAACACTTCAAGTTGATGTTGACTCTTTTTAACCACATGGATAGGCCTTCTCTGGAATGAAGTAAATGCTCATCAGCAACTAATTCTTTTCTTCAGCTTTCTTACTCCTAGTAATGCAGAAACAAATATCTTAGCACCAGGGTACCTGCAGGATTATCTGCTCCAACCTGAAGTGGTCCCACCTTTAAATGATTCAGGGGCAAATTTGTAGTCCCTCATTTATGGGAAGTAAGAGAAGCTGAATCTAGAAGGCACCACTTCTCAATTGCAATTTTGGAACTGTCTCCTCACAGAGATCTGGTTAGCCCACTCCTTGATAGTTTTCAGGAAGTTGTTAAAAATGAGCTATTTCAGAGTATGTGCCAATGATGTTACATAGCTTTCATATTTATATTTAATTGTTCTCATTTTTATTATGACCATGGGTTTTCTGAGGTATGATTTGGAGATTAAACTTTTAAACACTGTGGATTTCTTAATATCCTCCTTTATTGTGTTAGCCAATGTTTTCCAACTGCAGCAGGATGTAAATGAAACAAAGAAATAAATAAACAATTATTTGTTTGGAATATTATTTTTAATACAGATCATGAGCATTAAAATAAAATATATATACATAGTAAAACCTATGTACGATATGTTCATATGTAGGTTTCAATATATATATAAGCAGATTGCTCGATGGCTCAGTGGGTAAAGGGCTGAATTTGTCAGCTAGAAAGCTGACAGCCCAGGTCCGAGAGCTGAGTGCCACGTGACAGAGTGCATTCCCACTCCTTGCCTCAGTTCCTGCCCACCTAGCAGTTCAAATAGTGGTGGGATTCAAATAGGTGAACAACCAGTTCTCTGTGTGGACGCCGCTTCCGGAAGTCCATTCTGTGCCTGGGCAACAAAAAATTAGCTACCAGTTCTGCCGAAATGGTGTGAACTGGCTGAATCCCACCACTGAGTTCAAAAACAGGCTAATAAGTGGTACCACTTTGGTGGGAAGGTAACAACATTCCGTGCACCTCAGCATATAGTCACACTGGCCACATGACCACAGAAATGTCTTCAGACAATGCTGGTTCCCTCAGCTAAGAAATGGAGATGAACAGCACCCCCTAGAGTTGAAAATAACTTAATTCACTTATTTAGCTCAGAAATGTATTTTAATACATCTAAATCTATCAATTGGTGCACAAAAATTACCATATGTTTAATTCTTCTATGTCTTCAAAATACATTAACTAGATACATTTGGGATTTAGTTTATGCTCTCCTTCTCCCATAAGAAGAAGGGGGGGAAAGGAAAATAAGTACTAGCCATAAAAACTGGACTGCCACTTATCCATAGTTTACAAAGCAATGTTACATGTTGCAATGCAGTGCATAGGCACCAGATGTCACTACAAGTAAAGCACCATGGAAGAATATTGATAGACGAGAATAAACATCTGCGCATGGAATTTTAGCAGCACATGAAATAAAATAATGTCTGCCTATTAATCACCTGGACCTGTACATCAAGAACTCTCCCATCAGATACTTTGAGTGAAAGATGTTCAGTCTTGTATGATTTTTTATTTAGTAGTGCTGCCTAAAAACACAAACAAGTTATAGACATTTTGTTTTAAAAACAAAGCAAAAGAAAGCTATTTAGAATCAGAATAGAATATAAAGGTTGAGATTAATTTTGGAGGTCATATTGTACAGTCCCTGCCCAAGACTGGAATCCTTTATTAGAGAATACCAAATTTCTGTTTAGCATTTCAATAAAGATGAGGTCACCCTCTTTGAGGGAGTCTTGTTCTATGGCTGAACAGATTTTACTTTTGGGAAATTGAGGTCAATGGCCTGGCTTCTATTATAAACCAACAGAAAAAGGATTGTTATGCATTTGTGGTTAGAGTTAACCACAAATGCTTTTCAAGAACTGCATAGTGCTTTAAAATAAAATTTAAACCAATGGAATTTGTCGGGAAGGATGACATATATATTTCAGAAATAGTGAGTGTGAAAAACTGAGTCTCAAATATTTAAGAGTAGTCCAAGTTTGAGTTTTGAGCAACCTAATATGTTGGGTCATTTTCTATCCTATCCTGTATATATGTATTCCTCTCTTTCATAAATTAAAAGAAACACTTGCTTATGAAATAAATAAACTTATCAGCCCAAACAGCACATTTCAAACCTTAGCTAAGGCATCAACTATTTTATTTCCCTGTCATACTGTCATTGATAACTACAGACTATCATTATCTGGATATCTTTTTTTTCTCCTTTACTTTTGTATGTGCAAACCTGATAAGTACTTTTTGCACAATTCATCAATATATAATGAACATTTATATAAAATGTTCAACAAAACAGATTTTTTTTTCTCGGATGGATAAATTGTCTATCTTTTTTCAGCAGGATATTTTCCAATTTACATATCTAATTCAGGTATGGTGAGTTGAGAGTTTTTAATCCTATGGTTCCCAATGTATTTCAAACATATTCCTAAATCTTGCTGATGCTTCTCACCTGTAAGTAAAAACTGGCTTAAGAGAAACTTATTTTGAGCTAGGAAATAATGCAGAAGAAATGGATTAATAATCTTTGCTTTGCTTTTCTTTCCTATTAATTCTGTTGTTGTTGTTTTTAAAAAAGCAAACTCCTTGATATATTGCAATTTAAGTTTTAGCAATGCCTTTCAGAAACATCGTTTCTCTTGATATTGTGTGTGTCGTAGAGAAAATATCCCATGCAGGACAGTGTTGCAGAATAGCTTTTTTTCAGCTGAAACATTCCAGACACTTTGAATTACTCCATGTAATAAAAAGAGCCCGTGGTACAGTGGTAAGAATGCAGTATTGCAGGCTAATTTTGCCAACTACCAGCAGTTCCATTCTCATTGGTTCAAGTTTGACTCAGCCTTCCATCTTTCCGAGGTCGGTAAAATGAGGACCCAGATTATTGGGGGCAATTTGCTGACTCTGTAAACCGCTTAGAGAGGGCTGTAAAGCATTGGGAAGCGGTATATAAGTCTAAGTGCTATTGCTAATAGCATGTAATAGGAAATGAGGGGTCCTTGGTGCTCTCTGAGCTTGGTTGTTTTCTTGAAGATGTTTCATTACCCAAACTAAGTAACATCATCAATACTAGTAACGAGTGTGGTTTGCTGTCAATTTATATTCACTCTGACAAATCAGCCATCAATAGACACATAGACATTGACAACATTTATAGATTATGTGAAAGAGACAATCAACCAGCCCAAAAGAGAAAAAGACTCCAGCACCTCCCCAACAGTAATCAGCACCCAGATCAGCATAGATTAACTCCAAGGTTAACATCAGACCAACAATCAAGTAAACAATACCCCAATCAAGAAACTGCCAAAGAGCCAACAGTAAACAGGCTAACAAAAGAATCCCTAAGACCACCACCCACCAACATGACAGGCAGGCCAACTGAAAATAAACTGAAAGGAAACTGCACTCTTTACTAGCACTGATGATGTTACCTAGTTTGGGTAATGAAATATCTGCAAGAAAACAAGCAAGCTTAGAGAGCACCAAGGACCCCTTATTTCAATCCTGAGCTACAATTATTCTCCTTTATTGGTAATAGGAAATGTATACTTGGTCCCTGTTACCTTGATTTCAACCATCACTGCAAATAAGCTATTTATTTTTTCCTCAGCTACAAGTTAATTCTGAAAATCTAAAGTTACAAATATATAGCACAATACTTTTTTTCAAATTCCAAATTAATCTGGGCTGGAGAAAAACCCATACCTGTTTCTACTTTACTCTTTCAGGCCCTAGCTAGTCTCATTATCAGTAACAAATTTTATAAGTCACTGGTGTGTCAATTATATATGCTCTAGGTCTAGGAACTCAAGATAGCTCACTGAAAGAGCCTCCTTAACTTTATCTAACTGGAAACAGTTAACCCAGGAACAAGAATTTCAGAGTTCTGATTACAAGTATTGATTAGAAAAAAAATTAAGGTTACAATAGCTAGTGATGTACTTGCAAACAAGATATGTGTGTTTATGAATGTGTACACACAAGCAATCTTTGTACAGTCTCCTCCTGATTTTTGGATATCAAGGTGAGGAGATTGCCCTTTTTTGTGAAGGAGGAACAATCTGCTTTAGTCTATTCTTTTGATAACTGCTATATCTTTTATCAACCTTGGACCTGACTAACAATTGTGGTGGAATGTAGTCTGGATTTCCAGGAGGGAGGGATTTCTTTCCAGATATCTAAAGGCAGTGGAGCCTGAAAAGAAAGAGGGTTTAAAAATAGCTCCTTCCCTGCTATTCCCATATTATAACTATAGTTATGCAAATTATTGTTTTAGTTTGGCAAAATTGATGTCAGGCCCTAGAGTACCTTCTTTTTTGTTCTTTACCTGTAGACAGAACCTTGCCAGACTAAAGCAACTATTTTTTTAGCCATCTGGAAAGCAGCCCCCCCCCCCCCCGCCTCAGGAATCCACACAATTCCCACAATAATCCTTTATGGTAGGTTACACTGAGAAAGACTGTCGGGCTTAATTTACTCAAAAAATCCCATTTTTCAGAGCGGATTTGAACCTTTAATTTTAGCTATGTTTATTACCTTTCCTTTCTGTCACATTAAAAATTACAGTTTGTTAAAAAAAATCCTGAGGGCTTTGAGTAAGGAGGACCACAGGCATGCCACAAAATTTAGGTTGCAGCAGGTGATTTGAGCTTGTTTTGTCTCCTGTGGAAAAATCAAGCTGAAATGGAGGCAAATCCTGATGGCCACATTTTTGCATCCCCATCCCTCATTCCAGGGTAATGATTATTAATGTTATGCTAGCTCAAGATGGAATATAACATCAGCTGTGATTTCCTAGCATTCTGTAGCTAAACTGTGTGTGACAGAATAATCAACCTATGAGGCATTTATTCCCTTTTCACAAGAACAGGAAAAAAAATGATCCGAATACTGCTAAAATAAAGTGTCCAGAAAGTTATATTTTTACAGAGAATTATAATACAATTGAATATATTCCACATACAAGTCCAAAACCATGACAGGGAAATTAAAAACAATATTTTAAATTATCAAGATGGTTCTGTTCTTATTCATTAATGTTGAACTATTTATTTAATCCAATGCAGTTTGCCAGATATTAAAATGGTACCTTTGCTTAAAAGTGAAACATGTGTCTTAGCGATTAACATGTCATGGATTCACTTTCTTCACACAACAGATGTTAAGCTAATCCACGTGGAACAGAGCAGAAGTGAAAGCATGCCCTTAATAAAACGTCTACTGAATATTTGCATTCACTCCCATGACTAAGTGCTAGTGAATCTTCCTGCATTCCTGCCCACAGTTACGTGTTGAAGCATAACGTTTACTGAGGCAGCTATTCTTGCCAAGGATATATTGCATTAATAAATCTTCCAAACAAGCCCTAGTAAATGTCACTTCTGCTTAAATGTTCAGCAGAAATTGGTGACAAGTGATGCTTTCTTTGCCCTTGTGGAACTCAAGTGTTCGGATGTGAATCCTAATAAAGTTTCTGCCAGAATCAGCCTTCAATAAGTTTTCCCGCAAACTGGTTTGGAATGCTAACAAAACAAAAGGCTTGTAAAATTCAGGCCCCAAAGAAACAGGACTAGGAAACCATTAAATGACCAACATTTGCAGTGTGCAAACTCAACAAATGAACTAATTCAGTCCCTTACAGCTGCAGTGAAACAAGGATGGCTGTGAAACTTTTTTTCTTCAAAGAAAAAAAGTGATGTGGTCTTTATGTATTGTATTTATCTAAACACTCTATAGGGGATCATAAACAGAGGTGAGAACTACATCAGATAACTACAGGGTTGTTGTAACTCAGGGTGAATTCAGATAACTAAGCTTAAAATATAGAATTTTCTGTTCTTCTTGAATACATGCCATAAGAAAGTATTGTGTTAAAGACTTTATTGTGTACTTAATAAAGTTAGTAAAATGACCATCTGGTATTAGAATGGCAATGTGTTTCAGTTGAATATGAAGAAATGAAAAATGGTACCAATTTAAAATGTCCAAGCATAATGTTCTTATGATAACATTATAAGCTTTTTTTATTTATGAGGAAAGGAGATAAAACATGAACTATAACAGCATCAGAGAACAATGTTACAAGGTGAAGAACTTTAAACTCATATCAGTTTTGAAAACAAAAATGAATTCATTTTATAAAGTATTTTATGTATGTTAGTCACAAATGAACGTCCTAAATTTAGAAGCATACAACACATAGAAGAACTGTGCAAGAAATAAAAAGAGCAAAGAGTGAAAGCAAAAATAACTGAAATGGGAAGCTCTGGCCCACAAGTTCAGAAAGATCCACTCTTTAAAAGTATTAGAAAGAAAAGTAGAGTCCTATTAATATTTCTTGTTCCCAGTCAGGTCTCAGGGGAGGCTTCAGTTCCTTACATGCCTATTCAGAAATAAATTTCTATTAACAGATTTTCAAGGGCGGGGGGGGGGGGATTTAGCACCATTCCCATTTTATCCTATTTTTGTAGTTCTTTTTATTTCTATCTAATAAACGTGGATTGGTTTACACCTTGCATTAAGCCACAGGGGTTTGTGTGGCTGACTGAATTATACACACACATACAATATGCTAAAACTAAGCAAAATACAATGCACAAAGCACAACGAGTAAATCCAAACAAGTTCTCTGCCTTATTTCAGGCATGAGCAACAATCTGGTATTTCAGGATTTACTATTTCTCTACACTTAGGGTTAGGGTTCACAAACTTTTAAGCATCCTTTGTACATTTTGTGCGAGTTGGAAAGAAATTTTCCAATTCCATCTCCATAAGTACGGGTTCCCCACAGGGCTGTGTCCTGAGTCCGCTACTGTTCACCTTGATGACCCACGACTGCTGTGCCAAATCTGCTACGAATCATATTGTGAAGTATGCAAACGACACGCCAGTGGTGGGTCTAATCCGGGATGGCAATGAAGATTCTTATAGGGAAGAGGTGAAGGCTCTGGTGGACTGGTGCAATAAAAATAATCTGTTCTAAATGTTGATAAAACAAAGGAGATCATTGTAGATTTTAGAAAGAGCCGGCATAGTCATACTCCACTCAGTATCAAGGATGCAGCTGTAGAGGTGGTCAACACTATTAAGTATCTGGGGGTGCAGATAACTAACAATCTGAATCGGTCTCTTCATCCTTAGTGAAGCGTGCAAACCAGCATCTGCATTTCCTGCGTCGCATGAGGAAAGCACATCTCTTGCCTTCTGTCCTGGCCACTTTTTACAGAGGCATGATTGAGAACATTTTAACAAACTGCATCACTGTCTGGTTTGGTGGCAGCAGTGCCTCAGATAGAAAGTCCACACAAAGAGTGGTAAGAACAACCGAGATCATCATAGGAAGCTCGCTCCCTGGTATTCAGGATGCTGCATATAAGCGCTATGTGCTTAGAGCTCAAAGCATTGTTAGAGACCTCACACACCCACTTTACGGTCTGTTTCTGTTGCTCTCCACCGGGAGGAGATTTCGAAGTATTTCTAGCAGGACTTCCCTGCTAGAATAATAGCTGTAACTAGACTGTTGTTTCTCTGTGTCATATATGTGGGTATATGCACAATTCTGTATGTATGTATGTATGTATGTATGTATGTATGTATGTATGTATGTATGTATGTATGTATGTATGTATGTATTTATTTATTTATTTATTTATTTATTTATTTATTTATTTATTTATTTATTTATTTATTTATTTATTTATTTATTTATTTATGTATGTATGTCATATTTATATAGTGTACATTGGAGGTGGTGACCCTTTGAGAACCTATACAATGCAATTTCATTTTAATGTATGCCGATTAGTGTACATTCAAAGCGACAATAAAGTTATTATTCTGTTCTGCTCTGCTCTGCTCTGCTCTGCTCTGCTCTGCTCTGCTCTGCTCTATTCTATTCTATTCTATTCTATTCTATTCTATTCTTATTCTATTCTTATTCTATTCTATTCTATTCTATTCTATTCTATTCTATTCCATTCCATTCCATTCCATAGTCTATTCCATTCCATTCCATTAAAGTTAAGAAATCTAAACAATAAGATCATGATTCCAGTCCCCCTCCTTCAACAATATCTTTCTAGAGAAGACAAAAGTTATACAATAAAATTATATACTTCCCCAGATGGGAAGTTCTTTGGAAAATTAGTTTCTTGTTCATCTCTTGCCAGATGTTAGATTTAGAGTTTGCCAGCTGGCTCAAATGCAGCCAAATATCAAAGGGCATCTAATATTATTTTAAAGACAAAGAACACTGGCTGGTTGTTAAAGGACTTTTGATAAGAACAGTTTTTGTGGCTAGGTTTTGAGAACTGGTACATTCATTGTGATTCAACTTATACCAGCTGAGATTTTATGAGGACTTATCCAGATGTTATAAAGATTCAGATATGTTTATTACCTACAGCAATGCTGGTTTTTCTTTTATGAGGGCATACGACTCACTCCAACTTAGGGAAACTACAGAATCTTACATTTACACTTATGTAAGACGTATGTGATGGAAGAAGAGTATTTTTGCTACTGAGCTTCAATACTGAAGATAAGTATTGCATGAAATTATGGCTCTTCCAGTATGAGAAGTCATTGTGGATCCATCCATTAACTGGATGTGGCTCAAATCAGTCCTTGAGTGCCGTTTCAAGATTCCTTATGAGGAAATAATAATAATAATAATAATAATAATAATAATAATAATAATAATAATAATAATAATAATAATAATAATAATAATAATAATAATAATAATAATAATAATAATAATAATAATAATAATACAATAATAACAACAACACCAACAACAACAACAAAATAACAACACCAACAAAAACAAAATAATAACAATAACAAGCTATTGTCAAGCCATTTTCAACAGCGCCTGAAGGCAGGACAAGAAGCAACGGATGGAACTAATCAAGGAGAGAAGCAACCTAGAACTAAGGAGAAACTTCCTGACAGTTAGAACAATTAACCAGTGGAACAAACCTGCCTCCAGAAGCGGTGAATTGCTCCAACACTGGAAGTTTTTAAGAAGAGACTGGACAGCCATTTGTCTGAAATGGTATAGGGTTACCTGCCTGAGCAGGGGGTTGGATTGATGACCTCCAAGGTCCCATTCCAACTTTATTTATATATTAATTATAACAATAACAATAATAACAACAACAACAACAACAACAACAACACAAAAAAACACAACAATAATAATAATAACAATAATAATAATAATAATAATATAAATAATAATAATAATAATAGTAAGAATAATAATAATAATAATAATAATAATAATGGAAAGGGAACCTGGAGGTCATCTAGTCCAACCCCCTTCTCAGGCAGGAAACCCTATACAATTTCAGACAATGGCTGTCAGTCTCTCTTAAAAACTTCCAGTGTTGTTTCTAAGGGTCAGGAAATTTTCCTTAGTTCTAGGTTGCCTTCTCTCTTGGCTAGTTCCATCCGTTGCTCTTGCCCTGCCTTCAGGTGCTTGTGGAGAATAGCTTGACTCCCTCTCTTTGTGGCAGCCCCTGAGATATTGGAACACTGCTATCATGTCCCCCTCGTCCTTTCTTCACTTAAACTAGACATACCAATTCCAGCAACCGTTCTTATAGCTTTAGCCTCCAGTCACTAATCATCTTTGTTGCTCTTCTCTGTACTCTTTCTAGAGTCTCAACGTCTTTTTTACATCGTGGTGACCAAAACTGGATGCAGTATTCCAAGTGTGGCCTTACCAAGGCATTGTAAAGTGGTATTAACATTGTTTCCCAGCCTTTAAGATTCAAGGTATACCAAATACCAGAAATCCAAAACCAACCTGGCTATATATTGTGGCCTTGCGTGCCCTCAACAGTTATTCCCAAGCACCAACAAAAATTGCATTAAGATTATTATTGAACAACATTCACACTGATACATTTTTTTAGGGTTGGCACTGACAACTATAGCTAAGATTTCATCGCCAATTTGATGGTGGGATTCACATTTTGCAACAATCGTAGTCTTGATTCATTGGCTGAATAAACTCAATAGGATGAGGTCACATAACACGGCGAGCCCATATGAAATGAACTACATTACAACTTTACATGATATACAGTCCTAATATGAAAAACTGTTACATATAACTGAAGTGGTGGCAAATTCCTTCATCTGTTACCTCTTGATACTATACAACAATTACCATATCAGTATTCCAGTATTCTCATTCTGGGATCAACCTTTTCTTTAAAAAAAAAAAAAAAAATGGCCAAGGCAACTTCTGAAAACAAAGGTCTCTAATGGAGAAACTCTGAGAAACTCACCAACCCATCCATAGAAAGGATAGTTATTAAAGGCAATGCAATATTGTGCTTTTATCAGGCACAGTGATAAAAACCCTCTGCTAATTTTTCAACACCAAATTCATATTCAGAAAAATAATTCAAAGTATCATCGCTCGACACCATTAAGAAATGGAGGTCAAATCTGCCAAGTTGGGGAAGGAGGAGGGAATGCTTTTAGTGGCCACACAAAAGAGAAAATGGGATCGGATCATTAGAGAGTGCAGTGACGTTATTTAAATGTCTTTGTTAATCAGGCTCCTGACAGAAGGAATTATACTTGGAGAATGTGTTCCTCAGAGCCTTCTCAGCATGGGCCAAATCTATTTAATACTCTAAATATGCTGACTGATAATGAACTTATGGTACACATCTTCATACTAGTTTTCCTTTTTTTTCTTTCTCTTTTTGAACTTGACATCATCCCATACAGTAATTTAAGCTTTCAGGTCTTGAAAAGACAGGAGATTCAGTATAAATACTAAGCTCCTTTCAAGCTTTGTTTTATTTGTAAGTATGCTTATTGGCAACCCGTAAGCCAAGATCCTTTTGCTTGCTTTTAGAGGCCCCCTCTTGAAAACTTTGAGCTAGGAAACCAAATGAATGTAAAACCTTGAGAAAATAAGTGAGCCATTGGGTGGGGTGGACTTTGAAAAAGATTACAGGTTGTCCTCGAGTTACAACCACAATTGAGCCCAAAATTTATGTTGAGAATGAAACATTTATTAAGTGAGTTTTGCCCCATTTTATGACTTTTCTTGCCACAGTTGTTAAGTGAATCACTGCAGTTGTTAAGTTCAAAACACAGTGGTTAAGTGAATCTGGCTTCCCCATCGACTTTGCTTGTCAGAAGGTTGCAAAAGCTGATCACAGGACACTGCAACAGTCATAAACATGAATCAGTTGCTAAGCATCTGAATTTTGATGGGGAATGCTGCAACGGTTGTAAGTGTGAAAAGTGTGAAAAACATTTTTCAGTGCCATTCAGTAACTTTGAATGTCACTAAATGAACTGTTGTAAGTCGAGGACTACCTATATTCAATCCTGAGAAACAGGAAAGTGTGAGAAAGAAACTCAAAATAACCTCACCTTGATTTTGTTAAGTATAAGAGGGGACCATGAAAAACTTGGTTGGGTTTTCAATGTTCTGTTATTCTATCAAACTAAAATAAAGAACAGTCCTGACACCACTACCATATCTATTTCTTGACCTGGATTATCTTGAAGAACTAATGGAAACATGTGAACATGATATTATGATTTAAAACAAAGCTTCACAAATTTTTCTTTCAAACTCAAGTCATGCTCATATTTCTTATATGACCTCACTCATTTTATGGCCCTTGAATACTCCAAAGGTTTACCATCCCTGAACTAAAGAACTTGTAACTCTTATTTTAAAAAAATCAAAGTCTTCTTAATTTAAAAGAAAATTCAGAATATCAATATTCAATTCCATATTAGAATATAAAAGTTCTGATTCTTCGTTCAACAAATTACAGAAGTATAACATACAGAAGAGTGAAAGCAAACTAAAAGGCAAGATCCAATTCATTCCAGAATGGATTTATATTTTGCATTAATCCTGGTTTGTTTCACCATGCTTACTGATATAAATTACATGGTTTGAGTTCACACAAGATAAGCCCCAAACTGTACATTATAAGCTACAATGCTTGGTTATACATAGAACATTAAATACAAATAAAAGAAAATTATATTATGGCTTAGCCTTAGTACAATCCATGAGCTCAGCCACAGACTTAAGCAAAACTGCCTGAAACAGCAGATTTTAGGGCTATTTCTTCAAAAACAGCTCTGCTCTTTGGGGATGTGAGTGCAATGTCATGAAGCAAGCAGAAAAGGATCAGCATTTCTTTGTTAGTGTGGTCTTCTTTCCTAGCTCAACATGGCTGAACAAGCCACTGCTGAAACATAGTGTATTGGCTTAAGTGTGCTGGAAAGTGATCTTACTCTGCTTTGCAAAATGCAATCTTGAGCATATTTACCTGGAAAAAGGCTCTTGTTTGCAACAATGGGAATATCTGTTGCTCCGGTGTAGAATGAGGGTGAAGGTTCGTTCTCTGAGCTTGTGGGTTGCTTTCCGGACATTTCGTTACCAGTCTAGGTAACATCTTCAACAGAGTTTAGGGGATGTCAGTGTCAGTGTTCTGTTTATAAGGGCTTTAAGTGTGGGTGTGTCAAGTGAGGGTCTTGTGATGGGTCAGGTGTGAATCATCAGTGAGAGGCTTGTGATGGGTCTTGTGATGGGGAGGTGGCATCAGGTCAGGGTCATTGGGAGGTGAACTGCTGGTGGGGGGAGTGGGGCTTGCCTGGGTTGGTTGAGGATCGTGTTGTCTCTGGTTGGCTGTGCAGTTGATTTGGATTCTGGGGGATTCATAGGCTGGTTGTAGGTTGATGTGTCTGTTGATAGAATTGCTTGTGGAGTGCCAGACTTTGATGAACTCACGAGCGTGATGGGTGGTAGTGTGGCCGATGATTTTAGTGTTGCTCCAATCGAACTGGTGTTGTTTGGTATTGCTGTTGTTCTGTCCTCGCCTACGTGAATCCTTATTAACTCACAAGGAGAAACCCCTCTTCCAACAAGTAGGAAAAACAAACCCCTTTTTTTATTATTTACAGACCTGCAAAATATCCAAAGGCAAAGGCCAAACAAACATGATTAAATGAAACTTTATTCTTTCTCAAACGGAAAATTGTTCCAAAGGCACAGGCAAACAAAACACGATTCAATGAAACTTGATTCCTTCACAAACGGTTGCCTTCAGCAACCAGCACCTCCCACACCTTCCCTTTTTATTATGTAGCCCCAAAGGCATGGCTTCCTAATGCCTTCTCCTCTGCCTTTGGAGCCGTCCCATTGCCTTCCTCTGTCCAACTCTCGTTGCCTGTCGGCATTTGCGAGCATCTATGATGTCTTCCAGCTGTGAGTCCTCAGAGTCTGACTCAGCTTCCCAGCACAGCTGTGTCTCAGCCTGAGCACAAGTGGAGGGGCCAGGCTCCTCGTCAGATTGTAAGTCTTGGAGCTCATCAGAGCCTTCCTCTGATGGCACTCCAGGCCCCTCCTCCTCCTCCTCTGATTCCCCAGACTCAGCTGCCAGATCCACTGGCTGGCCAGGAATCACAACAGGTGTGGGTAGAGATTAAGGATTTGGGATCATGGTGTTTGATTGCCAGCCGGTTTTCGAGGATCCTGGTTTTTAATTGAGGTGATGTTTGACCCACATAGAATTGGTTGTAATTGATTTTGTAGATCATATTGTTACATAATTGTTATATTGTTATATTGTATACAGATTATATTGTTTTATTGTTTCTTTCATCCTTCTGTATATTGTCTTTGGTTCTGGATAATTCCTGGTAGAGTGTGGTTATGGGTTTGTGGGCTATTGCTATTCCTAGAGATTGGAGAATTCTGGCTGTCATTTCCAACACCCCTTTTGTGTATGGTAGGGTTAGTTTTTGTGTGGTGGTCGGCTGTGTACTATGTTGTGGTATAGGTGCTGTGTGTCGGAATACAAAGTTTTTTGGATAGCCATTGTGGAGAAAGATGTCAAACAGCCATTTCTCTTCTGCTTTGCTTAGTGTTGTGGTGCTGCACTGTGTCCTGGCCCTTTTGAAGAGAGTCTGGACACAGCTTCTTTTGTGTGCAGTGTGGTGGTTGCTTGTGAAGCTGAGGATCTGGTCCATGTGCGTAGGTTTGCGGTAGATGCTGGTTTCCAGTTCTCTGTTGTCCCGTCTCCTTATGTCGATGTCGAAGAATGGGAGTCTGTTGTCTGTTTCCTCTTCGTATGTAAACTTGTTTCAATAGGACATAATGCTCAAAATATTTTTAGGGCTATTCTGTAATATAGGGGTGTAAAACTTGATTTCATCAGCATTGTGGTTGCCCTCGGGGGGCCGGGTGATAGAGAGTGGGTGGATGTGGCTGACAGGATGGGCATGGCTGGGTGGACATGGCTGGCTTGATGTTGCTTGCATCGGGGTGCCTGTGGGGGGGGATAGGACTATAGGGGGATCCAGAGGTCTCCAGTAGAGGGGGATGGCAGTGGCAGGTGATGGGGCCTTGTCCACAAGAGGAGCTTTGCTGTCCCTCTCAGGCCATGCAGGGGGTCCCTGGACGGTGGCACAGGCTTCCCGGAGTCCTGGGTGGTGGAGAAACCAGGCACCTAGCCCAGCCCAGCCCTTGAGCTGCCTTGCCATGGCCCCACTGTATGTCTTTGCTTGCCAGCGCCTGCCATGACTGGTATGGCATGGGCATTGGCTGGGCGGCGCATCTAGTGGGCCGGATTTTGTGCTGTCCCCCCACACCTCTGCCTTCACCTGCCACTTGGAGGATGAGCCCAGCAGCTAATGCACTTTGACCCACCTGCTGTGCACAGGTTATGAGATCCCGAGTACTCTGGCTGGGGGGCAGCTGAGGGGCCAGAGGGCTGCAGCTGCTGCCAGGCATTGCCAGCCCTCATGCGCTTGCCACCTCCTGTGCATGCACCCGGGGGGGGGTGTCCAGCCAAGCTGGGGTGGGCTGGGTGGCAAGAGTGGGTCCCTTGCCGTCTCTGGGGCAGCCCTGTGGGCCTTGAGTTTGACATGTGTGCTCTAATACAATTAATGTAATACAATTGATGCAGTCATTATCACTCAATAAAAAATAAATAATGGGGCAGTCAGTAGATACAAAAAAGTATTTCTCCATGCAGAATTATGAAACAGAATCTGCTATCAAAAGATGTGGTGCTGGCTACCATTGTGAACAGATTTGAAATCTGAGAAATTCATGAGGCTAGAAAGCTGATTTTCCTCTGTCTTCAATCTTTTGCTAAACAAGAGATTTGGGTCCTCCATGAAACCTCCCCCTAAAAAGGCCCTATGGCTTCTTTATCCTTTTGTGTACTTGACTAAACATAGTAATAAACAATGTACAGTTCAAAAACATTAGAAGACATGGATGCCAGATACTTAAGTTTAAGTACCTTCCTCTTTTTGTCCGGGGGGACGGGGAGGGAGGGAATCATGCAAAAAGGGTGCTGAAACATTCCTAGGATTGGTTAGTTGCATGATTCAAATGGGCTGATAGGATATTTTAGCAAATTGGCTTTTTTGATATCTAACAAATATAGAAGCATCACTAGATCTTCTCCATATTTTTTCTGACGCATCACTGAATTATCTCTACAATTTTGCTATGACCTTGCCATAACATTGCAACCCATAATGGTGGTTGTAAGTCTGAGGTTTTTCAGACAACAAAGTTCTCCCCTTCTGGACCTCACTTAATATTCCACCATACTGATACACCTTCATTTTTACTGATTCTGCAATGCATTGCAAACTAAGAAGAATCAAAGCATCCACTCTGAGATGTCACACTCTTACAAAACAAAAATCCACTCTTTATCTCCATTCCTAAGGAAAATAAAATAATTTGCTTTCTTGGTTCCACTTTGTTATTTTAGGCTTTGTGCGTTGGTCTACAGTGAGTCCCATGAAGATTAACTGGAAAAGCATCAAGCTACTTTTCCTCTTGAAATATCTTAAGTTCAAGAGCTAGGAGACACAAAGAGGCAGGAGTTCCTGCAAATATGATAATGGAGTGAAAATTTCAGAAAACTGCAGCATTTAAAAAATATGCACTCTTTTTCAACTTTTCCCCGGCTGAGCAAGAAATAAATACACTTAGCTCACAAATGCTGCCTACTCTATGGATCCTAGAGATCCAGAGCTCTCCAGCATTTTCAGGAAAGTATATATTACCCACTGACATGCTGGAATATGAGTGCTCCGTATACATTCTTTGCAATTTTTTGCCATGTCTTACCATGCCATACCAGAGCAGCTGAACGTATCATGCAAAACTACACCAAAAATAATGATAAAATAGAACAATAAATTATCTGCCAAAGCCAACTCTAACTTCTAGATAGGAGCTAAAACAAGGAAGCTCAAACTGGGAAAGCTGAGCAATGTTTTCAGGGCAGGAGAAACTTTTAGCAGATTAAAGTAGGAGAATAAACAATGAAATCCTATTCCCCCATCCCAGCCTGATTTTCTGGCTTGCTTGTGTTTTTGCAATTTGTTTTCCCCTTCCAAGGCTGATTTCTCTGCAGAAATGATGTAGCACAGAATTAGAGGCCATTTCCTATTCAATGCCTGTGTGGCCCGGTGACATGTTGACAGGTGCTGTACATAATTTGATGTGTATTTGGGAAGACACAATAAATATGAGCTGAAAAGGTCATGTCTCACCCAGGTATCTTTGGCTGTTCAGGCCACATCACCCTTAAAATGTCGCTTGGAAAGAGAACTAGTACACAGACACTCTTTTGATTCCTGAAGAACAGAGTTTCGGGAAAACAGTTTAATGCCTTGTTAAGGATTTCTGCTAGGAAAGAATTGTTGTTTTGTTATGCAGGCACCCAAAGGGGCAGTCATCTTGCTGTGAGGAAGACACTAGCTCTGACTATTCTGTTTGAAATAAAGATATCTAGGAAACATGCAGTTGTTTTTTGTTCTCTTCAAAAGAATTATAAAATAAAATTTGGATTACCAGAAAGGTGCCATAATCTAGCCCTGCTGCTTAAACTACATTTCATACTTTTTAGGATCAATATTATATTTCTCATTAGCATAATAAGAGAGCACTCATGTACCAAATATGAAAAGAGGATTACAGGTTAAAGATTCCTAAAAGAGTAGTACAACTCCATATATTGTTTACTCAACCCAATCATGCATGTAAACATTTGATTCCTTAGTATAGAATATTTAATCTAATTACTGCTAAATCCTAAAATGATTTTAAATGTCATGTGCCAAGGCCTTCAGTTTTATGGATTATCCTGAAATAGTGCCTTGCAAAGAATGTTATGCTAAAAGCCCGTGAAATTATCACCTCACATTGTTTTAGTTCTGTTCTATTTTCTAATGTCTGCATGTTTCATAGAAATGTTCTGTAAATTTATTAGATTTTTTTATAAACCTAAGATGTAGACTTGCCATGTTCCCACCTTGTAAAATTATAGGTGATCCTCAACGTACAGCCACATATGGGACCAGAATTTCCATTGCTTTGTTTAGCAAGTCATACCCAATTTTATAACCTTTCTCGCCATGGTTGTTCATTGAATCATATGATCGTTAAGCAAATCTGGCTTCCCCATTGACTTGTTGGCTGGGAAAATTGCAAATGGCGATCACATAATCTCATCACGCAATCATTGTGAATACATGCCGGATGGCCAAGTGCCCAAATTTTAATCAGGTGACTGCAGGATGCTGCAGTGTTTGTAAATGGAAGGCGTGGTTGTAAATCACCTTTTTCAATGCTATTATAATTCTGAACAGTTGCTAAATGAATGGCTATAAGTCGAGGACTACTGGTAATAGCATGCTAAATATTTGCTCCATTCTTAACAAACCTTTCTCCAAATTGCCTGATCTGCAATTTCCTCCCCTTTCACTTGAAATTTTTGTATTCATAATAATGAAGAATCTCCAAACTAGAGTCGCCTATAGTGTGATGGGTGGTACATAAATTTAGTAAATAAAAAATAAATGTTTCCCCTCTTTTTCAAGCAGTGAAGGCCACAATACTCTGACTGCTATGAGTCTATGTGCAACTTAATTTATATTGACCTTTGTTGTCTCATACTCTTATTTGGAGTCCCTGACTTCTGGGGGGTGGGGGGGAAACATAAGTACTGAGGCATGTTTCTGAGCATATTTTCTTCTAGAATTAATCATTTATTTATTTATTAAAGTTTTGTCCCATCTTTACTACCTTATAAGTAACTCAAGGCAACAAACTTACCTAGTACTCCTTCCTCCTTCTCTTCTCCCCATCAATAGTCTTGTGATGTGGCTTAGGCTAAGGGGAAGTAACTGACCCAAAGTCACCCAGCCAGCTTTCATACTGAAAGCAGGAGTAGAACTCACAGTCTCCTGGCTTCTAGCCAGTACCTTAACCACTACACCACACTGGCTCACATAATACATTTTTTGTGTGTGTTTGGGGCTTTATCCAAATTATTCCCATACTTCCTGGCTGGACTCCAATTATTATTAAGGCAACCTGGAAGTTTAGGGAACTTCTGTTCTAATATATTTGGAGAGAGCTATCCTGAGAATGGTTCTAATAAGGCATCCTAATAACCATCAGCTGCAAAGCTGCTTAATCAAAATGAAAAAATATAGTTCTTTCTCTAAAGCACGAGTCTACAAACTTCAAAAATTTGTGTTTTAAGTAATTCACTAAGAACCAGACCATTAAGTTTTAGTTGCTCAGCCAAAAAGTCTAATAAGCACCACAAAGGAGGGCCATCTGTTTTTTCATGTTTCTCTGCATTTGTTTATTTTATTTATTAAACAAATTTGTTGTTGAATCAGTAATCCTATATTCACAGACTTTAGTGCTCTTGCTAATAGCAGGAAAGATTTTTTATTGTTGTTTAGACTATAAAGATGCTTCATTTCTACAGATAATTCCACACAGAATTATCAATTTTATCTAGGATTTCCATGAACTTTTTTAAACCTTTCTCCTTATCCACCAAACAGTTTCCCTGATATGATAGTTCAGCCCAATTCATGCGTGGATGCATTGCTCAATTCTTCTATCTACAAGTTCTGCTTTACAAAATTTTATAGAACAGTCAATGCAGGAACCTACAATATTAATTCACTATCAGTTATCTCATTCGTCTTGCTGATGCTTAGCTTTTAAGTGTGCTTTTATTCTTTTTTAATAATCCCCCAATACTTGCAGCAAATTAGCCTTCAGACTAATTCAAGTGTCCTTTCGTTTACCTTAATCAATATTTGCTACTAATATTGTAAGGTCCCCGGCCCTTACTTAAATTTGAGTTACCATTAAAAGTCTAATCAAGAAGGAGTCAAGCTATTCTCCAAGGCGCCTGAGGGCAGGACAAGAAGTAATGGATGGAAACTAGTCAAGGAGAGAAGCAACCTAGAACTAAGGAGAAACTTCCTGACAGTTAGAATTAACCAGTGGAACAACCTGCCTCCAGAAGCAGTGAATGCTCCAACACTGGAAGTTTTTAAGAAGAGACTGGGCAGCCATTTGTCCGAAATGGTATAGGGTTTCCTGCCTGAGCAGGGGGTTGGACTTGATGACCTCCAAGGTTCCTTCCAACTTTATTATTATTATTATTATTATTATTATTATTATTATTATTATTATTATTATTATTATTATTATTATTATTATTATTATTATTATTATTATTATTATTATTATTATTATTATTATTATTATTATTATAACTCAAACAGAGGCTTCTTGAGGAAACAGCACTTCATTTTTGATCGAAATAAGTCCTGGGTGGGAACACAATCTGAACACTGGCAGTGTTGCATTCAGAAGTGCCACACCCTAGAAGTTAGTAGCATTGCTTTATAAACTTTGTTAGCCAATGAAAATCAGACAACAGAGCCATTACATCATAAGGAAGACATCAATCATTCCTGTACACTCCCTTATTCCCTCCTTCAGTACATCCCATTCATGTACATGTTTCCCACACTTGCATGAATTTTGTTTCCTGATGCAAACACTGATTACAAAAGCAAGATAGCAATAGTTACGCTAAACAATTTCTTTTTGTTCCTGTTACAGAACTCTTCAATATGATGCAGAAATTGGATTTTAGAATATATATATATAATCAGAAACTATTACAAATCAATTATATTGCTTTCTCTTTTTTCAATTCAAATAACAATGCTGCCTCTTTGCTATCATACTCAAGTAGTCTAAACTATATAACCTCTACAGTTTGAGATACAGAGATAAAGATAAGAATTGAAATATTCATTTTATACTGAAAAGCTATAAACTACAGGTTTTCCATAGGACATTATTTGAATCTGGATCTCCATTTCTTTTTTTAAAAAATCACTATAATAGTTCCTACATTGAAAAAATTCTTGGCCTTGAACTTTTTGCTCAAATATTTTTAATAGTCAGCTTAAATTTACATAGAATATAGTGAAAGTGTTTGGCATATTTGTCTAATATTCCCATTAAGGTTCATTAGTGTTTTTTTATATAAGACCATGTAATGCTTCATAGCTGAACCCAATATTGCACTTTGGAGCACATGTAGTCCTGAGAAAAGATATGGCTGCTTTAAAGAGTTGCAGACTTCTGCTACCACATACCCTCACAAGCTCCACAATTCCATGTTCATACACACTATTTAGTTATTCAGTAAATAATATTTTTGTGTAAAATATTTTTGTGTAAAATAACACACGTTATTTCCTACTTAATAGAAATGACTTTTTTTATCAAAAGGTGTAGACAGAGAAAAGTTTGTATCCTTGCTAAAAATAGTTCTGTCCACCATCCATATCATTCCAGGCTGGGTTGTATCAACTATTTCTTAACAGGAAATAAATATGTAAAATGTGACATCAATTATTAAAGTTTCAATTACAGCACACACACAAAAAAAGGCAGGAGAAGCCATGCACAGCAGAAATGACTAATTTGAAAAGGGAATAAAGGATATCTGCCCAGATAAAGTGAAAGGCATTTCATTTCTGGAGAATTTATTCATATATGAACAAAAGAGAAGCTGGAATCCATGTATGATAACATCTTTCTGCTTTCTCTTTCAAGACAAAGGTTTGGTGACAGGGATGTTTTCATATTCAGATCCTTCTATTATTAGTTTTTTCTTATTCCTTCTATTTGTGTTTGACATTGCATCAAGTTACGATTCTTACATTCTACCCCCAGTCATATTTAGCTTGTGTGTGTGTGTCTGTGTCTGTGTCTTTGTGTCTGTGTCTTTGTCTAGGTATAGAAAGATGTATATATTTTTCAAACCTATGTGGATATAAACAGGACTGACTATACCACACTTTTCTTTACACAACGATAAAATACACAAATGAGCTTTGAAGAAATCTCACATGTACATTGTTTTTATTCATTTTTTTTACAATTCAATTTACACCTCATTTGGAACTTTTCATTGTTTAATATTTTGCTCTCTTTCTGAATTCAGGAACATTTTAATGACTATCAATGGAGTTATTCTGAAATAGCACATAAAATTAACTAATACAAGTAACTGTTGCTTTTTAACTCCTAAACAAAAAAGATGAAAATAAACATTTTGAATCACTCTCATTTGGGTTAAAGATTGCTAAAACAGATTTCTTCTCTACTAATTCAATTACATTACAACCTAGTATATTTTGTAAACAAAAAATAATGAGCTTGAAAATGTTAGATCTGGGAACCACCAATACATTATAAAACATATATATGTGTGTGGTATATCAAAAAACGTCCTGGAAAAATGGCTAAACTGCAATTCTCAAAAGATGTTGGGAATATATGACCTACAAAGTAAACAAGGGATCAGTCATGGATATTTGTCTGTGTTTGTGTGCCCGAAAGCTCAATTTCTTTGTACAGGACTTGTTTTCTAACCAAAGAAAGCTGCTGGACAAATAGCAGTCTGGAAAGAGGAAAGGATTTGGGGATATTTTAGAATTTGTTTAACCTTGTTTTAAACAATGATTACATAGGATTCTCTCTACTTCAAATCAGATCTTTCTGTAATTCCTTAAAGAAGCTATTTATTGTTTCCCAGGACCACACAGCTATCCTTCATAGCTTGAATACTATCCTGAAAAAAACTTAAGACTTGCAAACACGTGCTCACTTACATACCCATAAATGTTCCAGTGCACCTTTTAGCTTTTGAATCCAAATTGCTATATAGCCCTCATGCTTATTGGAGGCTCAATCAACTGTTTTATTTCTACATTTGTCTAAAAAAATAATAATTTAATAACTTACTCTAAGACTTGAAGATTATATGATCTTGAGAGATTCTGTGGGCTGTAATAAATGAGGATGAGGTGTTGTTTGCCTACCTTTAATATA
Source organism: Azemiops feae (assembly GCA_023970755.1). Classification (NCBI taxonomy): domain Eukaryota; kingdom Metazoa; phylum Chordata; class Lepidosauria; order Squamata; family Viperidae; genus Azemiops; species Azemiops feae. Next base: position 319,341 of record JALGBA010003870.1, on the reverse strand, counting down.
AGACACAGAAGCATGCCAGGAAATTGTAGAAGGATTAAGAAATGGCCTGTCACTCGTATTTGTTTTTTCTTCTAGCACAGACTTCTCAATTAATATGCACCACTGTTCTGCCACACAGCCCCCCCCCCCACACCTTGCTTTGTCCCATCTGTTTTTAGAAATTGACTAAATACCTGGAATACTTTGATATAATAACTGGAATGACCATTAGCTGATCCAAATTATTTAAGAGAGGCTAAATCCTGACTCAGAAAAGCCATCTGCAAACCATTCTGTGGCCAAATTCTGCTTCCAAAATGAAAGAGGTCTTTACTATAAAGACTAGTGCTGGAAAATATCCATTATAACAAAAATGTAGTCCATTACAATTCATAGTGAGCTCTGCGTACAGCTTCCTAATCTTCCGAGATCTAATGTTCCAGTTCACTTCAAAGCCATTAATGCATACTCAATATCTCTTTATCCAGAGATGTTTTGTAATCTACTGGTTTAAAAAAGAATTGGAAATAGTAACTTTGGGAAGATTTTGCAACTTATTAGTGGTCTTTTAACAAGAGCAAAATCTTTAAGCAGCAAAATTCTTGCCTTGGGGTTAAAATAGCTCACAGACTCTGCTAGCAATGAAGATATTTCTTGGCAAGTTCCAGAAGCAATTTTTTAAAATGAAAATTCAGTATGGTTCTTCGTAAATGTAGGTCTGCAGAATTCCTCATATGAGTAAGAGCTTGATAACAAACTGAGGTCAAATAGAGTTCTAAAGTTATACAAAATTCCAAATATACATTGTCATTATCAATAAAGAATTGTGGGAGAAAAATAAAGCAATAAAGCATGACATGAACATCTGCTCTTCTCTCTTTAGAAGTGAGGGCTGGATATAGCAAGGTAAACAAATCAAAGGGTCTATGGCCTGACAAGTTATTTTGTAAACACTGACCTAGTGCCATCAAAAGAGCAACCTGAGAAACAGATAACAAAACAGTTCCTTACAATAGAAGAGCAAGAGAAAAAAACTAAATACACCTTAGAAATATACATACAAACATACACACACATACACACATTCTCAACTTATAATAATTTTTTTAATAACAAAGTTATGATGACATTGGAAAAAGTGACTTAAGTCTTTACACTCATGACCATTGCAGCATTCCCATTGTCTCTTAACAATTGGCAGATATTTATGATGGTTGCAGCACCCTGGGGTCACATGATCACCGCGACCTTCCCAGCTTGCTTCTGACTAGCAAAATCAATGGGAGAAACAGGATTTTTTTAACAGCTGCATGGTTCACTTAAATACCAGGTCAAAAGAGGTAGTAAAATCAGGCACAACTCACTTAACAACTGCATCAGTTAACAATGGAAATTCTTAACCCTATTGTAGTTGTAAGCCAAGGGCTATTGATAGAAAGAACCAGATTCACAGACTTTATAGAAACTGACCTTCATGGCAGTTAGGATTGCTTGGTATCTTAGAAAAATCCCTCCAAATTTCATTCCTGAATGTTCTGATAAGCTTGCAGATGTACCTGTACTTCTAGAAAGGATTTATTGCTACTCCTAGAAAATAAATCCTAAATACTGTAAACATTGGCTTGATTGAGACATAATGCCAAGCCATGATGTGGTTTCTTTGGTTTTGCTTACTGTGGCATGAAAATTGTGCTAGTTTGGCTTGATCAGCAAACCACAGTTACAAATCTTAGTATTAAGTTTTAATTAGGTAATGGTTTGTTATAGTTGAGACCAGAAAACTTAATTTCAAGTGAAAGTACATTAATACAATGAATATCCCACAATTAATTAATTAATAATTGCAGGAACTAGATATTTCTAGTCTAACAAAGAAAAGCACTAGGGGTGGTATGATAGAAGTCTTCCAGTACTTGAGGGACTGTCACAGAGAAAAGGGGGTCAATCTATTCTCTAAATTAGCATCTGTGGGCAGGACAAGAAGTAACAGGTGGAAGATTATTCAAGATGCAACCTACAATTAATGATAATTTTTCTAACAGAGAGAACAATAAATCACTGGGATGGCGTGAGTACTTCTTCACTGGAGGTTTTCAAGAAGAGGTTGAACAACCATTTCTTCAGAATGGTATAAGATCTCCTGCTCAAGCAGAGGATTGGACTAAAAAACCTCCAAGATCCCTTCCAACCCAACCTAACCCAACCCAAAGATCCTTCCATTCCCCTCCAATCAGTTAGAACTGAAGAAGCTTCTTGGATGAGAAGCAAAACATTTTCAAAGAAAAAAAAGCTAAGAAAATCCAGCTGCCTTTTGGAAAAAGCACCTTTGGGACAACATAGCTCATTTACTATGTGATATATGTGACCTGCATGATTTGAGAATCTCCATAGATACCTGTTATTCTATGTTCTATGTTCCTGTTTCAATGCAGTTAAGCACAACTATTGGATACCTTACTCTCTAAAGCTTGAAGACTGCTTGTATTTTCTATAGAACAATACTCAAGTAATTCAGAGCAAATTCTCAAAGGAAAATCATGATTGTCCACTTCTTCTTGCATATCTTTACAAGTAACCTAGCCTCACATCAAGATTACATTTGCTGAAGACCAATTCATTTTCCAAGCTCTTAAAAGGTCATTCAATACTTAGTTAGGTTTAAACTAATGATTCAAGCTCAATAGCTGAAAATTAACATTTCTACATCATGATGTATTCTAATTACAAGACATAAAAATGTACATTAACAGGACAATCATAAATGCCACAATGCAAATATATCACATAGTAAATGAGCTAATTAGTACATAATTACTATCTATTACCAATTGCTATAATGGGTATGGGGAATGGTATTTTCTAGAATGAAATACTTTGTTTATTCTGACTCTACACTTTATTTCCATTATTTGCTCATATAATTCAGGTGGGGATAACTGGGTATTTTCAAAAAATGTATTTAATTGTATATATTTATATTTATTTATTATTATTAATTAATAAATATAAATATATACAATTAAATACATTTTAGTATTTTAGTATTTAGTATCTTAGTGAGTTAGGTGATAAATTAATTTAACAAATAAATATTGTTTATTTGTTAAATTAATTTGCCACCTAACTCACTGTAGGGCTTCTCTAGGTGCCTTACAACAATAAAAGGGAAGAAATGAAAACAGTGTAAACAGAGGTAAAATAATAGAACAATGAAATAAATAACAAAAAAGGAACATAATGAGAATATATCTATATGATAACCAAAAAGATTTAGCTGGAAGAGGTTAGAAGATCATTAAACTGCCCAGTCTCTGATAATATTATATAGATCTACTTATTCTATTCCATCAAATGTTCTGCTATTTTTAAATAAGAAAGAAAATATTAATTCCATTTAAATATTTCATTTTAGAAGTGTCTAGGTGATGACTTTTCCAATAAACATTTTCTGCACAAAACTTTTCCTTCATGTACACATCATTCAGCAATTAGATATAATATATATTTTAGTTATATATAAAATATATTTTATATATTTATTATTTTTATTGGTTGGAAACATGCGGAAGAGGCCTTCAGGCTGCAGTGGATAGACAATGGCTAAAATGATGAAGATGATGCTGATGATGATATATTTTACCTGTATGCTATTTTGTGTAGGGAACAAACAGGGATCAGTTATTATTTGTTCCCTCTGTTCTGCACCACCAGAAATACCCAACATACTTATTCCTCATTGTTTCATTGCATCATCTTTTTTCCCACAGGTGAAAAGTCCCAGCAAATAAGATGAGCAAGAATAACCAAAATATATAATTGTGTTGTTTTAGAAAAAGCTTCGTTCAATACTGAACTTATGAAAATCATCATTAGAACTAAATACTATTGTTCAACTGCTTATCAGTTTGGATGTCTGGGTAAGTTGATTTTGTTTAAATACATAATTGGTTTAGATCCATAGTTTAATTTCTGTTCCCATATAATTACTTCAGACCCAGTTCTTTTTTAGCATCTGATGAAAGTTCTATTACAAATATGTGAAAAACCTTTTCCTTTATTCATATTGTTTCTAAAGGTGAAACACACTAGTTTGTACAGCATTTCTTCATAAATTTTGCCTTTTGGAATATTTCATCTTCAAAGTCTTGTCTAGTTATTATTCCATCTGCCTTCAATTTATCATGTCTTAAATATAACAAATCAAATATATTATAACCAACAATATAGAGCCAGTGTGGTGCCGAACTTAAATCTCCATTAGCCATTAGGTCAGCCACTGACTTGAGGTCAATGAGTTCTTCTCAGCCCAATTTATTGCACAGGGTCATTATGAAAATAAAGCTGGAAGGTACCACATACATCATATATGAGCTCCTGTGAGGAGGGCAGGAAATACACACAGCATAATGTATGAATAATATACACTGAGTACATTTCATTGCAGATATAATTTAGATTTGTACATTATATTTGTCTGTGAGGTATGCAACAGGATGGTGCATTAAGCATCTTCCTACCTGTTATATGATTTCCAGATATACAAGCTGAACTTGACAGGTAATAAGTTCTAACAAATAATGCACATATATCATTTCTCAAGTTGTGGATGGGAGTGAGAAAGAAACTTGAAACAGAGTTTATGATCTGGCAGAAAAGGAAAGTTGGTTTGAAAAAGTTTTGGGGGAAGAAGAAAATGACTAGTTATCTCAAAATCTTAAGTTTAGATACTTCTAGCTGTCAACGATTTGACTGTTCTGGAATGATCCAAAACCCACCTAGAGGTCCAAGGTGAAGAGGAAGATAATTAAAAAAACCGAAGTGACATGGAATCAGGTCTATTTGACACAGAGTTGAAGGAGAAGAGGATCAGAAGAAGGCCAGAATTGTGTTGGCCTGAGAGATTGCCAAACAAAGGTCTCTAGTAATGAACTATTAAGAAGCAAGAAGATTTAAAGATAGCTACACCCAAATCTTACTGTAAGTTCAGCATGCTGACAATAGCAAACACTTTATTTTTGCAGACAAGGAGCTAGTTAATTGCTGAATAGTATGAGCAATTGCCATCATAAAGATTTTACTGCTTTCTACTGCCTACCAAACTCTTTTATACAGTAGATGCTACTAAAGGGAGTTAAAGGGAGTTGGGAGGGAGACCTGCTTAAGTTACATGATTAGCTTGGCATGACTAAAAGAGAAACCAAGATTTTCCTGTCTATATTAAAAATAAAGTTTACAAAATGTACTTTACAAATTGGAGTTGGTCTAGTCTAGTTGGATCCCGACAAATCCCCCAACATAAGTTGTTACAGGTATAAGTAGCCTATAGATAGTAGGTTGCAAAGCCCCTTTTCTGCATCTGTGGCTCAAGGAGCATTTTAAAATGAGGCTGACAAAATTCAACAAGTTACAAATTTCAGCAGTATTGTATGATTTTTTTAAAAAAAATTTGTAGGGAATACAAAAGTTTCATTAGGTTTCATGCATCTATTTTGAGATAACTAAGCTTCCTTCATCTATTTTGAGTCAAGAAAAAATCAATTCCCCCCAAAATGGGTCAAAGATGATATATATTTGCCACACCTCTCATTGTCCTCAACAAACAATTGTCCCTGACTACAGATGTGCTGCTGAGCTATAGGGGTAAACACACAGTTCTATATTTGTATGTTAATATGTGACTTGACCCTTTCCTGACTCCATCATAAACTTGAGTTCAGAAACTCAAGTCCTCCTTCAGTTGCTGACAGCTCTCTTAAGAAAAGAACTGTCATCTTTGTTTTTTGTTTTTCTCCTTCACACAAACAATCAGCCATCTTTATTCAGTCCTAAGTCATTCTCAACTTCAAATGCTGTTTATGTACAGTAACAAATTGTTAGGATATAAGAGAGCTAGGCAGCAGGAATAACTGTTGATAATCCACAGTGATCTTTCTTTTTTTTTAATCTGACTGAGAATAAAATCTTCAATAAAAAAGCATCTTTTTTTCCTAGTCATTGTAATAGGTGTTGCTATACAGATACGTTCACAGCTCTTATTAACTGTGCAAATCAGCCTACAGTTCCATTCAAAGAAATAAGACAGAAAATGACCTTTTGATCAAAACTTAAGAACATACAAACATACAAATGGAAGAGCATACATTTTATCCCTCCCACTTATATTTGATAAATACATATAACAACAACAACAACAACAACAACAACAACAACAACAACAACAATAATAATAATAATAATAATAATAATAATAATAATAATAATAATAATAATAATAATAATAATAATAATAATAATAATAATGTTGGAAGGGACCTTGGAGGTCATCTAGTCCAACCCCCTGCTCAGGCAGGAAACCGTATACCAGGGGTAGGCAACCTTGGCTCTTTTATGACTCATGGACTTTAACTCCCAGAATTCCTGAGCCAGCCTGGCTCAGGAATTCTAGGAGTTGAAGTCCATGAGTCATAAAAGAGCCAAGGTTGTCTACCCCTGCCCCATACCATTTCAGACAAATGGCTATCCAGTCTCTTCTTAAAACTTCCAGTGAAATACTTTAATATTTCTGTACCTGATTTCTTACAGAGATGTCAACATCTATAGAAAATTGTGGAAAAATAGTAGGAATCACTTAACTTCTCCAAGAATTACAAAGCTCAATTGATCTGAAATGTATCTGTAGGTTTATTACTCAAGAGTAAAATAGAGGCCAAGGTTTCATCAACGCACTCCAGGAGTTAATCAGTCCAATGCAAGAATGACTATGTCACATTCAATAACTGCTTTGAGGATGTCTATAATCTATAGGCAATAAGCTTTGTCTTTATGTCCAATATTTCATTCCCCTCCAACCACTCCTATCATAGCCTTCTTATCAAATAGGAATTACTTTATCTTAGGTTAATAGCTTGTACATCTGATAGAAAGAACTCTAACCCTTATGCCTTCCTAAGATTGTTAGTTTTTGAGGTTGTCTCAAGACTTTATAATTATTCTTCAGAAAAACAAAGGGCTCTTTTCTCCATCATAAAATGGAACATATTGTATTTTATCAGGGTAAGTAGGGTAGATTTAAGTTATAGATACTAGATGAAGAATGTTGGGACATGGATCAAAATGAATATGAAATAGTCTCTTTGACATTCAAAGATTATTATTGGTGATGCTTTCTTGTTTCTACTTCTATAATTTCAGACTAATTTATTAGCAATCATAGGAGGAATTTTACATAAAACCCCTTTGATAGTCTGTGAAATCTAAAGACACAATCTCAGAAGAATGTATTTAGATGCATAAAATAAAATACAAGCTACAGATTGTTTTGTAAAAGAAACCTTTTTTTCTTCTGTTCAATCATTTCCAAATCTCAGAGATTGCCTGGACTTAATCACTGTAATTTTCTTGGCCACGTTTTTCAGAAGTTGTTTGCCATTGACTGATTCTTAGGGCTTCCTAGAGAGAGTGACTGGCCCAAAGTCAATCAGCTGGTTTCATATCTAAGGTGGGACTAGAACTCACATACTCCCATCTTCTTCTACTTCTACTTCTCCCATCTATCTTCTACTCTGATGCCTTAACCACTATACCAAACTGGCTCTTTAAAAGAAACTGATTATACTCAAATGCAGTTATCAAAATATTTTAAAAATAGCAAATAGGTGATATGTTTCCCCATTAAATCAATAACATGATAAGATAAATTTCAGTTAGTTAGTGAAAATAAAGTTTTGGGGTTTGCAGATCCATGAAAGCTATCTATAGACCTTCAACAGGGCTGATCTAGATCAGAACCCCTGATCTAAAGCAGAATCTGATAGTAGCTCTCAACCATCGCTATGTCGTTTTTATCCAATTCTGATTTTAAACAGAGATGCTAAGGTTTGAATATCAGACATCTTTCATACCAAGATCTGTCTGCATAAGTGAGTTATAGTCTTAATCTAGTTTCTTCCTAGAACAATAGCCTTTTTAACTGGTGACTTATTTATTCATTCATTCATTCACTCTCACTCACTCACTCACTCACTCACTCACTCACTCACTCAGTTACTTACTTAGATTGTGCCCTTAGATTAGTTTTGACTCCTGTGTTTGCCTGGACTAATCATTGTAGTTTTCTTGGTGAAGTTTTTCAGAAGTAATTTGCCATTGCAAATGTGATTCTTCCCTACAGCGGGACAACTCATGGCCTCCTGGTTCAAGTTTGATGCCTTAACCCAGGGATCTCCAACTGGCTGAGGAATTCTGGTTGCTGGCTGAGGAATTCTGGAAGTTGAAGTCCACAAGTCTTAAAGTTCCCAAGGTTGGAGACCCCTGCCTTAACCTACAAAAACTGGTTCTCATTAATTTAGCCTTGTAATAATGATCTTAGAAAATAATTTGTTGATCCACTCACAGGAAACTTGTTTTGCTTTGCTATCGCATTCTATATATTGCATCTTGCTGGGCAGGGAACTTTCACTCTTTTTCTGTAGCTTTTCTTTCCCATTACTAGAAAACATGAAGAATTCTATCCTACAAATCAACAGCGGAAATACTGATAACAAAGAAACAGATATTTAAAACAAGATCAGAAAGTAAAATGTGCCTATCTATTTGCTCATACTTCCATTACTTTTTAAATGAGATACTCAGGTAAAGGTTTAGTGTTATTCATAATACTTTTATGTTTATAACTGGACATATCAAAAGCTTTCCCACACATTCTTATTCTATGCTGAGCTCTTAAAAAACACTATTCAAAATGAATGAGGGGGGGGAATTAGCATTTAAAAAGGATCACAGAAAACCAGCGAAAGCAATAAACCAAAAAAGAAGATATATGAAATATAGAAAATGAATGGGAGAGACACATGAATGATATAGGAAAAGAAATGCATTTCGTTTTGGACTGGCAATTCATATGAGATCCAGCATCCAGCATCTTGCGCAATTTTATATGGTTTAAATAATCATTTTAGGAGCATTCTGGGACTTACAGGAAGGCCATCTAGAAAAGAATCCAATACGTAGGAAAACACAGCATCTGCAATATAGACAGTCTTCAAGTTACAACAGTAATTTGGACTGGAATTTCTGCTGTTAAACACTGCATGGCTCTGGGACTCTTTGCCATCTTGTCGTTCAGGGGCTTCTTGTTGCACCATGGCTCTAGGGCTGCAAGAAGCCCCTGGACCACAATGCAGCATGAAAACATGGCTGCCTCTGGAAATCCCAGTGGCCCCAGCCTGGACCTGCAGGGTGGTGTGTGTGAAACCAAGGCTACCCCAGGAAGATAAAGTAGATCACAACCTACTACTTGATAAGATAGAAAAATGTGGGTTAGACAGCATCACCACCAGATGGATTCGTAGCTGGCTGACCGGCCGTACTCAGCGTGTGGTCCTCAATGGACCGCATCTACATGGAGGGAAGTGTGCAGTGGGGTGCCCCAGGGCTCTGTTCTGGGCCCAGTGCTCTTCAACATCTTCATCAACGATTTGGACGAGGGGATAGATGGGATCATCAAATTTGCGGATGACACCAAGCTGGCAGGAATAGCCAACACTCCAGAAGACAGGCTTAAGATACAGGAGGACCTGGACAGACTTGAACACTGGGCACTATCTAACAAAATGAAATTCAATGGTGAAAAAAGCAAGGTTCTACATTTAGGCAAGAAAAACCAAATGTACAGGTATAGTATAGGGGTACCTTGCTCAATAGTAGTAACTGTGAGAGGGATCTCGGAGTCCTAGTGGACAATCACTTAAATATGAGCCAGCAGTGTGCTGCAGCTGCCAAAAAGCCAACACAGTGCTAGGCTGCATTAACAGAGGGATAGAATCAAGATCACGTGAAGTATTAATACTACAATACTTTGGTAAGGCCACACTTGGAATACTGCATCCAGTTTTGGTCACCATGATGTAAAAAAGATGTTGAGACTCTAGAAAGAGTGCAGAGAAGGGCAACAAAGATGATTAGGGGACTGGAGGCTAAAGCATATCAGGAACGTTTGCTGGAATTGGGTATGTCTAGTTTAATGAAAAGAAGGACTAGGGGTGACATGATAGCAGTATTCCAATATCTCAGGGTGTTTGCCACAAAGAAGAGGGAGTCAAGCTATTCTCCAAGTGTGAGGGCAGGACAAGAAGTAATGGATGGAAACTAGTCAAGGAGAGAAGCAACCTGGAACTGAGGAGAAACTTCCTGACAGTTAGAACAATTAACCAGTGGAACAACCTGCCTCCAGAAGCGGTGAATGCTCCAACACTGGAAGTTTTTAAGAAGAGACTGGACAGCCATTTGTCCGAAATGGTATAGGGTTTGCTGCCTGGGGGTTGGACTCGATGACCTCCAAGGTCCCTTCCAACTTTATTATTATTATTATTATTATTATTATTAAGACTCAGCCACTGACTCAATCTGACTCAGCAGCACAGCACAGCACAGTCCCAGTCGCCCTCACCAGCCGGCACTGTCAGTCCCCTGTCACCTTGTGCTCCATCATCCCAGCTGATCTTTGCCATCTTCTTGCTCCTGCTGCTGATAAGGTATGGCCACCCTGGCCCTTCATGAGCCATCTGCTGTCCATGTGAGGCCATTTTTCAAGGATCTCATGAGGAAACCACAAGAAAGCTTCATGTGGCCTGCCTCATGAAGGGCCAGGCCTGACCTTACAAAGGCCAGTTTGAACCTTTCTGTCCTAAAGAAGGTTCTGACGACCAATAGAGAATTTTTACTTCAACAAGAGCTTAAAGAAGTAGAAGAATACCCTGGAATAATATATTTCAACAACACATATCCTGAACCTACTCAAATAAAGTTTTAAGTTGATGGGTAGATTCATTGAGAAAAGATCACCTCTGCCATTGTGTCAGAAATTTGTGAGTTGCTAGACTTACCCTGCATAATGGTATTTGCAGCAAATTTCTCTACAGCTGCAGATGAATCTCCAAGGAAAGCTAAGGGTAACAATAATTAGTTCATTGCCCTGTCCAGCAGCACAATCATGCCACAGTTGTAGATAGACATCTTCAGTGACGTCTTCAGGTGTTTCTCTAAAAATCTTATCAATGCAATACATATATGTAGCTATGACGAATCCATGACTTAGTGTCACAATTGTCATATTAGTTTCCTGGTATCTAGACTAAACAGAAGGACCATTGCACATAAGCAGAACCTCAACAGATCAGGAGGAAATGTTGTTATATATCAGTGATGGAGAATGAGATCTCCTTGTGTGTTATATATAACCTGAAGAGATATTGACATATAAATATGAAAAGCTTCTTTCAACATGTAAAAAACAAGAAAAAAGCTAAGGAAATGATTGGTCCATTAGTGGGAGAAAGTGGCAAGAAGGTGACAAGCAACAGGGAGAAAGGAGAACTACTCAACTCATTTTTTGCATCTGTATTTACACAAAGGGAAAAAACAGACCAACCTATCAAAAACAGTACCATAAAAAACAGATTAGAAACACAAGTTAAGATAGGCAAGAAAATGCTAAGTGAGCACCTGTTCTCCCTAGATGAGTTCAAATCACCAGGACCAAATGGACTACACCCCAAGGTTCTCAAGGAACTGGCAGATGTGATCTCAGAATCACTAAACTATATCTTTCAAAGATCCTGGAGCACTGGGGAACTACCAGAGGACTGGAAAAGAGCTGAAGTAGTTCCCATCTTCAAAAAAGGGGGAAAAATGGATCCAGGAAACTACAGACCTATCAGCCTGACCTCAATACCTGGGAAGATCTTGGAAAAGATAATCAAGCAACGAATCAGCGAACACCTAGAGGCAAACAAAGTTATTACCAAAAGCCAACATGGGTTTGTCAAAAACAGATCATGCCAGACAAATCTTATTGCATTCTTTGACCAGGTGACAAAATTAGTGGACCAGAGGAATCCTGTGGATATAATTTACTTGGAATTCAGTAAGGCATTTGATAAAGTAGACCACAACCTACTACTTGATAAGATAGGAAAATGTGGGTTAGACAGCATTACCACCAGATGGATTCGTAGCTGGCTGACCGGCCGTACTCAGTGTGTGGTCCTCAATGGAACTGCATCTACCTGGAGGGAAATGTGTAGTGGGGTGCCCCAGGGCTCTGTTCTGGGCCCAGTGCTCTTCAACAGCTTCATCAATGATTTGGATGAGGGGATAGATGGGGAACTCATCAAATTTGCAGACGACACCAAACTGGCAGGAATAGCCAACACTCCAGATGATAGGTTTAAGATACAGAAGGATCTTGACAAACTTGAACATTGGGCGCTATCTAACAAAATGAAATTCAATGGTGAACAAAGTAAGGCTCTACATTTAGGCAAGAAAAACCAAATGCACAGGTATAATATAGGTGGTACCTTGCTCAATAGTACAACTGTGAGAGGGATCTTTGAGTCCTAGTGGACAATCACTTAAATATGAGCCAGCAGTGTGTTGCAGCTGCCAAAAAAGCCAACACAATGCTAGGCTGCATTAATAGAGGGATAGAATCAAGATCATGTGAAGTGTTAATACCACTTTACAATGCCTTGGTAAGGCCACACTTGGAATACTGCATCCAGTTTTGGTCACCATGATGTAAAAAAGATGTTGAGACTCTAGAAAGAGTATAGAGAAGAGCAACAAAGATGATCAGGGGGCTGGAGGCTAAAACATATAAGGAACGGTTGCTGGAATTGAGTTTGTCTAGTCTAATGAAGAGAAGGACGAGGGGGGATATGATAGCAGTGTTCCAATATCTCAGGGGTTGCCACAAAGAAGAGGGAGTCAAGCTATTCTCCAAAGCACTTGAAGGCAGGACAAGAAGCAATGGATGGAAACTAACCAAAGAGAGAAGCAACCTAGAACTAAGGAGAAATTTCCTGACAGTTAGAACAATTAATCAGTGGAACAACCTGCCTCCAGAAGCTGTGAATGCTCCAACACTGAATGTTTTTAAGAAGAGACTGGACAGCCATTTGTCTGAAATGGTATAGGGTTTCCTGCCTGAGCAGGGGGTTGGACTAGATGACCTCTAAGGTTCCTTCCAACTTTATTATTATTATTAAGGTGTGTTAACTTCTCTTTAGCTACAATCATTCTTGAAAATCTTAAAAGTGTTAGGTTCAGCTTTCTCTCTATTAAATTCTGCTTCATGGCAAGCAGACACTGAAAAGTGTGTTGTCCCTAGGGCAGGGACATATTTTCAAGTATATCATGCTCAACTACTGCTAAAGGTCCCAGTGCTGCAATTTTTAAATCAACAGGATATGTCATAGATATTTTTGAGTCACCATGTTAGGGCTTAGATCCAGAAATTGCACAGCTGCAACTGCTGGATTTTCTTTCCATTCTACCTCCTCACTATCCTGGTTGCCCTCCATAGTCACAATCACTGCATCACACAAGAATAACAGAAGACTAAGGATTCTGTTAGTAAAATCAACTTAAATCAACACAATTATCAAGCAATATGCCTAATAATGAACCATGGAGGTCAATAGCTTTAAGGCAGAAGAAAAAAAGACTTAGCAAAAGGCAAAGGCCTCAGCTTCTACTCATTGTGCCTCCTTTAAAGAAGCATTGCTACAAAAAATATGATATAAAGACTGCTAAGACTTAGATAAAGGTACTGTTTAAACTTTTGACAATATTTTTAAATAACTGGTTTCTATATTATATCAAAAAAGTATCTGAGAAAAAAATAATCTTATCTTCCCTTGAGTTTATAGATATCATTTCACAGTTAAATAAGTCCTTACCAAAGAAGGCAGCTATCACAAATTAAGTTTATATATTTTGAGATTGTTAATCCTTGCAATACACTATAAACAAATACAGATCTGGATTTAAGGCACACTATGGGAATGTCACATATCTATGACATTTATATATTTGGTTTCAATTCTGGCATTTCTATAAGGCAATTGTGGCTTACCAACCTGAACAGCTCTGTGTAATAGTAGTTTTTCAATATGATACAGGAGAAAAATAATAAGCAGCTTTTACCAAGAGTAGAGGATTGGAGATGGAAGGGAAGAGAAGGGAAATCAAAGGTTTTTAAAGCCATTCCCAAATGAACTGGTCCAAAAAAAAATCAATTTGTAATTATCTGCTAACAAAAATCTAAAGGCTTTTCTTTGATAAGGGTGGTAATACATGGGGCCATAATGTGAATTATTTCGAAGAATAAAAGAACCATTGTCTTCATGACCTATATAGCTTTTAGTAAGCTTTCACTCAAAATTACATTTTATACAGCTCATGAATGGCTTTTCCTTCCTCTTGTAAAAGTGGGGATGGGTTATTCCATCTTGTAAGCTTTCAAGCTTAAGCGAAATTCAGGTTTCTTCCTATTTTGATGCCATTTGCCCTTTTGAAAATAAAGGTGCTGGCTTTGCTGAAAAGATGGCACTTTGGCAAAACAAGCTGCCCTTTCAGATAAGAATTTGAAAAAATGGATAAGTTTGACTTGCTATTTCTGCAGAAATTCAGCTTCTTGAGATTTTTTTAATAAAAGGAAAACAGACAATTTTAAGAATATGATATAAGACATTGTACAGTATAAAATAAAAGCAAGCATATAGATGAATATGGAACAGAACATTCAGAAAAAACTCATGCTCTGCAGACACTTACTAAAAACAAAATCATTTAGATTGTATATCTGATTGTATAATCTGATATGGTATGTGAATTTGAGGCTATTTCAGTTTTCATGTTGGGTCTTCAATTATTCCAGTAACAATGGTTATGTGTCTAATCACACTTGGCCAAATCAAGTATTCCACTCCACTCCACTCCATCCATTCCATTCCATTCCATTCTATTCTTCTCTTTGGTCTCATATGCCAACAGCAATATTCCTGAAATTGAGCAGAGATATCGATTCTACAGCAGTTACATAAAGTACTTGCGCTTGTTTTAAGTAGTTGAGGTCTTCTGCTAAGTGTGTACAGTGACAATTCCTTATGATCAAAGCAGTTTTAGATAAGAACAAATAAACTCAGTATTTGAAATATCTTTTTTTTTAAGGATGAGTTTCTGTTCCCTAATCATGATCAAATGAAAAGATATCTACCACAATTCTATAGTATGGAATTCTCCAAGCTTGGTTGTTTGCTTGTAGACATTTTATTACCCAACTAGATAACATCATCAGTACAACTGAATGTGAGGTTTGCTGCCTGTTTATCTGCAGCAGTTTACCTTGCCAGTTTTCTTGGTGGTTCCTGGATTATTGTTTTCTGCCTGACTGTCTGGTGTTGATCCCTGCTTATGTAAGTGTTGGCTGCTGGAAAAGATGTGTTCTAGTCTTTTTATTTCTTTTCCAGGGTTTTTATTATGGGTCTACCAATGTTGATTTATTTGAATGCCAAACTTCTAGGAATTTCCTAGCGCTTTTGGATTTGACTTGGTTTTGGAAAACATCTTAAACAAACCAAAAGGTTCTGTAGTCCTAAAAGAAAAAAACAGGTCTGATTTACAGGTAGCTCTCATTTAATAAGAGCATTAAAGCAATCACAAGCACGGTTGTGGTTTCACTTAGCAACCGCTTCACTTAAACGACTAAGTTGCCAGTCCCAATTGTGGTTGCTAAACAAGACTACCTGTATAACATACATTGCAAGGACTGCAACAGCCATTGTGCAGGAAAGACAGAAGACTAGCAGAACGCTAGAAAAATTCACATGGGCAGATTCAGCCACTCTTAAGTGGGAAACTATTAGCCTGTTAGACCAAGCCAAATCACATTGATTCCATGATTGCTATTTATTTAAAATTTAAAAGAACAGAAGCAATAACATTTAGACAAACAAGAATGCAATGTCAATCAAAACAGTCATATAATTATATTTCTTCTGATAGGTGCCCAGAATCGACTGAAAGGACTGAAAGCACATTTCATTAGCAAGATATATTGCTATATACAATTAATTTTAATGTTTGTTTATGATAATTTTAAAATATGTAAGCAGGATAATGTATTAATATGAGCTACCAACTTTTATATCTCTGTTCTATGCTGAAATTCTTGTAATACTGATAACGTTTTCTACTATCCTTTTGCTAAAAAAAATTGGGATTACTAAACAATTCTGTAATTATTCAGAAACCAAAAAAAACAGCAGAATGGTAACACACACTTCACCAAAGTAGCCAGTTCTTTCTATGGTGCTTTTCAACTATTTTTTTTATAATTATTATATTTCATCATTGTGTTATTAGTTTAAGGTGGATTTTTTTAAAAAAAATTAGAATCTTAGAAGTTTTTTGTAAGCTTGTATGCCTGACAATATTTGACTCTCAATTACTTATTGCCTTTATTAATAAAGAATACACAAAAAAAACAAGCAGACTATCTGCAATCCTTGGAGTTATTGGCTGAACAATTCCAGTTGTGTTTCTTTCGTCCTGGGTCTTTAAATAGAGTGTACATAAATCCTATATGTATAAATTATGCACATCATACAAGCACTTCTAGAGGACCCTACAAACACTGTCCTCACAAGGCAAATTATATGAACTCTCATTAAGCAGTATCAGTAATGGATGCAGCAAACAGCTTTAGGCATTGGGAACATAATCTATGGTTAGTAAAAACTATTAGTGAAAAGAAAAGCTCATTTACAGCTTTCAGAAATCAGCAGCTATCAGTCTCTCCCATGTAAATGAGCTGAAAGGAGTAGTATTCTGGGATGGAAAACATTCTGCAGAGTGTAAACGGGAATGTACTGCTAATCATGTCTCTCCCTTGTGGGTACTTTAGCTCTGCTATGAATAGTGTGTATAGCTTGAACTGGTTATCTAGTAATAGCACTTCATTCCCTTAGAGACATAGCAAGTAAGGGAGGGGGCATTGATCAATGTCAAAACTTAAAATTTACATATAAAAGAATAGCATTATTTCCCCCACCCCACCCCACTCCGCTCCTAAACGTTTCACAAATTGCAACTAGGAATGCAAATTTAGATATCCCCATCTTTTCTGAAACATTTTGCATACATTAAATTATAGAACATCATTCTCACATCACACTAGAAGGTCTTAGAGTTATTTAGTTAAAATAAGTGCTTCTTGAATACTGCAAACATAAAAGGAAGAAAGAGGAAAGCAACAATAGTAGTTTTAAGAGGGAAATGTTGCACAATGTTTAAAATTCCACTTCTGTTTATGTAGGATCAGATTCAAGCTTCATAATAAACTTTCTAAAACAGAGGGAATAAAAGAGTTTAAATTATCTCATTACATACAGTCCAGTGTTTATTTAACCCTCAACTGTTAAGCCTGCATTAGTATGACTCTTTTTATGTTGATTTCTTTTCTTTTTTTTTTACAAAATGCTTTAATTGAGTGATGCCTTCCTAGAGGCATTGTGTAATCTAAAAATGGAATAAATACAGTGACTAAAATGAAAAAGCAAATCAAATGTTACCTGTGGGGAAAAATTACGTTCAAACTTTGGCGAACTTTAAGATGGATAAACAAATGAGGGGTAATTTGGGTAAAAGCAAACTAAATTGTTTTGGCCCTGAAACAACAGAACACAGGAAAGTCACCAATGGTGATGTCTCATATGAATCATCTTTTGCATAAATTTTCCAGTTTATTCTGTGTAAGATAACAACTGAGGACATATTGCGTATGAGCAGATATATGAAACCCTGAAATTGTGTAACAAATATTAGGGTCTACAATCATGTTACCAGAGAAGTGAAAATAGCTTTGGCTCTGTTACAGGATAATTTACATGAAAATAGTGACATGCTTCAAAACTAAGGATGTTCCTGGTGTGGCACAAACATATAAGCCAATGATTTAGTGAATCTGAGAGTACCCTAATAAATAACTTATATGGGTTTGCTAGAGTTAGAAGAGTATCTATAACCATAATCTTTAATTATTCACAGTTCTTAAAATGAGAAAGTAGAAGTGACATTGAAGTCATTACTTAGGTTGGACTGATAGAATAACACCGTCAATTGTATCAGCTGCATTCTTTGTTATTCAATATCCAAAGCAACATATAGTTTTATAAATGCTACTATTAAATGCTGCTGTATTATTTTTATCTTACTGCATTGTTATTATGTTGGCATTATGTCGGCATTAATACTTTATAAGAGAGTCAGACTAGTGTAATGATTAAGGCATCAGACTAGAAACTAGACTAGAATCTATCCAGTCCTGCCATAGATATGAAGCCACATGGGTGACCTTGGGCTAGTCATTTCCATAGCCCTAAGAAAGAGGCAATGGCAAACCACTTCTAAAAACCATGCCAAGAAAATAGCAGGGACTAGTTCAGGCAGTCACCAAATCAACACTGGACTCAAAGGCATGCACACACACACAAAAACTCACACATAAAATCCAGATACTATTTTGGCATTTATTCTGCTTATCTTTTAATTCTAAGGGTTTAAAAAAAAATACTGAATTTTCATAACTTCATTTAATAGTGATCAAGAAATACTGTGAATAATAAATCCACAAATAAATAAATAATCCCCCTCAAACCCAAAAAAGAAAAAAAAACTTATATCAGTGAAACTGAGCACTCCCAATTCCAAAGATACCGTGACAATGAAGAATAAAAAATAAGGGAGGTTTTCCTTGAAAGGCAAGTGATGAAACCAGAAATAGGTAATGACAGTATTTTATGAACAACTTCTATTTTAGGAAATAGTTTATAAGTATTTAGATAATGGTTTATGCTAACTATGAAGAACAATGACATATATTTCCCATCAGTTCTCCAATATGCCTAAAAATTTAACAAGTATGCTGTTGCAATACAAAGATATACTTTAGTGAACAAAAATAGAACCATATATCCTATTTCCAATTTTCCAAGAGCTAACTTTGGTTAATCAAAATATCAGTTTCTGCCTCCTGTGATCTAAAAGAGTTCCTTTTTGAATTGGCCACCTTCTGTTACGTTACACACAGGATTCTACACCGATCAGCCAATAGAAATTCATGGATGACATCTCTGGAACATCTTTTGATTTTTTTTTAATGGGAAAAATATTGAATTAACCAAAGCTGACATAAATATTAAATATTCAAGAGCTGACAAAAGCTTCTAAGGTTTTTCTTCAATATTAAATAAGTACATGCATTAGCAAAGCTTTGCAAACAACTAAAAACTTCTTTGTAAAGGTTAACCTCAAAGCCACTCAATACTCATATGACTGGTTTTCTCCTATATAATGTGCATTTCGTTTGATGGGCAATGTCAGTGCTGACTAGGATCTATTACTGGACCCATACGAGCTTATAATAAAACATTTCCACAAACACAATAAAACACAATTCAACTGAAGATGACTCCAAAACCATATGTTTTAATGTATTTCCCAAAATTCTTTGAAAAATTTATTTTGCTGTTTGTTGCCTAATATTTTTAAGCATCTTGATTTATTTTATTCTGGCTAAGAATCTGACTGTTATTTAAATCCATCTCAAGGTAGATAGATAAGTGCGTATTTAAAAAAAAAGTATGTTCCCAAAGTATTGATAAAGATATTAAACTCTATGGTAGCATCATGCATATTTCTACTGTTGGTTAACTTTAGCAATATATTTGGACAGCTCACCCACTCCATCATATGTTATTCTATGCATTCTAAGTACTTTTTATATACTTTCATAATAACAAAAAGTGAGCACGGTAACTCAAGTGGTTGAAATGCTGGACAGGAGGGTTAGCAAGCCCGCGTTCAAGGTCTGAGAACTGCCATAGGGTGGTATTGAGCTCTCATCCTTCATTCCAGCTCCTGCTGGGAACTTCATGTTGGGGAGCTCCCAACTGGGCATCCCCAGGGCAATGGTAATGTCACCAGCTAATCCTTTTAATCCGGAAGTGCCCCAGTGCTTCTGACTCAAGTGCAAATAATAACAAAGAATTTAAAAAGAGCATTAATGGTATCCAGTCCAACTTCCTGCTCATTACAAGAATCTGAGTGCCAAAGAATTGAGGCCTTTGAACTATGGTGCTGGAGAAGACTCCTGTGAGTCCCCTGGACTGCAAGGCGATCAAACCGGTCAGTCCTTGAGGAGATCAACCCTGACTGCTCTTTAGAAGGTCAGATCCTGAAGTTGAAACTCAAGTACTTTGGCCACCTAATGAGAAGGAAGGACTCACTGGAGAAGAGCCTGATGCTGGGAAAGATTGAGGTCAATAGAAGAAGGGGACGACAGAGAATGAGGTGGCTGGATGGAGTCACTGAAGCAGTAGGCGTGAGCTTAAATGGACTCCAGAAGATGGTAGAGGACAGGAAGACCTAAAGGAACGTTGTCCATGGGGTCGCGATGGGTCGGACACGACTTTGCAACTAACAACAACAACAAGAATCTCGATTAAAGCATCATGGCAAAGGCACTATATCTTCTTAAACATTCTTCTTTCTGGTTCTATTATCAAACTACTCTTGCTCCTAAAATTTGTTTCCTAGTTACATGAAACTGTAATTAGTTATATGGTATTGTTACATGTTCTAAACCTGAGATGAGAGAAAATCTGGATCATCTTCTATGTCACACTTCTGTCTTTTAGCAACTGTTGTGCCTTATTGACTTATATGCATTCTGTAATATATAGGACTAGTTCTCAAGTTGCAGCAGTTGCTAAATTCTTTTGGATATGACTTCCTAAGAATTTCAGAAACTGTTGTGATTCAAGAACCAGTCCTGTGTTTAAAAAAAACTGTCTTCAAATCCTTTTGTGTTTTCTTCCTTGTCAGTTCTAATCCAGCGTATATCAATAGTCCATTATCTGATTAATGCAGATCACACTCCCAGAATATAATCTCTCCCACTAACATTATTTCCAGTTATTCATTTTCAATATTCTGGCACAATATCTAAGAAAGATGAAATGAGAACACTACCTGAGCCTCTAAAGTCTTACATTTTCTTCTTATAATTTTAAAATAATGCTGTTCTAGCTGTTTTTAATGATAACATAGTCAAAATGGTGGAATAGATGCTCTAATGCAGGGGTGTCAAACTGGCGGCCCGTGGGCCGTATGTGTCACGTGCAGGCCACGCTCATCCCGGCTCAAAGGCAAAAAAATGTTGTGATACATCACGATATATCACGTGACATGATCGAGTTTGACACCCGTGTTCCAATGCAAAGGCTGGGGATTGCATCACAATGCAGTTTTTTTGCTTTTTTTTTCCGTTACAGTTCCCCCATGATGGATATTGCTTCATGAGTTATGAACCAGTAATCTGTTATCCAGCAAATTGATGCAAATATTCCCCTATTCAGAAGCCCGGGATTTATTTATTTATTTGTAATTTTGATATAAAGACATATATTCATTTAAACTTTCAACAAAGTTAAAAAAAATTCTTTTAAATAGATCTGTTTCCATTGCAAAATGCGTTCAATGTTTTTCACTCTACAAACAATAAGCATTGCCCCTTTTTTTGGCAAAACATAGCTGGATCATTGATTATTGATTATTTTTGTCATTTCTTTTGCATTGTGGCCATAATACAAAAGAAATAAGAAGCTCTGAAATATAATACTTCCTATTAAAAGCCTTTTAAGAAGCAACAATCAATAGAAAGGGCAAATTCCACTAGGTTTTTTTTTTCTTAACATGCTTTTTTTCCCAGGAACAGAAGTGTGTGGTTTTTCCTTCATCGTCATGAGTTTACCCATGTATTTTATGAGCAATTTTCTAATTTTTTTTACCAGGCTTTGAAGACTGCAGATGTCTACATCTGATTCCAGACTCATGCAGCTGCTTTCTAAGTTGCTTCCAACCTTCTCCACATCTATGAGCATGTTGGGGCTCTTTTAATGATTCGGAACCCAGATATTAACATATGTGTAATTGAAATGTAATCTGATGTGCGCACAGGAGAAAAAAATATTGTATATAAAAATATATCAGCAGGACAAATAGAATTAACACTGATGAAAATAAAGAAGGAAAGATAAAAAAACTGAATTGATAAAGAAAGGAAATCCTTTCTTGGCTTGTCATAAATAACGATGAAGGGGCCACCATGATAGGCAGCAAAAGAAAAGAAAAGAAAAACACAGTTTTAATAACTGCATGAATATGATAGCTGGCTACAGAAAAAACAATGTAATTGAAAAGGCCAATATTACAATCATATAAAAATGAAAAAGAAAAACACTGTTACAAAGAAATGAAAAACTAAGGAAATAAGCAAGATAGGCAGATGGCCGAAAGAAAGTATTTTCGTGACATAACATCGAAAAGGTGATGTGCTTATTAAAAGACGTTTGGGGTGAAATTAGCAAAAGAAGACAATATTAAACTTTTAAAAAGTATGTAGGTCAATTTACTGTGATTTAGATAAGAGATATTAGTTTAGAAACTGTACTTCTGAATTAAGAGATAGAAAACCACAATATACGTTCTAATCTTCTGTAGAACATTATGTTTTAAATAAATATAAAACCAGCTCATTTTTTCAGTTCTAGAAATGGCACTCTATTTTCCCATTAAGGTAATTGCCATGAAGCATCCTTGTTACAAGAGCAGTGGTCCAGAATTTATTTTGTCTCCAATCAGGTTACAAACTATATTCTGGTGTCACTAACTACTATTTTGTTTGAAAAGTTCAACTTCTGAAGAAAGATGTCAGGGAGATCCACCCAATTAAATCAGAAATGACCTGACAATGAGACTGAATTTTACAACTTTGACTTCAAGCACTGTATATTGAGTTTTTTTTCCTGTTGTACTGTAACCTACACAAAAACATGTCAAGTGATGGATGAAATGCTGTCACTCTATTGCACATGGAAACCTTTTTTATATGCTCTTGTTTTCCACTGAAAATAATCCATCAGGGTTTGCTTGGAACAACACTTTACCTCTTTACTGTAGTGTTATTGTTTACCAATAAAATCGAATATTAAAAAAGAAGAAAATGCTTTCGGAAATAGAAGTGTGTTAAGATGTCAAAATTCTTTCCAAACATTTTAAAAGAGTTAATTTCAAAAATTATGAGATGCTCAATTGTTCATTTTTATTGCCAATTTTGAAACTGTTATAGCAAAAAAGAGCTGACTGGAGAAATCCAAATTTCAGCCCCCCCAAATAAACAAAAATTTACTCTTTTAAACTGAGGCAATAGATAAAAGATTTGTGGTTAATTGTAAAATAGATAAAGTCAAAGCTTTGTCCTTCCATATTTTTTTTTTTAAATCTGCACATTGTCTGCCTTCATGCCATAGTATTTCACTTTTTATAGAAAGTTCCACTCTCGGATTAAGCTTTTAAAGATAATGTTAGAATAATAAATAAGCATTGCATTACTGGATGTATGTAATTAAAGCTTTTCTTGACATTATTTTTCTTAAAAAGAAATTTGCTCAATTAAGAAACATTTTATATATTTAAAATGTTCCTTTATACAAAGAGGAAGTGGTATCATTTTTAGTTCAGCTCTAAAATTACAGTGAATGCTTAAAATGGTTATTCTTCCTCAAATTATTAACACATAAAATGGATAAAAGTGGTGCTGAAGCTTCCACAATAATTCAGAAAAAAAATTCTCTCATTGTCCATCCAGCCTTGAAGAGCTACTAAAAGGAACATAAGGAGCACATTAAGTTTATATAAAAGCAAAGTACAATCCTCAAACTCAATTACTGTAGCAATTATCAGAATTACAGGTGAACTAAGATACCTCATTATGGGATTTTTATTGCAAAATCATCTTACTTAATTCACACGTTGACACAAGCAGAGAGTCCAAGTATCAGCTACAATTTTTAAACCCTACTTTTCTTACTTTTACACTCTTTGTGTTTTGTTTCCTACCTCCAAAGAAAAGAAATGTGGGCTATAATTATATTAGATTACCTTCTAGAAACAAGCCCATTTAGTCAACAAACTCTGTTAAATGTTTCTGTCATGAAAAAGCTAACAGGTGAAACAAATAAAAACTCTGAGATTCTAGGTGTATCAATATATTATTTATTTGTATACCACGCAATCCCCAAAGATTCTGGGCAGCTAAATCTCATCATAAAAAAAAACCTTCAATTAAAAAAGAGACAGAAATTTAAAAACAAAGTAAAAAAATCAA
Organism: Azemiops feae; assembly: GCA_023970755.1. Taxonomy (NCBI): domain Eukaryota; kingdom Metazoa; phylum Chordata; class Lepidosauria; order Squamata; family Viperidae; genus Azemiops; species Azemiops feae. The sequence continues at coordinate 295,289 of JALGBA010003870.1, read as the reverse complement.
ATCAGAAAAATACAGCAAAATTATTTGCAACCCCACTTCTGATCAAAGCCTCACCTCCTCCTATGTCCTATGCTAGACAAAACAGCTGGGTCTTAAAAAACATCTCTGCAACATATAAATAACTGTAAAATATTTTTTTGTTTATGTACATTAATACATATATAAAAAGCTAGTATGTAAATTTGATGAGTTAAATTATTTTCCTTTTTATCTGATTATAACATGTATTTATAAAAGATTCCAATTATAAGAGGGATTCAAGCTTAAGAGTTATAAGTGAATGTGTTATATGTGTTATAAATGAATAGCTAACATCTTTTCCGAAAATCATACTAACAAATATACAAATATTAATGAGCGAGTGGGTGGCATATAAATGAATGAATGAATGAATGAATGAATGAATGAATGAATGAATGAATGAATGAATGAATGAATGAATGAATGAATGTAGGAAATGACCAGGCTGAGCCCGAGGAAGGGGTTAAATGCATCATCAGTCTCAAATCCCTTAGTGCCCACAAGAGATCAAAATCCAGCTTAGCTTGAATTCCATTGACTCTTATCTACCACCATTTTGCATTGACCATTAGTAGTTCAGATTCTTGTAGAGAGCATAAGCTTGCAATAAACTTTTATATTCATTTGAACTACCTGGACTTCCTGATTTTCCCATGCTTGACATTAGATTAGATTAGATTAGATTAGATTAGATTAGATTAGATTAGATTAGATTAGATAGATAGATAGATAGATAGATAGATAGATAGATAGATAGATAGATAGATAGATAGATAGATAGATAGATAGATAGATAGATAGATAGATAGATAGATAGATAGATAGATCTAAAATGGGACAAATTTGTATTAGATGTATATGAGTTTCCCTCCATTATTTTTCAATTTGAAGAAATTATCTGAGCAGTGCAAATGTGTACACATTCATTTTTTCTGTTTTTTCCTCTTCCTTTGATGTGTCTTGTTCTTATTGACACTTAAGCAACTTTGCTCAATATTCCTCTCTCTCTCTCTCTCTCTCTCTCTCTCTCTCTCTCTCTCTCTCTCTCTCTCTCTCTCTGTGTATAAATAACAGGAAAAGACCAGCCCACCCAAATAGGAATGCTGAACTTTAGCTCCTATCTAGGCATCATCATCATTTTCATTGCATATTAGAATGAAATTATTTGAAGCATTACCTTTTACAGTTTAAATCCTACATTGCTTCCTCTCCCTTTTCCACAGCTTAATGGACACCTTGCTTTGCATTTCTGATGTTCAATATGACAACTAGTTATTGATGCAATTGGTATTCCTGCTAATTCCTAACATCTCTCTCACACAGTCTTGTAAATTAGTATAAATAATTAACATAATAAGTATGCTTGCAGAATACAACAATGCAATCCAAGAAACATACTTTTGGGAATTGTAATACACCATTTCAGAATAGTATTTTATATTGTCCCAAATGCTTAAATATCTTATGTGATTTACATTCCTAAACACAGCAATTCCAAAGAGAGGACAGCCCTTTTAAACTTGGTCTCCTTCCTCATTCTGGTTCTGAATGCCTACAGCTCTCTGACTATATATAAGGGCACTTGATAAGGGAAGGGTGGCATAGCATGAAGAGAGTCTTCCTATATTGTCTTCCTGTACATGACTGAGCCTCCCTGTCTACAATATCTCCAAGCAAGAGGATTGGTACACTATAGGTTGCCTTGGAGCAAGATGGGCAGCAAATTTAATAAATAAATGTATGTATGTATCTATGTATGTATGTATCTATGTATGTATGTGTGCAGGTAGTCCTCAACTTACAACCAGTTGCTTACAACCATTCAAAGTTACAATGAATCTACCTTGGGACTACTTATACCCCAGATTTGAAGTTCAGACTGCCCTCCTACTGAAGTCACATGACTAACTTCCAGGCTTCATTTACAGCTATTTACAGTGCCCTGCAGTCACGTGACCACATTTTACAACAGTTTTGTTGAAAACTGGCATTTAGTTCCAATTTTCATGGCAGTCCATTAGTTGACTTAATGACTATGGCAGCCACTTCCTAACTATAGTGTTCACTTAACGACTTCTGCAAAAAAAAGTTGTAAAATCGGGTTGGTCAGATTTTTTGACTATCATGACTTTTCATCACGATGAGCAGACTCTGTTACAGTCGTTAAATCAAAGGCTACCTGTATAGTGGAAAGGATGCATTTGATTTGGAACATATTGCCAAATTTTCACATATAATATCGGACCTTTTTTTCCAATGCAACACTATGCACCTAGTTTGAATGATTTATAACATTTTTTTATTTTACAAACTAAGATGAATAAATTTTCTAGAAAATTTAAGTGGATCTTGAGCTTTTCCACTTAGTCTCTAATATTATGCTTACAATTTTGTTCCTGGAGTTTAAATTTATAGAGTTTATAATTTACATTTATAAAGAGATCAGAGACACAAAGAAGTTTAAAATGTTGAAACAATTCTGGGCATGTGCAAAAGAGCACTATAAACTACCAGGATCAGCTTCAAGAGAATTATTAAGTTTAGAATCAAGGTCCTGGACCCATCACATTAGCTTTCTCCCAGCTATTAAATGATCATCAAATTCCTGTGTGGGCAGGAATTTTGTCACATTGAAATGTGGGCCTCTCTTTCGTTCAATAAGTAGATTAGTAGCATACAGACAGTGATATGTGATTTTAAAAGCTAAGAACCATGAAAGTACATATGATGTTATAGATATGATATAGATATGATAATTGAAGCCTATTCCTTATGCCATGAGTAAGAGATCTCAGTTGATTTGTTCTATGATCCATTTGTTTGTTTTCCTGGCTATCCACAGCATTCGTGGGAATCTTCTCCAATACCAAATCTCTATACTCATTCTATCCTGCTTCTTCAAAGTCCAAATCATTTCCATACTTTTGCTAAAAATAACCTCCATGAATATGAAGTCATTAGGAGCTAAGCTTAAATCTTGTTCGTATGATCTGAGGCAAGGATAGAAATCTTTGCTCCACGGCTACTAGACAAAAGTAGAACCATTTAGGAAGAGAAAATATGTAAATCCTTCAAGACTTATTAATCATACCCAGTGAGAGAGGTGAAAAGTATTATATATCCTCTCCACTGTAAGTTTTAACCTTAACCATTTTAATCATAGTTTGATAGATTCCTATTCCATATTTTGAATATTGCAATAAACTACTGCTGAATTATTATAAAATCAAACCTAATTTAATTGGAAATTCTTATGTTTAGCTTATTTATTTTCGTGACTGGTTTATTATACAATTACTGGTGTTATTATTTTACTTAATGACCTCTATTCTACTGTTCAGAGAGAAGGTTGTTTCAAAGTGTGAGTGTTGTTACTTAGATAACTGAATAGATAGGACAAAAAGAGAAAGTGAAGGTGAGAAGGAATGACATTGACAACTGCTTTCCTGAACCACAGAATCTCTGGATCATTTTGTTGTAGATTCACTTGTTGAAGTGTCTCTCAACAGTTCCAGTGCTTGTTCTCATAAAAATTGTATTCCAACTCCCTGAATTTAAGGAGAATTTTATTTGGAAGTCATAGAATATAAGACAGCAGAAGGAAATAAGAATGCACAAGGTTTCTGCATGTGATGTACATACCAAGAATTAATTGTTTCCTATTATGTTGAAAGATGACCAGCCATCATCTAGTTTAACATGGCTATCTTATGATTCATTCTCTATTCCTAGTGGGGATGCCGATTTTAAATGATATGTGCATTGCATACCCATATTACACATGCATTTGGGATAATACTTAACTTATGAAGATGTAAAAAAAATATGGCCACATCCAGCTTTCTCTCAAGCCCTTTCCATCCCATCAGAAAGTATCTAGGTTATTTGCAGAATTTCAGTGAATAACAACTGTGCAATTTTCAATAGAATTTTAGCCAGAAATTAAGAAAAAGCAAAATGTGCTTTAAAAAAATCAAAATTAATCCCAGCCTTTTTCACAGCTATTACCATTCCGTTCTAATGTCCAAATAGTACTTGGCTTCCAGAATTTTTTTTTAAAAAATGAACTGACCTTGATCACAAAAAGGCTACTTGTCATTGATGTAGAAGTTACCAAAGACAGATGTTATATTTTATGATGCTGTGCAGATGGAAAACAAAGGTGCTTTTCTCTTTTATAAATCAGATAACATAATTTTTAAAAGAAAGACATGGCTTGGAGGTACACAAAGAAGAACAAAAGAAGATTGAAGAAATTTGGATTTTTTTTTGCATTTCCATATTGATTATAATACTGCAAGGAACATCAGACAGAGCACCATAATAAGTACATGGAACAAAGAGATAACTTATACAAAGCAGCAATCAGCTACTGTGTATTTAGATGAAAATGAAACATTTCACATAAGTTGAAAATCCTTTGATTTAAAAGAAAAGCTTTATATCAACAATAAGTAGAATCAATTTCGTATTAAAGTCTGCAGCTTTAAGTAGCCTTTTTTTTTGGTCTTCTGAATTAATTGAAATGTTTTGGTATTTTTTAAAACTTTATTTTATTGATAATGAACCTAACACATCTTTGATCTTTGCTTTGATCCCAGGCCTAATTTGGAATTAATCAATGGCAGAATAAAGGGAAGAGAACACAGACAGTAATTATAAGAGCAATAAAAGTGAATATCTTATTAGCAGAGAAGACATAGATCCAAATGGCAGAAAACAAAATTTCCACAGAAAATATGAAAAGGAAAGAGATAAATTGGTTGCTATTTGGCAGTGAGCTCACACAGTTATGTATGTATGTGATAATGTATGTACGATTTGATTCACAACAGCAGATTGCTTTCACTGAAGTTATTAGCCTCAACCTGCTATCCGTGTTTCTTTGGATGGGAGATCACCAGGGAATACTACAATGGAAGGTTAGGCTAGAAATCAAATCTGAAAGAAGGCCATGGCAAATATATCCATATTGTTGCCAAGAAACCATATGAGTGTATCCACAGAATCATCAGGAACTAAGTTCAATTCAAAGGAGGATTTTACCAGTACCCTTTAACGTGCTACAGCAGTGGTTCTCAACCTATGGTCTGCGGACCTGTGGGGGATCTGCAATGTCATCTCAGAGGGTCCGCAAAGGCTTGAAGAAATGTTATGATTTAAATCTTGAGTTAAGTCTTAAGGGTTGTGGGCCATGGCCCGCAGCCACAAAAGATATTTAAAGAGGGGGGTCTGTGGTGAAGAAAAGGTTGAAAACCACTGTGTTATAGAGTTGGGACCAGCAAAGGAAGGTTTCCCTCTTCCTTGGCTTAAAGAAGAGTATTCCTGGAACAAGGCAATAAACAAAGGTTATATAGACAGAGATCTGAGGAAGAATGGCTTTCTGACAGTTCTACTTTTAATCTACTTAGATCAGGGGTCCCCATCCCCTGGTCCGTGGACTGGTACTGAGCCACGGCATGCCAACAACCAGGTCGTACAAACAAGCAAAGCCCCATCTGTGGGATGCAGGCAGCACACAAAACCACGCACTCTCTGGTCCGTGGAAAAACCTTTCTCCACGAAACCGGTCCCTGGTGCCCAAAAGGTTGGGGACCTCTGGCTTAGATCATCCTCTTCCCCCTCTCTATAAATGATATTGTAAGATAAAGATGCTGGAAGTTAAAACGCTGACTCGGAATTTTTTAAGAGGTGCCTATATTCTGAACCAAGTATTCTGCAATGTACCTCTGTGCAGCAGCTTCTCTAAGACAATTCTCAAACGATGAAGTGTTGATGGTGAAATTTCATACTTGTTTACATCTATCACTGGAAGTTGTTGACACTTCCCAAATACTCCATCTGCAGAAGGAAAGGAGAAAATTAGGAGATAAATAGAAAAGGAAATAATGTTATTCTGTGTTACCGCTAATACTTCAAGAAATTTGTATTATCTTTTTATAATGTTTTCCACTTCCACAAAATGCAAAACAAACCATGGGGCATTTCTATTATTCACCCTTCCATTCTTTTTATCTATCCTCCCATCCTAAGCAATGCCAAAGCAAAAAAATAAAATAAATATTCCTTGTCAAAACCAGAATGCAAAGGAAACACTGATGTTCGTTCTCAGAAGTAGTAATTTCTCTCCCTCTCTCCCTCCCCCCCTCTCTCTCCCTCTCCCTCTCTCTCTCTCTCTCTCTTTCTCTCTCTCTCTCTCAATACAGAAAACTCTGGAGTGGTAAATGAATGTTGAATCAATAATAGACAGCCAAAGCCAGCTTAATGTAGTGCCGTCTAATGAATGCAATAAAAGGGAGCTGCTCACACAACAATGAGATATTAATGAAACCTAATTTATTTAGCTCCATTCCATTTGCCTAAAATGACAGACTCTTCTCATCAAACTCTTTTCATATCACACCTTCTAATTAATTTAGGTCCTAATTAGTCTTTATTTAAAGAATTGTTCATTTCAAGACAAGCTTCCTGTGTGGGGAGAAGATAGGCAGTGGAGGGGAGTTCAAACATAAAATTACCTTTCTCCCTTCCATACAAAAAACTAATTTAGAGACTAGGTGTTTATAGCACCTTCTGACCATCTGCAGCCCTAGGTTCTTAGAAAAGGAAAGAGAGATGCATTTATTGTTGTTCTCTGCTGTATACAGTGATCCAAAGAAAACCATTCAAATGCAACAAGTTTAATTAGCATGTCGTTCTTTGTACAGCGTGTTTTAATTTAGTAATTACTGCAGATATTGCATTTATAATCAAAAGGGACAGTGAAATTTGACTAGCAGAACCTAATATTAAGAATTAATTTACAAGTATCTTTTTCTGTGGGATTTCAACCACATGAAACAATTTAAAAAAAAAAATCTTTTCACAATGCAAGCAGTACATCTGTAATTTATGAAATGCAGAAATAATAATACTGATATAGACCTATATTATAGAGTGTATAGGTTTGTATCAGGCTAATTACTTCTGCATTTTAAGAATGGAATAAATTATTAATCTAATATTATTAGGAGGCAATTTAAAATAAAGAAATCACAAAACTTTCACATCATATTTTTGAAGCACAATGTCAGCAAAATTAGCTCCCAATTTATGTGTTTTATCAAGGACAAAGGAGTTTCTAGACTAAATCAAAAATCTTGCCATGCCACATATTTTGCATTAGAAAAGTACTTCCTAATAAGGAACTTTTCATTGCTTACGAGAACAAAATGACTTGTTAATATTTCATACTAGAGCATTAATTGTATATCAGTGATAACACAGAATATCCACCAAATTGCAGCAGTATGATACAAATATGTTCCCTTTATGGATCCAAAGACTTATTTTATATTCAGTATTGATCAGTCAGGTGGCAATTCTGAATCAGGCAAGATGTAATTATCTGAATATTTAAACCTAAAATATACTGTACATATTTTGAATTATATTACAGAGCAGTTTTTCTCAACCTTGACACTTTGCACATGTGTGGACTTCAACTTTCAGAATTCCCCAACGAGCACAGAGGAATTCTGGGAACTGAAGTTCACACACATCTTCAAGCTGCCAGGGTTGAGAAACACTATTACAGAGGATCAGTAAAAAGGTGGATGTGAAATATGTAACTTTTAGCCTTGATCTTTACAGTTTGTTAGACTCTCTAATAAACACATTCTTTAATCAATAGGTTCAAGGCCCTTTCTAGGGTACAGAACAAACTTGCCTGAAAAGCCACTCAGAATTTTGAAAATGTCTCTATCAGAAGCTCCTTGTTGAGAACCAAGTCCTCTATAGGGAAGATAGTCAGAAAGGAAAGGAGAAGGAATGTTGTGTATGTTTCTGTGTATGTGTGTATGCACTATAGTTATCTCTAGATCAGGGATAGGCAACCTTGGCTCTTTTATGACTTGTGGACTTCAACTCCCAGAATTCTGGGAGTTGAAGTCCACGAGTCATAAAAGAGCCAAGGTTGTCTACCCCTGCTCTAGATTATACGGTGTTTTACAAAAACACCCCAAACTATTTTATAGAACATTACTATGATTAAATCTAATTCCACTTAAGATATCCTCCTTTTTGCCTAACAGAGCATTGTTTTAATTCCTCTTCTTTCCAGAGTCAGAATTTCGACATAGCAATAGCAGTAGCACTTAGACATATATACCACTTCCCAGTGCTTTACAGCCCTCTCCGAGCGGTTTACAAAGTCAGCCTATTGCCCCCAACAATCTGGGTCCTCACTTTATCGACCTCAGAAGGATGGAAGGCTGAGTCAACCTTGGGAATCAGCAGAAGTAGCCTGCAGTACTGCATTCTAACCCCTGCCACTGTCCAGAGTCGCTTTGTATAGTGAGATGGGCAGCATACAAATTTAAAAATAGACAGACAGACAGACAGACAGACAGACAGACAGACAGCACTCCCTAAGAATATGGCCCATATGTAATGAGTACAAAGATCCCTCTCAGGTTCAAACCAGCCCCTCCTTTGAGGTCTTTGGTTCTGATGTAACCAGTGCCTGGGTATGAGTAAAAAATTAGGTGGCTGCTGCTACCACCGACCTTTCATTTTAAACTGAAAACATTGAAAATTAGAAGAGGGGAGATCTGAGAAAGTACAGGATGAGTTTAACATTTAACTTGGATTAAGTACTAGATCAGATGGCCAAGCGCTGTATTTCTCCGACAGAAGAGAATATTTGTTGCTCATACTTGAATTATGGTCCTTGGTGCTCTCTGACTTGGTTGGTTTTTTTTGCAGACGTTTCATTATCCAGCTAGATAACATTATCGAGTGATATTTGCTCTCATTTATTATACTAGATAGAAGCTTGCCCTGTCAGTGCTGGTGGAAGTGGACTTGGTGATTCCTTGATTGGGCTGTTGTTTACTGTTAGCTGGTTTGTCTGAGTTGATAGTTTCTTGATTGGGGTATTGTTTGCTTCTTGAGGGTTGGTCTAGTATTAACAATTAATAGAAGTGTGATTTAAAAGTCTAGTGGCTCACCACTATATCCAGGGTTGCCAGAGTGGTTCTTCTAACACCATATTCCAGAAATTTGGGGGTTTCTTTTAATTTGGTCAGCATCAGAAAATTCATTTTGCTTTTTAGCACCAAGAGTCTAGGCAAGAAGGCACCGCCAACCCGGCAAGTAAAAAGTGTGTGAGGAAGGCCATCCCAGAATCGATATTTGCCTGGCTCCGCCCACGCCCCCTGGGAGGGAGAAAAACAAAGGCCGAAGGCGGGTGCTTTGTGCAGCAATGGAGCCACAGGAAGCTTCCCTTTTAAGTGCTGAATCTCCATCTCGCTCCTCACCATACACAGCATACCACCTTCTCCCTTACTTGCCTAATAACCCCTGTCAGCATTGCTTAGTGGAGAGGATAGTTTCTCTTGAATTCTCTATTAAAAGGAAGGCAAGAAACAGAACGCGGCTGCATCTTCTTGATGCTATTGTGATAATCAGGGCAGAATTATTGCTTTCAAGCAAATGATGTGAAGTCTTCACTGCATCTCCAGAAGTGCTAAAAAAAAAAAAAAAAACCCTTCACATCAGACACAATTTATGCCATATATTTCAGTGGGGAAGATAGTAACGACCTGGACCTGGAGATTTTGATATGATGTATGAAAAATATCTTAAAATTAGTTTGACTTTTTTCTAGTATTGCTTGGCTTTAAATTAAAATTCCAATCTAGCAACCCTGATTACATTTTGTATTTCCTTCTCTAATGTTTTTACTCCACTCTTTAGTATTGTGGTTTTGTAATTGTGGGGACTCCTCACTTAGTGACCACTTGTACAATATTCCTCAAAGTTCTGGCCATCACAGCATTCCTGCAATCATGTGATCACCATATGCAACTTCACTGCCAGCTTCCAACAAGCAAAATCAACAGGAAGACACAACTTGCAGTTATGTCATGTTGTACTTAACAGCAATAGCAATTGCACTTAGACTTATATACTGCTCCATACTGCTTTGAGCGGTTTACAATGTTAGCATATTGCTGCCAACAATCTGGGTCCTCATTTTGCTGACCTTAGAAGGATGAAAGGAGTCAACCTCCAGCCCTATCAGGATTGAACTCCAAGTTGTGGGCAGAGTTAGCCTGAAATACTGCCTTCTAACCAGTGTACCACCAGGGCTTAACAACCTCTCATGATTCATTTAATGATTACAACAACTGCCAGAATTACAGTCATTTGTCAGTGCGGTCATATGATTTTTTTGTTTGCTTGTTTTATCAATGCATCTCTGAGCTGTATGTATTAGAATTCATAAGAATTACTGTTTATTTTCCTTTATGCAGTGAATGAACTTCTTTAAAATTTGTTTTATTGTTCTTCCTCAAAGAGCTGTTGCTTAATTTATAAATAAGGGATAACTCAATAAGGCAGTGTTTTTCAAACTTGGCAACTTTAATATGTGTGGACTTCTTCAATAAAGCTAGCTGGGGAATTTAGGAAATTGAGTCCACGTATTTTAAAGATGCCAAGTTTGAAAAACACTGCAATAAGATATTATTGATTGCACTCACCTAATTTTAACAGTCTAATAATCACACATGATAAGAAAACAGTTCTATTAAAAGAACATGATTCCTGATTTGAAGTGAGATTGATGCCCTCCTAAACACTTCTTAAAGGAGCTTTTCTCTCCCTATAAATCAAGATCACTCTGTATTTCAGCATCCAGAATCATCTTTATTTCAAGACTTTGGGGCTTCGAGTGGCCCACATTAATAATCTTAGAAATTAAAAACCTTGAATATCTTCCAATACATGGTTTGTTTGCCAAGTGCCCATTTACTCAACTTTACTCATCATGGCTTATGACTCCTTTGCATTATGTGCAAACCAAGTCATGATAATTAAAAAAAAAACAAAATTAATATAATTCAGAAACCCGGTCATACAATGCAGTCCTGTTCAATTACAGGTTTAATTAAAATATATTGCAGAAGGGGGGGTTATTTTTTGCAAATAGTTGCAAATGGACCTTCAGAGTTGCTTACTGAATATTTTAAACAGAGACAACTTCTATATAAAATTATCTTTTACTTACTCTTTTACCAAAACTGTTATCATTTTTCCTTTCTTAATTATGGGCTGGGTTAGTATAACATGTTATTCTAAAATGTGCAAGGCAAGCAAACTCAGACACGTGTGCTAATTCAAGAAAATACAGCAATCCATGCTTCTATTAATCATTGGATGGAGTGTTTGAGCACCATAGTCATTGTTTAAATAACAAAAGGTGAGAAATACTTAAAACCATCACTTTAGAATTATTGTACCTAAGCTGCAAAATAACTATAATACCACTAGAAGGCAGTAAAGCTCAAGAATTATCTAGAATTCTCTTTGCTGCCATCCATTGGTCTGAATCTTTGTGGTCTGGTAGCCTATTCCATTTATTACAATACAGGTAGGTAGTGGTCATTAAGCAAATCATTGCAGTCATTAAGAGAATCCATAGTTATTAAGAAAATGCCATGGTTGTTAAGCAAACCAATAGTTCACTATGCAAGTAGTTTTGCCAAAATTGGAAATGAGTGCCACTTTTCAGCGAAAGCATCATAAAATGAGGTCACGTGATTGCAGGATGGTGCAAATGGTTATAAATGCAGCCATATTGCCAAGCACCCCAGGTTCAGTCACATGATCACAAGGGGGGCTTGACTATCAGAACTCCAGCTCATAAATCTGCTTTTTTCAGGGCAGCTGTAATTTCAAACGGTTGCTAAGTGACCAGTTGCAAGTCGATTACTACCTGTATTATATGCAGTAATGGAAGAATGAGGCCTCTGGGTATACAATATGACCACCATTTCTTCTCAAACTGGAAACAAGTAATTTAGAATTATAGAGGAATAGCTATGAAGTGTTAGCAAATGACTCATAGCTTCTCTCCATGGAAACTGGCCAATCACATGGAATAGAATAGAGCTGGAAGGGACCTTGGAGATCTTCTAGTCCAGCCCCCTGCTCAAGCAGCAGAACCTATACCATTTCAGATAAGTGACTGTCTAGTCCAGGGGTAGGCAACCCAAAACATTCAAAGAGCCACTTGGACCCGTTTCCCACCGAAAACAAAACACTGGGAGCCGCAAAACTCTTTTGATATCTAAAATGAAGATAACACTGCATATATCCTTTTTTGCCTTTATTATAGGTATGTGTGTGTGTGTGTGTGTGTGTGTATATGTGTGTGTGTGTATATATATGTGTATGTATATGTGTGTGTGTGTGTGTGTGTGTGTGTGTGTGTATGTGTGTGTATATATGTGTATATATATATACACCAGGTGTGGACATTAAAATCAGTAAAGTAAAATAATGAGCTCCGGGATATATGAAAAAATGGCTTCTTTATTGCTAAGCTTTCCTCAACAAACTATTGACATCATCAGAGCAAGGGCTGAATAACAAGGGAGCCTGTGCATATACTTATATAACAGTTATAACAAGCTGTTATATAAGTGTATGCACAGGCTCCCTTGTTACTTTACTGATTTTAATATATATATTAAATATAAATATATATATAATAAAGGTAAAAAAGGATATATGTAGTGTTATCTTCATTTTAAATGTCAAAAGGGTCTCTCTCTGTCTCTCTCTTCTTTCTCTCCCCCCCTCTCCCTCTCTCCGATCTTCTGCTCACCTGGCAAGCTGGCTTCAAGCTGTTCTGCAACAAGCTCAGGAGTAGGCAACCTTGGCTCTTTTATGACTCATGGACTTCAACTCCCAGAATTCCTGAGTCAGCATAGCTGGGCTAGCTAGCTCTCTCCTGCCCTTCCTGCTTCCTGCAGAGACGCAGCAAAGGGAGGAGCCTCGCCCAGTAAGCTTGTCGGCTCTTTGGAACAGGGTGAGGCTACTCTTTTTTTTTTTTACACACAGAGAGAGAGAGAGAGAGAGAGAGAGAGAGAGAGAGAGAGAAGCAAGCTCTGTCTCTGTCTCTCTCTGCAAATGGCAGAGGAGGCTGGGAGCCGCAGGGGAAGGCTCAAAGAGCCACGTGCGGCTCTGGAGCCGCAGGTTGCCGACCTGTTGTTTAGTCTCTTCTTTAAAACCTCCAGTGATGGAGCGCCTACAATTTCTGAAGGCAAGCTGTTCCACTGGTTAATTGTCCTCACTGTTAGGAAGTTTCTCCTTAATTCCAGGTTGCTTCTCTCTTTGATTAGTTTCCAACCATTGTTTCTTATCCTGCCCTCTGGTGCCTGGGAGAATAATTTGACCCCCTCTTCTTTGTGGCAGCCCCTCAAATACTGGAATACTGCTATCATGTCACCCCTATTTCTTCTTTTCTTTAGATTAGCCCAGGCATGTCAAACTCACGACGTCACATGACATCGTACGACGTATCGTGACTTTTTCCCCATTGCCGGCAATGTGGTGGGCACAGTTTCGGCGTGACATGCCTGGATTAGCCAAACCCAAATACTGCAGCCGTTCTTCATATGTTTTAGTCTCCAGGCCTTTAAACATCTTAGTTGCTCCTTTTTGTACTTTTTTTCAAAGTCTCAACATCTTTTTTGTAGTATGTTGACCAAAATTGGTTGCAATATTCCAGGTGTGGTCTTACTAAGGTTTTATAAAGCAGTATTAATACTTATTGTGATCTTGATTTTATGCCTCTGTTTATACAACTCAGGATTGTATTAGCTTTTTGGCTGCTGCTGCACACTGCTGGCTCATATTCAAGTGATCATCCACTAGGATCCAAAGTCTCTCTCATAGTTACTGTTTTTGAGCCAGGTCTCACTTAATCTGAACTTCTACCTTTGATTTTTCCTGCCTAAATGTAAAATTTTGCTCTTCTCCGTATTAAGTTTCATTTTGTTGGATAGGGCCCACTGTTCAAAATTGTCAAGATCTTTTTGGATCCTGAACTTGTCTTCTTAGGTGTTGGTTATTCTTTCCAACTAATCAAGGATAGAAGCAACCTAGAACTAAGAAGAAATTTCCTGACATTTGGAACAATCAGTAGAACAACCTGCCTCCAAAAGATGTGAATGCTCCAACACTGGAAGTTTTAAAGAAGAGACTGGACAACCATTTGTCTGAAATGGTATAGGGCAGGGGTCTTCAAACTTGACTTGTGGACTTCAACTCCTAGAATTCCTCAGCCAGGCACACTGGCTGAGGAATTCTGGGAGTTGAAGTCCACAAGTCATAAAAGGGCCAAGTTTGAAGACCCCTGGTATAGGGTTTCCTGCCTAAGCAGGGGGTTAGACTAGAAGTCCTCCAAGGTCCCTTCCAACGCTGTTGTTCTATTCTATTCTATTCTATTCTATTCTATTCTATTCTATTCTATTCTATTCTACCATGGCCTGCACCATAATGCTTGTCAATTTAGGGGACTGGAGGCTAAAGCATATAAGGAACGGCTGCTGGAATTGGGTATGTCTAGTTTAATGAAGAGAAGGATAGCAATGTTCCAATGTTCCAATATCTCAGGGGTTGCCACAAAGAAGAGGGAGTCAAGCTATTCTCCAAAGCGCCTGAAGGCAGGAGAAGAAGCAACAGATGGAAACTAATCAAGGAGAGAAGCAACCCAGAACTAAGGAGAAACTTCCTGATAGTTAGAACAATTAACCAGTGGAACAACCTGCCTCCAGAAGTTGTGAATGCTCCAACACTGGAAGTTTTTAAGAAGAGACTGGACAGCCATTTGTCTGAAATGGTATAGGTATTATTATTATTATTATTATTATTATTATTATTATTATTATTATTATTATTATTATTATTATTATTATTATTATTATTATTATTATTATTATTATTATTATTATTATTATTATTATTATTATAGCCTATGTGTATTTTAAATTCAATTCTTCAGTGTTTAATAAAAAAAATATTTTCTGAAAGGTTCATTGAAAAAAATTAAAAATGATTATTCTTCCAAATTATTCCTCATACTGCCATTGCTTTTTAACCTGTTGTAGTTTCAACTGACAATGTTACAAATCTGTATTTTTTACATTTATTTAACTATGTTTATAGCAAGTCCAACCCAAAAAAGATTCTAGTCAGCTATAATTTGTTGACAAATCTTGTATTCCTCTTAACTGCAATGTGTTTCTGATCCTAGAAATATCTCATGAATCCGCCTTCAGATTTCTGGTGAATGATATTCTGTATTATGCTTAGCAGATTTCAAAGGTTTTTTTTTCCATTTGGGATGATTCATCCATGAATTTAGCACTTGCTATTCAGATCCACTGAATCTTGCAATTTTGCTTCACTGAAGTGTTAAAGAGATGGTGTGGCTTTTGTATTAATGTTGAATTCTAATAAAAGGGATAATGTATTTCCTCTACTTCAGGTTTAACATTTTCTTACCTAGATTATATTTTTATGTCACAAAACCATTAAACTGTTATAAACTGTGATAAAGCAATATTATTTGGATATTTTGGTAGTGCAAAAAGCACACACTTTTTTAATAGACTATGGAGATTTTCCTGAGGTTATTGATTAAAAATACAGCTATTTTATTATTATTAGCTACTTTGTGTATTTATTCATTTCCAGCATTCCAGTGCCTACTGCAAAATAACTTCATTGAACTGGCACCACCAATATTATCCCTAAGCTACTTGAGACTGAGATATTATTATTTATAAATATGTTTGAACGAGAGTACTACCAATTATTATATATTAATATCCCATCCTCAACACTTATTCTGACAGACACCAGAGCTTTGATATGATCTGAACAGCATCCACAAATCTACTATGAAATGAAATAGCTTTTGGCTTGTAGTAATAGGAAGAGTACCAGCCAGAATATTATCTTATGAAAATGAGCAGCCTTTCTCAAAAAACCATAGCAGTTATTTTATTCTGGAACTAGAAGAAACTAATTTAAGCTTCGATGCAGTGAACTGAATGGAAGCAGAGATGGTTAAGGCAGTGTCCTAAACTCTGTCCAGACAACCTGGCATCCTCTTCCTGGCTGGATTCATAATGGGAGCTACTGGTTCACATTTGAGGATAGAAAGACAGGCATCAGCCATGCGGCAAAATGGAGGCAGGTTATCTATGGCAGCTAATCTCTTCAATCAACAGCTCCCAGCCCTGCTCAACAACCGTTGCCAAGTAACAGTCCAGGGTACCCTTATCAGCTTCCTAATGTTTCACTGACTATTCAGACAAGAATAGAAAGCGGTGACATGGAAGCTTATAAGCAGCACAAAATAAAACTGGCACATGATGGGCAGCAGAGGAAGAAAAAAATTTTAGCCTTCTCTTTATCTGGGTTGTCAATGGATATTGCTTTAAAAAAAAAAAAGAGTGCATTTTTTTCTCCAATCATTCTAAGCCACAAAAACAGACTGTGCTGGGTGAGAAGAGGGATATACATTTGCATAAATAAGGTTCTTCTAGTTGTCCTTGGTGAGCCGCTTATTCACATCCAGCAATTCCTTTTATAGAAACTGTTTCTCAGATGTCTGTTTAGGGCCCATCAGAGTGTTTGTGACCATTGTTTGCAAAGAGTAAATGCCAAATCAACAATGTTGTGTTATCTGTATCATCGATTCTATCACAGACTGCTACACATTTTCCATCTGAGTTGTCACTCGACATTTTTTCTTTTTCTATTCTAGGACTTTTTTTTTTTAATCTTCTTGGGTACTTTTAATGAATCTTGAATAAGTTGCTTAAAATACACTCGGTTTAATGATGGCATATAAGCTCAGTGGTTACCATTCTCTCTTCAGAGAATAAAATTTTAATTTATCTAATTAATTTTCTAATACTCTGCATTTCTTTGAAGCTACAAAACCTCATATTGTGATACAGGTATTCCTTGAGTGACAAACGTTCGCTTAGCAAAGGTTCAAATTTATAACATCCCCGGAAAAAGTACTTATGACTGGGTCCCCAAGTTACGGATGTTGCAGCACCACAGCGGTTATTCACCCTTACGAACCGCAGAAGTGCTGCAACGTGCTTCTTTGGTGCCAGGTCTGAGAGCCCCACGCTACCCATGCTTGCCTCCTGCATGGCCTTGGGTGCTAGCGCCCTTGCTTAGTCAGGCGGAGAAGTGCCGGCCGGCCTCTCCCCTTCTCCACTGAGCCCCAGCTTCTCTCACAAGCAGGCCCTGCCCTGCCCTGCCATTCACTGGAGCTCCTCATTTGCCAGACACACTCCAAGGCTCATCTTGCTCTGCCTCTGCTCTGCTCTCACCACTCCACTTTTGGAGCACTGGGAGCAGGCAAAGAAACAGTGGCAGAGAGGCTGAAGAGGAGACAGCTAGCTGGACCATGGAGACCTTTGAAAGAGGTAGCAATGGGGTCGGGGGTCGGGGTAGGCCTTGGGTGGTCAGAGGCACTAGGCTCCCCCCATGGTCTTCCCCACCCTGAGATACCTCATGCGCACTTAATGGCCTGCGCATTTGATTAACGAATGCATTGGGTAAAGCAGGGAGAGATCACATTCATTTAACATGAATCCTCGGGTTATGAATGTAATTGGCAGGCTCTATTACATTCGTAACTCAAGGATTACCTGTACTTGTTATATGGTAGTCCTCAACTTATGTCTGCTCACTTAAAGACTATTTGAAGTTATACCAGACCCTCCCAAAAGCTACTTACAACCCATTTTCAAAATTATGACAGCCACCCCCTCTGTGGTCCTATCATCACATTTGGGCACTTGGTAACTGGCTCATCTTTACGTTTGCAGTATCCTGCAGCTATGTGACCACAATTTGTGACTTTTTTGCCAGTTTATGGTGTTTATTTCCAGTTTCTGGAAAAAAAGAAAATGGGGAAAATTTATTCACTTAATTGCAACCTTTGTTTATCGACCATTACTAAAAATGTCAAAAAAATCAGATCCACTCATGTGATGTCTCAATTTATGACTGCAATGACTTACAACTGTTAATTCCAGACTCAATTAAATTGTAAATCAAAGATATTATCTATCTATCTATCTATCTATCTATCTATCTATCTATCTATCTATCTATCTATCATCTATCCATCCATCCATCCATCCATCCATCCATCCATCCATCCATCCATCCATCCATCCATCCATCTATTTCAGTGTTCCAGCTAGGAAATTCTGGGAGTTGAATTTCATCCATCTGAAAGTTGAGAAGGTTGAAAAACACTAATATACATAATTAGATGGTTGGATACTAGACACTAAAATGTATTATTTTTGGAGGATCCCAGGTTGGAGAAGTCTGGTCTAGAGCATGTATAAATAGCATTTTCTTCTGTGTAATAAGATCCAGGTAGTCCTCAATTTGCAATCATTCATTCAGCAACTCTTCAAAGTTATTTATTACTGGTCCCCCATGGTCACATGATCAAAACTCAGGTGCTTCCCAGCCCACCCCACAGGAATGCCCTTTTGGATCCCTGCCCTCCACGGCTCTTATTACCCAAACTGACTTTTGTCATCTTCTTGTTCCCATTGCTGACCTAGCATGCTCAACCCAGCCCTTTGCGAGGCAGCTACTGGCCACATCAGGCTTTCTTTCCCAGGTGGTACATGCTGATTTCCTCACAAAGCCTAAGGAAGATGGTCTCACATGGCCAACAGCTGTTTCACAAAGAGCCAAGGTAGCAGCAGGAGCAAGAAGACATAAAAGGTCAACTGGGGTAGCAGAGCACAGGGTGGAAGGGGTCCCAGAATGCAGGATAGGGAGGGCAGCTGTGATGGGGCAGTTAAAGATAAGATAAAGATAAATAACCTTTATTGTCATTTTTATATTGTGGGCACAATGGCACACATAAAAAATGAAATTTAGTTGCCCGCTCTCAAAGTGAAACATATACATGACACACACCTAAACATACTATGTACAACATATATATAGACCCACATCCCTACATATACATAGCAAATAAATATTAAATACTGTCCATCTTGAATATATAACGCAAGGAGGAAGTTTGAGAGTTCGCAAGGTTAATGCTGTATGGAATGAAACTATGGCTGAATCTGGATGTTCTGCTACGGATACCACGAAGCCTCCTCCCAGAAGGTAACAAGGAAAACAGGTCGTGAAGAGGATGTGTATGTCCCAGAAAATCTTGCGGGCCCTGCTCAGCAACGCTTCTGTGCTATGTCCTGGATGGTAGGGAGGAACTGCCAATGATCTTTTCGCCATCCTCACCACTCTCTGCACCGCCTTCCTGTCTGAAGCAGTGATGCCTCCAAACCAGACTGTGATGCTGTATGACAGGATGCTCTCGATTGTCCCCCTGTAGAAAGTGGTCAGGACAGGGGAAGGAAGATGCTTTTTCTCATGCGGCGCAGAAAATGCAGGCGCTGCTGTGCCCGCTTCACCAGTTTCTCACTGTTTAGCGACCAAGTCAGCCTACTTGTTAGCTGCACACCCAGGAATTTGATGCTGGTAACCATCTCCACAGGTGAATCATTAATGCACAGAGAAGTGTGGCTGTGCCTGCCTTTTCTGAAATCAACAATGATCTCTTTGGTTTTTCTTGTATTTAAAACTAGGCTGTTTTCCTTACACCAGTTCACCAACCCCTCAACCTCCTTGCAGTAAGCTTCCACCTTGTCATCCTGAATAAGGCCCACTACTGTTGTATCTGTTGCAAATTTCTGGGTGCCTGTGGTTTTGTTTTCAATTCAAATGGGGAAATACTGTTATCTATATCATAATTCTATATGCAGATGGTGGTTCTGCCAAATGTTCGATCTCTTGCTATTTTTAGTGAAGACAGAAAATACAATCAATTCAGTATAAACTGAAAAGTTCATTGTTGAAACTTTTATTTAGAGTGTTCTATGGACAACAAGAAATACAAATCCAGCAAAGTGAACATGAAAAGGAATTTAGACAAAAAAATACTACTGTAAATCGTGCCTTTAAAAACTTGAGTTAGTTATTACACAAAAATTCAGTCCATGTATGAAAAACTGGTTTAAAGAAAACAGGTTTTATAGTTGAAATATGAACATATTTTTTCAATCTTTAAGATTTTAATTCCGGGTAGTGGGGGAGACCCAACATTACTGAGCTCTATTTAGGATTAAGCATGCAGCTTTCAATTTTGGACAGACTTACTACATACCAAATCATTATGAATAAGGAAAGAGCTAAACCAGGGTATCTCAACCTTGGCAACTTCATGATGTGCAGACTTCAACTCCCAGAATTCCCCTGCCAATCTGCTGTCTGGGGAATTCTGGGAATTAAATTCATATATCTTAAAAGTTGCCAAGACTGAAAACATTGAGCTGAACTATTACTTGCATTTTGAGGCAAATTCATTTGGGATGTTTTCTTTTATATACAGCAAGGCTCCCGTTAACCAGACATCTATTATCTGTCACAATTATCTCACTTCCCTGTATATTCACATGTAGCCCCACATCAAAATAAGCCAGCATAAGCAGCATTTTTGCTTAGCCAAACAACTAATTATCCGAATGTTTTTATTTGTTTTCCTGACCACTTGGAAAAAATAAGACTTAACTGATGTACAAATTAGCAGCCGGAAAATGTATCTTTACCAAGATCCAACAGGTCTGCCCATTATAACCAAGTAAAACGGCTTAATGGGAGGATACAAAATAATGTGGATCTTTGGTTATCTAGCACTATTAAATCACCTTTTTTATAAACATACTAAAACACTTTGCCTGAGGGTGTGTAGGGAACATCTTTCAAATAATTTCTGCTGCACTTCAGGTCTGGTGTTTTAAAAGCTTCAGGATAATTTCTGTAAAACCAACATGGATCATCTTTAATTACTATGTTGCAACTACGGTTATTTAAAACCACAGTCTCAGAATAGTGGATGACAAACATTAATGAGCAGTAATGCACACATGGTATTGTAAATGAAAGGATAATGAAAGCAATTTATTTGAAAATTAAAATATGATTAAGAATGGCAGTCTGAACCAGAGCCCAGATGTGTGGAAAAAAGCAACTAGCAGGCAACCAGACTCTCATTAATTTAAGGACCTTGTGAAATTGCTTTCCTTTCTCTGACAGTTTTTAATATACAGTAAGTTAGCTAACAGAAAGTATATGTAGCCCAGACACATTAAATGAAGTGATTTAGAGATAAACAGAAACATATACTCTCAATTCTATATTCAACTTGTACTCAGCCATTCATAACACAAAACTGCTTAGAAAAATATATTACTACACTATATAGTTTAATCCACGGGATAAACCAGTAAAAGCCACCAGCTTCGTATTTAAATCAACACTACACCACCCTCTCCTGATTTTGCTTCATTCTCTTTCAGGATCAGCTCTGATTCAGTGGCAGGTCAGCTAGTATAATGATATCATCTTAACAGTTTGATATCAAAACAGGTTTGTTAGCATCTATTTGTATAGAACTGCTGCTAGAAAAAATAAAACGATGTCTCATCATATTAGCCACCACATTTTACAGTAAATTATTATCATTACCTAAAGTCCACTGATTTTTAAGTAAACCTATAGCAATTACTTCCTTTAATGGGGACATATTTGAACACTCAATATAGGGACATCAGAAGCTGAAGCCTCAAGGAAGATAATTATTCCTTCTTTTCTTTAAAAGACTAAGAGACATATAATATGACCTGAATCAAAGGGAAATGAAGCAGAGGAAAAATGAGAGAATATAAGACTATAAAACTAATCACTTAATATTCCCCTGGGAGCAAGTCATCTCAGACACCCACAAAAATACCTATAGTCTTGAAAGCGCTATCCCCAGTGAATTAATTAGTCAGAGGAGGTCAGTTTTAGTTGTATTAGCTATTTAATATGGTCACAGGATATAACACAAAACTAGATTCTAATGTATGAAATGAGAAGAAAAATACTGAACGTTCAACATGATAAACTCATTGATTATGGTTTTTTATTCCAAATCTGTCTCAAATTGACAGTTTGCATTAAAGGTTTTGCTGTTAAAAATTAGCATCTAAACCAATGTAAAACAAAGATAAATAAGATGAGAGAGAATCTGTATATTCAATCTATGCAAAAGCTGCTACGTTCTACCAGTACTGAAAAATAGTCTTGAACATCCTTTGTAATATTTATTATGGTTGTATACAAAGAGGAAAAAAACCCCAGAAAAACCCTACTGTAAAAATAAAGAACATGATTCTGAGAAATTTTTAAATCACAGAAAACTAGTAGAATGAAAGTCATGATTGAAACATAGTATTTGAAAACTGTAACTTATTTAAAAGAAATACTCCCAATCAAAAAAGGAAGCTTTCTACAGTATGTAAAGAAATCATATGCCCATGAAGAATCTCTCAAATCTGGAGTTTCTGTGGAAAGTATTTGAGTATAATAAAAGGATTAAGAAAAACATGTATAACCATTATGGGAGTTTACTACACTCCACCTATCCAGGGAGAAAATATGGATGTTACCTTTTTAATCAATTCAAGAGAGGCAAGCTAAGCACTAAGGGTGACTTCAACTAACACAACAGATGCTGAAAAACTAACTCAGCAATGTGGAAGGTTCAGTAGAATTCTGATTTATTTTGCTGATAATTCAATTTTTCAAAATGTGGAAGACAAAATAAGAGGACCAGCTATCCTGGGCATATTCTTAACCAACTGAGACAAATTAATTGACTAAAGAGATTGGCTGCCTTGGGAAATGGAGGCCACATCTTCTTGGATGTCACGATAAAGAGAGGAAGAACAGCTGAGAGAAGTGTTTAGATTTTAGAAAGGCACATTTCAATCACATCAAGCAGAAGGTGGGTAGTATGGCATGACATAAAATCTTAATGGATTAAAAAAAAAATCAAGAAGAAGAATTGAAGGTCCCAAAAATGAGATCCTAAAAGCCTTCAGTAGGCACAAACAATTCTCATGAGAAGGAAAGTAGAAAAAGCTTTAAGAGGCCAATGTGCGTGAACAGTGAACTTGCTTGAGAGGCTGAGAAGAAGAAAGGAGATGCATAGAAAATAAAAGCAGAGGCTGATAACCAAGCAGGCGCACAAACTGCCAGCTTAAGCCCTAGGATGAAACTGAGGAAGCTACAACACAAAATGAGATGAAATTGTCATGGAATGCAAAATATAACAAAAAAATCCTGTGGGGAAATAATAACAGAACAACAGAGTTAAAAGGGGAAATAGGGAAAGGAAGGGGGGGGGGAAAATATACTGGATGACTTCTTTATATCTATTAGAAGAGGCAAAAAGCTCTTCTTAACACGTTTGAAGAAAAATATGCCTTTAGATTGTGGAGCTGAAGAAAACTGTTAAGATATTTTGGACCACAAGAAGAAGAAATTGTTCAGTACCCAATGAAGGGAAACCAGGCTGCTCTTAATATATTAATGAAGCAAAATTTCATTAGTGTAAAAGCAAAAGCCACTGGAAAAGATCTTAATGGAAGACAAAACTGAAAAAGAAGCCAACAAAACGGAAGGTGCTGGACACCATCACTGCTGAGAGAAATATGAATTTACAAGAACTCAAAGAAGCAGTTTTTGTCAAAGAACCCTAGTGAAATGATGTCCATCTAGCTATGACTTGTTGGACATGACTAAACATCAAAAGGAAATCAGATACACAGTTCAGGACTGACATAGAAGGAATCCATTCTGCTGCCAGAGCAAGATGAATAACATCCCAGGATGTGAGAAGAATTGGTAGAAGTATTCTCAGAATTGTAATTTTTGGGGAAATTGTAAGTTCCAGAAGAATAGATGAGAATTTATAAAAGCAGTATTATTGCAAAGGAGCATATTAAACTCAACACTGAAAAGTGGAAGAGGATCAATCTGGGAAAGTACAGAACAATGAGTTTAACCTCTAATTTGGATTAGATTCTAGAACAGATGGTCAAGCATTATGTCTCCAAACACTTCCAGGAGACAACACAGAATAAGTCAAATCAGGCTTACCTTATTTCCTTTTATTATAAGAGTGACTTATTTAATACACCAAGGGAATACTATTTAGTAAAGTTTTTGACAGGATTTCTTATAATATATTTATGGAGAAGATGGATAAAGGAAAGTTACATGCTACTGTAGTCCAATTGAGTTGCAACTGGTTGATCAAGTATATTCACCAGGAGCTTGAAAATAGTTCCACATCATTCTAGAAGACAGTTCCCTGCAGGGAAATACTGAATGGTATCTCCATGGATCCATGCTCAGCTCATTATTATCCAAATTGTACAGAGAATAGAATGGGAGGCTGCTTATTCCATTTTCAGATACCATCAATCTAGGGAGGTTGATTAAAACATTAGAGAAGGGTTTTCAAACTTTTTCTGGGGGCAGAATCTGTTAGGTTTTTTAAAAAAAAAAATTCCCAACACTTCTAATTAAGAGGCAAAGCATTAGTGATAAAATATTGGCTATGTTCAAGTCAACTTTTTTCCATTGTCCTTATCTTCTCACAGAAACCCATACATTTTTATGGAACCAGGGGTTGAAATAAAACTGCCTAAGGGCAAAATCACCCTTCAAAATGATATTACAGGGTATGAACACTAAACCATACTAGTAGGCTGATGTTCAGCTGACAAATGCAATATCTGAGAAAGAAAAAACAGTTGCAAAAATATAAGATTGGAGATCTATCTTGTAGCAATGCATGCAAGAAGGAACTAGAAATATAAATGGACCATCAGCGAAAAATGAAGAAGTAATATCTGTGTGATGCCATAGCTAAAATGCCATAGCTAAAGGCAATCAGAGATTGCATTAAAAGCAGCTTTGTCTCCAAACCATGGACACAAATCATAGTTCTGCATTAATTAGATCTCAATGGTAAGCAATTACAATTGAATATTAGGAAGAAATGGCAAACAGAGGAAGACCGCCCTCACCAGGGTCTATGTGTGTGTGTGTCTGTATGTCTGCTGTGTTACAAAGGATTGGATGACTACCTGTCTAGAACATTTTAATAGACCATTTATACCTAATAAGGGGGTACGATGCTCAGCAATTAAAGAGACTCAGCAGATAAAGAGACTCAGCTTTCCACCTGACAACCCAAGTTCAACAACCAAGTGTGACACGACAGGTAAGCTCCTATTACTTGCCTCAGCTCCTGCCAACTTAGCAGTTCGAAAGCATGTAAGTAGATAAATAGTTACTACTTCAATGGGAAGGTAACAGCATTCCATGTATCTTGGCATATATAGTCATGCTGGCCACATGACCATGGAAGTGTCTTCAGACAACATTGGTTCCCTTGCCTAAGAAACAGATATGAGCACCACTTCCTAGAGTCGGACATGACCTGTCAGCGGAAAACCCTTACCTTATCTTTGCCCCATAACTAAATTACATTGGACTGAATTATTTTTATGGTCTATTCATACTTATAAAGCTATGATTTCATTTTTTGTTTAAATAAATAAATCTCTAAATAATTAGCTATTTCAAGTTTGAAACATCTCTGCATTTAATCTGCAACTTTTCATATTTTAATAAGGGAAAAATGCAAAAACTCCTAATTTACTTAACAAATCATTTCACACTTTTCCTTAATGAAAAGTCTTTTATTTGTACGCTAGATATAAAGTTCAATTTTTTTCAAGAGGTTACTAAATTTTAAAGTATTATTCAAATTTACAGATTCTAATTATGGCCTCTATATCTAGCCTTTAAGATAGTAACTCAACACATCGAATTAAATGAGAACAATACTCGTTTGAGCAGATGACAGGGATTAAATAACAATGAAAAAGACATGAGGATGCAAAGAAAATCCCACCATTACTTAAACAGTGTATTTTAATTCTTAATAATACCCCTGGGGTAGAGAAAAGAAATGTTTTTCTTTTTTGTCTGCAAGAAAAGCTCCATATAAAAACTCACATGAAGAAAAGATGAAGCTCTGGGAAAAATGCCAGTGTGCTGCACAACGTTATGGAAATGGAAATTGGATACCAAATTGACGTGTTGACCTTGCAGCCTTAGTTTATCAGGGATGAAAATGACTTCTGAAATAAAAATTTGGCTGTAATTTGCTAATGCTCTTCCTAAAGGGCGAGGGATTTTCTACCACAGTTGAACAAGAATGCTATTAATTTCACAGCATTAAATAGGGTCTTTTTAAATTCCATTTATTTTAGGGTATTCAAATAGGGTTTTTTTTCTAGCTTTTCTCCTATGCTTTATTAACAGAAAAACACACTTATGCTCTGTGGGGAAGGGAATAACATATATAATAAAAGATTGTTTCCTTATAATTCATTCTCACTGTCACCTTACAGTAAATAGTTTGATTTCCTGAATGTGTTTAGTTTTCCCCTTATTGATTCATATTGAGTTTGATCCATTTTTGAACAGGGTGAGCTAGAAATGGGACATGCAGCTAGAAAAACTTATACTCTCTTGAGAAAACCTTCACATTTACAAGAAGCTGAAACAGTGGCCTAAAACTGAAATACGTTGAGCCTTCCTGTATTAAAATAAAGAAAAGAAAAGTCTGCTTTCTTTTTCATTCTTCAGCCCAAATACAAGAAAAAGTAGAAGCCATGCCAAATCTGTTATATTTTCTATATATGCTTAAAAATTATGGAAAAATAGAGTTTTGCATTAAGCCATAAAATCCAACACAATAATGGTCCTGAAAATGAAGACATCTTTGACAACTGCCCTAGAATTAAGCAAACACATTGGGAAATGATAAATTTGAGGAAGAGAGAGAAGAAAAGGAAGGAGGTGGAAAAGGAGGAAGGTTGTATACTCTGCACTGTGGTATTATGTTGAAAGAATGATGTTAGGATCTATATCCAAAATCAAAGTGTTTGGTGGCAAAAAGAAAAGGCCTGTGGCTAGAGGTATACAAGTAGTGCTCAAATTAGGTCTGGTTGCTTAGCAACAATTTGAAATAACAACAGACCTCCCCAGGTCTATTTACCACCCACATTTAAAGTTCCAATAGCCCCCCCCCCCCCGTCACTTGATTGCATTTTGTATTCCCAGCAACTGGGCTGCATTTGCAACCATTTGCAGTGTCCCGCAGTCACATAACCACAATTTACAACATTTTTTTGCCAAAAACCGGCATTTACTTCATTTCCAGCAATCAATCAATCAATTTTTATTACAGACATTAAAAAATAATAATAGTAAAAAAAAAAGAAAAAAGGTGGACAAAATAATATATTACAATTGGTGATGGATTATCAGTGGGCAGTTAGAGTCTGCCTAATTTTGTATACAGCATAACAGAATTTGGCCACATTCAGAGAAACTGCTTTGTACTGATCTGATAACAGTAATTGTACATAAAAGAGATCAGTATTTCCTGGATGTTTTATTAGGTAAGTTATTATAAATTGAGTCTGTGAATCCTTACAGAAGATGCCATACAGCAGGATGTGAGCTGTAGTTTCAATGTCCCTTTGTCCACAGGGACACCATTCCAGTAATAAATGGCTATTGAGGACAATGGATTTGCTTAATGACCATGGCATTTGTTTAACAACTGCACACCATCATGAAATGATTGTAAAGTCAGGCAGTCACATGATGACCCATTTAATGACTGGCTGGTTTATGTCCATAATTCCAGGCTCAATTACAATTTTAAGTTGAGAATTATCTGTAATCTCTTCCTTGTGAAACTTCTCTTTTACATAATTGTCTTATCTCTCAAATCTTAAAGGTCTGATATATGTATTTGTCAGGCAATTCCCCACAGATAATTTTCTTCAGTCTGATTCTTTGCATAACCCCACCCCCATATTTTAGAGCTACTTTAAATATTGTTTAGACATGTGGATAAAAATTTTATTTAACTATATCCAAAAGCAGAAGAGTTCTTTATATGCTGGATAGATGTGACTCTCTACTGAGAACACCCACTTAGAAGTCTGATTTTTTTTAAAAAAAAAAAAATGATATAGAATAAAATGGTAGTTTCAGAGTACCACAACTGTTATAGCAACACTGACCACAGAACAGTTCTCGTTCTGTCTGTGTGTGTGTGGGAGAGAGAGAGAGAGAGAGAGAGAGAGAGAGAGAGAGAGAGAGAGAGATTTGTGTCCCTCTTCCTGGTTTGAGCAAGAAGAAGTTGTTTAACATTATTTGCTTTAAGAACCATCCTCTTTAAAACAAGCTACGCATTAAGATTAAGAACGCAATATAATTGAAGCCAGTCTTCAAGAATTTTCAACAAAACTACTCTATAACTTTTTTTAAGGTGAGAGAAATCAATAGCATTAAAATTACCACCATGAATAAAGACTGAAGTTGGTTTTTTCCCCCACTGAAAATACTTAAATAACATATTTATTATATTGCAGCGGCAATGTACTGAAGTGCACTCAATTTGTCCCCTCCTTTTCAATGTAAAAGCAATATAGAGGTTTATTACAATCTATGTTTTTATCATCTTCTTTAAAAGTACCCCAACACTGCCAATTTGAAACTTAATAGTTTTATATTCAACATATTCTATTAATGATATTAGTTTCACAAAGCACATTGGTATGCAGGGTACTCCAGAGAAAATCATGTGCTGATCTTCATACATTTAAAATTAGACAAGAAACTCTACAGTCCTCTTGACTCTTTAGGCTGTTTAACAACTTGAGAGCTAAAGATCGTTCTGAATGTCATTATATATCAAAAAGATGAAAGATGTGCCTCCCCTGTCACCTCTGATGTACCATTTACGGAACACAATTTAATTGTATGTTGTAGCGATGCCTGCCAAGAACCACTGTCACTGAGGATACAAAAGACTGGCACTAGGCACTGCAGTAGAACTAGCAAATGGACGGAGAATGGCAATGAAATAGATAGCAAGTACATAAGGTAACAGCTTTTCAGTGCAGAATGAAGCGAACATAAAGATAAATCTGAAAAGCAGGAAGAACTTGCAAATCAATACTAATCAAGAGGAGCAGTGGGATGAGCAACAGATTTTTAAAAAGGAACAAAATAAAGTTCATCCTTCTCTGCCTTTCCATGTAAATTCAGCTCAGGTTTGTGGAATGTGCACACATAACCATCTATTGTTGTTCGCGACCCTGGGACCACAGCACACCAGGCCTTCTTATCTTCCACTCTCTCTCCCAGAATTTGCCCAAATTCATGTTCATTCTGCCGATGACGCTATCCAACCATCTGTCCCAGATGTGCTTTTTAAAAAGGCAATTGGACTTTCTTGCTTTATCCTTGAAGGGGTGTTGCTTCTCATCCAAGAAACTTCTTCAGTTCTGACTGAATGGTGGTGAATGAAAGGATTTATATTTCTTTCAGTCATCTGGTCATTAACACTGTCTCTGAGAGTCATTGAGGCCACTTGGAGGTTTATCTGTGCCCTCAGGGTCACCTGAATAGTGCAAATGGAACCTTCTTAGAACTGCTGAAAGGACTGTGTTGTAAACAACACCTGTGTTGATACAATACCACCTATCTCCTGTTTACAACACTATCCAATGAGTCCTCTTGTCTCATTAGGAGACCAAAACATTTGAGCTTCAGTATCTGTCATTCCAAAGGACAACCAAAGTAGATTTCCTTCAGGAGTAATCATATGCAGGTAGTCCTTGACTTGCAACAGTTCATTTAGTGACTGTTTGAAGTTACAACGGCACTGAAAAAACAGACTTATGACCATTTTTCACATGACTGTTGCAGCATCTCCATGGTCACGTGATTAAAATTCAGAAGCATATCAACTGACTATTATTTATGACAGTTGGAGTATCCTAAGGACATGTGATCACCTTTTGTGATCTTCTGACAAGCGAAGTCAAAGGAAAAGCCAGATTCACTTAACAACCATGTTAAGTGTGATTCACTTAACAATTGTGGCAAGATAGGTCATAAACTGAGGCAAAATTCACTTAGCAACAGAAATCTTGGGCTCAATTGTGGTCGTAAGTCGAGGACTACCTCTGTAGTACAATTAAATTTTTCTAACATCAATGAAGTTAACTCCATGGGTATGCAAAATGTTTTCACTTCAATGAATATTCTAAGTATTCTAAGCTCAAAAAGATTACATGGATTCCAATACTTTTATTTTGAAGACGGAACAAAACATGGGCATTTTTCATTTGTAGAGTTCTAGCCATAGGAAACAATCGCACAAAAAAACCCATTTGCAGTCATTCAACCTCAAAATAAAATCCCATTTAAATATATATATATATATTCTGAGCTTTGTTTCAAAATCATTCCATTGTCTGGGCAAAGGTCACACAAATAAGTAATTTCAAATGCTCCAAGTGTGAAACACACTATATACTTTTCAATATTTTTTTACTTACATGCTTTTTATTTCAAGATGAGAAACAAAAAAACATTTAAGAATTATTATTTTTTTAGCGTTCTTCCAATGGAAACTTGGAATATTTCATGTGTGGTCTTTCAGCTCCTAGCCTGAGGTAAAACTTATTTCTAATTAACTAAAAAGATATCAGACAAAGTAGTTACAGCAACTTTATTATTTTTCTTTATTCTCAGATATACTGAGAGTTACAAGAAAATAGCACTGTTCAATGATCACATTTTAATTTGTGGTGTAAGTACAGTATTGATTCATAGTTGATCAGGGATCCCCTTGGGATCTTGTCTATAACTGCAGCCATTTTGATTTCTTTTTTTAAAAAAAACATTGTATGGGGCTTCTTAAAAATCAAATGGGGGAAAAGGTGAATGGGACAGTCAATTCATCAAATAGGCTTATTTTTATTCAATAATTGCAGCTGACTATATGGTTGTTATTTGGAAATTATGGAGCCCAATTGCATAAACATAAACATTTCTACTGTATCTTGCATGGCATACTCAGACAATTTTGCGTCAGCAAATATATTGGATCTGCTGGGAAAAAACAATAAATATGTAAATATGTTAAAAAAATATGATGCATAAGAACAGTGTTTCTCAATCTTGACAACTTTAAGATCTGCAGACTTTACTTTCCAGAATTCTCCAATTCTGGGAGCTGAAGTCCACACATCTTAAAGTTTGAAAAATATTGTCTTAATTATCCTTCAGCCTGGAGAATAAAAAAAAAAATACTATAACAATTGTTAAGTAATGCCACAATTGCTATCTTACACCGAACAGATTTATTAAACCTGGTAAGAAATATTAAACTGAGAAATATTTGCCACTTTAAGTTGTTTATAAAAATAATAAAAGCAAGATTAAAATAAAATAAATATAAATACATGTTGTTATCTTTTTCTGGGGTTCAGAAACAAGTCTGGAAAAGTCTAATGTAGCTGATGTTGAACCAAGCTCACAGAATTTTTTTTTTTCCTTTGAATCTTGCTGAAAAACCTAAAAAGAACAAACCTAGCCATGGGCAGTAAAGCACCTGCATACATCTTTACTTCCTACAGACAGTTGCAAATTGCTGTATGATGAAATGTCATAAAGGAATATCTGTTAAAGACAAGTCCCTTCAGTCAGCAAGAACTGGTGCATTTGCAGGAACGTGGGAATGATGCTGATAAAATATATTCAAGGTAGACTGATGGTTTTTGTTTGTTTCAAATCAACTTTCCCACTTTCAGTTAACATTTTGGTTTCCATTGTTGAAATGCGATGTATACCACAATATTTCAAATTGTATAGTATAGTATTCCACAGTTTCTACCATTTAAAAAAAAATCATCTTTCCACAATATCACATTGAGGAAAGGTATACACCATCAAAAATACCATTTCTACATCTATGAGTCTTGCTAAACACTACGTTGAATTGTTACAGGTACACCTGTTCTTCTGATTTCCTTTCTACAGATTTAGAAACTAGCTGCTCCTAAAGCAACTTGCACTGATGGTAATGTGGTTTTAGAGACTTACTGCAAAACATTTCCCCATGTCGTGTTTCCATTCAAAATCATCCTCCAAAGTAACCCCCCTCCCATGGCATAACAAATGAGACCAGGGTTGGAATCACAATTTAGGGAGAATTCAAAACCCAATGAAAAAGAACAAAAAATAAAAGAAAGAGACATATTGGACCTCTTTAGAGTTGAGGTCCTATGATTCTCAATGACAATATATATGCCATATATAGTTTGACTAACATAAAAGATACTAAAATTCAGAGAACACTTGTGGACTCACATTTAGGTAATCTTTGATTTACAACCATGTGTTTAGCGACTATTCAAAGTTACAATGGCACTGAGAAAAGTGACTTATGACCATTTTTCACACTTACAACCACTGCAGCATCCCCATGATCACATGTTCAAAATTCAGGCACTTGGCAACTGGCATGTATTCATGACAGTTGCACTGTCCCGGGGTCATGTGATCACCATTTGTAACCCTCCCAGATGTCTTCGGACAAAGTCAATGGGGAAACACTTAAGTGTTTTGCTTAACAACTGTGGGGGAAAAAATTGTAAAATGAGGTGCAACTCACTTAATAACTGCCTTGCTTAGCAAAGGAAATTTTGGGCTCAGTTGTAGTCATACGTTGAGGACTATCTATAATACAAACAATTTCTGGAATATCAGTACTTCACACAATAATCAAAGACCATTTCATCCAAGCTCAACTTCCATAACAAAGCTGGATAAACCAATAAAAAAGAAAAATCCAAATTCTTATTAAACCAAAACTTATTTGATACCTATTTATTATTATGTCATCCTTTATTTCTTTCATTTTCTTCCCAGTAGACCTATTGTCAGTGAGTTACTTACACTAATAAATGGCTAAATTAATATGCAAATCTGAGGTTAATTTTAGGTAATGTATTTCATTACCTAACTGGAAACAAGCCTTACAATTCAACTTTGACTTATGTTAAGGATTTGGCAGCTTTGAAACAACAGATTTAGGGAACCAAGAACCTGCAAATACAGATAAATTTTCTGAAATGTTTGGATTATTTAAAAAAAATTGAAGCTTATGTAGTACATTCAGAGGAAAAGATACATTATAGAGAATTCTCAACTTATGATCACAATTGATAAGCAAGGCAGTTGTTAAGAGCCCAATTGCCACAGTTGTTAAGAGAATCACTGCAACTGTTAAGTGAATCATGCAGTTAAGATAAGATAGATAAGATAACCTTTATTGTCATTTTTATACTGTGGGCACAACGGCACACATCAAAAATGAAATTTAGTTGCCCGCTCTCAAAGTGAAACACATACATGACACACACCTAAACATACTATGAACAACATATGTATAGACCCACATCCCTACATATACGTAGCAAATAAATATTAAATACTGTCCATCTTGAATATATAACGGAAGGAGGAAGCTTGAGAGTTCGCAAGGTTAATGCTGTATGGAATGAAACTATGGCTGAATTTGGATGTTCTGCTACGGATACCACGAAGCCTCCTCCCAGAAGGTAACAAGGAAAACAGGTCGTGAAGAGGATGTGTAGTGTCCCAGATAATCTTACAGACCCTGCTCAAGCAACGCTTCTGTGCTATGTCCTGGATGGGAGGGAGGGAACTGCCAATGATCTTTTCAGCCATTCTCACCACTCTCTGCACCGCCTTCCTGTCTAAAGCAGTGATGCCTCCAAACCAAACTGTGATGCTGTATGACAGGATGCTCTCGATTGTCCCCCTGTAGAAAGTGGTCAGGATAGGGGAAGGAAGATGTGCTTTTCTCATGCGGCGCAGAAAATGCAGGCGTTGCTGTGCCCGCTTCATCAGTTTCTCACTGTTGAGCAACCAAGTCAGCCTACTTGTTAGCTGCACACCCAGGAATTTGATGCTGGTAACCATCTCCACAGGTGAATCATTGATGCACAGAG
The DNA here is from genome assembly GCA_023970755.1 of Azemiops feae. Taxonomy (NCBI): domain Eukaryota; kingdom Metazoa; phylum Chordata; class Lepidosauria; order Squamata; family Viperidae; genus Azemiops; species Azemiops feae. The sequence continues at coordinate 261,549 of JALGBA010003870.1, read as the reverse complement.
ATGTGTGGCTGTGCCTGCCTTTTCTGAAATCAACAATGATCTCTTTGGTTTTTCCGGTATTTAAAACTAGGCTGTTTTCCTTACACCAGTTCACCAACCCCTCAACCTCCTTGCAGTAAGCTTCCACCTTGTCATCCTGAATAAGGCCCATTACTGTTGTATCATCTGCGAACTTCACAATATGGTTGGTGGCAAATCTAGCACAGCAGTCATGGGTCAACAGGGTGAACAGCAGCAGACTTAAGACGCAGCCCTGAGGAGAACCTGTGCTCAAGAAAATGGTATTAGAGGTATTTGTTCCAACTCGCACATATTGGGGCCTGTTGGTAAGAAAATCAAGAATCCAGTTGTTAAATGAATCCAGCTTCCCCACTAAATTGCTTGTCAAAAGCAACTGGGAAGATTGCAAATGATGATCACATGACCCCAGGATGTTGTAATTGTCGTAAATACATGCTGGTTGCCAAACACCCAAATTCTGATAACATGATCATGGGAATACTGCAACAGTCATAAATATGAGGACCAAATGTTAAGTTTTTTCAGAGAAGGAAGAAGGAAGGAAGGAAGGAAGGAAGGAAGGAAGGAAGGAAGGAAGGAAGGAAGGAAGGAAGGAAGGAAGGAAGGAAGGAAGGAAGGAAGGAAGGAAGGAAGGAAGGAAGGAAGGAAGGAAGGAAAATCTAGTATAATCTAGTAATAGTGGAAATAAAGGGCAAAACCCTATTTTTTAAGAAAAAAATTCAACATTTGATCTAGAATAGTACTCAACTCTAATAATCTGGTTTCCTTGATGTGATTTATTCCATTATATTGCAATTTCATTGCTCCCTCTTTACTTGGGAACTACACTGCACCATAAACATACATTGTATAGTCAAAGTACCTATAGATACAATGAGCTTAAATTGAGCTGAGATTAACCCCAGAAAAATGTGAATAACATTTGGTAGTTAGTATGTCAATCTTGGTCAATCATAGCACACATTATTGCTATCATCCTTGAGAATGATGGTTAAGACATTAAATTTATGTACAGGGAGACTCCTATTCATGTTTACTCACAGCCATTGAATCTTCATTGGGTTACTCTGAGCAATCATTGTTTTCAACACTACCTATCTCAGAAGGATATTGATAATGGAAGAATTAAAAGAGGAAATAAGGGAAATCGGAAGACAAAATTCTATCTACACCCGCTTGAACTCCTGAAAAACGTAAAATATTCATTAAAAAGGGAAGGAGTATTTTTGAACTGGGAGATACAAAGTTGAAACCAAAGTAAGGCATTAGAGCTTGAATTTCAAAATCTATGAACATCTTCCAGTAAATTAAATCATGTGGTATCCCTCAAGTTCTGTTGTGCTACCTCATGGTCAGGAGATTTTCCTGGAAGAGCTGAGCAAAGAATGCCAGGAATATATGCCAAGAATATATAATCCCAGCAGAGTCACCCAAGGCATGATGGTCATCCCAGCTGCCTGGCTAAAGCAAGCAGGCAACTATTTTGGGCAGAGCTACAGAGGAAGATGCTAGAGGCAGATGGTCACTTTGAAGACAATTGCAAAAGCATAATTTCACACCGCATGAGAGACAGCAGTGATAAATTACTCCTGTACTTTACCAAGATAGCCATGTAGATAGACAGAATAAAGTGTTTGAAGATATAATGCTAAATAATGGATGGCAGTTTTTAGAATAATGGTGTTCATGACTTGGCTAGATTAAAGCTTTTGGATATCTAGTTGCTGATGTTGCTATAAAGGAAAACAAAATCTGACGCTGCAAAAACAGAATTATAGTGGAAATATGGAATATATGAAGTATAAACATGAGAAAGCAATACGATGAAAGATGAAATGAATCCAGTACACAACAGCTACAGTACAAGTACTCCTCCTTGACTTATGACAGGTTGCTTAGCACATTCAAAATTATGATGGACCTCCCCAAAAAAGGTACATATGACCTGGATTCAAAGATCCAACAGATGCCCCCCTATGCAGTCATGTGATCACATTTTGCATACTCAGCAACTGGCCTGGATTTATGGCCATCTGCAGTATCCTGCAGTCACATGACCACGATTTACAATTTTCTTTGTCAGAAACCAGCATTTACTTCCAGTTTCTGTAAAAAAAAAAAACACTCATGGAAGACAATGGGTTCACTTAATAACTGTGCCGTTCTCTTAATAACCACAGCGTTCACTCAACAATCACCACCCAAAAAAAAATGTCATAAAATTGGGTCAATCATTTGATGACTTATTTAACAACTAGTATGTACATACAACTGTAATTCCAGGCTAAATTACAATAATAAGTTGAGGACTATTTGCATACATTGACATCTTAGACATTTGAAAATTGAAATAGACGAGAACTGAATACTTTCAGTCTGAATATCATATTATTTACTAGTCAGAACAAGGAAGGAATAGCATTGTTTGCATAATCTGGAAGGCTATAAGAAGGACATTATTTGGGTACAATACAATCAATGATCAAATAATATCAATTAGACTTTCCAGAGAATCCTTTAATATGATTATTAAAACTTATGCAACCATTGATGAGGCTGAAGAGTTTTGTGGTCACATTCAATCTGAAATTGATTAAATATGCTGCTTGTGGTTGAATACTGGATGGAATGTCAAAAGATGGAAATATTAAAGAGAAAATGTAGTTGGACTGTATGGCTTAGGAAGCTTGAAGGACGCAACTAGGCATTATGGTGTCTAGTCCAAGAGATGCTGTACATTTTCAGAAGGCGACCTATTAATAAGCAGTTTCAAAACCTCATAAATATCAGAGACACAACACTTGCCTCTTACGTAATATACAATTTTTAAAACTTGAAGTTAATGCAGTGTAATGACAGAACTATACAAGAGTCCTATTGCAGCTGATCCAGGGCATTGAATTCAAAATAATGGTGATTATGTTTGGTTTAAAATTTATGCAGGGGTTTGAAATTCATTCAAGCTATGCAGATGTCTATTATCTACATTGCAAGACATTGTTTTATTTTGCAGAGCCAATGGAACCATTAATTTAATTTGCTGTCCAGTTTTACCAAATCCTCTTTTTTGATCAACTCTTTCATTATTTTTGCAAAAGTGAATTATCTTTATAGTGTTGTCTCCCCAGATAAATGTGCTTCATTACAAATAAATAAAGAAACAAATATCTGACAATAAATTCCTTCAAAAACTGGAAGTACCTCCTAACAGTCTATTATAATAAATACAGATACTGATTATTTGAAAAGTCTATATTCAAAACACCCTTCTTCCTGATCTTTGGGAAAATATAATTTATATGAAAACACACTATACGTTTTTAGGTTCTCTTTAGATAATTTCTGCAAAATGTTTATCTTTTTTTTTTCATAAACCTTGGGGCTCAGAAGCAGGTGCCCTGCTGCTTCTTCCTGCTAATGGATGAACTGAATTGCTTGAAAACAGCAAAATGGAACTTTTCATAAGATAATGATTATAAGAGCAGCATATTTTAGACAGCACTATTTAAAATAAATGGTCTTTTTAAAAAAAAAAATAAGCAATTTTCAGTAAATGTTAGTGTTAAGTAGCCTTTTAAATAGTGTTCAGATATTTCATGGTTTGATGTCATAACTATTCTGACATTTAATATATAAAAATGACACTAGAAGAATCCAAGACATGTAATAGTGCTTCATGTTTTACTGTGTTCAAATGGTATTTAGATATTTTAGCACAGCTGTAAGATGATTCCAAATTAAGTATTGAAGACAGTAGCTTATGGCCATTAAAACTGTTTGGAAGGGGAGACTAGGAAAATATCAAAATATAGCCATTTCTACCAGACAAGCTCTTAAGAATTTTGGCAGTCTGATTAGTTCTTTCCAATAACTCTTATTCATCCAGTTAACCTGAATTAAAGGTCTTCTACTTTCTAAAATGACTTCAACTCTTTTTGTTTACTGACCCTTATGAATCAACCGCTGCCTTCTTCTAGAATACTTGCTCTACCTGGCATAGTCCTAAAATTCCTGCAGGGGAGATTATTAATTTCTCCAATTCAGGTCTGACCCTATTTAGCTTTCCAAGAACAGTCAAGGCTGCCCAAATGCTAACATCTAGTTGGTTCTTTGGTTTCACTCTGTTAGGCAGCATCACCACCAGATTAGTAACTGGCTGACCAATCACACTCAACATGTAATCCTTAATGGTACTGCATCTACCTGGTGGGAAGTATACAGTGGGAGACCTCAAGGCTCTGTCTTAAGCTCAGTACTCTTCAATGTCTTTATAAATAATTTAGATGAGGAGATAGAAGGGGAACTCATCAAATTTGCAGAAAAGACCAAGTTGGCAGGAATAACCAACACTCTAGAACAGGAGTGTCCAACTGTCGGCCCGCGGGCCGGATGCGTCATGCTGAAACCACGCCCACCCCATTGCCGGCAATGGAAAAAAAGTCATGATACACTGAGACACGTCACGTGACGTTGTGAGTTTGACACCCCTGCTCTAGAAGATAGAGTTAAGATACCGAAGGATCTTGATAGACTTGAACACTGGGCCCTATCTAACAAAATGAAATTCAGTAGTGAGAATAGTATGTTTTTACACTTAGGCAAGAAAAACCAAATGCACAGATATAGAATAGGTGGTACTAGGTTCAATAGTAGTAGCTGTGATTGTCCTAGTGGACAATCACTTAAATATGAGCCAGCGGTATGCTGCAGCTGCCAAAAAAGCTAACACAATCCCAGACTGCATTAACAGAGAGATAGAGTTAAGATCATGTGAAATGTTAGTACCATTTTATAATGCTTTGGTAAGACTGCACTTGGAATACTGGAATACTGCACTTGGAATACTGACCAATACTACAGTTTTGGTCATCACAATATAAAAAAGATACTGAAACTCCAAGAAAAGTGCAGAGAAGAGCAACAAAGATATTAGGGGACCAGAAGTAAAAACACATGAAAAATGGTTGCTGGAATTGGGTATGTCTAGTTTAATGAAGAGAAGGACGAGGGGTGACATGATAGCAGTGTTCCAATATCTCAGGGGCTGCCACAAAGAAGAGGGAGTCAAGCTATTCTCCAAAGCACCTGAAGGCAGGACAAGAAGCAACGGATGGAAACTAATCAAAGAGAGAACCTAGAACTAAAGAAAAAATTCCTGACAGTGAGAACAATTAATCAGTGGAACTGCTTTCCTTCAGAAGTTGTGGGTGCTCCATCACTGGAGGTTTTTAAAGAAGAGATTAGAGAACCACTTATCCAAAATGGTATAGAGTCTCCTGCTTGAGAAGGGGGTTGGACAAGACCTCCAAGGCTACTTCCAACTCTGTTATTCTATTAACTTCCAATTTCTGTATTGGATCTACTATAATTAAATAACCCTCTCCTCACCTGATAGTCTGAGAATTGTATTCCAAAACATTTGGAGGTGTACAAATTGGGAAAGACTGTCTTGGTTTTTCTGATCCTTAGTAGAAACGTACAGACTATAAAAGTTAAACCACAGGATTATATAACAGAATTGGTATAAAATTATAAAGTAGACAGAAATAGTTTGATATTATTCACTAATTATAGGGCACTCTCACGTATATAGAAGTTTAATAAATAAAAGTAGAAAAAGGAAGAAAAATGTGCATATTATCATTTATAGTCGTTGATTTCTTCAAGTATACAGAAAACTCAGCTAAAAGTTTCATAAGCAATTTTAATTTATCCATCACTAAGATAAATAGTCCAGTTTTTGAGTATTTGTTCCCTTAGGTTTGACTAGAAGCAATGTAATTAAACTTTTCATATATTAGAGGGTTTTTTTTCTCCCTTTTGCCAACAAGATAAAATCTTTATCAAGTATTACTTAATAAACTTTCTGGATTTACTCCAATTTGCACGTTGATTTTATATTGTTTTGGACCTTCAGTATTGCAGACAAAATTAGAAGGCGTATTTAAACAAAACTGTTTTCTGTGATATTGTGACAAGTATCTTCAATCCCTGACAAAATACTCCCTCTACTGTACAATCGACAGTGTTACAAAAAAGGTATAATAGTCTGAATAAATATATCTTTAAAAATCAAGGAAATTCATTGATAGTAATATTTAAGAAATATTTAACTTTTCCTAGAATGTAGTTTATACACAATATTGTATAATGTATTTTAAAAAGCAGTAATGTTCCCTTAGTGCCTAAACGCCTAAGATAACCACTAAAGGAGAATATTTGTAGCTCAGGATTGGAAATGAGGGGTCCTTGGTGCTCTCTAAGCTTTGTTGTTTTCTTGCAGATGTTTCATTACCCAAAGTAGGTAACACCATCAGTGCTAGTCCTAGCACTGATGGTCTTAGCTAGTTTGGATAATGAAACATCTGCAATGAACAATCAAGCTTAGAGAGCACCAAGGAACTTTCACTTTGAAAGAAATTCCACTTGCAATGAGATATTCTTGTATAGGTTGTCCTTGATATACGACTATAATTGAACCCAAATTTTTTGTTGCTAAGCGAGGCAGTAGTTAAGTGAGTTTTGCCCCATTTTGCTACCTTTCTTGCCACAATTCTTAAGTGAATCCCTAGAGTTGTTAAGTTAGTAACACAGTTGTTAAATGAATCTGGCTTCCTCATGGACTTTGCTTGTCAAAAGATCACAAAAGTTGATCACATGACCTAGTGACACTATAAGCATCATAAATTGCCCAGCATCTGAATTTTTGTCACATTGCCACGGGGATGCTGCAATATTATAAGAGTGAAAAAAGGTCATAAGTCGCTTTTTTCACTGCTGTTGTAACTTTGAAGGGTTACAAATTACAAACAAATTTGTTACAAATTCTTTTAAGTTGAGGAGTACATAGTGTGTCATTCTGCCTAATAAATAATTTGAATATATAAACCCAATGTTTGTATCCATTAGTTCTAACAAAGACAATTTAACTGAAAGATCTGTATGGTTTAATCATCCCATCCCCCATAGAGCAGCGGTATCTAACCTTGGCAATTTTATAACCTGTTAACTCCGAGGAATCAGTCGGGCTGCTGAGGGAATTCTGAAATTGAAGTTCGCAAGTCCTAAAGTTGCCAAGGTTAGACACACCTACCACAGAGCAACCTAAAAATAATGTTCTCCAGAGCTGATTCCTCCAACCTGTATCTAAAATTGACCATACTGATGGAAATTTATGAGGTATAATCCTAGCATAAGCTGGAAATTGCTTCTTTAGAATACCTGATAAGTAAATAGGTTAGAATCAAGCTTCATTTGAAAAAGTGCATTTTAAATATTATTAATTTTTGCTGTTAATATGGGGAGAAACCTAAAGATTTCTGTGTCTGCCTTTTCTGCTGTTGCTGCTGCTGTTGTCTGCATCGTGGAAATTTAGGACTTGCTACTAAAAACTGTTCTTATTTCTTTTTTTAAAAAATAAGCTTTTTTGCACCTTGAAGACTCATTAGATTTATTATCCCATTTATGCAATTATCATTTCTTAGTCCTAAAAGCTTCATAAAACTATTTTCATTATAAAAGATAATAATTCAATAATCTGTCCTGAAACTGTTTACGTAATGAATACTTTTGGTACTTCATAGCTAGACAATACTTAAAAACAACCACAGGATGGCAGAAAAAACAGCTGACAATATCACCAGCTTCATATAAACTTCCAGGATATTAGGTGCCTGTTAAACCAATTCAAATAGGGGGTGTCATATACAAAGCTAATATTGACTCTACAGAGCCCTCCGCTGTTGAAAATAGTAGAATTATAATATGAAATCTGCCACCAGAGTTTTTTTTTTTTTAATATCTTCTCAGCTGACTACAATCAAATAAACTTTAAACAGTAATGAAGAATACAGAGGAGTCAGATATAGTTACAACTCTGCATTTGTCCCAAGTAGTATGCCAGCTTCCTAGAGAGAGGACAATAGTAATAAGGCAGAGAAGAAGTTTAACTTTTCACCATCTCATAATAATCTTGACAAACTTCTCCTCCTAGTAGCTATCGCTATTGCACAAAGAGGAAAGACTAGCAATTAGCTACTATTTGAATCCCTGCATCTGCTGTTTATATTTGGCTAAACATCCACATCATTAAAGTCATATCTAAAATCACAGAATGTAAAGATTGCAAACATTTCATTGCCAGACTAGATAACATTATAATGATGATGATGTAATGAAACATCTGCAGCAAATAACCAAGCTCAGAGAGCACCAAGGATTCGACAGTTCAACCCTGAGCTACAGAGATTCTCTTCCGTTGAAATTTCCAACCTTCTTCCCTGTGCAGTAATCAAATAATACAACTTCCCTAACAGCTGGCATCAGACCTGGTTACATTCCTTCAAAAGAGAACAGAACATTAAAGTTTCATTTTTTTCAGTTTCAAGCAAAAAGTCCAAAAGTGTTTTCAGGTAGAAACAATGATAGACAAGGTCTTTTCTCTAAACCAAGGCTTTTCAACCAGTGATACGGGTACCACCTGTGGTACATTGGCACCTGGCAGGTGGTACGCGACCATCCTAGAAAAGTGGTAGTATGGCCTTCTATAACTGAATAAAGGTTATTAATTATGATCTTCTAATTCAAAATATTCTCATAATTTCATATGTCCCATAATTGCAGTTCTACAGTATATTAATAGGATTCTCTCTGGGAATATGAAAACCCAAGTAGGGAATGCTAGTAATTTCACAGGATCTCAGCACACAAAAAGAGTGTATTAGCCTTACCAGGTAGACCAGACAGGAAACATAGCTAGATAAGCCAAGTCTACTTTATTGTAAAGCTATATTAATATTAATCTTGCAAGTCTGAATATACAATTCTCCCACCATCACTTTTACAGTCTAATAACCTAAGCAGGATCTCTCCTGAGCCTCTTGCTCTACTCAGTATGCAGCTGAGGGCTATAATCCATCTTATCTGACCATTTCCTAGGCAGCATCGTTCCACCTGATCTCCCAAGGTCACTCCCATATACCATTACATCCTGCCATAAAATTATTTCTGGCAAAACCTTTGGGATAGATTTTCTATGGTGGACATCTTGGTCTTACCCCAACCATATGCACTTGAATTAATGCAAGTACATTCCATACAGCAATTCATACCTATATGAATAGGTCCCAAATATTGCTTCACAGCTGGAAGGCTCAATTAGCCATCAAAGGGTTTAGTAATGGTTATCTACTAGCTGAAGAATATCCCAAAGGTGTTTTTTCAAAAGGCAACTGGACTTTCTTTGTTCTTCCTTGAAAACTGAAGAAGCTTCTTGGATGAGAAGTGAAATGTCTTCAGGAAAAAACCAAGAAAGTCCAGTTGCCTTTTGAAAAACACCTTTGGGGCAACTATGACCTGGGTGATTGAGAATCTCCATAGGCATTTAGCTGAAGAATACATTTCTACCAACAAGTCTGTTTTTATATGTATTTTCTCATAACGTTTACGCCAAGTAAACATTACCCTCCCGCAGTCTATCCCCAGAATGCTTAATTTCATGGGCTAGAAGTGAGTCAAAAACATTAAGAGAATAAACCAAGGACACAACTCACCAACAAGAACTACATTCACAAACCAAGATTTAGAGATCTTGGAAGAAGATCTGCAGCCTTTTTTCCCTTCCTTCTAAACCATTTACTGTTCTCAAATAAGGTCTCATTTGCTTCTTTCAGCTGTTTAAGTGGTCCTGAAAAATACTGGTAAACATTGACTCACGGTCATTCATTTAAGAACCATTCAAAGTTATGATGGTCCTGAAAAATGTAAATCCTAGCATTTACAATTGTTGCAGCATCCCCATGGTCATATGATCAAAATTCCAGCCTTTGTCAACTGGCTCGTATTTATAATGTTTGCAGTGTCTCAGTGTCACACGATTTACAACCTTGTCAGGGGGCTTCCAACAAGCAAAGTCACCTGGGGAAGCCAGATTCACTTAACAACCATATGATTTTCCTAAAATGGTGCAAAAAAGGTTACAAAATCAGACTTGACTCACTTAATGACTACATTGTTTAGCTACAAAAGTTCCAGTCCCAATTGTGATCGTAAGTCGAGAATACCTGTATCCCATATAAAGAACACATCTGCATTTGAAGATGGGAAATGATAAAAGAGGCTGCCCACATTTTTCTCCATGGTATCTTAGATATAAATTACAGCACTAGATACATCACACCTTTCCCAGGCCATCATCAAAGCAATCAGTGCAATGCCATGTGTCAACGCTGCTACCATCAGATGTTTTTGCTTTGACAACAGATGGAGATGCAACCATTTTCTTTTTATGTTTTATTCTTACAGTTGGAGTTAGATGATGCTGGCGGGAGAAATGTGCATGAGAGTTTAGCTAGACATGATAATACTGAACCTAGTGTGTGAGCCAAGGTTATTGAAATAAGAGATGATAAGAATTGGCGGACTGGAGAACAGGAGGGAAAGCCTGCATTTCAAACTAATTGGAGAATGTGATTTATGACTGTTAATTGGAGGAGGGAATTGTGCTTTGATACTATGTGCTCAGGGGAGGGGAATCCAGTTTTTGGCTTCGACTATGTTACTGCCGATGCTATGCTTTTCAAATAAAGATTCTTTAAGGTAAACAATGCCTCGAAGTTCTTTGAAGAGTTTCATCTGTCGGAACCATGACACCATGTCTCTTTTACCTTCAGACAAAATGACTTTTACCACACACAATCATAAATAGAGGTTGACATGAAACAAATTTTTGTATCTTTGCTTACTAGTCACTTGATTATTAGTTGGTCACAATTTAATTTAATTCTTATCTGTCTTTTAGACAGCAAATATGTATGTTTAGTTATATTATGCATCCTTCAATAAATAATCCATTGTGTTAATTTTATTAGCATCTCACTGATCTTTGGTTATAATAAAATTTCTTCTTCCACAATAAATGATATTAAATTTCTGATTAATTTTAGGTATATAATTTAACAACTTTTAGACTTACATCAGCAATTTTTATTATTAATCATTTTGTATTATTCTATTTTATGAGCTGTATTTCATAGCTTAGATCACTTAATAGCAGCACTGCCATTTTACCTCTACTGAAATTTATGTAGAGCTATAACATTTTATATCATTAGGTTAGTAATATTAAGTTTCATTTTCTGATGTGATGGCTGTAATCACTGGTATCTTTGTGATTATATGTCATTTTATGATGCTCTTTGACTGAAATAAAGATTTTGACTTTGGCTACTTAAGGGCTAGTAAAACCTCTGCTAGTGTTGCTAGCTTTCCCCTCATGAATTAGGATTCAAGGATAGAAAGACCTCTAACCAAAGAAAATAATCTAAAACAGGATTTTTTATTATTATCCAATAGGTAAATATTTCTCATCTTGGCAAGCACTAGCATTGTACAGTATCTGAATTTAAAACAAAAATGATTTTTTATCACAATCTCTTAATAATAATAATAAAGTTGGAAGGAACCTTGGAGGTCATCTAGTCCAACCCCCTGCTCAGGCAGGAAACCCTATACCATTTCAGACAAATGGCTGTCCAGTCTCTTCTTAAAAACTTCCAGTGTTGGAGCATTCACCGCTTCTGGAGGCAGGTTGTTCCACTGGTTAATTGTTCTAACTGTCAGGAAGTTTCTCCTTAGTTCTAGGTTGCTTCTCTCCTTGATTAGTTTCCATCCTTTGCTTCTTGTCCTGTCTTCAGGTGCCTTGGAAAATAACTTGACTCCCTCTTCTTTGTGGCAGCCCCTGAGATATTGGAACACTGCTATCATGTCCCCCTCGTCCTTCTCTTCATTAAACTAGACATACCCAATTCCAGCAACCGTTCCTTATATGCTTTAGCCTCCAGTCCCCTAATCATCTTTGTTGCTCTTCTCTGTACTCTTTCTAGAGTCTCAACGTCTTTTTTACATCGTGGTGACCAAAACTGGATGCAGTATTCCAAGTGTGGCCTTACCAAGGCATTGTAAAGTGGTATTAATACTTCACGTGATCTTGATTCTATCCCTCCGTTAATGCAGCCTAGCACTGTGTTGGCCTTTTTGGCAGCTGCAGCACACTGCTGGCTCATATTTAAGTGATTGTCCACTAGGACTCCGAGGTCCCTCTCACAGTTACTGCTATTGAGCAAGGTACCCCTATACTATACCTGTACATTTGGTTTTTCTTGCCTAAATATAGAACCTTGCTTTTTTCACCATTAAATTTCATTTTGTTAGATAGTGCCCAGTGTTCAAGTCTGTCCAGATCCTCCTGTATCTTAAGTCTGTCTTCTGGAGTGTTGGCTATTCCTGCCAGCTTGGTGTCGTCTGCAAATTTTGATGATTTCCCCATCTATCCCTCGTCCAAATCGTTGATGAAGATGTTGAAGAGCACTGGCCCCAGAACAGAGCCCTGGGCACCCCACTACACACTTCCCTCCATGTAGATGCGGTTCCATTGAGGACCACACGCTGAGTACGGCCGGTCAGCCAGCTACGGATCCATCTGGTGGTGATGCTGTCTAACCCACATTTTTCTATCTTATGAAGTAGTAGGTTGTGATCTACTTTATCAAATGCCTTACTGAAGTCCAAGTAAATTATATCCACAGCATTCCTCTGATCCACTAATTTTGTCACTTGGTCAAAGAATGCAATAAGGTTTGTCTGGCATGATCTGTTTTTGACAAACCCATGTTGGCTTTTAGTAGTGATTTTGTTTGCCTCTAGGTGTTCGCTGATTCGTTGTTAGGACATTAATATTTTAGATAATCTAATTGCCAACCAAGTTTTAAAATCATTTGAGTTAATAAAAATAATTTTGGATTATCTGAAACTATGAAGTGGCAGTGCATTCTGTTAAAACATTTAGGAACTTCTAAAATTCCTGAAAAAGCCAGTTTGGTGTAGTGGTTAAGACATCAGGCTAGAAATCAGGAGGCCATGAGATATAATCCCACCCTGCGCACAAAACCATCTGAAAGACCTCGGGCCAGTCAGTTTCTTTCAACCCTAGCAAAAAGGCAATGGCAAGCCACTTGTGAAAAATCTTGCCATGAAAAATGCAGGGACTTGTTCAGACAGTCTCCAAGAATCAGACACAATCGAATGGAAAGAAAGCTAGTCTTGAGTTGGTCAGTGCTATTTTTGTAGACAATTGGGGATTATTTTCATGTGATTAGTTATTTGCAAGAATTTTGGAACAAAGGATTAAATAATTAACAGTTTTTAAAGAGTATCAGTAATCATCATTATGATCTTAAAATGATATTAATTCAGCAAAATATTTTTCATATTTATTAGATACAGTATCTCAGAGAATGTTTTAAAAGAGCTGGTTGTCAATTGTATTATACTAACCATGTAAAATTATGGAAGGGAAGCTTAAGCATATAATATGGACATTTGAGCTTAGGTCCATAAATTTATTTAATGGTTGGGAAGACAAATATAGTTAAGTCTGGAATAAATGTAATTCTGAAAATAGAAATAGAAATAGAAATAGAAATAGAATAGAATAGAATAGAGCTGGAAGGGACCTTGGAGGTCTTCTAGTCCAGCCCCGTTGAAGCAGGCGAACCTATACCATCTCAGATAGGTATCACTGTTACATGACCGTGGGACATTGCAAACAGACATAAATGTGACCCAGGTGTTGAGCACCCAAAATGCTGCCATGTGACCACATTTCAGAAACTTGAAACCAGTTTCTGGTTTTTCAAACCAGGTTCAAGTAGTTTTTGCAGTCAGAAATCAAGGACTTCTTGTACTATTTTTCTCCTATTTCTATTTCCCCCTTAATTCTCTTTTTTGAGGAATATATCATTTTCCAGTCCTCTGGTACTTACTTCATGCTCCAGGATCTTTGAAAAATATGGTTCAGTGGCTCCAAGATCATGTCTGCCAATGCCTTCAGAACCCTGGGATGTAATCAAAGTGGTCCTGGTGATTTGAACTCAACTTGAGTGAATAGATATTGCCGTACCATTTTCTTGCCTATTTTGACTTGTAATTTCTATTGTTCCTTTTATCCTACTGCTTTTGTTAGGTTAGACTATTTTTTTCCTTTTTTCTTTTGTGCAATTTTTCCTTCCATGCACACAAAAAAAAAAAAATTAAGCTGCTCCTCTTTCTCCCTGCTACTGTCACCTCCTTACTATCTTCTCCCATTAATGGACTGATCAGTTCCTTGACTTTTTTCTTGTTTTTTACATGTTGTAAGAAAATCTTTGTTGAAAATCTTGCATATTGACTTACTGGGTGGGTTTTTTGGAGTGGGGAGGGGCTGTCAACTGTCTTTAACTCCTCCAAGTCTTTCATTCCCAGGCTGATGTACTTATGTATTTTCATCTACATTGTCTACTTAATAAACATCTTGACTGTGGAAACACTGAGCTACCAGTTCATTGTAGCAATATTTGCAATGGGCAGCTATCTAGGAAATAGTCAAAAAGTCTTCAATTGCTGTAGAAATAGAAGTTAGGTCAACAAGAAATGCTAACATTCCTCTCTCTCGAGATCATAAAACAAGCTGTCCTTTCACGTGAGTTTTGCAAAAAGCCCAAATAATGCTTTTCGTTAAAAATAATAAAAATAACAAGCCAGCTGTTATTTTCTTACTAAGCCAACTATTTAATATTGGCATGTCACAAACTGGTATCAGGAGATTTGAATGGTTTCCTAAGAACTCCAATGGGCAGAGAATTTTAATTAAATGTAATAACCCAACTAAGTGCTAAATAAAACAAGAAAATAATTTGAAAATTTTATGAAATCTACCTAGGCTGAGTTTTAAAGGAATTTGTTATAAGTCCATTATTATCTGAAAGGAAAGCTGGACAAAGGTCCAAATAAGTTTATTATCAGGCAAGTCATATCCATGATAAAATGGCTTTGAACAAAGATAGCAAGACTACTTGGAATAAATGAATAATTTTGCAATTAACAGAGATGATGAAGAAGAAATGAAAGAGAAAAATGTATTTAGTGATTCTCCAAAGAAAGATCAGACATTGTTCAAATATTAGATATTTACACTAGACTAGACTAGACTAGACTAGACTAGACTAGACTAGACTAGGATAGGATAGGATAGGATAGGATAGGATAGGATAGGATAGGATAGGATAGGATAGGATAGGAGCTGGAAGGGACCTTGGAGGTCTTCTAGTCCAGCCCCGTTGAAGCAGGCGAACCTATACCATCTCAGATAGGTGAATGTCCAGTCTCTTTTTAAAAATCTCCAGCGATAGAAATATACCAATAGAAAATTGGCATCTACCAGGATATGAATTAGCTACAGATTCATTGAGGTTATGGGGAACATTATGTAATTATGAACAATCAGTGTTAACATGCATTACAGTGGATTGATTATTCTTTGCCTGATATGAAAACACGACAACAGATTATTCAAAATGATGCCTTGGACAGGAAGGGCTCTGTTAAAAGTTTAACTATCTTTTATATATTTGTATTTAACCTATGATCATGAACAAGATGTTTGTGATATTTCTCTTTTTATGAACTGATTCTTTATTGCTGTAATGGAAAGATTAGTTAAATTTACTCCTAGTAGTTTTTTATTTAAAAATTAAATCTCTGTTTTCTGTTTTCTATAACTACAGGTAATTTTCAACTTACATCATTAAGCAAATGCTACAATCGTTAAGCAATCCCATTGTCGCTGTGGGATGGCTTTGCCAAAAACAGGAAATAAACACGTTTTCTGCCAAAATGTCATAAATCACTGTTACATGACCGTGGGACATTGCAAACAGACATAAATGTGACCCAGGTGTTGAGCACCCAAAATGCTGCCATGTGACCACATTTCAGAAACTTGAAACCAGTTTCTGGTTTTTCAAACCAGGTTTAAGTAGTTTTTGCAGTCAGAAATCAAGGACTTCTTGTACTATTTTTCTCCTATTTCTATTTCCCCCTTAATTCTCTTTTTTGAGGAATATATCATTTTTTCTTTATTTCTTTATAGTAAAGTTAATGAATAAATAAAATCATTCAAAATCGGCACACTACAATAGACATTTTGGACCACTTGTACATTTTGAATAACTTAAAAAAGCTGAAAAAAGCAGGCAAATCCAATCCTAAATACATTTTAAATAAACACTGCCTGCATAAAAAACCCTTTGAAGAACAGAAATTCCACTGCTTCTTCTTACAGTAGCAGAAGAAAATAGATCAGTGACATGAATCTATAATTTTAAAGACTTTTCTCATAAATTGGGAGCAGTATTTAAAATAAGTCAATATCAAATGTACACAACTCTATAAACAAAGAAATAATTGTTGAGACCTATTTGCCAAAGGAAGTACAATAACAAATGCTACTTTATTCACCTCTTGATTCAAGTCACATCAAACTAGCTTGGTAATTACTGTCAATAAAACTGTAGGTTTTTGCAGTTCAAATTACTCAGTCAACCACTCGTTCCAAAGGGATTTCTGTAAGGTTATAGAGAGAGACCACTTTCAATCATGTATTCAGCTACATCAGCTTCAGCCATTAGGATAAGCATTTCAAGCAGAAGCATAATTACAGAGGGAAAAAAAGTAGGCAGTACATCATTCCCTATGCTGCTTCCAGACACACATTCATATCTATGAAGCTGAGTCTGTACAGTGAGCATTTCACAGCTATTTCAAACTTTGTATTCCTCCCTTTAGAAATTATATAGGTAGTGCTTCACTTATGACCATAATGAGGTTTGCCCATTGGTAAAGCAGATCATCGCATGATTGGACCCTTTTTTGCAGTGGTCATTAAGTGAAAGCCCCAGTCATAAAGTGAACACTGCAATTATTATGCAATTATTATGCATGTTCACTATGGGCTATATTTGCCAAATATCGGAAGTAAATGTAATATATCATAGTCACATGATGCTGCAAGCAATTGTAAATGAGGGCTGGTTGCAGTCATGTGACCACAAGGGCACAGTCTTCATAACTTCAGAACTGGTTTATATTTTTGGAGGGGGGAAATCCATCATAACTTTAAATAATTGGTAAGTGACCGGTCATAAGTCGAGATTACCCATGTTCCTCTTCTAATTTATATTATTGTCATAGTAAGATAAAAGTCATTCTTCAGACAAAGGAGTTGGTCAGCTAATAAATTCAAATAAATTTATTATATACAAAATGTGAAATGTTGGCTTTAATATGCATCAGGGTCTTCTCAAAAACCTAGGCTGTCATAATGTATTGGCATAGTAGATATGCTTTTGCAATTGACAGATTAAAATTTGTCAATGCACAGATTTCCTAAGTTATTTTCTGTTCACAACAATGTTGGCCTTCATAACGCATTCATAATACTTGCCTAACATACTTGGGGCTGTAAACTGCAAGTGCACTAGGCAAACAGTCTATGCTAGCACATTCCTTTCAATGCATATTCCCCATTATGTCCCTTCTTACTCTCTTCTAATCCCTTTCTCTCCAATAAATGTATATACAACCATTAATTTTCTTCTTGCTAATTATTCCAGCACTGAAGTGAGCATTCCAATGGACAGGGAAGTGAAGGGGGGAGAATAAAAGTTGAGATAAAATCATAAGCACAGACACAGACAGGAAGGCGGTGCAGAGAGTGGTGAGGATGGCCGAAAAGATCATTGGCAGTTCCCTCCCTACCATCCAGGACATAGCACAGAAGCGTTGCTTGAGCAGGGCCCGCAAGATTTTCTGGGACACTACACATCCTCTTCACAACCTGTTTTCCTTGTTACCTTCTGGGGAGGCTTCGTGGTATCCATAGCAGAACATCCAGATTCAGCCATAGTTTCATTCCATACCGCATTAACCTTGCGAACTCTCAAACTTCCTCCTTGCGTTATATATTCAGATGGACAGTATTTAATATTTATTTGCTATGTATATGTAGGGATGTGGGTCTATATATATGTTGTACATAGTATGTTTAGGTGTGTGTCATGTATATGTTTCACTTTGAGAGCGGGCAACTAAATTTCATTTTTTATGTGTGCCATTGTGCCCACAATATAAAAATGACAATAAAGGTTATTTATCTTTATCTTTATCTTTACAGTCATGATTTTCCACACTGCAACAATGTAACTTACCATCTAAATTACCTGTCCCAATTGTGGTTACTAAATGACTCTTAACAAATTTTGTATTCTCATACTGCACATCTAATTTTGTAAGATTTACTATGAATTAATATTGTGTTAGTTTTGAGATATGGCCCTTGATTTTTCTTGCCTATTAAATGCATTGCATTTATTGAAACTGCTACAAAAAAAAACCTCGGAGTAACCGTCATTTGTAAGATAATCAGATATAAATGGTTTATCCTTTGTACTAATGGTTTATCCTTTGTACTAAGTCCCACATGCTGAACTTTAAAGCCAACAACATGTCTGAGAAAAAAGATTCAAAAGAGGAAGTATTACCATTAATAAGCTATTAGCTGTGATAGCCAAAGGCATTAGCTAAGGTAGTTCAGAGAGAAGTATATAAAAGCTCCCTCTTCAAAGGTAACATGTCTCTAATCAGAGTACAAAAGCAGGAAAGGAACAAACAATGGAGAAAACAATTGGTTCATGTCTTCCTTTTGTCTTGTTCCAATATTTGCAAGACTAGCTCAGCTCCTATATTTGTTACTTATTGTTTTCTCTGATTTTTTTACCTTGTTTTTATTCTGTTAGCTGTCCAGAATCAGATGCTTGAGATGGATGTACATATATATATATATATATATAGATAGATAGATAGATAGATAGATAGATAGATAGATAGATAGATAGATAGATAGATAGATAGATAGATAGATAGATAGATAGATAGATAGATAGATAGATAGATAGGTAGGTAGGTAGGTAGGTAGGTAGGTAGGTAGGTAGGTAGGTAGGTAGGCAAGCAAGCAAGCAAGCAAGCAAGCAAGCAAGCAAGTAAGTAAGTAAGTAAGTAAGATAAGTAAGTAAGTAAGTAAGTAAATATTGTTTGGAAACTTGAGAAAAATTTGAGAACTGGGTACTACCAAATTTCTTCCCATAATCTTAAAAGCTTTAATATCCATTAAGTAGGCTGCTTGCCTAATGATAGTTCACATGAGAAGGTTTTTTTTTTTTACTGTATTGCTTTATCAACACTCTCAAGATAAAATCCAATGCAGGAACAACACTATAATTAAAAAAAAAAAAAGAACTGGCATTTTAAAACTTTTTTTTTTTAAACAAATGATGCTTTTACTCTAAATCATGATTTTGAAACGTTTTTTCCATTTGAAATCTTTTGAGTTACCTGACTTCAAACACTTGAGAAAAGAAAAATGAGAGTTTAAAAGAGATAAAAAAAATTATTGCTTTGAATCAACTAATTATTGATGATAAAAAAGAAATAAAAACAATAAACTCATTCCACAGTCATAGCGAAGTATACTCATGGATTATAACATAATTACAAAATCCCTCTCTCCATTATGTTCTTTCCCGTCTTATAATTTATACATAAAAATTCATTTACATTAATTTGATTTAATTAAATAGAAAATTAAGAAGGGTGTCCATGTTTTCTTAGGTTGCATTCAGGCATAGAAGATCAATGCATGAAGAAGTAATTCTATGACTAAGTTTGCACATTCTTCAAAAAAGCAATAAATTTCTTATTTGATCTCTAACACCATCCCTGTTATATGAAATATACCTAGGCTCTTGTGATCTATTTCCAAAAGGTAAAAATAGAGACCATGGATGGTAGCCTTTGTCCAATCAGGCTGCAAGGTATAATAGCATCAACAGGGTGACAGATTATAACCTATTTCTAATGATTCCTAAAGATAACTAAATAAATGGAGGACTGTTGTTCAAATGTGGTAGAAATGAATGTCTGCTGAGGAAAGTGCAAATTGCTATGTAAAGAGTAAAATTGTGGCCACTTTATTCTGCAAAGAGAGAATTGGGTATATCAGCAAAAACAAATTGGGCACAAAAGAATAGTTAAAAAGTGTGTAGGGCAGAACAAGAAGACCGAGAGTCAAGAATGAATGAGTGTTGAATGAATGTGGATTGAATGTAAATATCAAGGACAATTTATGGCTTGAGAGGAAAACAAAAACCATGAAAGTCATGAAATCATACAATCGTATCATGATTGGGTGCAGCTGATAGAAATTGTCAAAAAAGAAAGAGATAAGGAGATTTGACGAATAAATGGCAATGTATGAAGCAGAATACAGATATAATCTCAGGGGGAGAAGCAAGGATAATTATTAATAATTGAGCAAGTTTGGTTTAGTGGATAAGGCATCAGGCTAGAAAACCGGAAATTAGGTTTGCCACCAACCATATTGTGAAGTTCGCAGATGATACAACAGTAATGGGCCTTATTCAGGATGACAAGGTGGAAGCTTACTGCAAGGAGGTTGAGGGGTTGGTGAACTGGTGTAAGGAAAACAGCCTAGTTTTAAATACTGGAAAAACCAAAGAGCTCATTGTTGATTTCAGAAAAGGCAGGCACAGCCACACTTCTCTGTGCATTAATGATTCACCGGTGGAGATGTTTACCAGCATCAAATTCCTGGGTGTGCAGCTAACGAGTAGGCTGACTTGGTCGCTCAACAGTGAGAAACTGGTGAAGCGGGCACAGCAGCGCCTGCATTTTCTGCGTCGCATGAGAAAAGCACATCTTCCTTCCCCTGTCCTGACCACTTTCTACAGGGGGACAATTGAGAGCATCCTGTCATACAGCATCACAGTCTGGTTTGGAGGCATCACTGCTTCAGACAGGAAGGTGGTGCAGAGAGTGGTGAGAATGGCTGAAAAGATCATTGGCAGTTCCCTCCCTCCCATCCAGGACATAGCACAGAAGCGTTGCTTGAGCAGGGTCCGTAAGATTATCTGGGACACTACACATCCTCTTCACGACCTGTTTTCCTTGTTACCTTCTGGGAGGAGGCTTCGTGGTATCCACAGCAGAACATCCAGATTCAGCCATAGTTTCATTCCATACAGCATTAACCTTGCAAACTCTCAAGCTTCCTCCTTGCGTTATATATTCAATATGGACAGTATTTAATATTTATTTGCTACGTATATGTAGGGATGTGGGTCTATATATATGTTGTTCATAGTATGTTTAGGTGTGTGTCATGTATGTGTTTCACTTTGAGAGCGGGCAACTAAATTTCATTTTTGATGTGTGCCGTTGTGCCCACAATATAAAAATGACAATAAAGGTTATCTTATCTTATCTATCTTATCTTGTGAGTTCTAGTCCTGCCTTAAGCATGAAAGCCAGCTGGGTGATCTTGGGCCAATCACTCTCTCTCAGCCCAACTCACCTCACAGTGTTATTGTTGTGGGGAAAATAGGAAGACGAAAAAGTATTAGGTATGCTCACCTCCTTGACTTATTTATAAAAATAATAAATAAAATAACTTGCACAGTTAGGAATATATGGAAATGGTCGCAAATGGCCTTATTGCAAATGCTCTTGATGTAAAGTAGATTTACCTTAAAGTAGTTAGTTTCCCTTTTCTCGTCTCTTTGCCTCTCCAAGCTAAAGAGTTCAGAAATAACCTAAGAGGAAAATAGCATCGGTTGCTTTAAGAACCGGAACACATTTCAAGGACAGTCATCATCTCTAAGGGGAAGGAAAGAAAAGCATGGAGGGGAGATCAAACACCACTGAAGCCTTAGATGAAAGCCACGCATCGCAGCCTCATATTGGGATTTTCCATTAAGAACTCTTCAGCTCAGATTTTATGATGAACACTCAAGTTGAAAAAGGCATTAGCCTAGTTTTCTTGTGGGGGGAAAAAAACCTCTTTCAAAATAGCAGCATAATTTGTTCTCATGACTATTCCACATTTTTGCAAAGATCACATCAATTTGAATTCTTATTTAACTTTTTTTATGACACACTGAAACACATTTTCAAAAATATGTGTTGGGAAGGGTAGAGATGCAGAGTAGAGGAAATATGAATAAGGTCAAGGAAATGAGCTTCCAAGATAAGAAAGGGAAAGCTACAGACCTTATTATCACTATTGAAATTAATGAGCAGGTCAAGAAAAACCAGCAGAACAAACCAATAGTAACAATACACTAAATAAAAACATATGAAACAATTAACTCAAATGGACTTCAAGACTCTTTTTTTAAAAAATATCTCCCCTTTCAAGTATGGATACTAAAAACTATTAACATATAATACCAATTAAAAGTAAAAGAACTTCATTTTTGCTAAGTACATCATCAAATAAATGTTTTAATAAGCAACAGAATAATGCACCAACAAAGTGATAAAAAGGCTCCTAGGTCTAGCACTATTTCATTTATAAAAGCAACGAAATGGAACATTTTATATCCATTCAGACTTGTTCAGATAAAAATGTTGTTCCAATTACCAGATAGGGATCAAAGGCTCCAAAGTGAAGCCTTAGCCAACAGAAGATTACTGAGTTCCTCCCATTCACAATGTGAATTGCAATGGATTTAGTACAAGTTGTTAGTGATTTTCATTCCAATGGTACTTCCTGAACTTCAGAAAAAATGAGATCTATAAAGTGGACTTTGATAACTAGTTTAGAATTCTGTGCTTCCTTTAATGCATTGTAGTTGCTACTGTAGAAAACACTTTCTGACATATTTCCTTCTTTTGCAGAAAATCCTTTAAGTAGAAGTTATGCCACAATTTGTTCCATTTCAGAAGAAAAGTGAGCTGCACTATAAACAGATGGCTGGATTCTATCGGAATAAGCATTAATTATGCAGTTTTAAGACAGCTGGAGTGTTTTTTGCACAATATTATTCCTAATAATAAAAATCAAGTTCCAAGAAAGGCAAAGTTAAAAAAAGAACTACTTCAGTCAAAGACCTTTTGCTCACTTTGTTGCTTGCTTTCTGTCATTACTAAATTTTAAAATAATTTCAAAGATTCAGTTGAAAATGATGCAGCTATATCAAGGGTTTAGCATAAATTTAACTTTTTTTCTTCTTTTCAGCAAAAATCTGACATAAATAATTTAGTTCATATATTTTTAAAAGCACAACTTGCATCACACGTTACAATTTTGAAAGTAAAGTTGGAAAGTAAAGTAAAGAAGAAAAGACAATTCTGTAAATTAAAATTTATGAAAGTTTTGGTTTTTACTAAATTAAATGCTTGATAGCCTCCAATAGCTACTACACTGTCTACCTAAATTATAAAGTTTTAGAGAAAGTTGTTACAGAAGATAGCTATCAGAAATTTATCTACCTATCTACCTATCTACCTATCTATCTATCTATCTATCTATCTATCATTTATTTTATCCTCCTTCCTCTTCATAGTTTCCCCACAACAGCATCCTTGTGAAGTGCGTTGGGCTGAGAGAGAATGACTGTCTTAAAGTCACCCAGCCAGCTTTCATGTCAAAGGCAGGACTAAAACTCCTGGTGATTGGCCCAAGGTTATCCAGCCAACTTTAATGAATAAGGTGGGGTTAGAACTCACAGTCTCCTGGTGATTGGCCTGATGCCTTAACCACTAGACCAAACTGTCCTTTCATGAAACATAAAAACAGCCACTTCCCAGTCAATACCTCCAATTTAGACCTCTAACCATACACATTTTCATGTGTGTAAACATCTCTCAATTATGTGATTCAATCATCTCATATAATTAACATTTATCGTGGCTTAACTGCATGACTATATAACATACTTATCTCATGATTAAAGTTTCTTGTACTGCATCTCTGACAAGAGCAATTGAGTGGGCATACAAGTTGGCAAATTCGTGAATACATTAAATAAACCTGTCATTTTCCTAGGTTCTCAAGTCAACTCCTGCAATTTCAATGGAGAATAAATTACATCTTGGTTTAATTTATCTACTTGACATATAAGCTAAACTTTCAAAAACACTTTCTGAATGAAATATCATCCATTAGATACAGATCTCTTTTAAATAATGGGAAGAGAAATGTAAAAACAAGACTACAATGATGAAGGTAGCTATTTATGTAGCTCAGGATTAAATCGTAGATAGTTGGTGTTCTCTTGGTTTGTTTCTCTTCCTGCAGCTGTTGATTACCAGGCTAAGTACATCATCAGGCCACTGGTAATGAAACATCTGCAGGAAGCTCAGAAAACATGAAGAACCCAATGAAGTAAACTCTTATTTTATTTGAGAGAAATGAAATGAAGCATTTTGAATTTACAAAATAGTTTTTTGAGCTTGATCAAAGAATGATAATCTAGTAAAAATAATTATATTCTCAAAGCATATTACAGGTAGTCCTTGACTTGAAATAACTGGAATCAGCATTTCCGTTCATAAGCAAGGCAGTTATTAAGTGAATCAAACTCTGTTTTGCAACCTTTATGCTATGCGTCAAGGTTCCAATAGACGAAACCAAACAAATCAGAACTTCAAGGCTAGAGATTTCCTCAAAGAACAAGTTTATTGGTTACATAGTATTGGCACGGTCAAAAGTGAAACCAAGTCTGAAATCCCCTCCAAAGAGAAACACTATTACAAAGTTAAACTTCCCACTCCACTCCAATGCCATGCAATCAGCTACATTTCCAAACATAATAGTTTGGCGGGCTTTCTAACCAAATGCTCACATCCCACACCTAACCAACAGAAATTACCTTGGTTCTCATGGGACAGTGAAATGTTTAGACTAGCAAAAATCCTCCGCACCCCCTCCCATTCTTGTGACAACCTAGAACGAGCAAGATGGCTGCAGCCAGGTTCGTTGCAGAGTTGACACTATGGTTTTTAAGGAAATCACTGCAACTGTTAAATGAATCATGCCGTTGTTAAACAAATCCAACTTCTCCCATTGACTTGTGTTGGAAGCTGCTGAGAAGGTTGCAAATGGCAATCACATGATCCCAGAACCCCATTGTAAATACATCCAGGTTGCTAAGCGCCCAAATTCTGATTACATGACTGTGGGATTTCTGTGAGTTCTAAGTGTGAAGGTCAGTCATAAATCATTTTTTCAGTGCCATTGCAAATTCAAGTGGTCACTAAATGAATAGTTGTAAGTCAAGGTCCATCTATACATTAGTTCTCCAGAGCACTTTTTAATATTTCTGTCTATCTTTGCTGTAAAACAGTTCAATGGAAGAGAACCTAAACATTGCACTGTGATGGGATTATGCTAAGGTATTGTGTAATTGTGTTTGTAGCAGTGACTTAAATAAGAGTACTGCAGATATTATAAATTCAGTAACAGAAAAGCAAGCGATATAACTTATAAGTATTTTTTTATTACATAAAAAATGGCAACATTCTAGTCCTAAATTTATCCTGTATTATTTTGAGCTTTCCAGCCTCATGCTGTCAAAAATTAACTGATTTAATTTTTTCCAATCTATTTACTGATGTCTCAGAGACTCATTCTTTTATGGTCAGATATATGTCACAGGTGTCCTAATCTGCACCCATTCTCAAGGAAGGGGTAAAATTAGGACAAAGGAGAGAGAACTACCTTGCATCAAACTGGCAATACTTCACATTTAGTAAATAATCATGTTTAAACTGAATGTGAAACATGAAAATACCAAGGATGGAATTTTATTGGACAGTGATGTTCAGTCATATACTAACAATCTATCAACAGTGTTGAAAGGAAAAGTGATTTTTCAAAGTCAAATAACTGACATAAAAAATTATTATTTTTTATTCAAATATGCACTTGGAATTGTGGTTAAAGGAAAAAATAGACGGAGCTGAGCTACAATCAATGCCTTTGAGGTATTGACTATAAAAGTTTCGAAATGCAGGCTATTTATTGCAGTATTAATTTTGCTTATTATTAATATTTCTAAATGGTGTTCTACCATGGTTTATTCTCATTAGGTTTCAAACTTTTTTCTAAACTTTAATATATTAACACATATTAAAGCAAACAACAAAAATAGTACAAACAATCCTCTTGAGATACTAATTTTCTTAGCCCTTTATAGATATGTTGCTTTCTAATATTCAATGATAATTACATTCAACCAAACAATTCTGCAATTATTTTATCCTGGGTAACCATGTCTACATATTTAATAACTCATTTTCTCTGACTGTTGGAAGAATCTTTCTCCATTATGTATTGAGTATTCTCCACAGCAGAAGAAGACTGACAGAATAAGAGGTCAAGTTATTTTGTTGTAATGAAATTCAGTGGAGAAGCAAAGAACAACGTAATTTTCAGTAATGCAACCTATTGAGGTTTGATTGCTCTTAAGCCTCCTAATTATAATATATTAGTAGTAAATGTCTCACTGAACACTACTTTCTTTTAAATTGCAACAACTCTCATATTTATGAAAAAAAATTAAAAGGATTTAATTTTTCTGAAGTCTCTTCTCAATTGCTTCCTGATACAGCTAAATAATCTACGCCATTAATGTGTAACAGCCATCTGCCTCAAAACAAAACATATAACAATTATTCCCACAAATACAGCAATATGTCTTCCAATTAGACAACTGCCTGAAAAAAATCTATAGCTTTCACTAAAAGTATAAAACTAACTATCATACAAACTAACAACATTATTGGAGTTGACTTCATAGTTTCTTATCTAGATCTAAGATAAAAAAAGTATAAAATCACATAGAATTGAGGAAATAGCAATAAGAATAGCACTTAAGACTGATATGCTGCTTTATAGTGCTGCATAGCACTTTCTGAGCAATTTACAAACATCAGCATATTGTCCCCAACAATCTGGGCCCTCATTCTACCGACCTCAGAAGGATGGAAGGCTGAGTCAACCTTGAGCCGGTCAGAATCGAACTCCTGGCAGTCAGCAGAATTAGCCTGCATTACTGCATTCTAACCACTGCGCCACCAGGGTTCATCAATACAGATGATTATTTTCTGCTCTCAGAAAGGAACTGACCCAAGTCAAAGAAACATCTTCAAATTGTGTTTATGATGGTTCTTTCACTGTTTCTATAAATAGGGAAGAAAAATTCACTCTGCCTAGACACAGCACGGTAGCAAACAGGGAGCCCTCGACTACTTTGCCCATCATGACCGTAAATTGTGAAAATCATAAAGTGTGTCATTATAACCATTTTTTGCAGTGGCTGTTAAGCAAATCCATTATTGTTAAGTGAAGCCATTTTTGCTATAAGCGGTTTTGTCGAAAACCAGAGGTAAATGCAAGCTTTCAGCAAAAACTTTATAATTGGTTGCTGAGTGCCTTAAGTGTGGTCTGTTGGGGGCAGAGGGGTCTGTTGGAACTTCAAACAGTTGCAAAGTTACTAGTTGTAAGTCAAGGACTACCTGTAGTTTGCTTGGCTTGAGCCATATTGTATAGACACAGGTAATTGTTCATACATCATATTATGCCTGTTTGTTAGAATCTTGGTATAGTGAATAATGCATAATGTTTGTGTTCACAAAACATAATTGTGTTGTCAAAATCCATCTCTGGCCTGTAGTGCAGGAGACAATGTTTGTCAGAAATTGAAGCAGCAGAATCCCCCAGAGATCAGGGTGCCAGAAATCCTTTTTATCTTTTTGAAATGTGAGCAAGCTAGCTCCTAAATTGAATGTACCCGCAGGCTTCTCTTCCTTTGCCTTCATCACAATCACAACTGTGATTCTAGTCCTTCAAATAAAATATTCTATTTCTATACTTGATCTACAGGTTGGATTTGGAATTGGGAGTTTTTTTCTAAGCAATGTCTACATGATTTTGACCTGGGCCAGTGTAAGTTAGCACAGGCTGGACTCATACAACACTCAAACAAACAAAAAAATAATGAAATGAGAATCTACCTATGGCTCAGCATCTGTGAACCAAGTCTCTATGTCAAGAGAAAAAAAACAAGCATGGAAACAAGCATGGAGTAGCAATGCTGGACTCACCATTGTTATTCACTGTAATTTTGGGGGTGAAATAGAAGTCTTGGGATGGTAAAGAAAAAAATATACAACAAAGGGAAAATAATTATACCAAGACTGTTAAATATTTTTCAAAATGCTTAGGTTTTCTCTGTTTTATTTTGAAAAGTGTAATCACCTAAACAATAATTAATTGCTTAATACAGAATTAAGAAAAATGAATTGTTTGTTCAGATCTACACAAATATATACCAAAGCAAACTCTTTAGTCTACATTAGTCTCATTCAGTCTACACAACTGAAGCCCACCTTTTATTTTACATTAACAATTCATGTAAAAAATGGGTGGGGCTTCTATCACTTGGATATGACCATCACTTTGATTTTTTACACAAACACATACCAAGAAACATAAGCATACTCCACAGACACCCCTACAAACTTTTTACAGGGAATCTATATATTAGAATGAAGGCTAAACTAAGAATCAAGACTGGTTAAAAGTCATGATCTCTACTGAGCATTGATGAGTGATATAGTGTGTGTAGACATGACATGCATTCCTAAAATTTAACTAGGGCTGCTGAATACCAGATGAAAAAGAAGCCAGTCTGCTATCCAAAACACTCAGATTCCTCATGCTATTTTCCCAACCTAATACAGTATCCCCCTGAAATGTTAAAAGAAAATTTCACATATTGTTGTGGACTGTGTTATCTCTTCTCTATTCACCATACTATTCCTCTTCTTTCTCCACCTGGTTCTAACTGCACACCAGCTGGTAGGGCCATGTTCTGTGATGTTGGCAGATAATTTTGGATTTGCATGGATAGCCCAGTTGAAGTGCACCCAGAGCATTAGAAGACTGTTTTGACATAAGTGTTCACATCTTGCCAACACTTTAAGAACACTTGGTTGGGAAGTGACTTTGGAAACCATGGGGAGAAAGGGAAATTCACCTGCATTTCATCTGCTGGGGGGAATTGGTGCTAACTGGAGCTGTTTTATTTTTACAAGAAGTTTTTTTAAGTATCATAAAGCCCTGGTGATAGATATCTGATAAGAACACTTGCCTTGTACAAAATAGAAAATAAATGACATGAAATTCTGTGGAATATGGCAGCTGGTTTGTTCTCCAACGAACAATTTTACAGTGATAATCTGATACTTTCACATATCACAAAATCTACTGAAAAAGGCAGCCACATAGCTGAGTTGCACCAGGAAGCAGCTGTTTCTTGATGGAAACCAGAGAGATATGGAGAAAAACCATCCATATTGAATCATGGACGTACCCTCAATTCTGTATCGATTTAATTCAATATCATTTGTTAAATTGTGTCCAGGACTATTTCTCCTATTCTCCTTCAAGTGAAATGGAAATCTATTAGATTCTACAATTTGCAAGAGAGTCTGGTAACATCTTGTTAACAGACTCTCAGATTCACACAAAATTCTCTCTGTAGGAGGAGTGGCAGAACCTTTAAGAAAATAAACTCCAAGTATTTTGCAAATTAAAAAAAATGCAAAAATCCTGTGGTGAGGGTCCAATATTAATGTAAATCAAAGGAAAGCACTTTCACCATCCCAGGACACTCCATGTTCCCTTACAAGGAAAATGAAAATTATTCAAACAACAGCATAAATCAAAGGGAAAAAGTAAAAAAAAGAGCAGCTAGAATCCAGAAGATTTAAATAAATCAACATTCAGCCAGCTGGTGAACTTTTAAGGCTAAAAAGCAGAGTAAAACAGAAAATTCAAAAGGCATGCTTAACAAAATAAACTGCCAAAAGGAAGATGAATGCCTATGACTTAGTGACTGCTTCCAAAGGGAATCTTCAAGTCTCCCCTTCCCAAATGGGTCCCTGACCATCCAAAAGCCTCTTGGATTATTCCTAAGTGCTTCCATTCAAATCCAGGGGACAGCACTGTGAAAGCACTGCTTTCGCACCAAAATCAACAGATCATCAGCAAGGGGGGGGGAGCCTCTTATCTTCAGCAGCCATCTTGGGAAAGAGTCATGAATACTATTTCCTATTTACTGTATCCTGCAACAATAACCCTATGACGTGAATTGGGCTAGGACAAACTCACCCAGTCACACATTCCTTAAGGTACTGATTCATGTGTAAAAGAGGACTAAAACTCATAGTTTCCTGGTTAATAAGCCAGTACCTTAATTGCTATCAATAGTTCTTGACTTGCAACCATAATGAGCCCAGAATTATAGTTGTAAGTCATGGAAGTCATTAAATAGGTCAGTCACTATGTGACCACATTAAATTTTATGACCTTTTTTGCAAATATTAATTTATTATGAAAAAATGCTTTCCCCAATGGGTATTTTTTGCTGGAAAACTAAAGTAAACACCAGAAAAAGACCAAACAAAATCCATAAATCACAGTCACATGACTGTGGGACACTACAAATGGCCATATAGTGAGCCAGTTGTCTATGGAGATTCTCAGTATCCAGGTCATGGTTGTCTCAAAGGTGCTTTTTCAAGAGGCAACTGGACTTTTCTTGTTTCACTTCTCATCTAAGAGGCTTCTTCAGCTCTGACTGGATGGTGGGGAATGGAAGGATTTATACTCCTTGCAGACAGCTGGCCATTTGCATTCTTTTAGAGAGTCATTGAGCCACCTGGAGGTTTATCTGCGTCCTCAGGGTCACCAGAGTAGTGCAAATAGGTGTGGAACCTTCTTGGAACTATTCAGATGACCCTGAAGATACAGATAAACCTCCAAATGGCTTCAACAACTCTCTAAAAGAATACAAATGACCAGCTGTCTGCAAGGAATATAAATCCTTCCATTCCCCACTATCCAATCAGAGCTGAAGAAGCTTCTTGGATGAGAAGCAAAATGTCTTCAAAGAAAAACAATTCCAGTTGCCTCTTGAAAAAGCACCTTTGGGAATAGGTCAGTTGCCAAATGCCAAAAATGCAATTATCTGGCCATGGGAATGTCTGGCCTTCAAAATTTCAAAAATAGATCGTACGTAGCTCTATGGCAGTCCATCATAACTTCAAATGTCATTAAGTGAGAATGACCTATATACCAAACCAGGTCTTGTAGATGTTACTGCATGAAGTTCAAACCTTTTAAAGTTATGAAATTCATGCTGCAGTCTAGGATGGTGGTTGAGCTGGGAGGTGGCACCTGGCAGAAAAGTAGTTTGTTTCTATTCTGGTTTTTATCGATTGTTGTGAGTTGCCTAGAATAGTTATTTGACAAGGGCAGTCATATATGTTCTGCAAATAAATAAATAATTTTAAGTACTTTAACTGAGCAAGATAATTAGCCCAGTTGTTGATTTGCTATAGCATTCACTATAAACTAGACCAAAGCTTTTGTTTGTTAAACAGGGACAGATAGTTTTCATTCAGTTTATTTTTAAAGTTTATACACCACTTTAAAACTTGTTTTGAATGTATTGAATTTGAATCATACCAAAAATTTTAAAGTCAAGTTTCCAGTTCAGAATATTTAATTCAATATAGCTTCAATCACAGATTGATGTCACACTGTTAACAAAACCAACACTGGAAAAGAGTGGGAAAAACTTGTAAATCAGTTATAATATTAGCAAGAGAACAATACCATCTTTAAATCTGATCAAAATGAAATACTGACGGTTGCTAGTGGCTAGAAATACAGCATTTCTGTCCCCTGGAGTACCAAATAATACCCAACGGTGGTGTTAAAAGATATTTGACTGACAGGCTAGGAAACTCCTTCACTGCAGACCTTCTTTGCTCCTGGCTAAATAGTTAATTAGCTGAATACTTTTCCCTAATGACCTACCTTTTGGCATAAAAGAATTCATGCATGCAAACAATAAATAACATTACGCTTTTAAGGTTATTCAGTTGGTCCATCATGAGATTTACCATTGGAGTCGAGCACATGAATGTTACCTGATGGGTCTCAACACAGAAAGAGAGTGTGTTTTCTTTTCAAAGCAGCCCACATGTTGATTTTTTGATATGCAAATTACGGAAAGAAATTGCTTTCGGATCCAGCAGGTGCTTTAAACTGAGGTTAATGAAACTGGGATGCACATAGGTCTGTTTTTGTCTATTAATATCTCCATTTCTACCTCTCTAGTAAACAGGAACCACCTGCTCCAACACTGGAGTGTCTTACAGCTCTCTGAGGCTTAGACATTTATGAGGCAAGTCAACCAATAAACAGCTCCTTTGAGAACCTTCTATCGAGTAGAATAATGTCAGGTAGCTAAAAGACCAAGAACTACAAGCTGGGCCATTTATTACAAGTGACAACATATTACTTAGAACTCAACACATGCTCTATTCAGATGTAAATCATTCAGAACAACAGTTCATTGAACCACTCCCTGTTTTTCTTTAAAAATAACATGCCATATCCATCCACCCATCCCCACTGCTGGCAGAACTTCCTACAAAAAAAAATCTATTTTCCCACAAGCCCTGACTTATTTTATCAATATTAGGCAGGAGAAGAAAGTCATATCTCGTTGTGACCTCCACCTCCAAAGGATCAAGCCTGCGTAGTTACAAGTTGTACATACAGCTAACAGTCCAGCAAAACATAAGAAACTCAATCTTCTACCCAACCGTATAAAATGTGATCCTTCAGTTAGTCATATTAGGACTGCAGGATGGCAATTCTAGACTCCCTTGAAACCTATCCGTGCTCTTTCTGGTCCAAACTATTCTTTCAATGTTTATGTTTTGCTCTACTATTTCATACTACTAAATGTGTTGCTTGTGTGGGTTTTACTTGATGGTACAACAGACAGACAGACAGACAGACAGACAGACAGATAGACAGACAGACAGACAGACAAAGTCATTTCTATCATTCATATTCCCCCAATGAGGTTTTTCCGCAAAAATGCATCTGCACTGAGATTTTCTAAAAAGTGTATGCATATTTTCCCTTCCCTTCTGCTCTCCCCTCCCATCCCCTCCTGTCCCCTTCCCTGTCCTCTCCTCTCCTTTTCTTGGCCAAACCATTGCCATTCTCTTTTTCTAGGCTATTTTTCAACTTACCAATCAAGCCTACTGCAAGTCCTAGGATTTCCTATGCAACAAAGGACAAGTGCTGAATTGGCCTTCTAAGAAATATATGAAGAATCAGAGTCCAAAAAATAGCCAGAACAAATAACTTAATGAAGCAAGGAAAAGTTAAATTCAACTATATTAACAGTTTCACTTAATTCTAATGGAATACACCTAAAACACTGGTGTTCATTTTCTAATAAATTGTTCTTATGAACAATTTTGACCTGGCAACTTTGAAAGGAAGCCTGAGAATCTGTCTCATGTTAACAAGGGTATTAACCTTATACACTGTAATGGATATAGGTCTTTCAGTGTCCAGCCTTTTCTACAGCAACATTCTCCCAGAATTTTGACTTGTTCAATTTATTAAAGATGTACAGAGATATCTACTTATTATCACAATTCTAGGTAATAATTAAGTGCACAAATGTATTGCAGAATTAATTGTATTAATTACCTCTTCTAATTTTACTTCTTCTAATTTTAAAACCAGGCTCATCTTTCTGAATTCTAGGTAATAATTAAGTGCACAAATGTATTACAAAATTAATTGTATTAATTACCTGTTCTAATTTTACTTCTTCTAATTTTAAAACCAGGCTCATCTTCTTCCAATTTAGCTTCCCTTAATATATATTCAGTATGTAGGTTGAACAAATAAGGGGAGACTATAGAACCTGGTTGCAAACCTTTGACAATCTGTTACTATTTACCTTTGTGTTTTGTTTTGATCAAATATAATAATAATAATAATAATAATAATAATAATAATAATAATAATAATAATAATAATAATAATAATAATAATAATAATAATAATAATAATAATAATAATAATAATAATAATAATAATAATAGTTGGAAGGGACCTTGGAGGTCATCAGTCCAACCCCCTGCTCAGGCAGGAAACCCTATACCATTTCGGACAAATGCTGTCCAGTCTCTTCTTAAAAACATCCAGTGTTGGAGCATTCACCACTTCTGGAGGCAGATTGTTCCACTGGTTAATTGTTCTAACTGTCAGGAAGTTTCTCCTTAGTTCTAGGTTGCTTCTCTCCTTGATTAGTTTCCATCCATTGCTTCTTGTCCTGCCCTCAGGCGCTTTGGAAAATAGCTTGACTCCCTCTTCTTGTGGCAGCCCCTGAGATATTGGAACACTGCTATCATGTCCCCCCTCGTCCTTCTCTTCATTAAACTAGACATACCCAATTCCAGCAACCGTTCCTTATATGTTTTAGCCTCCAGTCCCCTAATCATCTTTGTTGCTCTTCTCTGTACTCTTTCTAGAGTCTCAGCATCGTTTTTACATCATTCATATAATTAATTGTATTGGGAAATGCTGAGATTTGTTGCATGCAGGAAAACCTTGTAATGGAGAACAGAAATGTGGCCAATGAATCTGAAGAGATATATTTATTTCACTATCCCTACTTTTCCTTCAAAAACTATTTGAGCAGGTCGAGGAAACTGGCTCTACTAATCAGTTACCATCTAGCAAAGGAATGCTTTAGCTATGATTAGACCTGTGGAAGAATGAACTGAAGTTTAAAATAAGAGTTTATCGTATGTAGAGACCTCACAATGCTTTATCTCTTGATAACTTCCAAGGGCTACTGAAATGTATGAGTATTCTAACAAGCCAGGTTTTGTATTTTATTCTGCAGTGGTGATTCAATTTATTGTGGCTCTGAATGACACATAATTTCTTTAATAACATTTTCCTTCATTAAACCATAAATTCTTGTCAAACAATTTGCTAGCAAGATTTAATGATATAATAAGCATCAGACAGTACATTTAATTAACATTAGAATTATTTTCTAAAATCAGATCTCAATTATCTAATCCAGGTCTATTTATTATTTTGGCAACTCTGCCGTCCTTAAATAAACAACTTATTCTAGCATAACAAATTCTTTTCAAATTTCTATTCTTTTGAGTGAAGGACAGGATGATGTGCTCTTTTGAACCTCCTCCTGGCTGAATCCAAGGGGACCCAACGAGCAAATTCCTGGCTTTGTATGCCATTCCCAGCTGAATGCAGCTGGAATCTTCACTCCAGTGCACTTGTAAAGAAAAAGTGCACACAAGTGGGTTGCACATTGGCACCTGAGTATTGCTTTCAATGGGTATTCCTCATTGTGTGCATGCTTATTGTCTTCTAAAATCCTTCTCTTCAATGAATGTAAATACAAATATTAAATTCCTCCTTGTTCATTATTTAGCACCCAGCATTTAGCATGAGAATTCCAAGGGATGGAAGAGTGATTAAAAGGTAAGCAAAAGCTGAAGGTCTGAATGAGTTTGTCAGTTTCAAGCTGGAAAGTACAGTTCAGGTCATGCAATTTCCTTTTTTTTAAACAATAATTTTTATTAAAGTTTAAATTTTAATCAATTTAATGTCATGTAATATCTTCCACTAAGTAACTAAGTTGCCAATCCCAATTTGGTCACTAAATGAGGACTACTCATAAAGCAGTATGCCACTATAGGACCAATTCTGAATCAGTGACTTTTATCAAATTAATAAAATGATTGGCAGAATAAACTAATGCCCATGTCTGCTACTCCAAAATGAAAATTTGGAGGCCAGATTACAGAGGCCAGAAATAGCCTTTGTGACAAAGTTATTAACGTTAATGTAATACTTACTGTTATTACACAGAGAACCTGTACAAGGCTCAAATATTCTGATCTTTGTTTTCATTCTATCTAAGTAAGTTAGCGGATAGAATAGAAATATGAACATTTGGGAGGAAAAAATGTTTTAGACATTATACAGCAATCAAGACTTGTGCGGAATATGGGGGTAAGAATTTATTTGTTCTGGATTCTTTCATGAGTGCTAGTTTTCTTAATCTTCACAGATAGTACAAAATGTTCCTTTTAAACAGAACAAAACCAATCTTATAATTCTACAACTTTTTCTGTTGTAAAATTACTAAACAAATGTTGAGCACATTTCAAACAAACCAACAAAAGTTTTTTTTAGTTGTTCCATTTATTGAAACTGTGTAAGCAGTGCACTAAAATATTTATAAAACGTATTTATTATTTAAATGATTTCTGCATCCACCCATCTCCTGGCAGTGAATTCTAGACAGCGAATTTTATGCAGCGAATAAGGATTAAAACCAAACTGCTCCCAATCAACAATCCAAAACCAAATTATTTCAGAGAAATCATTTTAATTATGGAAAAAACAATGAAAAGTAATCAGCCAGCCAGGTTTTCTCAAACCCAATATATTATCCAAGAGTTTACATATGTAACCTTTGGCCATACGTAATGGGCTGTAAAATCCCTGCCTCTAGATTCTATAAAATCATTTTTGGCTTAGTACAATGCATGAAACCAACTTTGACTTACTCAACAAATTATGGGGAAACTCAATGTTTTGTACACCTCCACGATGTCTAATGTATTTTGGTATATCACATACACAAGGCAATCTTCCCCCTCCATGTTTCAATAAATTGCTTGCTCTTGACATGGTTGACATTTGACATAGTATAAATCTGAGAAAGGATGTCTTCTTTCTTATGGTGTAGTGATTTTATAACTAAAAAATAATAGCTGTGGCTATTCAATTTAAAAATTGAATGTAAACTTTTCTTTAAAAAAAGAAGACATGATCCATTGAAGCTTCATTAGAAATCCAGAAATAAGTAGAAGATGACCATGTTGGCAAACTATTCCGATAATATATTGTTATATGGCTCTCAAACGTGCAACCTACAGATTGTTCTAGGTGACAAATGGGCACCCATTGGAGCAGAATCAAAAGAGTCAAGATGGCATTGCTTTGATCACATTTTATGGCCCCATCTTGACAGTGCATCCATATAAGGGAATGCAGAACAGCCCAGGACCAGCCCCATCCTGACACAATATTACCCGCTTAATGCACACCCTAAAGTGAAGGATTGTCTGATGTCAACCCTACTAGGAAAACCAGAGCAGGAAATCAACACCATTGGAGGGCTAAATTTACTTTTATTGAGAATGGCTACAATAACAGACTCTTGCAGATCTGATTATTCTACCCCTCCTCCTCTGTCTTCTTATAGTTCAGTGAATTAGGGAGGTGTCATTGTTCTAGGCTTAAAATGTTTCAGCCCTATTGCCGGAGTAACATTTCCTGTATATCTTCCCCAAGATTGTCTCTTTAATCTCTATATCTGCCCCAGGTAGGCTGCCTTCCAATCTTTAAGTTGCTTTCTTATAAAAGTAATCTAAAATTGAGCTAAATTTCCATGGCCCTTTATTGAGAGACTAACACATGACAAATTGAAGACATAATCTGTTTCCCCCTCCCTTAAAGAGAACTGCCAATATCATTTTTATTTCTTGGCAGAATTGGAAATAATTTTCAGACCGAGTTGCCCTTTCCAGCAGCAGATGAATCCTGCCAAGTTTCACATGATTAGATTTAAGGATATGTTTTCTGAGGTTTTCACGGGTGTTTGTATGTAGGTCTTTGGTAATTCGGGTTTTCTCCCGCGTAAAATTGGAAGTGTCTTGGCGACGTTTTGACGAAGTCTCATTCGTCATCTTCAGGCTGGTGTCTCTTCGGCCTCATGCTTCTAGGAGCACGAGGCCGAAGAGACACCAGCCTGAAGATGACAAATGAGACTTCGGCGAAACGTCGCCAAGACACTTCCAATTTTACGCGGGAGAAAACCCGAATTACCAAAGACCTATATATATATATATATATATTATATATATATATATAATCAAACCAGATATTGGTGTAAAAGTTAATGAAAAATGCTGCCAGATAGGTGTCCAAAGTGAAATGGGAAAAAGTTGTTTTCTTTTGAAGTAAATCACTTATTTTTAATTTATGACATTTAATTTATTTAATCTTAATACATTTATGTTTAATCCATACTGTCATTCTCTTTGTCTTCAAAATAGCAAATTTTGTTTTGACATAAAAAAAGATTTTAGTGTTGCGATCCTTGGTGTAACAAATTAGTCCTCATGAGAACATCTATATGGGAGGAGAAAAAAAATCAAGACAGCAGCCATGAATGCATGTTTGAAGTCCTGCCCCATTTAACATGCTATATGTGCAAATAATGATGATAAAAAAGAATATGGTTTCAATTGTATAGTCACAGCCAACATCTTGTCTTGGTGCTCAAGGGGCTCTTGTGAATTGAAAGCTCTTATCTATTCAATGGGCCCTACAAGTTCTCTCACTAACAATCTTGTGGACTAACTGAGCCAAATTCAACCTCGATTTCATTCATACATAGATAAGGCCAATAAATTAGCTCTCTAATATTAGGAAAAGCTGTTTCCTGTAATAGGATTACAAGAGGCTCAAAAAATTATTCAGAAGATAAGAAAACTATATAGCCTTCTTCATGTAGTCACTAGGATTCAAGCTCAACTCAAAGTATACTTTACCATTATTATTTTGTAGTATGAGCCCAGCCTATGATTTATACAAGCCCTGCTTAGTATCTGGAGAACTGAGATTTATGGCTGAGTCTAATTAGTCACCTAATGTGAATTAGTGTTATGTTTAAATTCAATTCCTTCAAGTCCTGTGAAGTCCTCAGTATGGCCATAGAACAGGGTTACTGGGAAGGATAAGAGAAGAATGTTGGGAATGTTCACCAACAATAAATACTCCTAGAAGGACTGCATTAACAGAGGGATAGAATTAATATCATGTGAAGTGTTAATATCACTTTAAAATGCCTTGGATCACAGGAATCAGAGGGAGCAGTATTCCAAGACCACATTTGGAATACTGCATCCAATTTTGGTCACCATGATGTAAAAAAGACGTTGAGACTCATAGAGAGCAGAGAGAAGCAACAAAGATGATTAATGAACTGGAGGCTAAAACATACAAAGAACGGTTGCAGGAATTGGATATGTCAAGTTTAATTAAAAGAAGAACCAGGGGTGACATGATAACAGTGTTCCAATATCTAAGGGACTGCCACAAAGAAAAGAAGGTCAACCTATTCTCCAATCACCTGAAGGAGGACAAGAAGTAATGGATGGAAACTAATCAAGGAGAGATTTTCATTAACAAAGTGGTTTTATCAGCAAATGTAAAATTATTAGTTTTTAGATCTCCAATTTTGATCCATCTATCAACTCTTCTCGTCCTGTGATTCTTACATGCACTGTATAATACAGAGTCAATACACATCTTTGTCGGCTGTATTGTGAGCCCTTCTGTTCCTCTAAATTCAGAATTTGCAGTATCTTCTAGTTCACCAAAAGAAAACCTCAGAAAAATATGATATTCTGACACACAAATTAGTATGTCCCACATTCTAGCCCAGGAGGGGGCAATTAATTTCCCCAAGGGGACACATGAGATACAAGGATTGTTGTAGAGGGCCAAACCAATGTAGCCTGATTTGAGGTCCTCAAACTCTGTTGCCTCAACTCCTCAGGTTGCTCCAGCCAACGGACAGCAGTTGCACAGATGCAGAAAATTGTTTTCTCTCTTCACCCTCTCCCAGCCATCAACCGACTGAAGGAGTGCATAGCAACTGTGCTTAGCCAAACCTGACTCATCTTCTTCTCCTGCCCCATGCAGTGTTCTTATTTACGTTTGATTTCTAATTTCCAGTTGAACTCAGGCAGGCTGGGCAGACACAGCCAAAGGGCTGGATATGACCCAAGGCCCATAAAATGCCCAAGTCTGTTCTAGCATAGATTTGTCAAAGCCTCTCAGTAGAAAATTAAGCAAAAGTAGAGTTTCTTTTCGTATTGTGATGGTACACCACATTTAAACACCTACATTCTTTACAATATTTTGGGACCAACTTCATGATTTAATTGTTAGCAGAAGAAGGCAGGAGATGTGTAAATACAAAATGAGATTAAAATGTCATTGGGCTGGGAATTATTTCTTCACCTGGCATGCCTGATCTCTCCAACTGGAAGAATTACTTAATTATTTAAGGTAAAATTTAGGTAACCAGATTGTGAGCAGCACACATGTATTTTTTTTAAAAGAATGATTATAGATCTTGCTTCTGCTCTCCCTTCTTGGACAGTCTATCGGCTAATAATTGTTACAGAACATCAAACTTTCATTGCCTACTAAATGAACAATTTATTTGCTGGAACACAAAATATATTTTTCATTTGAATTAGCATCAAAGTACAAAGCAGCTTTCTGAAAAACGTGCACATAATTCAGTGACTTACCATTTACACAGATTTCATAAGTTTTGCAGAGATCATCTTCAAAGAGGCAGCCTAGGATGCAATAAAAATACACAATCAAAATGAGATCAGACTAATTCAAACAATGATCTCTCATTTCTGGTTATAAAAATCAAGGCAAAGCAAAAATTAGTTTCATATTAAAAGTGCTGAATGGGAAAGACTGAAAGGAGAAACAAAAACAGAAATCAGAATTCCTAGTTTAAAAAAAAAATCATGTTTTCAGGCTATGCTTTCACAAAACGTTTTCGCTGTTACCCAGAGGTTCCACTAAACAATTTTGAGGAAAACATCCCCCACCTATGTCAGCAATACTTAGGGATAGTTTCCAAAAAGAACATACTTGAAGATGTAGCAGCATAAAAATGGTCTTACTGGATTATGTCAAGGATAAGGAGTCCCTCTTAATCTAGGACTTTTATTTTTTATAATAGGGTGCTCACAAACAGAAGATAAAGACATCCTCTCTCACCATTCTTCTCTTCAAATTGAATTTGGAGGCATATTACCCCTTAGAGACAATGTTGAATCTTCAAGACTTAATTATCCTGCCTTTTATAAATGTATCCAATTCTCTTTTAAAAGACATTTGAGTCAGTAGCCTTCACTATGTAATCATCCAATGAAGCTGGTTGGAAGGAGATTTAAGATGGAAGAACTTCATTCAGGACATTAACTTGTGAAATTCATCAGTACAGTACTGATGAATTCCACAAGTTAATGTCCTGAATGAAGTTCTTCCATCTTAAATCTCCTTCCAACCAGCTTCATTGGATGATTACTAATGAGAGAGGTGCATATCTTTATCTTTTGCTTGTGAGCACTCTACAATGAAAAATAAATATCCTAGATTAAGAGGGATTCCACATTGTTTCTCAGATCCATGCATGATTGTATATACTGTACCTTGATCATCTCCATAGCCTTTTTTTTCTAAGCTAAGCAGATATCTGAGCATTCCAATCACTTTGACCACCTATAGCTTCTTCAAATGTGGCAATTAAACTATACGCAGAATGTGAGATGACAATTGGTCATAGATTGTATGACACTGCTCTTTTTTTATTTTAAATCCCTTCTCCAGTGATTTGCGGCTCCTACATATTGAGTGGACATCTTCAAGGAACAATCCACTGTGGTTCTGTTGTCTTTTTCTTCTATTATCAGTCATTTGGCCAACTGAAGAACAGTTGGGGTATTCCCCCAAATTATTTTTCAGTAACAATGCAGGCATCACAATTTCCAGTATCATAATCTCATCACTGGAAGAGGTTCCATTTTTGTCTTCTTAGTTCTCATGGAAGACAGATTTGACTGAAGCTCTGTGGATATTTGTTTGCGCTTGAGACCTAACATTTATCACGTTTCACTTCTTATATTAAATATTGTCTTCCATTTTGCTATTGAGCCACCAAGTTTAAACAGATTGCTTTGGAGCACATGTGTAATTCAAATAATACCTTTTAATTTTATTCAGTCTCTTTTGCATTAACATCTAGTAAGCACTCAATAAGCACAGGAAAAATTGATTATATAATGCTGCACTTTCTATGTGTCGACAAAAGTTAGCAATTATAGGCTGATTAGAATGAGGTATCTGATGCAATTAAGCATAAGATATGTGTCCTGAATAACAAATTAATAAATGTGTGCATAGCAACTTCCAATACTTGTTTTTGGAAAAAGGCAGATTAAAATGGCCTTAATCTCCTTCAAAACATAATATTTTAATGGAGCTTTTATATAAAATGAAGCTGAATGTTGCATGTGCTTTACTCATAAGCCAAGGATTTTAGAAATATCATTTGATTTGGATTATAATTTTCTAAAACATTAAGATACAGCAGATTTCATTTTAAATATCTAGTTATTAATTATAATTCCTATGATACATAATATGAAGACAATAAATAATTTGTAGAAGCATTATCTCCTGCAAATTCTCCAGTATTTGCATGAATTACAAAAACTATGTTTCATCTTCTTACAAACAATTCCTCACAATTACCTTCTTATGTAAAAAGAATTAAAAGTGAACCTAAGAATTACCTTACCTTAAATGATATTAAACTATACAGTATTTCCAATTTGTTTCTTTAAAAAGTGCTTTGGAGTGCAAGGGATAGAAACAGTTATCTGCAGCTCATTAAAGCAGCTCAGTCTGCAAGCTCTTTAAAGCACCAGCCAAATTTCCTGAGGAAAAGTCACAGCTGTTCACAAAATTGCAGGTTGATGCACACACTCCAATAAATCTTTTGGAAAAGAATCCAAAATACCATGGTCCTAAAAAACATAGATTCACACACAAACACAAACACACAATTCCCAAGGGAAAAGAAGAAGAGAAAGTGTCCTGAAAACTTTAAATTATCTTGATAAGGAAGGAGAAAATGGGAGGAAAAAAGCAGGTTACCCATCGTCTTATTACTATTGCGCACTTAGGTGACAATTCCACCTTTTGATTCAGCTTTCAATCCTCCATATAATAAAGATGCATAGACTGATTTAATGCTTCAAATTCTTGCTGTTCCCATCTTTTCTCCACTAATAGTAGATTTGTAATATGGAAGATGTGCTCCTTGACATTTCACAATGATCCTCTGCTTTCCTCACTCAAAATTCCCTATAGCAGAAGGAGAAAAGGTGGCACATATTCAAGTATTTCTGGCTGCCATAAGCAGTATATGCCATCTGTTCTTATAAGTGATTCAGTATTCATGCTCTTCAAAACTTGAACAGGGAGAACACAGTGTGCCTGTAACTTTATTTAGCATTTAGGTAGAGAAATATTATGTAAAAATTTGGTTCTGTAGGTTCTTATAAAGTACAGCTTAGTGAACAGTTTCACACTAAAAGTATATAAAATAATTAGAGACAGGGGAAAGATGAGATGCATATCTAGTTTTCAAGAAGAATTTTTCACAAGAGAAACTGCAAGGCTAGTATGTATTTTATTCTTATTCTAGTGATACTCAGGTTAGAATACCGCAATGTACTTTGCATGGTTCTGCCTTTGAAAGCTTCAAATAATTCAGACTGCAGCAATGATTTACCCTGGAGTAGAAGGACCTAACTCGTGTTTTCATCACCACTTGGCTGGACTACTAACAACAGGTCAACCTTTAAAGCCCACTCAGGATCTTCAATTGGTACAAAAAATAGTAGCACATTAGTTTCCTAGCACTAGGCATCATGAACATATGGAATCATTTACCAGAAGAGAGAAGCCTTTGGGAAGCATATTAAAACAAGAGCTCTTCTCAAAGTCATGATATAACTTGAGAGAGAAGGAGACAGGGAGGGAGGGAGGGAGGGAGGAGGAGAGGGAGAGAGACCCCAATGGAAGTTACTTCTTTATATTTTCTTTGTTCTATTTTTCTGCTATTCTTTTTCTTTTTACGCTTTTGTTTTCTTTTATTTTTTTCCTGCTTCTTTTTCCTTTTTTGCACTATTTTAGTTTGTACTAGTCTTTTTCTTATATTTAAATTTTTTAATAATATTACATAAAAAAGAATCCTTCCAAAAGGTCTATTTAGTTAGTTAAGCTAACACCCACAGCATGATATAAATGCCCTATTTTAAGTCCATCCCTAAATTTTATCATGTTTATTTCATTGTCTTTGCATTATTGTTCCATGGATTTTTTTCCCCTCTGTAAACTGTTAAAGAGTCACATGATTGTGGCAATTTAGCAACAGCACTTAGACTATATACCGCTCCACAGTGCTTTACAGCCCTCTCTGAACAGTTTACAGAGTCAGCATATTGCCCCCAACAATCTGGGCCCTCATTCTGCCAACCTCAGAAGGATGGAAGGCTGAGTCAACCCTGAGCCAGTCAGGATCAAACTCCCGGCAGTGGGCAGAGTTAGCCTGCATTCTAACCACTGCATCACACAACTCTTTAAAATTTAAAAATCTAATCAATAAATACATCAACACCTAAATGA
Source organism: Azemiops feae (assembly GCA_023970755.1). Classification (NCBI taxonomy): domain Eukaryota; kingdom Metazoa; phylum Chordata; class Lepidosauria; order Squamata; family Viperidae; genus Azemiops; species Azemiops feae. Next base: position 217,502 of record JALGBA010003870.1, on the reverse strand, counting down.
ATGGTTTCTAAATAACCTGTTCAGAGAAACAATTGGTTAACTCCAGCTCTAATTTACAGAGCAACTTTTCACCAGGGATTATTAAGTCAGATTGTTGTTGTTGTTGTTTTTGTTATTGTCATTATTATTTATTTGGATTATTTCAATGCACTCTACATGGAGCTGCCCTTGATGATTCCCCAAAAATTACAATTGGTCCAGAATGTAGCAGAGCGCATAGTAATAGGAGCCTCTAGGTTTGTCCATATAATTTTCCTGTTGCATGAGCTGCAATGGCTTCCAGTTTCTTTCCAGGTACAATTCAAATTGCTGACCATCATCTTTAAATCCCTATATGGCACAGGGCCAGGCTATCTTAGGGCCTTTCCCTAAGGACATTTATCCATCCCACCAGATAGGGTAGGCAATCTCCTAATCCCCTCCGCTCAATACTGTCATCTGATGGGAGCTACGAAGACTTTTTCTGTGGCAGCCCCAGCCCTATGGAATACTCTTCCCTCAGGTTTGGCAGGTCTCTGAGCTTTTTAGCCTTCTGTAAGGCTTTGAAGACTTGGCTTTTCTCCCACGCATTGGGAGAAGCTAATCACACTAAAATGGATTAGTGCCCTGTTTTTTTTTTTTTTTTAATGCTAATCAGTGGAGTTTTATAGCTTTAAAATGCTGTTAGACATTTCTCATTTTTTTTGTCTGGGAGCAACCCAGAATTGGTTTCAAGATAGGTGGCTATATACGTTTTAAATAAAATAAATATATATACATATTAGATTTATTATAACTTCCACTTCAAAAGACTCTGAAGATTACAATATTGGAAGTTTCCTCTACAGCCAAGCTGAGAAAGAAAAAAAACAAACTGACTACAAGAGGAATTCAACTCCATCAGCAATAAAATCAAATTGATTTTCTAAGCAAATCCAAAAAAAAACCCATTTCTCTGTGTTAACACACATAAGCATCTATTTGGAATATTCTTGGATTAAAAGAAAAGAACAGCAGTTTTTACCATGATACCATGGTAGCATATTTTGTGCTACACCCCCACTAGCAAGACACAAATGACAAATTTGTTCTACTTTCCAGAACAATTTTGTGTTAGCAAAGGCCACAACCAAGAACTTAGACCAGAACTCTCCAATCTTTCCAGGTTGGCGGCCCGGAGGGAAAAGGAGGAGCAGGGAAATGTGTGTGTACGCGCATGCGCAAATGTGCACGCACATGGCAGCACCACTAGCATCTCCGTGCATGCACAAGTGTGCCGTGCACACTCAGGGTGGTGCTGACGGCGGTGCTGGTCCTTGTGCAAATGGGCCGCTAGCGCCAGCATATATGCGCAAACAGGCCACTAGTGCCCACGCGCATGCACAAATGGCTGCTAGCACCGTGACCCTGGCGGCGGTGCTAGCGCTCCCACGCCTGCACAAACAGGGCCTCTAGCGCTAGCATGAGTGGGGGGTGCGCACGTACACGTGCGCGCACTTGCCAGCCATTCCCGTGGCCTGGTGGACAATAGGCCACGCCTGGTACCGGGCCATGGACCACAGGTTGGAGACCCGTGGCTTAGACAGTTTATCAAAGTACAAGAGTGGAGAAACTAAGTGTATTTGGTCAGAAGCATTATTATTTTTTCCTAAACATATAGTTTTATAAATTTGTTTCTAAATTTATTCTGGGGATAAATAAGTATACTTTCAATATCACTACCACTAAAATGATAACCATGGAGTTCTCCTCTTTTATTGGGTCTTCCGATTCAGGCATGATAAAAGTGGGCATTATATTCTTTATCTCATTCACCCACAGGAGCAATGGATTATGAAGAACTGAAACTTTTTACAATAGAAATAGAAATAAATAGTACAGGATAACCTCCTGGGTAAGAGGAGTTTCAGCAAAATTCTCCAGTTACCAAAAGACGGAGTGCTTCTCTTTAAGAGGGGTCCTCAACCCCCGGTCCACAGCCCACTGGGAACCAGGCTGCACAAGTGGCAGGCAAGCATGCGAAGCTCCATTTGCACATGTACACAATTAGTTTGCACACACTAAACCATCCCCTCCTCCCTGCCATCAACACCCACTACCATTGCCAGTCCGCAGAGCTGGAAAGGTGGGGGACTGCTGCTCTAAAAGACTCACAGCATATCTCTATTCTATAACTTGCTGGCCAATGGTGGGATTCAAATATGTTCTCTGTGTGGATGCCGCTTCCGGAAGTCCATTCTGGGCTTGGGCAACAAAAAATTAGCTACCGGTTCTGCCGAACTGGTGCAAACTGGCTGAATCCCACCACTGTGGCTGGCCCTTTTTCCTCACCTCCTTCCAATCTCTGACATCCTCTTGCCTCTTGTCCTCGTAAAGAAATCTCCAGGTTTTACTTGCATTCTACTCACACAATAATCCATCATTTCATCGCAGCAGGCAAAACTGTTTTCAGCATGGACCATCTGGCTCTTAGACTTCCAGAGCAAGATTCCTCCTGTCTGTCTGGCACATTCACTTTTTGCCTTGAAGGGTGAGGTCTTTCACTGATGCCACTAAAAAGATACTTTATCTGCCTTGTACTTAAATTTCCTACAGAAGTGGTGCTTTCCATCAAAGAATTATAAAATATATGAATGGTAATATATAACTGTATAACAACACAATTTCATTCTGTCTCCATTTTATTCATTTACTGCATTTACATCATGTTTATATTTATATCCTGTTTTTCTGGCAATTCCAGACAACAGATATATGTTTATCTGGAGATGAATAGGTGTCTTCGTTTCAACATCTGCTATTATTTACTTTGAAACTATGTCCTGGGGTCATGCAATTATCATACTACTGAATCCTTCACATAAAGTAGAATATTTGCCACATATTTCATTAAAACTTTGCAGAAGCATGATTAGTTTTAAGTTTCCTAAGACCTCAGGAATATGAACAGTGTGATCAAGGTAACCCTGCTTTGCTTAATTCTGCTCTAAGGATGGATTTTCATTTGGCAATAAGGCTATTCCTATTTTTATGCCTGAATCTGACTGAGCTCTTGTACTTTGTCCACCAAGAAAACATGCTTAAAATGCAGTATTCATCTATCTTAAAAGGCCTGCGGGAGATAAATTGCATCGCATTTTCAATCTGCTCTGAAATGCTAGAGTTGGGTTACCCTGTCAGCTTCCTTCATACAGGTGAACATGACTTGGCTGGGCTTAATATATGGTTGCTTCATAATGAAATCAATTAAGGCAGAAGTAACCCTGACAGCTGAAGGTAAAGCAAAAATCTGCTACGGTATTAGAGAAGGAAAATGGGGGGAGGGGACTGTCAGAGACTTCCATGTACAAAGTAAATGCACAAATCATTGCAAAATATCAAAGAATTAAATGGATATGTCAAAGTGGACTCTGCCCTATCTATGAACCATGAAGTGAAAATAAATATTTGTTATTCACCAGAATAATTTTTCACTTCTTCTAATGTGTGTGAGGGGGACGGAGGGGGGAGAGAAGGGGGGGGGAGGGAGACAAATCAACCGGATTTTAAAAAATTACATTTCTGGTCCTATTAAATAACATCTAGGTGTTCTTTATCTGGCCTAAAAGCATATTTTCCAGAATTAAACATGCAGATATTTAATTAATACAGTGTATTAATTACTGGAAGTTATCATTAAGAAAATGCAATGCATTTGTAATTCAATGGAACTACATCTACATGCATCTTCATGGAGGGAAGCATGCAGTGGGGGTACCTCAAGGTTCTGGTCTTGGGCCCAGTACTCTTCAACATTTTCAAAAATGATCTAGACAAGGGGATAGAAGGGGAACTCATCAAATTTGCAGATGACATCAAGCTGGGGGGAACTGCCAACACTTTGGAAGATAGACTCAAGATTCAGAGGGATTTTGACAGGGTATGAGCATTGGGCCCTATCCAACAAGATGCAATTCGTTGAGAAGAAAAGTAAGGTCCTGCACTTGAGCAAGAAAAACCAAATGCATAAGTATAGAATAGGCAATACTGGTTCAACAGCACTACAGTAGTAACAGATCTAGGTGTCCTAATGCATCACTTCTTAAATAAGAGCAAACAGTTTGCTACGGCTGTCAAAAAAAGCCAATACATTGCTGGGCTACATCAACAGAGGGACAGCATCAAGATAATAAGAACTAATAGTACCACTTTAAACTGCACTAGTGAGACCACATTGGGAATATTGCATCCAGGTCATTACAATGCAAAAAAGAATGCTGAAACCCTAGAAAGTGTGCAGAGCAACGAAGATAATAAGGAATCTGGAGGCTAAATCATATGATGAAAGGTTGAGGGAGCTAGGTACAACTATCAAAGAGAAGGATTAGGGATGACACGATAGTTCTCTTCCAGTACTTGAGGGGCTGACACAGAGAAAAGGGAATGGACTTAGTCCCCAAAGCACCTGAGGGCAGGACAAGAAGTAACGGGTGGAAGCTTATTAAAGAGAAATCCAACCTAGAGCTAGGGAGAAATTTTCTGACAGTGAGAACAATTAACCACTGGAATGGCTTGCCTTGAAGCTCAGACTAAAACTATTATTTAATGATGCTGTGACAGTGATTACATTTTTGACTAGGAACTCTTTTTTTAGAAATGGGATAGAGAATATTGAGAAATTTGAGATACTTTGCATCTTTGCTGGTGCTATTTAAATTTTCTATGCCAGTGCTTAACAAGATGAAGGAAACTTTTCAGAATACTGAAGCCATAGTTCTACTGCAGCAACTCAGAGTTTAAGGGCATTGTACAGAGCACCCCCAAAACTGCCCAACTAGTTGTCAGCAACAAACTATCTTTGTTTGCTTATTAAATCTCTATGCCCCCCCCCCCCCAACTCACTGATGCAGCGACTCTTTGGATAGAAATTACCAGGAAGTACTAGTGTCATTAGACTGGAAATTGAAGAAGCCAGTAGCAAACTATTTTTTATTGTTGTAAAATAAAACATGTTTAGTTTATTTATTTATCAAATTTAGATACTGCCCATCTCACTCTGGGCACTGTAGTTAAAAGTATAAAAGCATAAAAACAATATAAACATGCAATATATCAGTAAAAGGAACCAGGTACTATAGGAACAAAATTAAAGTAAATTAAAATTTAAAAGGTGGTAGGAGGGCCGTAAGGCACCAACCACTATGAGAATTGCATGCTGCCCTGCCAGTCCCATGCAAAGTGGTTGAGTCAGGTCTTCAAAATTTTCAAAAAGGCCAGGAGAATGGGGGCTTGCCTCATCTCGGGGGCGGGAGGATATTCCCCAGAGTGGGGGCAAGAAAAGGCCCTCTTCTTGGACCCCACCGATCAATATTTATTAATTGACAGGGTCCATAACATACCTTTCCTTTTTGACCAGATTGGATGGGCTGATGTGATTGGAATAAGATTCAGAAGCTTCAGCTGATGCAAAAAGTGGCTGGGTGAGCAATTTTTTTTTCAAAATTCCTGATCAAGATTGGATATATATTTTTTAAGATGACAGATGATCACCAGATTTCTAGCATGAATTCTGGATGCAAATGGCAGAGACCTTTACAGATACCACTTAGCACAGGGGTGTCAAACTCAATTTCATTGAGGGCCGCATCAGCATTGCGGTTGCCCTCAGGGGATCAGGTGGTGTGGCCAGGGTGGATGCGGCCTACTTGGTGGGCGTGGATGGAATGGGTGTGGCCTACTGTGTGGGCGTGGCCAGCTCTACATCGTTCGCGTCAAGGGTGCCTGTGGGGGCCTGGGCAGGAGTGGGACAGATCTGAGGATCTCTGGCAGAAGGGGGTGGGACCAGGGCAAGTGCCAAGGCATGGTCTACTGGAGGAGCCTCACTGTTCCTCTCAGGCCATGCGGGGGGAGGGGCTGGATGGTGGCATGGGCTGTCCGGAGCCCTGGGCAGCAGAGGTCAAATGCCCAGCCTGGCCCTCAAGCACCTGTGGCACCAAGCCCAGCCCCACTTCCCCACGGGGGTGCCCAGCTGCCCTTACCTCCTCCTCAAGGCTGCTGCTGCTGTGCTTGCTCTCCTTAGCCAGGTTGCTCATGATGGGTACGAGGGCAAAGTCAGAGGGAGGCCCATTCCCTCTCCATGGGAGGAGACCCGGCTTTGTATCCAAAGCTTCCTTAGCAATAGGATGGGAGATCCCAGGATAGGCCAGGAGGAGGGGGCAAGGGGATGGTGAAAGGGCAGCAGGGCAGGACTAAGGCAGGACTTCCCTCAGATCCTCCCTCTCCTTTTTTCCTTCTTTCCTTCCTTCCTTCCTAAGTACAGAGTGGTGGGAAAATATTTGAGATGAGGGAGGGAGAAAAACAGGCAAGAAACGCAGCTGGAGAGATGTCACCCTTCGTGAGGAATGAAGAAATGCACCATCGCCTGGAAGTGGCTAGCACATGGCCTCGCCTACTTCACATATCTGACTTGGTGGGCTCTGGGGGAGGGGATGCCATGAGCAGCATGAGAGTCAACGTTACCTGCACAATGCCGCCCAGCCCCCAACCTGTCCGGTTTCAGCAGGCAGCAGGGCGCTTTCCTCACAGCGCCGAGAGGTTGAGCCGGGAGGTGCGAAGCTCGCCAGCTTTGCACCTTGATCCCCGCTGAAACTGGACAGGCTGGGGGCTAGGTAGCATTGCACTTCTCATCAGATTCGCGCCACCCAGCTCAGCTTTTGGCGCTGTGAGGAGAGTGCCCCACTGCCTGCCAAAACCCCTCCCCTGGAGCCCATCAAGCCGGATATGTGAAGTAGGTGAGGGCCATTTGCTGGCCACTTCCAAGCGATGGTGCATTTCTTTATTCCTCACAAAGGGTGACATCTCCCCAGCATGCACCCAGGGGGCGGGGCCGATGCAGCAGGGGCTGGTTCCTCGCTGTTTCCAGACGGCCTTGTGGAGCTAAGACTGAATACGTTTCAGCATAGATGGCCACCACAAAATTGTACACTGGCTCCTGGCTGGCCTGGGCCAGGGCCAAGGCAGCGGGGGCCGTTCCCTCACTGTTTCCAGGATGGCTTCGCGGGCCACATGAAACCACTTTGCGGGCCGCATCCGGCCCCCAGGCCTTGTGTTTGACATGTCTGACTTAGCATATACTCTGAACTTGATTTATTTGATTCAATTTCAAATACCCTTAAACTCATTTCACTACAGTATGCAGAAATATACAAAACAATAATGTTGTATTTGTGCAAAACTGAAGTTTATTATCTCCAGATAATTGTGTTTATATTGATTCTCAAACCTTTTTAAATGGATTGCCTTAGTTTTATGTATCTGTCATCTTGTCCATGAGTGGGCTTTAACCATGTTACTTTTGATCCATTGTAGAAGTATGCCATAGTCTCAAATTGTGCATAGAGGCATCTCTGGCACTTATGATTCCAGACAAAATGTTTCTATGCCATCCCCAGAGGACCAATGATGTCTCTGTAATAAAATCTGAGCACCCACAGCAAAGTTAACGCTGCCAAATAAGAACATTGTGTAATTTGTGAAATGAGGTCGTAGCAAGTTTACATTGTCCCACCTTCCCCAAACAATATGCATCATAAGTAACTGAACTGCATGATTACCCCAAAGGCTAACTAAATTATCATTCTTACTTTGCATAATTCCAATCGGCTTAATCTCTGTTTAATACTGCCAAGGTTGCATGAAGTCATTCTGATATACATTTTTGTTGTGATAAAAAGGTAGGTTTTCTTAAACTGGTTTAGAAACTGCACTTTTTCAAAGACTAGAAAGTTGTGCATAAATGTTTCCAAATCAGACACCCTTGAGATATGCTGGAACTGCACATATGAGGAATCCCAATCAGCCCAGCTAAATTAGAGCAGGAGCTTTGTTTTCTTAAGGTCTAAACAGTGTGGGGGTCATACCAACTCCTTTTCTTCTTCAAACCTAGATTTTGTGAGCAAAGCATAATTTACAACAACAAACAACAACTTGTTGAGAATTAGAGAATTAGGAATTCATGCATTTCAGAGACAGTGGGAATGTCTGTGTTTAGAATCAGCCCCGTTTATTCCCACAGGGATAAAACAGAGTTCTATGTACAAACAAGCTGTATTTAAATATTTTATCCTGCCCTTTAAAGAAACATTCAGAATGATTTACAAAACTCAAACTGGTTATCAACTACACAGCCAAGAGCAATGTAACCCTATCAGCAGAGATAAAAAATATTATTTTACACTATTAAAAAGGCTGACTCCTTCACTCCTAATGAAAGAAAGGACACAAGAACCATTTACTAGTTTTGTTTTGACCAGCATACAGTAGTCAAAGCACCAACATAATAATGGTCAATTGCGCTTCCCAAACAATTCTGTGTATATCATCAGCACTGAGTAGATAAAAACATTCAAGAAACACCAGCAAAATGGAGCACACAGGATCCAAATGACTTTATTGAGAAACGGGTCACAGTTGTTTTTCAAAAGTTTCTCTGTGATCTAATAAGTATATTAAGATGTTAAACAGCTGCAGTAGACACTATGACTAGCTATTTAGTCATGATTTGTTGAAGTTCAAAATTAACTATTTAATACATAATGCTAAACTATAAACCAACTTTTCAAAATAACCTCTATTTATCTACATTATGATAATTTGTGAACCTTGTTTTTAAAGTAGACTCAAGGGTTAGCCACCAACACTTAATGCCACTTTAAGAAGAAGCAGTAGGCAGGGTGACTCCTCAGCTATGATTGTACTAGTTCAGATTTTATTTGATGCTTCTTCCCATCTGTTCTTTTGTTCCAACAAATTAGAAAGCCTTATGGGAAAGGAAGGAAGTCATTAACCAGATCGAGTAGTTATCCTCCTGTTTCAAGGATTATCTAAGGCATTGGTAGAAATTTCCATGAAATTTCTTGATTATCATCACTGCCTGCCTCATCACCTCCTCTCTCTATTCTTCATGACTTTTTTAATCTTTTAAAATTCCAAGCTCAGATGATTGCATATTCCCATCATTCACTTATTGTTAGCTAGTGTGTTTATCCAACAGAAAGGAAAGGCTTCTAGCTTGTAAATTACTTGTAAGTTGGCGATATCAATTTATACAAGACATTGGAGAAATCAATTAGTGGGCAGGAAGTGCTAATAACTACAAACTATCTGTAGGAAAATTTGGATGTCTTTGAAGGTTAGCCACTAGTAGGAGGGTTTATATGGATTTAGAAATACGATATACTGTATAGATAAATAAAATTAAAAAATAAGGAGGTGCTGACCTGATGAATTTTAACTCTGTGTGTGTGTATGTGCATGCGTGTGTGTAAAATTTAACTAAATTCTGCCTAATTCCAAGGCTTTATATATCACCTCACAAGCATAACCCCTACAAAAACACTGTGCTCACTCACTCATTTTTACTTTTTTATTTTATTTATATCTCACCTTTATTATTTTTACAAATAACTCAAGGCAGCAAACATCTCCATCACATCTTCCTCCTCCTATCCCCCCCCCCAACAATAAGCCTGTGAGGTGAGTCGAACTGAGAGAGAATGACTGGCCAAAGTTTCCCAACTGACTTTCATGGCTAAGGCAAACTTGAACTCATGGTATCCTGCTTTCTAGCTTTACGACTTAACCACTGAAATGTGCTCTTGGGACTACGCTTGAAGAGTATTCAAACATTACAATAGTATAGGGACAATTCTGGTGTCCCCTCAGTTTGTTCATGTAGCACCATTGTTTCAAGAGCTGCGTTGACTGCCTGTGTGATTCCAGGTCCAATGCAAAGTGTCAGTTATCCCTTTTAAAGCCCTTCATGGCTTGGACCATCTCTCTCAAGACAGCCAAGGAATTTTGTCAGTGGGGTCAAGAAGAAGAGCCTTTTCTGCCACAGCCCTCATCCTTTTGAACATTTTGCCACCAGAGGAGAGGTCTGCCTCCCCCCCCCCTTTCTGGCCCTCCAACCATGCTGAAGGTGGTTGGTTGAGTAAGAGACAAAAGGCCACTCGTATACCATCCATGCTCTTGGATTTTTGCCTTTATTTGTGTTTAATTCTAATGCTTTAAATGTTTTTATATTTATCCTTTAATGCCATTGTAAACCGCACAGAATCACTCTGGGTAGGGAGATGAGCAGCATATAAACTTAATGAATAAACAAAGCATCACAAAAGCACCACTGAAGAATTATAAATCTTTGAGCCTAAAATTCTCAGTGTCAGACCATTAAAGTCATTGAAGAGAGTTCAGTTTCATGGAGCCAGAATGCATGCAAATATCATGCAATAAGGGCAGATAAACTAAAAGAGAGAAAATTTGCAAAACAAATACTGTAATCCAAACACATGCAGTAAATAAAGTTCAGGACCAAGTCAGCAAAGGGAGACCTGCCCTAATCCTAGCCTTCCAGAAACACCTTGATTTTACTCCCTAAGAAAACAAGCCTGCTATTTTATACACATTTAAAACGCCCACCCAACATTCACACTTTGCTTCACCCACGGCCTTTTGCATAGGTGTTAAATCTGCTGGCACAACATACATTGCTTGCATGTCATCACATTGCAATGTATGTGTCAAAGAAGAGGTTCTCTTAAGATGCCTTTGAAGTGTTCTATGCAGATTAAAACTTCCACAGAAGGGCATTAAGTGAGAGGCCAAATGGCCTTAAAGTAATCAGTAGGCAGAAATTTACAAGCCCAATTCACACATCTAATTAGTTTAGTGAATAAGACAATATCATGCTAAGCTATGATCCATGATTCAGAAATAATAATGGTAGGCCTACTTTAAGGTCCTGCTAAGCAAAAAGCAAATAAAACACATTATGGCTTATTGCAATTTCAATCTCTGAAATTATTGAGATGACCCAGGGATATGCACAGAAATGATAAAAAAAAAAAAAGAGGGGCAGGATATAAATTGTGCAGCATCAATTGATATCTTGACATTTTTGACCCATCCCCAACGGATACTCCATTAGAAAAACAAATAAGTGTGGGATATTCTCTAAAAAATTTATTGCATTTACTTCTATAGTGAACTCAAGAGTATCCTTGATAGTTGGACAAAATTTTACACACTCCTGATCACTCCCCTAAAAGTAGCATATTTTTCTTTATGCTATACTGAGTGAAGAAGTGGATATTTTGAGAAGTGATTGGTTTTTTGGCTTTCTGGTTAGGACTCAGGGTGAACTAATCATCCTTGCAGGAGAGAGGACAGCATTGTGATGGTAATTGGCAGCCAGACAATGAATTCTGGTCAGCATAGTCTTTCTGGATAAAGGAGAGATCACGAGATCACCCACTTGAATTCCAGAAAGTGCTCCTCACAGCCTGCAGAAGCTGAGGTTTTTGTCACTAGCCTTGAATTGAACAGCTGGAGCTGAGGGATTTCAATTAAATTCACAGCCATATGGACTCAAGGTTCCCATGAGCCTCTTTCTTAAACACTTTTGAACGTTACTAATTTACAATTAAAGAAAGATTTACTGAGCAGCAGTATAAGAAAATTCCACTTTGGTGACTCAACATTCTTTCTGGGTTATAAAGGGAAATACATGGTTTTAAAGATTTAAAAACTTTTTTAAAAAAACTTAACAAGGAGTAGATATAATAAAATTTAAATAGAGAGAATAATTATTTTGAAACAATATTTTTGATGAAAGTGCTTTTAAACAAATTGGAAATGAAATAAACAAATGAACCAGAACTCCATGAGAATGTTTTTTGTTTACTATTCATTGGAAAATAAATGCAAAAGAAACTTAATTATGAAAAATATAACAGCATAACAGAGTTGAAAGGGACTCTATACCATTTCAGACAAATGGTTCTCCAGTCTCTTCTTAAAAAACTCCAGTGTTTGAGTATTCACAACTTCTGGAGGCAGGTTGTTCCACTGATTAATTGTTCTAACTGTCAGGAAATTCCTCCTTAGTTCTAGATTGCTTCTCTCCTTGATTAGTTTCCATCTGTTGCTTCTTGTCCTGCCTTCAGGTGCTTTGGAGAATAGCTTGACTTCTTCTTCTTTGTGGCAACCCCTGAGATATTGGAATAATTCCAGCAACCATTCTTGATATGTTTTAGCCTCCAGTCGCCTAATCATCTTTGTTGCTCTTCTCTGCACTCTAGTTTGTAGAGTTTCAACATCTTTTTAATATCATGGCGACCAAAACTGGATACAGTATTCCAAGTGTGGTCTTACCATGGTGTTATAAAGTGGTATCAACACTTCACATGATCTTGATTCTATCCCTCTGTTAATGCAGCCTAAAACTGTGTTGGCTTTTTTGGCAGCTGCAGCACACTGCTGGCTCATATTTAGGTGATTATCCACTAGGACTCCAAGATCCCTCTCACAGTTACTACTATTGAGCAAGATACCACCTATATTGTACCTGTGCATTTGGTTTTTCTTGCCTAAATGTAGAACCTTACTTTTTTTCCCATTGAATTTCATTTTATTAGATAGGGCCCAATGTTCAAGTCTGTCAAGATCCTTCTGTATCTTAAGCCTGTCTTCTGGAGTGTTGGTTATTCCTGCCAGCTTGGTGTCATCTGCAAATCTGATGAGTTTCCCATCTATCCCCTCATCCAAATCATTGATGAAGATGTTGAAGACCACTGGGCCTAAAACAGAGCCTTGGGGTACCCCAAGGGTACAGATACGGAGAACACCCATAATCTAAAATCAGAATGGACATGGAATATATCTATGAACAGAACTTAAGGCTTTACTAATTTTAAATTCTGAATTCCATCATCTTACATAATGAATGGCTTCATATTTATTTTGGGTTTAGCATATTGTGCATGAATCCTCCAGGATGTGAGCCTTTGAAACTTTGCTTTATAACTTTTGGTGTTATATGGATCCAGAAAATTCTGAATTCTTGAACAAAAACTAAGCAACATAATAGGAACTTTGGCTGTACAATAACTGTTGCTAGTGACTACAATTGGTGCCAACAACTCTGTCACTAAGTGCCACAGTCATTAAGTGAGACATTGCATGATTGTGATTTTCCTTCTCCTTTCTCTATTAACTCTGCTTGTCTCAAGCCAGCTGCAAAGCACACATATGGGGATTACATGACCATGGGATGCTGCAACTGTTATAAATGAGAGGACTGGTCTCAAAGCTATTTTTTTTAACACTGTTGTAACTTTGAACAATCATTAAATCAAACAATAAGTGAGGACTACCAGTACATAAGTAATATTTATAAAGAAAAAAATCAGCAGTGCTGAAAAAATTAGGCAGGTATAGAGCTATTAATATTTTAATAACCTGTTCCCACTTTTCTGAATTTTTTAATAATTCATTTTTCACTGTTCAGGATTTTCTACTTTTGCTAGAATTACTCACTTTTTTGTTCTGTGGATTCTTTCTTTTTCTTTTTTAGCACTGAGTATATAGAACAAACCTATTCTTTTGAAAGTATTACTCAAAGGCGGCCAGAAATCCCTATCTACAATATTCAATTTAATTTTCTGATATTGTCTTTTATTAATAATAGGAAAATTGTTACTTTGGTGTAAAGATTATAAAAAACTAAGTACTATCTAAGGGAGCTAGCAATTAATTAACCCACTCCTTCCTTCTCTGTGATAATAAAAACCTTTATATTTATTTCAAGCCTTTTCATTCTTTCCACCCACACAATTACTTTTTTTAGTCTGCTGTGTTCTAATATTCAGCACTGACAAACAGGTAAAATATAATTTGAATGCGTTGGGGAAAATTAGAATATGAGTTCAATATTTTTTTCAATTTAACAGTAGACTGCTGATAGTATGGTAGCAAGAGAATTGTTAATTGAAGTTTTGGAAGTCTATCCTCACTAATAACATTTGCTTCAGTTACTCCTTTTATGAAAGAAATGGCACATGGACTCTACTACTTATGAATTCTTTTTGGTATGAGTCATTTGAACAGTGACCTCTTTCCAAAACATTATAAGGATCATCAAAAGGATACATCAATGAAAAAGAATATAGCATAATATAGCAAGTATATTTCTATATTAAAGCAGATTTGCGTGTACAATGCATATGTGCAAAACTGTGAAATATCGAATAATGAGTACTAATGAGAAGAAGTTTATTTAAGCTCATTAGAATTCACAAGCTATCCACAGTGTTTGCTAAGAGGATATATCAAAGCACATTTGTTAATACCATAGCCTCGTTTGTTAATACCAGAGACCCGCTTGCTGAATTACAAAATGTTATTAAAGAAACACTACTGTGTTACTTTCTGTCCTTTAAACCAGGGGTCCCCAACCCCCGGGCCACGGACCAGTACCGGGCCACAGCATGCCAGCAACCAGTCCACACAAACAAGCAAAACCCCATCCGCGAGATGGAGGCAGCACAGAAAACCACACATCTTCCAGTCTGCAGAAAAACCTCTCTCCACAGAACTGGTCCCTGGTGCCCAAAAGGTTGGGGAACTCTGATTTAAACCCAACCCATTGCAAACCACCCCTGTAAAACCTCAATATTCATACATGTATGCTCACACCCACACTCACACATGCAAATAAAAAAATCAAGATGGGGAAACAAACATAATATATTCCTGTATTACAGAGTAAAATGATATGTTGGCAGCTTTGACATATTTATCCTTTCAACTTATGGATTGCTGGCATCATTAAGAAAGCTAACTAAAACCTTTTAAAATTGTTTTCAGGAGCTATTGAAGCCTTGCCAATATGTTGAAAATCCCAGCTTATAATATTCGGGTTTATTTTTCTCATAATGCCTTTTATGAATAATAGGAAAATCTCCTTTTTGATGCAGAGTTCCCCAAACAATTACCTAATTACCAAAGACCGGACAAAAAAGACAATTATAATACAACAGAAACAAGACAATTACAAGAGAACGCCACTCAAAGCTTGCCAATGCTTTTAGAAATCTCATATAAAGCTTTTTGAGGAATTAATCAAACAACTGGCTTTGAAAACAAGGAATTGCAAAGCTAACGTGTTGCCTAACCTTCTAAAACTGGGGAGAAGGGTGGGTTGATGAAAAGTACAGCATGCATTTTCTCTCAGATTTGTTGTAACATCCTATACTATATGTTGGAGACTTGAATTTAGCAGGAGCTAAATTAAAGACAGAGGTCCTGATTATAGGGAGAGCTGAAAAAAAGATAAATTATAAAGCAAAACATTCAATAACAAAAAACAGAAATGTTCATTAATATGGTTGCCTTGGAAGTACCAGCAAACATTAACTGCCTTTGAAGCAAACACTAGCTATATAGGTAGTCCTCAATTTATGACTACAATTGAGCCCATAATTTATGTTGCTAAGCAAGGTATTTGTTAAGTGAGTTTTGCCCCGTTTTACAATCTTTCTTGCCACAGTTGTTAAGTGAATTACTGCAGTTGTTAAGTTAGTAAAATGTTGTTAAGTGAATCTGGCTTCTCCATTGATTTTGCTTGGCAGAAGCAACTAGGTCAGGAGCAGGCAACCTCGGCTCTTTTATGACTCATGGACTTCAACTCCCAGAATTCCTGAGTCAGCCCTTCATTGTTTATTTTATTGTTCTATTATTTTACTTCTGTTCTGTTTACGCATTTTTCATTTCTTCCTTTTTATTGTTGTAAGCCACCTAGAGCCATGGTTAGATAGGCAGCAAATAAATTTAAATAATGAAATAATAAAATAATAAAATAAAGTAAAGTAAAATATAAATAAAATGAAATAGTCTAATGATAGTTGGGATACAGTAAATCAATCTTCAGATGCTTGGACTGGAAACTACAGAATTTCAGGATTTTTATTTATTTATTCAATTTAGCTGGCCATCTCAGTCAATTATTCTGGGTGGCTTACAATTCAGAAAGAAAAAAATATATTACAACATTTTAAAGCAAAACATTTTTAATTACAATCATTTTAAAACAATAAAAGTAATAAAACACTAAAAACATCCCACATAGGAGCATACTTGGTCAGTAACCATCCAATATCTGAGCAAATCCCAAAACTTGGCTAGATGCTAAAGGTCAGTACTGTATGAGATGCTTTCCATGTGTTCCCTGTATTACTATCATGAGTGAAAAGCCCTTTCCTTAATCAATACCTGACTAACTTCACTTCTACACAACTGGAAGGATATCCAGTAAACTACAAACAATGGGATGTGTTCATGGGGTGGAAGACAGACATTCAACCAGGTACATTGACAAGGTGTGTTCCTTGTTAGCCAACCAAATTTACTTAAGATGTTCAGATCCAAAGAGGAAGGAAAAATTGGGATCCAAATATTTTATCAGTTTTTTCCCATATATTACTATCTTCAATATTTAAGCTTTTGGAGATAATCCATACGGACCTTCCCATGATTGCTTTTATCACACTGAGAAAGTGAATGTTGTGCCTAATCTTGGTATATCCTAGAATTAGTGAAAGTGAGGTAATCAACTCCGGGACAGATACTGGGCAATAGTAACAAAAATACCAGGAGAAAAAAAATGTAGGCTACAGAGCCTGATTCATATTCCTTAAACATTTCAGAAGACAAATTAAGGTTCCAATTCAGTTAGCATTTGTCTGTAGAATCATAAATGGATAAATCACTGTTCTTCATTTTAGGCTCAAACTACCCTCTTTATTCCCTTAGCAAGTCTCCAGGAAGGGCTGTCCTCCAAACCAATATATTGCTGTGAGATCCACTAAACCAGGGGTGTCAAATTGCCAGCCCGCGGGCCGGATGCGTCATGCCGAAACCGCGCCCACCGGCAGCTCCGGCAATGGGGAAAAAGTCACAATATGTCATGACATGTCACGTGACGTGAGTTTGACACCCCTGCACTAAACTATGGATAACTCTACTGAGGGTTTTCTACTTTTTTTTCTAGGTAATGGTTATTTTTTTCTCATTGTTCAGGCTGAGCCACAGGCTTTTCAGATCATCTTTAATTTGCTTCACTCAGGTTTTCTATTTGTTGTGCCTTCTGCTGTGTAAGTTGCTTTCTCCACAGTAGTCTGTAAGGAAAGCAGTGTTCTGCAATTTTGCATATATATCCAGCCAATCTCAATCCTTATTTTTGTGTGTTTTATCCTGTATTGCAGATTGATCTCAATCTGAAAAAAAATGTTGTGGACAGTCACATTAACTTTAGGTCTGCTTTTAACAGTGTCCATCTTTCAAATCTAGAAGATAATGACACAAAGGTTTATAGTTTAGTTTTCACTGAAACATTTCATGTCTTCCACAGGTCCCAGTTTAATCATCTAAAGACAGCAATGGCCTGCTGTATACTTCTGCTTTTGAAACTTTTCTGTTTTTCCAGCAGCAACCCAAGATATACTTGAAATGGTTATTTGCTCTATTTGGGCTGTACTGAGATAGACAGTAGACTGTGACCCACACATTGTCAAAATCTTTGTTTTATTAGCATCAATTTTCAAGCCATATGAATGGGCATGTTTGCAACACCATACAAGCTGTCAGTGATCTCTTTGACAATACAGGTCAGTTATGTAATAGGTTTTATCATGCCTCTTGCCAGCTGTCAACAACTTTCTTCAATATAGCACTATGACATTGAGCAGCAGGAATGAAATTACAAATCATTGCCCAATACCAGTTTGAATTGGGAATTCGTTTGAAAATTCATTTCAAATACAAACACAGCTGCTGGAATTGCTGTAGTTTCTTGCAGTAGGCTTATGGTTTTTGTTGTGCCTCTTAGCACTACAGATGTTTTAAGATCCTTAAAAAATTATGAAGGACTCTTTTCAAAGAATAAAATTCTTTATATAAGTGGAGGGCGACCCTTGTCAGAGATGCTATAATAGTGGTTTTCTGCACTGAACTGTATTTGACTAGATTAGTGTTTTGGAAACTTGGCAACTTCAAAATGTGTGGACTTCAAGTTCCAGCATGCTATCTGGGAAAAACTGGGAGTTAAAGTCCACACACTTTAAAGTTGCCAAGTTTCAAAAACATTGAACTAGATGATTTCCATAGTCTCTTCCAATCCTACTCTTCTACTTATTTAAGATATATCCAAGATGTAGGTACAAATTTCACCCTTAATCATGTGAAGATAAGAGATTTGGCTGTGAACAGTTCAAGTACAGGTAGTCCTTGACTTACAACAGTTCATTTAGTGACCTTCAAAGTTACAACAGCACTGAAAAAAGTGACTTATGACCATTTTTCACACTTGCAACCATTGCAGCATCTCCATGGTCATGTGATCAAAATTTGAACTCTTGGCAACTCACTCGTATTTATGACGTTTGCAGCATCCTGGAGTCATGTGATCTCCTTTTGTGACCTTCTGACAAGCAAAGTCAATGGGGAAGCCAGATTCACTTAACAACCATTTTACTAACTTAACAACTGCCGTGATTCACTTAACAGCTGTGGCAAGAAATGTCATAAAATGGGACAAAACTAAACAACTGTCGCTTAGCTCATTTTTGGTTGTAAATCGAGATTACCTGCATGTTTTTTAATCTTCCAATGTAGATAAAAGATAACAATCACCAACACTAGAAGAAAATGCTCCTTTGTTGTATATTCCTTTTTTGTACAAATTTGCTTCATTCTAAACATCTTCTGCATTGTAAGCACAATGCAGCATAGAGAAAAAAAGGATTTTTTTCTTTTTTCTTATTCTTGACAAATAAATAAATATGTTTTGTTGCCAAGTATTAATTCTGAATAAAACTCCTTTTTGTGCCTAAAACAAATCAGAGGCTTACAGAAAAATCCTTTTTTTTCCTGTGGTCTCAATTTTTTTTAATTTAGCAAATTATTCCTATCTTGCGTTTTCAAACCTATGAAGTTTTATTCACAGTGACTACAGTTGTAAAGAATAAAGATGTTTGCAAGAGTAAGATGAGGAAAAATCCTGAGTGAATATTCAGTGGAACCAAGAATTTATTAACACTAGGTGGCCTCCTAAATCACAGAGAAATGGTTGTACACTGCAGTCAAATTTTAACAGGATCTATTCATAAGTAAGATAGCTGTGTCCTTAATTAATGAGAAACATTTTACTATCTCTCCTTCTTTTAAAGCAGCTATAAACCAGATTTTATGTGTATGAGAATGTGTATTTTCACTAAACAATCTATAGCTGTTAGTTTTCCACTTATTTACAACACCAAAGATTATTATAACTTTCTCTTTGGTCTTAAAGCCTGTTTTACTTAAAGCACAGCATGGATAGAAATAATGTGCTTTAAATTCATTGTATGCATTTTTAATAAATAGACAATGCCACCCTTCTTATTATGCTAAGATAATGAAGTTCTCCCTTCTTCTAATCAGAAAATTAAATCAATACATCACTTGATGCAGTGGAGAGTCTGTGGACTTTTTTGTCTTCTTCTTGCCAAGCAACACAGTACATAAATTTACACACAGTCAGCTTTCATGGAGAAAGCAAATCTCCTATCCATTAACCAAGCTTTGACATTATGATCTATATGCATTCTAACAACAAATTTCTTATACTGCAACATCTATAAAAATAGGACAAGATAACAATTAGTAATAAACTGATATTCCTAATTATTAGTCATAAAATTAATTACTATTTCAGTCTCTAGAAATTCTGTCCTCTGCTGGAAGCATTAGGTAGCATTTATCCTTTACCACTGCATAATTGCTGCTAGTATTATTATTATTATATTTACCTATATAGGGACAAATAAAGTTCCTCCTCCACCACAAAGGGGTTGCCACAAAGAAGGGGGGGTGTCAATCTATTCTCCAAAGCACCTAAAGGCAGGACAAGAAGCAACGGATGGAAACTAATCAAAGAGAGATGCAACCTGGAACTAAGGAGGAATTTCCTGACAGTTAGAACAATTAATCAGTGGAACAACCTGCCTCCAGAAGTTGTGAATGCTCCAACACTGGACGTTTTTAAGAAGAGACTGGACAGCCGTCTGAAATGGTGTAGGGTTTCCTGCCTAAGCAGGGGGTTGGACTAGATGACCAATTATTATTATTATTATTATTATTATTATTATTATTATTATTATTATTATTATTATTATTATTATTATTATTATTATTATTATTATTATTATTATTATTATTATTATTATTATTATTATTATTACAATAGCTCTAAATGAACACGTCATGTACAAGAAAACCAGGGAAATTAATTAATATACCTATCAGAACATTCTAGTAAGAAAGTGATTAGTTGCATTTTAAAGTTCATTCAAAGAATTGCAGTGCAGAAAGTCCTCAATTTATGACCACAATTGAGACTAGAATTCCATTGCTAAGCAAGATGTTTGTTAAGTAAATCACTCCCGATTTTACAACTTCTGCCACAGTTGTTAAGAGAATCGCATGGTCATTAAGCAAATCCAGCTTCACCCTTTGATTTTACATGTCAGAAGCCAGCCGAAAAAGTCACCAATGGCAATCACATGACCCTAGGATGCGCAATTGTCATAAATGCATGCTAGTTACCAAGTGCTGGAATTTTGATCATGTGACCAGGGGATGTTACTATGGTGGTGTGAGAACTGGTCATAAGTAACTTTTTTCAAAGCCATTGTAATTTTGAATGGTTGCAAGTCAAGGACTATGTCATGTGAGTGCCTTTGTTAATAATAATAATAATAATAATAATAATAATAATAATAATAATAATAATAATAATAATAATAATAATAATAATAATAATAATAATAATAATAATAATAATAATAATAATAATAATAATAAATGCCAAAAGCATACATTAAAACAGAGTTGAGGTATGTTGACATTTAATCCAGAATTCCACAGCTAATGATCATTGATAAGAATTCTGGGAGTTGAAGTGTGGACACCTGGAAGTTGACAAGTTTTTAAAGAATACATTAATTACAGCATAATTCAATGAGAAGTGGACACATTGTGCTATGTGTGCAGTATTTATGCTAGCAGATTTAACTATTGTTGCTAAATAAACATTTATTTTTATCTATTAGTCTCTTATACAAAATGGGCATAAGACTTGGGGATTTTTCTTTAGTTTTGTAAATCATCTTTAAAATGTGAGAATGAAATACAAAGAATATGATAATGAAGGTAAATTAATTTACTTTATATAATATTTTCTTTGATGGACAAGGGGGAAACAGTCATCTCAAATTCAAACCTGATTTGTATGTACTGTAAAGGCAACATTTACGGCCTCGAGTTTACAATATATACTACTTTATACTATTTTCTAAAAAGCATAAATCTCCAATGACATCATTACATTATTACATTATTTACAATCACCTCAGAAAAAAGAGCAACCTTAATCACAAATTTAAACCATTTTTTATTTTCATTCAGATATATAATCATCCAGTTTAGAGGGATGCATTTGTGATTAGTTAAAGGGTTGAAATTTTAAAGAATTGTATTCCAATGTTTCTGCCTAACTTTTCTAAACTCTAATTTTTGAGCTTGAATTGATTTGTTTAAAAATCTGCCAAAATTATTTGATGACACAATAGCTAAATTTCATCATCAATATATATAGGCAGGAAATGAATAAGCATATTTATGCACCGCATCAAACTAAAAAAGTGACTGAGCTAACATAGCTTCTTTATTGAATGCACAACACTTTCAATAAAAAGTTGAATCTATAAATTATACATTTATGCATAATCAAATGCCTTTATTTGCCAGTGCTTAAATATTCATAAAAAACAAACACTTGGCTTGCTTGAAAGAGGACCTATGGTTACTTAAGGAATTGGACAGAATGACTGAATTGCAAAAACTAAGGGAAAAAACAAAACTTACAATCATGAAGAAATTTATAGTATATTACTGAACGTTATTATTTGTAAGAAAGTTTCTGTCACAAGATATCAAAACATTTTCTACTTCTTTATACATGGACATTTTATATTAAACTTAACTCGAGTTATATCTTCTGGAGTATAATTAAAATGTGCAAAGTTATATATTCTCAAACACAGCAAATGATTAAAAAAGACTAATTAGAATGTATGAGCTTAAAAATACAGACTTCTGCTGGTATAAGATTAATCTTTCTATTTTATTTGTGAATTGCATTAACTTAGTAAAACATGAGCAAATATTTGTTCTTCACAAGAAAAACAAAAAAGACTTTAAAAAGTTCCTCTCTTTCAACCATTCTCTGTAATAATTGTATGTGGAATTTAAACTGGGCATTGAAATACTTGCAAAGTCCACTGACTTTAATTATCTACTGCTAAATTTATTCTCTGTTATGTGGGAATGATAGGTGTTTATTTGTAAAAGAAGAGTGAAAGAACATATCCTAGCAGAGAAATGTTGGTTATATAAACATTACAAACATAATTATATACAAAAATGTTGTATCACCTTTAAAGTAGGAGCAAATAGGAGGAGAAATTTAGCAATGAAATGTTACAAATGTTTTTAAAAGCATGGAAGATAAGGTTTATATGATTTATGCTAAACAGATACAAATGACTTTGGGAAAGCCAAATCTGATAGCATAAAGAGGAATCATCCTTGATTTACCACCACAACTGGGACCAGAATTTCTATTTTTTCTAAGCAAAGCAGCTCTTAAGTGAATCACTGCAGATGTTAAATGAATCACATTTTCGTTAAGCAAACTGAGCTCTTCCCCCATTGATTTTGTTTGTCAGAAACCAGCTGACAAGTCAGATATGGTGATCAATGACCCCAGGACACTGTAACGTCATAAATATATATGGGTTGCCAAACACCTGAAATTTGATCACATGTCAGCAGCCAAAAAAGACAATGCAATCCTAGGCTGCATTAATAGAGGGATAGAATCAAGTATTAGTATCACTTTATAAAGCCCTAGTAAGACCACATTTGGAATATTGCATCTAGTTTTGGACATCCCAATATAAAAAAGATGTTGAGATTCTGGAAGAATGCAGAGAAGAGCGACAAAGACAACTAGTGGCTGGCGACTAAAACATATGAAGAACGGTTGTAGAAATTGGGTATGTCTAGTCTAGTGAAAAGAAGGACTAAGGGAGACATGATAGCAGTGTTTCAATATTTGAGGGGCTGCCACAAAGAAAAGGGGGTCAATCTATTTTTCAGAGCACCACAAGGCAAGACAAGAAATAATAGATGGAAACTAAAAAAAGGAGAGAAGGAGGAAGTTTTGAGTGCTCCATCATTGGAGGCTTTTAACAAGAGACTGGACAGCCACCAGTCTGAAATGGTATAGCGTCTCCTGCTCAAACAAGGTTTGGACTAGAAGACTTCCAAGGTCCCTTCCAGCTCTGTTATTCTATGTTTTAAACTAAGGATCCTCAACAGTTGTAAGTGCAATAAATCACTTTTTTCAATGCTGTTATAATGGTTACTAAACAAATGGTTGTAAGTCAAGGACTACCTGTATAATTAAAGGGTATGATAAACAAAAAGTAGATTTTTGTAGTAAACATGTGAGAGATTTCTACAATACAAATATAACACTATCTTCTACCTGTGATTCTCAGTTTGTTAAGAGACATTAAAATAAATTAATGCAAGACCAGGATTAGTCTGATGTGTTAAAAAACTTGTCTGATTCAGTAAAAAATATAATCTCATGCTCACATTAGTTTATTGCAACATCTCTATATTTTTAAAGATGCAGCAGATAACTCTCATGTCAAATGCAGATGAAAGAAAACCCTTTTTATGTTCACTATCTCTATAGAAAAGTACAGTCAGTCACTATGGTATAAAACTGAAAATTATTTTCCTTTAGATACATAAAAGATCTCCAGTTGGAAGGAAAGTTTAATCCTCCTCCCGATGTCCAATTATGAGGCTTTTTCCCTACACCTCAAAATAGCTTAGATGTGAGCTCTGGAAAGTTCAAAGCAATGAGGCCCAGCTTTATGAACTGATTTAAGACAGGCATTTAGGTTACACTAAAAGTAGTGCTATTAACAAAGTTTATGAAGCTTCAGTGACTTTCTTAAGTTTCTGTCAGCATTGAGCCCATTTTTATTTATCTGGGTAGGTTCAGGGTTATTTCAAAAAGTTCAGGGAAAGTTGGAAAAAGAAAATAGAAAAACTAAACATAAGATAATTGGAATACAATGAATCTGATTGTGTATACACCCACCTGGGGGCATCATGTGTAAGTTGGACAGCCATACATTTTTTAAATAAACAAATAAATGATATAATTAAAACTACTTTGATGCAATGGTTAAAATGCTGGACTAGAACCTGGGAGATCATTAGTTCTAGTCCTTCCTTAGGCAATAAAATGGTCTGAGTGATTTTGAACCCCTTACATACCAAAGTTATAATAGTGAGCATTGTTTACTTTGCCAGAATAATTTTTTAATTTTAAAAAATTAAAGTATTAAATCAGAAACAGTCGGTTACCAAATTTATTACTTCTGTCTTAGCTGCTTTTTTCATACATTTTGAAATCACTGCTCTGATATGCAGTGATTTTCTCTGTGCATTTAGCCTTTCTCCATAAGGTGAAAATAGGATATTCTTTTTCACAATTATGGGTGTATGTTACTAATATTTTTGGATTTTATGGCTTCTTAAAATGTCTGAAAACATAGGAAGTTGTGGACAGGCTGGTATCTCACGAAGCAAGGTGCATTCAGCTTCTCTGCTGGGACACATTCTTAATATTCATGCAGATCAGCTTTGCAGTTCTAAATCTTGCCAACCTTGTTTCAAGGCCATATACAAGCATCCAAAAGACATTCTGCCTTTTCCAGTGTTCAACTGATCACTCTTGAGTTTATAGGGGCATAGTTGAGAGTCATAGCCATGAATCATAGCATTGTAGAGTTGGAATGACCTACAAGGATCACCTGATCCAATCATCTGTAAACCTATTAAACCATCCATAAGAGTCCCAAAGATGCTTTTTCTTTGAAGACGTTTTGCTTCTCATCCAAGAAGCTTCTTCAGCTCTTGAATAAGAAGCAAAACGTCTTAAAAAACAACAACACAAGAAAGTCCAGTTGCCTTGTGAAAAAGCATCTTTGGGATAACTATGACCTGGATGACTGAGAATCTCCATTTACATCCATAAGAGTGATTGTCTAGACCAGGGCTTTTCAACCTGTGGTACGCGTACCACTTGTGGTACATTAATGAGTGGCAGGTGGTATGCAGCCCTGCCTAGCCAAGTGTAGTGGGGGAGGGAAAGAGCCAGCACAGGCAAGGACTTACAGTGAGAGAGTCCTCTGGAGCTGCAGAGGCACGGAGGAGAGAAGGAGGGAGGGAGGGAGATGGAGAGTGGAAGGATTCTTATGTGCTTTTGTGACTTTGAAGTTCTGGGATTTGTGCAATGTGGGCTTTGTGTTCTTAAGGAGTGTTTGGCAATTTCTATTTGGCTGATGGCTGATGTCTCGTGTTAGCTTCTATTGCTCTGCTATTGTTAGCTGTAAGTTTTGCTGCAAGGGATTTTGAAGTATTTTTCTCCTGAATGGATTTTGCCTGTAGATTCATTTACTTATGATTGGAGCCATTTGGGGAGGCTGCCTTAGCTGGCAGCCAATACTTACTACATTTTTTCTTCTTCCTTACTTTCCTTTCTAGCCAGTAGCTAATTCTTAAAGGGGCATGTGCCTTTTTAAGCTAGTTCACTCAGCAGTTTGTCTTTTCTGTTTCTGGAGGCTTTTCCTTGTTTGATGAATATATGGAAGAGAAAAAATATGGGGGGGGGTTCAAATTCTTCCTTCAGAAGGAGGTGGCATGAGAAAGAGGGAGGCAGGGAAGGAGGGAGAGAGGGAAGTCTTGCCTTAGCACTTGGCCACCAGCAGCCCTGCCATTGACTTTACTTGTCAAAAGGTTGCAAAAGGGGATCACATGACCCTGGGACACTGTGACCATCATAAATATGAATCAGTTGCCAAGTATCCAAATATAAATCACATGACCCTGGGCATGCTGCAATGGTCATAAGTGTGAAAATGGTCATAAGTCATTTCAGAGCAATTGCAACTTTGAACAGGGTTTTTTTTTGGTCATCAAGTTTTTGACACCTTGCTAGGTGGTACTCAAATATTGCCATATCCTAAAAGTGGTACAATCGGTGAAAAGGTTGAAAAGCCCTGGTCTAGACTCTAGCCTTTTGTCAAAAATCTCAAGATGGAGAATCCATAACCTCAATGAGCATATTATTTTAGATAGATAGATAGATAACCTTTATTGTCATTTTTTTACTGTGAGCACCATGGCACACATCAAAAATGAAATTTAGTTGCCCGCTCTCAAAGTGAAACACATACATGACCCACCCCTAAAACATGCTATATACAACATATGTATAGACCCACACCCTTACATATACATAGCAAATAAATATTAAATACTGTCCATATTGAATATATAACAGAAGGAGGAAGCTTGAAAGTTCACAAGGTTAATTCTGTATGGAATGAAACTATGGCTGAATCTGGATGTTCTGCTGCGGATACCACGAAGCCTCCTCCCAGAAGGTAACAAGGAAAACAGGTTGTGAAGAGGATGTGTAGTGTCCCAGATAATCTTACGGACCCTGCTCAAGCAGTGCTTCTGGATGGGAGGAAGGGGACTGCCAATGATCTTTTCGGCCATTCTCACCACTCTCTGCACCACCTTCCTATCTGAAGCAGTGATGCTTCCAAACCAAACTGTGATGCTGTATGACAGGATGCTCTCGATCGTCCCCCTGTAGAAAGTGGTCAGGACAGGGGAAGAAAGATGTGCTTTTCTCATGCGACGCAGAAAATTCAGGCGCTGCTGTGCCCGCTTTACCAGTTTTTCACTGTTGAGCGACCAAGCCAGCCTACTCGTTAGCTGCACACCCAGGAATTTGATGCTGGTAACCATCTCCACAGGTGAATCATTGATGCACAGAGATGTGTGGCTGTGCCTGCCTTTTCTGAAATCGACAATGATGTCTTTGGTTTTTCTGGTATTTAAAACTAGGCTGTTTTCCTTACACCAGTTCACCAACCCCTCAACCTTCTTGCAGTAAGCTTCCACCTTGTCATCATGAATAAGGCCCACTACTGTTGTATCATCTGCAAACTTCACAATATGGTTGGTGGCAAACCTAGCACAACAGTCATGGGTCAACAGGGTGAACAGCAGCGGACTTAAGACGCAGCCCTGAGGAGAACCTGTGCTCAAGGAAATGGTATTAGAAGTATTTGTTCCAACCTGCACATATTGGGGCCTGTTGGTAAGAAAGTCAAGAATCCAGTTGCACAAAGGAGTGTTTAAGCCTAAGAGGCCCAGTTTGTCTACTAGATGCTGGGGAATGATTGTGTTAAACGCTGAATTGAAGTCGACAAACAACAGATGCACGTGAGCATTTCTTTCCTCTAAGTGGTTCAAGCTCAGATGGAGAACGGAAGAAATGGCATCCTCCGTAGAGCGATTCGGTCGGTAGGCAAACTGAAGCGGGTCAAATGCTGGCGGAAGGCTAGATACAATAATGTCCTTTATCAGCTTCTCAAAGCATTTCATGATGGTGGATGTCAGTGCAACCGGACAGTAATCATTGAGGCCTGTAATTGTGGACTTTTTTGGCACTGGCAAGATGATGGCCGTCTTAAAACACGATGGGACCACTGCCTGCTGCAATGAGAGATTGAAGATATCTGTGAGAACACAAGCCAGCTCCTCTGCGCATTCCCTGAGGACACGTCCAGGGATGTTATCTGGGCCTGCTGCTTTCCGAATGTTAACTTTCTGCAGTGTTTTCCAGACAGAGGTGACATCAAAGCTTAGCACTTGCTCATCAGGATGGGGCACAGCTTTCCTAGCGAGAGTACTATTTGATGCCTCAAATCTACCAAAAAATGTATTTAGTTTGTTTAGGAAGTCTGTGTTGTCCTTGCATCTCGATGGAGTCACCTTGTAATCCGTGATGGCCTGGATCCCTTGCCACATTCGCCTGGTGTTTGTTGGGTCCTGAAAAAAGTTCTGGATTTTCTGGCAATGGGCTTGCTTTGCACCTTTTATGGCACTTTTCAGATTTGCTCTGGCTGTTCTAAGTGCCAGCATGTCACCAGATTTAAAAGCCACATTCAGTGCTTTCAGCATCTTGCGGACTTCATAAGTCAGCCATGGTTTTTCATTCACCCTCACAACAATGTTTTTCAGGACACAGACATTTTCTATGCACTTTTGGATATATGCAGACACCGTGGTGGCATACTCCTCAACATTTGTATGTTGGTTATCAGTAGCTGCTTCCTTAAACATGCCCCAATCTGTGAACTCAAAGCAGTCTTGTAATGCTTCTATAGCTCCCTCTATCCACACCCTCACCTGCTTTACTGTAGGTTTCACTCTGACTAATAAAGGTTTATATGCTGGAATAAGCAGCACTGAGAGATGGTCAGAGGGGCCCAGGTGGAGGCGGGGGATAGCTTTGAAAGCCTTCTTGATGTTGGAATAAGCAAGATCCATTTTATTCTTGAAACAATGTTATTGTCTAGAATAATGTTCAGTATTGTGGTTAAGTGTATCACAGTAGTATCATAATTAGGTATTAGATGTTATCAGAGGTTAATACAATCATTGTTTTCCTATGTAACCAAATACTAAATAAATGAAGTGTCCGTAAGAGGAATTAAAACTAATTCTTACTATTCTTATCTAAATTAGTAAATTTGTCATTATGGAAAAAGAGCAATAATGGATTTTAATATTCAAAAGTTCGGAAAAACTATTCCAGTGTTGACTTACAAAAATGCTAATGAAATATCAAGGATTATCAATTATTGTCCTGCAATGCTAGGCAATCATTAGCACTAATCTAACACAACTGCTTCATTCATAGACAAACTAGATTTTAGATACAGTTAGAAATGTTCTTCTTTTATAGGAGGAGAAATCTATTAATTCTTCTCAATGAACCTGAAGTCTTCTTTGCAAATGTCCCAAATTCATAGCTTAGCTTACTGGAGCAGAGGAAGGGGTCATGGGAGAGGGAAATAAAGCATAATTTTGAGAAAGAAACACTTTTCTTACTTTGCCATCTTTTGACATGAGTTTTAATATGAAACAAAGGTGAGTGAGAATAAAAGGGGATCAAAGATTCCCATGGGAGGGGACAAGAGAAATAATAATAATAACCTATGAAATGTGTGTCATGACATCATAGTTCAAATCTAGTAACTTTACTTGTGACACAAGCATGAAAGACTGAAGTTTACATCATGAAATTATGACACTTTTTTGTTATTTCTTTTATCATTATGATTAATAATGGATGCCTATGTACAATATACTGGTTCAAAGTTATGTAGCAATATTACAAAATTAATTGGACTTGAAAACAGTTTTAAAAAGCCAAGAAACAACAAACGTTTTTAATTCTTGAATTTTGCATAAGCAAAATAGTTATATTAGATAATATAACACTAATCCATCATTACTTTTTCTTTAAATAAAAACAAACATATAATCCCTTACAATCTAACAATTCTGCAAGACCTTTATATAACTTACTTATGAATATTGACATTTCAAGACAAAGTAGTGCTTAAGTATACAAAGTGACTTTATAATTAAAAATTATCCCAACTGTTGCCCTCCAAAGCATTGGGCTTTAATTCCCCAAGATCTGTAACCTTCATAGTCAACCATTAGTGAGGGTATTTGGAAATGTAACTCATCTAAACAACAAAGGGTTGGATAAATCCTGTTTCTTGGTTGCTAGTAGAGAAAATAGAGGGGCAATTTCAAAGCAAGCTTCAAGAAGGTCTTAAAGCTTTTTTTTAAAAATCTGTACCGATTCTATAAATATTTTCCTAAGCAAGATGCTCTTAATATTAAACATCAGTACTTCTGTTCTTCAGATATAAAACTGCTGTCCAGATGCAGTTATATTAAATATATCATACCTAGCATACATATGGAGAGCCTGTTTGATCTAGTGGTTAAAGATACTGGATTAGAAACTGGGAGACTGTGCCTTCTAGTCCTGCCTTAAGCATGAAGCCAGTTGGGTGAATTAGGATTAATCATTCTCCCTCAGTCCTGAGAAGAAGACAAGAGCAACAAATTTGTCAACTCTTCCAGAAATATTCAGTGACCTAAAAAGAGGGTGATGTTCTCATTGTCAGAGTTGGTAGAACCACAGAAGCAGATAGGAATTATTAGGCCAACGTGCCCTGCTGTAGGACAACACAGAAGAACATGGGTGACTGTTTCTACTGCGAACAGCGCATAAGAGTAATCACTCTTGTGCCAGGATGTCATTAAATCTTTCTCTCCACAACATAGATGGAAAAATATTGTAGGGAGGGAGAGAGAGGCTTAAGACTTTATGGGAAGGATAAGAACTTTTTTGCATTATATTGAATCATCTCCCCAACAGGTTCTCTGCATAAATATCTGGGTTTTGCCTACCAAATAACAATGCTAAAGACCAGTGGTGGGATTCAAATATATGAACAACCGGTTCTCTGTGTGGATGCCGCTTCCGGAAGTCCATTCTGGGCCTGGGCAACAAAAAATTAGCTACTGGTTCTGCCAAAGTAGTGCGAACCGACTGAATCCCACCACTACTAAAGACCTTTTCTTTCAGCTTAGACCAAGCTCACTCAGAGCTAAGCAAAGTCAAGTAGTGAATTAATTCTCATATTATGTTGCAGACCCACGCTCTGAAGAGCACCATCCTCCTATTTTAAGCAGCAGCTCCATTTTTGTTCTTTTATAAGAGGACAATGCAGCAATCCTCTCCCTAATGCAAGTAGGCTTGAGTTAGAGCTTCATGCTCTTGTTTATTTCTGCAGTGAAGGACAGCTAGTCATCAATTAGCAGCAAAACTAAAATAGTTGCCTTAAGAGATCTGTTATTTAATTATGGCCAAAGTCTATATGGAGCCTACTCTTCTGGTTCCAGCCACTGCCATTCTTGGAAAATTCATCTTTCATGCTTATCAAATTAAGGGTTTCAAATATTTGGGCATATTTTTCCAAGCCTCAGAGACCTGGAATCAACAGCCAAACAGCATCACTATCAGTATTATGCCTGTCATAAACTCAGTTCTGCATTTTATGGCAATGACCATATCCCTGCTGAAATAAACACATTCTGAGCTAAGTCATTATCCACATGTCAATATAGCATGCAGATTAGATACTAAAATGAGTTACGTGACAGGAGGCAATCCAAACTAAATTGTTGAGACCTACACTGTGAGCCCCTCATCTTATATTAGATTCCTTCCTGAGAGTGGAATCTAGCCTACTTTTTTTGGAAATGCAACATTGCTACTTGAAATTTGGGATTAAATTACCTTTTTTTCTGGTAGCACAGCCATCTTGCCCTAGCAGGATAGTTTTATGTCCTTACGAAAGACCAATATTATCAGAGACTTAAAGCATAATGGAATAATAGAAGCATAAATTAAATCTTGGTTATATTCTCAAGCAAGAATCTATTCATTTATTACTAAAACATAAATAATGTACCTATGAGCACGGTTTAAAATCCTGACCTCTCTTCTCCTATCCGAAAGATCACATATTCCTCTTCTAGGTCTTGAATAACTATTGTAGTTGGTGAAATTTCTCAATCTTCTCTCCTTATAGTCTTCTTTCTACAGCTAGAGTCCTCCAGGTATAATGAACTACAACTACAGAACACAGAAATAGATCTGGCAGGAAATTATGGCAGCAGAAAATCAACATATTTTGATAACACCTGGATAACTGAAACTGAACAATTTCATCAAATCTCATCATCATTACCACATTGTTCTCTATGTAATCCCATTATTCTGAGATTTCATCAATTCTCTCTACAGTAGTTGTTTCTCAAAAATGTGAAAGTATATGCATTCTTCCTTTCAATTGTTTATCTTCTTGATTATCCTCCTCTGTTGTTCATCAAGCATTATTCTCATTCAACATATTTAAAAGCACAAACTTATTATATCCAACTGGGGAAAAAAATTGAGCAATGATGCGGAGATATCTACAACAGAGATTTTTTATTTGTGGAATGGGATCCACTTGTTGGGAAAGATCCCAGTTAAAATTACATTTTTAAAGAAAGGCTTTATTATTAAGAATCAATCGGAAATATTTGATCCTCGATGGACCAGAGATCATTATTGTGGTGGTCTATGGTAGATTAGAAGCCATTGAGGAATTTCTGCAAATGACATATAATAATAGATTGTTAACAGAGTGCTTTAAAATCTAATCTTGCTGTTGCCTTTTCTGTTACCCATATTTTACACACACACACACACATATATATATATACAGTATAGAGTATATCTAGTAGATAGATGTC
This sequence comes from Azemiops feae, assembly GCA_023970755.1. Lineage (NCBI taxonomy): Eukaryota > Metazoa > Chordata > Lepidosauria > Squamata > Viperidae > Azemiops > Azemiops feae. The sequence goes on along the minus strand of JALGBA010003870.1, from coordinate 185,267 downwards.
AGGTCAAATTGGTTGGGTAAATAGAGATGTAGAAAACCATAAATTGTGCATCTGTTTCGCAAGGGGGGGGACCTATTATTCTTGAAATATATTTATCACTATTTAACTAGGTGGGACAATCTATGTATATGTGGTTTTGTTTGTTTTGCTTTGTCTTGTTTTTTTCCTATACATATTTTTTCTTTTTTTAATCTGTTTAGTTTTGCTTTGTTCTTATATTTTTTCTTTTGTTTTTTGGAGTTTGTATTTTAACACTGTGAATTTAAAAAACGTTATTGCAAAAAATATTTAAAAACACATTTTAGCTATGTAACATTTTTTTTGTCATTATCTTAAAACTTTTTACCTCAGAATTCCACTTCAAAATCAGTCTTACCAACTGGAAATCCATCTTCTTCATCCTGAACATACATGTTATCCCACTTTCCATCACATCACTTCTCAACTCTTCCATCCCTGCTGTTCAAAAACTCTCCAGAATTTAGTTCCTTAAATAGCTGCATATTTTATCACCAAGAGTTGGACACAATTGGATAAGATCATTATTACCATCATCGTCATCATAACATCTATGTTGTATTGCTTCTTCCTGCCTTAAATTGTATCTGTCTGTAACTTCAAGTATTGAAGTGTAATTTCCTCTTTGATCCAGTATGTGTCCTTTTTAATTATACTAATTTCATATGCTGAAATGCTAAGTTCGCAAAAGCTTTCTTGGATCTCCCAGTTTTGGAGATTAGACTGGTTATAATCTGTTTTATAGTTTCATTGCCAATACTTTCCTTAGAGAGGCTTGTGTGATTTGAGTGCCATGACCTATCTAGTCTTCTTAAATCTTTCAATTCCTCCTGTCTTTAGTCCATCTGTTTTTTGCTCCTAAAATTTTCTTTATTTTTTCTAGTAGTTTGATTGCTTTTAAATGATATGTTGTTGCTTTCACCATTGCTAAATATAACACACACACCCCAAAAAAATCCCTCAGAGTATGGCATTTTTCTCATTACCAAATTTTATTACACAGAATTGTTACAGAAGATAATTTTGTAAAACTGAATAATAAAAGTATAAACATTATTTCCACACAATAGGACAAATGCTTGGTGTCTTTATTTTTTCTGGCATTTTAATTTTCCAATTTAATTAAAAAATAGACTGATTTTTATTGTTGAAACTGAGGTTATTGTTTTTTTTAATTCAAGGGTAAATGAGTTGCAAATCAGTTTAGATGCAGAGATTTTTATAAAACTAAACAGGAAAAATTATATTTGTATATCCCAGTCATTATTTTCAATTCATATTCAATAGCAGAGTAAGATAAATAGAAATACCTCAAGATATTTCAATCAATTACAATATACCATCAAAAATATCCAAATGGATTATGTATTTTTCTGGGGAAATGCCCCCTTTCATATGATCTAAGAAAGATAATCTGGGGTTAATCATAAATTAAACCATGCTCATGACAAACCATACTCAACGAGTAATCCTTAATGGTTCTATGTCTACATGGAGGGAAGTAAGCAGTGGGGTACCACAAGGTTCTGTCTTAGGCCAAGTACTCTTCTATATCTTCATAGATGAGGGAATAGAAGGGGAACTCATCAGATCTGCAGATGATACTAAACTGGCAGGAATAGCCAACACCCTAGATCAGGGGTGTCAAACTGCCAGCCTGCGGGCCGGTTGCATCATCCGGAGGCCGCACTCACCCCAGCTCCGGCAATGCAAAAAAAGTCGTGATATGTCGCGACACGTCACGTGACGTGGCGAGTTTGACATTTGTGCCCTAGATAGGCTCAGGATCCAGATGGATCTTGACAGACGTGAACACTGGGCCCTATCTAACAAAATGAAATTCAATGTAGAGAAAAGTAAAGTCTTACACTTAGGCAAGAAAAACCAAAATACACATATAGATTGGGTGAAACCAGACTTAATAGCAGCAACTGTGAGAGGGATCTTGGACAATCTTAGTGGACAATCAATTAAATATGAGCCAACAGTGTGCGGCAGCAGCCAAAAAAAACCAATACAATCCTACATTGCATTAACAGAGGGATTCAATCAAGATCATGTGAGGCACTAATACCACTCTATACAGCCTTAGTAAGACCACACCTAGAGTACTGCAACCAGTTTTGGTCACCACACTATAGAAAAGCTGTTGAGACTTTAAAAAAAAGCGCAGAGAAGAGCAACAAATATGATTAGGGACTAGCAGCTAAAACATATGAAGAACAGTTATAGGAACTGGTCATGGCTAGTCTAGTGAAGAGGGAGACATGGTAGCAGTGTTCCAATATTTGAGGGGCTGTCACAGAGAGGAAGGGTCAACCTATTTTCCAAAGCAACTGAAGTCCAGACAAGGAATAACGGATGGAAAATGATCAAAGAGAGATTCAACCTGGAAATAAGGAGAAATTTCCTGACAGTGAGAACAATCAACCAATGGAACAGCTTGCCTTCAGAAGTTGTGGAACCTTCATCACTGGAGGCTTTCAAGAAGAGACTGAACTGCCATCTGTCAGAAATGGAGTAGGGTCTCCTACTTCAGCAGGGGGTTGGACTAGATAACCTGCAAGGTCCCTTCCAACTCTGTTTTCTATTCTATTCTATTCTATTCTATTCTATTCTATTCTATTCCATTCCATTCCATTCCATTCCATTCCATTCCATTCCATTCCATTCCATTCCACTCCACTCCACTCCACTCTATTCAGAACTTCCATAAATGATCTGTCCATTCTTTTTGTAAAATGTCCCCCTTAATGCTTTTAAACTGTAGCTTGAAATGTCCTGAAATATTACTAGCTTAATTCCAATTAGCTTATCTTTTTAGCCTAGAAAACAAATATTAAAATGAATTATTTTAGTGTGCTTTGAACAACAATAGAACTTTGAACAACAATGTATAGATACTGATCCTTTTATCTGTTCCTGATAGTCTTGTAAGGACAGAAGCTGAACCTACTGGCTGTTTCATAAATAAATGAGCTTAGCTTATAAGGGTTGTTATGAAACTGCAGATTCTCCAATTTCTTAATAAAAAGGAATGGTGTTTTTTTAATATCTGGAGTAAACAGATTACAACAATAAGTATTTGGTATATGATATATGACATTTGGATTTAATAGACCTCTGTCAAGTCTTTTTTAGGCACCTTTGAGGTGATTTTAATGGAAATGACAAGATCTATTCATGAAAATCAGTTATCTGCTTCTCGTAGGCAGTCATAGGCTAGCATCATACATTGTACTATGCGCTTAATGGGGATTGTTTGATTTTATTGGGTTATGTGAATACAATCATGCAAACCATGGTTTCTGACCCTGCTTGTTCTATAAACTCAAACAACTGTGTCTTATATGATCCATGATTAAGAATGTGTGAATCCAGTCATGAAAACCTGTGTAGGGATTTAACTATGATAGGAAGAACCAGTTTCAGGTTTCCGTTCAACCAATGAAGGCTTCAAGGCTAATCTTCACAGCCCTATCTACATTACAAGGCTGTTGTGGGAGAAAATAGATCAAAGCCTTTTGCTCCTGAATTAAAGGATATAATAACTATATCCTATCTTTCACATGGACATATAAACACATATGTACATAGATAGAAAGATATGCTCTTTCATAGGGTTATTTTAAAGACAATAAAGTAGCAACATATGGGATATGCTGAGTGTCTTGGAAGAACAACCTACAAATGTAGGAAGCATTTAACCAAATTATTTGCGCTCTTAACTTTGTTGACACTTCATTCCCAAACACACCCACTCATCCCTTCTCTCTCTCTCTCTCTCTCTCTCTCACACACACACACACACACACACACACACACACACACATATCCCAAGATGCTCTTTTAGCAAGATCTTCCTCTATAATCTTCAAGATACAGTATATTATTTTATACATTAAATAAGCCTGATTTGTTAGATTAATGTTAAGACTGCAGTTAAAATCTATGATTACAGTTTGAAAACTCCTAATTCCTGGAACTCAGCTACTATGAGAATCAAAGAGTTGAATGAGTGAGACAGGTTTTTAAAAGATTAAGAGTTAGCATTAAGAACTATTTAAAAGGAAATAATAGAATAACAGAGTTAGAAGGGATCTTGGAGATCTTCTAGTCCAACCCTGTTTAAGCAGGAAACCCTATACCATTTCAAAAAAATGGTTGTCCAATCATTTCTTAAAAACATCTACTATTGGAGCATTCACTACTTCTGGAGGCAAGTTGTTCCACTGATTAATTCTTCCAACTGTCAGGAAATTTCTTCTTAGTTCTAGATTGCTTCGCTCCTTGATTATTTTCCATCCATTGCTTCTTGTCTACCTTCAGGTGCTTTGGAGAATAGCTTGATTGCCCCTTCTTTATGGCAACCTCTGAGATATTGGAATGCTGCTATATGTCACCCCTCGTCCTTCTCTTCATTAAATTAGACATATCCAATTAAATTAGACATATCCATATCCAGCAACCGTTCCTTATATGTTTTAGGCTCTAGTCCCCTGATCATCTTTGTTGCACTCGTTCTAGAGTCTCAACATCTTTTTTACATCATGGTGACCAAAACTGGATGCAGTATTCCAAGTGTGGCCTTACCAAGGCATTGTAAAGTGGTATTAACACTGCACGTGATCTTGATTCTATCCCTCTGTTAATGCAGCCCAGCACTGTGTTGGCTTTTTTGGCAGAGGCAGCACACTGCTGGCTCATATTTAAGTGATTGTCCTCTAGGACTCCAAGATCCCTCTCACAGTTACTACTATTGAGTGAGGTACCATCTGAAGCCTGAAGATATGTTTGCTGGATATTCCAATACAATTATATTCAAAATTTTCTTAATTTAGGGGGATTATTTAGTAATTACTTTTTATTAAACTGATTTTGAAACATTTCTTAGTGTAGTACAAATAGTGATCATTAAAGGACTCGACATGTGGTTGGATTGTTAAATAAGATTTCAGTTGGAAGGGAGAACTTCTTAGAACTCTACCAAGCTATGAACTATTTGGTTTCATAAGTTACTCACATAATGTTAATTTATAAGCCATGATATTAAAAAATCGCAACTATTTATGCACTGTAGAAGCCAAAACCACAGTATATTACAGCACATCACAATTCATGAATATGAGTGTCTGGAATTATTTGACTGGAAAGTCTGAACACATGAATGAGGTAAAAAGAACAGAAAGAAACATCCATGAATGGAATATATACAAGTATGAAGTTTTCATCTCATTATAAGGATAATTATAATATATAATTTATAGAAATGATATTATTTGGTTTGGATAAAAAATGGAATAATCACCAGAAAACATGCTGACTCTCCACTGGGAACAGTGGGTGACCAAATGATTCCATAGTGTAACATAGCTTTGTTTCTAAAACTTGTCCTTGAGTTGAGTATATCAGACAGACATCATGCCAGACTTAATTGAGGAGAAAAAGTTCTGAATTGACCAGGCAATGGCAAACGAATAAAAGAAGCACTCCGTGTGAGGAGAGTTTAGTGAATAATCATTTAGTAAGGGTCATTTATAAGAGCTTGGAGTTAGTAGGTACCTTTAGCATTCTCAAATTATTTGTAACATTTGAAATGTTAGCACTTTATCAGATAGAAGTGCAGTAAAGCCTTTAACATATAGATGCACCCTTGAAACCAGTATGGCATTTAAAATTAGTGACTAAAATAGCAGACTGTTATCCTAAGTGAACCTGTTTGTGTGAATTATGTTTCATTCGATGAAGGGGGACTCAGTCTTCAAAGGCACCAAGAGACCCTTACTCTTAAAACACCTGGCACCGGCCTTTTTTGGATGATGGATGATGCACAGATGGCAGTACCAAGCCAGAACATGCATTATGATGACCTTGGTGGGCTTTAGAGAACCAGACTGTAAGTGTGTGCATAATTAAGACCCCTTATTTTAATCTAGCAGGTGTGAGAACTGGGGGGGAGGATAACACAGATGGGGGAACCTGAGATGGGCAACATCAGAAACTGGTTGGGTTTCACCAGGAGCTGCAGGCAGGCAGGCAGGCAGGCAGGTAGAGATCCAAGTGTGAATAGAGGGCCAGGTGAGTGGGGGGGGGGATAAATAGGATTCTGATTATAAGAAGCAAACGAAGATTGGGTATTGTGGACCTCAGGAGGAATGGGGGGGGTTATTAATTATAAAAGGGAGGAATAGACTTCAAAGCAAAGGGAGCGGAGGAGAAAGGACATCTCCTGGCCAGGATGTCGACGGCAGGAAAGATGTCAGGGGCCTGCGGGGAAGCTTGGGCGCCCGAACGAAGACCGGGCTATCTGGGCTCCCTTCCTCTCCCCTCCGCAGGAGCGTGCGCCGGCGCCGCCGCGGGCTCTCTTCGGATGTCCAAGGTGGCGGCGCCCCTTCCCATCTCCTCTGCAGCTACTTTCCCGCCGGCGGCCTGAGCTCACCTGTCAGTGTCCCTTCCCCGCCCTCTCCGGCTTCTCCTGCGGCGGCCGAGGCTCCTCCTGCCCGGTTTTCGGCCGCGCGCGCCGCGTCTCTCCTTCTCCCCCACTCACCCTCCCGCCGCGGCCGGAGCTCGCCACTCACCGAATTTGGCCTCGGCCGCGACCGCGGCTCCGGCTCCGGTGCGCAGGAGGGGTCGGTGCCGGGCGACAATGAGGAGCAGAAGCAGCTGCTGCAGCAGGCGGCCAGGCAAGCGGGAGCCGAGCGACCTCATGGTCATGCGTGGCCCATGGCAAGCGCCCGCGGCTCCCTGGTCCTGGCCCCGAACCCCGGCGGACAGCTCAGTCCACGCGCGCCGCTCCTCGCTCCTCGGCTCGCCGCTGGGCAAGGCTGGCAACGCCACCCGGCTCCGGCGTCTCCAAGACCCAGGACAGCGACCAGCGCCGTCCCTCGCCCGCCTCGGCCCCTCCCTCTTTCCTTCCCCCTGCAGGCGCCTCCTCCGCTTCCTCGCCCCGAACGGCCGGCGAGCGAGGCGGCTCCCTTCGCCCCGCGGCTGCCCGAAGCGTTCCCTTCGGAAGAGGGAGAGGGGCGCGCATCCCCCGCCCCAGCCCCCCGCTTCCCTCCCCCGGCTGAACTGCTCCAATTCGAGGCGCGGGTGCAGAGAAGTCCCCTGACCAAGATGGAAGCGCCGGGTCCGGCACTTTCAACCATGCCCCGACTTGGTAGCCTTACGCCTCGCCCCCGCCCTCCGGCCGGGCAGCCCGCGGCCTTCGCTTGAGGAGCCCACGGCCCCGCTCTCGCTTCTTGGTTCCTTCCCTCCTCACCCCACCCAAGCCTTGGATGTGTCTCCACACTCTTCTGTACCCTCAAAATTGTGCCGCAGGCCCCTAAGTGTAAGCAAAAGATGGAGTGCCTTTCTGCTGCCTTGGCCGGGACTACCGTACATTCACTTGGGAAGAAGCACCATTTTGTTTTAGGAAAACACACACGTTTGGAAAGCCGGACATCAGAAGCGCGTCTCCACCCCGGTGTGTGAGACTCCGCAGAGAACCGGGCTCAGCACCTCCTTAGCCCCTCCTCCTTGCTGGTGGTCGCAGCAAGCAAGCAGGTGCAATCTGGAAGTAGGAAGGTGGGATCCGAGGATGCCCGCAGCGTCTGGTCAGAAGAAGTCAAGCTGTGGAGCTGAGTGTGTTGGGGCTCCCCTGGTTTGGGGGAGGGGTCATGCTTTCTTTGATTCTGCAAAGAGTACACCGCTATCATGTTTTGCAGCCTCCTCTCCAAGAGGTTATTGGACGTGAAAGTCTGGTTCTCCTTTAAGACGTTCTGGTAGTGGCCACCACCTGCTCATCTTAGCAGGTTCCACCATAGAAATGTTTGTTTAAAAAACGTGGGTCATCAAAAGTCATTATTAAACTTTTAATGTGGCATAAAGGTGGAAAGTGGATCAAACTGAAGGATCTCTGATCAATTATATCTCATTTGATTTACAAATTAAGTATAAATATCATAAAATCAGACTAGACTTTGACTCTTACTCTCAATTGTGATCACTAGGCAGTAGATGTGTATTGATCAGATTTAAGGGTGAGGAAGAGGAAAATTGTGGAGAGACAAAGAAACGGCAAGCTTTTACCACATTCGGTTTAAATTCCTGACTACTAGCTGTGTGTAAAACTCCAAGCGGTATTGGTAATGCAGATCTAATTAAAGATAAAGTGAACAATCTTAAAATTCAGTTACTCAGTAGTCAAGTATGTTTTGAATAAAAGTTAGTTCCATGTCCATGCAAAATACGTCTATGCAAAATATGAAAATAGCCTCCATCGCTTTACAGTACATCCCAATCTAATCTGTGACCCTTGGATTACCTGGTGTTCTCCCACCCAGCCACTACCAGTTCAATCAAGTGCTGTCACCTAGTGGCCAGAAGTACCTCTGATTTAAAAGCTGACAAGTGAACCAGAAGCCTCAAGGATGCTTCCCAGCCTTTTATATAATCAGATTATGAGTACTTGATAGGAAACAGACTGCAAAAGTTCTCTACCATATTGACTGTTTATGAAAATCAGTTACTGTAGAAATTATCTCCTGGGTCCATCTGTGGTTGTTTAAAATATCAAGGAAGGAATACGAAAAATTTGAAAATAAAATTTTGTTAACACATGACCTAATAATATGTCTCACATGCAACCTGTATTTGCATAAACACCTCCCCATTCCAGTTTAAATCCTACATCAGACAACCATTCTGTACAACTGATGAAATAAACTGCAGCTTAGAAAAACCTCTTAGTAAAATGTCCAATATGCTACTGGGGAAGAGCAGAGGGCTAGTACTAGTAGCGCCAGAAAGAGTGAAGCGACTGGGCCAAAGCCGAAAGGATGCTCAGCTGTGGATGCATCTGGTGGTGAAAGGAAAGTCCGATGCTGTAAAGATCTATTCCCATAGAAACCTGGAATGTAAGATCCATGGATCAAGACAAACTGGACGTGGTCAAACAAGAGATGACAAGACTGAACATCCACATCATAGGAATCAGCGAACTAAAATGGACAGGAATGGGTGAATTTAATTCAGAGGACCATCAGGTATACTACTGCGGGCAAGAACCACTCAGAAGAAATGGAGTAGCCTTCATAGTCAATAAAAGAGTAGGAAAAGCAATACTGGGATACAATCCCCAAAATGACAGAATGATCTCAATGCGAATCCAAGGCAAACCATTCAATATCACAGTAGTCCAAGTCTATGCCCCAACAATTGGTGCTGAAGAGGATGAAATTGACTGGTTCTATGAAGCCCTACAGCATCTTACAGAATCAACACCAAAAAATGATGTCCTTATCATCATGGGGGATTGCAATGCTAAAGTAGGAAGCCAAAAGATAACTGGAATAACAAGCAAGTTTGGCCTTGGAGTACAAAATGAAGCAGGGCATAGGCTGATAGAATTTTGTCAAGAGAATACGATGGTCATAGCAAACACTCTTTTCCAACAACCCAAGAAATGGCTCTACACATGGACATCACCAGATGGTCAACACAGAAATCAGATTGACCATGTGCTCTGCAGCCAAAGATAGAGAAGTTCTATACAGTCAGTAAAAACAAGACCAGGAGCTGACTGTGGCTCAGATCATGAGCTTCTCATTGCAAAATTTAGGCTTAAATTGAAGAAAGTAGGGAAAAACACTAGGCCACTCAGGTATGAACTAAATCATATTCCTGATGAATATACAGTAGAGGTGACATATAGATTTAAGGAATTAGATCTGATAGACAGATTGCCTGAAGAACTATGGACGGAGGTTCGCAACATTGTACAAGAGGTAGCAACTAAAACCATCCCAAAGAAAAAGAAATGCAAGAAAGCAAAATGGCTTTGCAAATAGCTGAGGAAAAAAGGGAAGCAAAAGGCAAGGGAGAAAGAGAAAGATACGCACAATTGAATGCAGAATTCCAGAGAATAGCTAGAAGAGATAAGAATGCCATCTTAAATGAACAGTGCAAAGAAATAGAAGAAAACAATAGAATAGGGAGAACCAGAGATCTCTTCAAGAAAATTGGAGATATGAAGGGAACATTTCATGCAAAGATGGGCATGATAAAGGACCAAAATGGCAGGGACCTTGTTATGTATTGATGTAAATTACTTGGAATCAGTTATAAATAAGTAACTGCTGTGTCCGTTTAAACTCCAGACTGCCTGTCTGCAGAATTGTACGTTTGTGTTTGGGGCGGGAATAACTGCTTTAATTCCATTGGCCACCGCCTATCGGCGGTCCGTATAAATAGAAGTTAAGCGGCTATTAGGGCTGCTTCTGTGTTAACCAATAAATGTGTTGTTATATTCACCTTCGCCTCCTCAATGCCTCAAAGATCCCAGAACATAATAGTGGCGACGAAGGTGGGATGTGCTGCTAAGAAGAAAGAGCTAAGTCACTAAAGGGGTAAGACCAGGCATCAGCGCCCTGGTTGGAACCGCGTTCCCCCCTTCTGCCTGCCAGTACGCAAACGCTGGAGGTAGCGCCTTCCTAAGGGACCCGTCCTTGGGAAACCCACAGAAGCCTTAGCAGCACAAGCCATTGAGACGTCAGTAACAGCTAACCATGGCCAAGGTCGGCAGGCTGTCGGAGTTCGACGTGTCACACCCTGAGAGGTGGAGCTCGTACATTTCACAAGTCAAGAACTATCTAAGAGCGAACCAAGTTAGCGAAGATGGTTTAAAGGCTGCAATGCTACTTTGCGTGTGTGGCCAGGCAACATTTGATATAGCCGAAAACTTGGTCGCTCCAGCTGCACTAGAGTCGGTCGCCTACCTCGAGCTCAAGAAAAAGCTCAAGGAGCATTTCGAGCCTAAGCTCTCCGTCATTGCATGGAGACATGTGTTCGAACAAAGAGAGCAGCAATCAGGAGAGTCAGCTGTTGAATTTATGGCCGCGCTTCAACAGGCGTCCAGGCTCTGCAACTTCACAGACCTAGAAGAGAGGCTTAGAGACCGTCTGGTATGTGGTTTACGGGACAGGGACCTTCAGCAGAAGTTGTTTGCGAAGGAGACCTTGACGTTTCAGGACGCTCTGAAAGAGGTAATGGCAGAAGAAGCTGCCGGGGGAGCCGTCAAAGCCTTACGACCCCACAAGAATATTCTCAGCCCAGCAACCGTCCACCAGGAGGACACGGAAAAAGCCAACGACCCAGACGGGGACAATGAGGTCAACCAGCTGCAGAAGCTACCAGAAAGAGGGCGGTGGTCGTTTGACAAAGCAGCGCCCTTCCCTAGCTGCGTGGGCTGTGGTGGCAGACATCGGCGCTTGGAGTGTAGATTCCGTACGGCAGTGTGCTGAGCACTCTCTACTTGAAGAATTTCCCAGGAAAGGTACAGGGGCCCCAGGAAAAAACAGAGTTGGATTTTGCTCCAGCAGAAGGAGCATTTTTAGAACAGGAGCCCATCGCCCCCTTAAAGAAAAGCTTAGGCTTAAAGTCAAGCTTCAAGGAGTTCCATGTTCCATGGAATTGGACACTGGGTCAGCCCTGTCCATAGTTTCTCAAAGAACTTTTAACTACATCTGCAGTCGTAGCGGCAAAAGTGTCAAACTCAAGCTGTCAAATTTAGTGTTGACGGATTTTCAAAATTCCCGCGTAGCAATTAAAGGGGAGGCTATGCTTACAGTACAGTTCAAAGAGTTTGAGGGTTCCCTCGACGTCGTGGTAGTCGAAGGCCACCGCACAAGCCTCATTGGTTTAGACTGGTTTGATGCCCTGGGCATTCACGTGACTGGCATAAATAAAACGCAAGCAGCGGACCTGACAACTGTTTGCCAGGAATATGCTGATGTCTTCAGCCCTAGCTTAGGCAAGTACAAGGGAGCTCCAATCACCCTTCATCTTGATCCAACCATAACCCCAATCAGGATCAAGCCTCGCAGAGTGCCTTTTGCCCTCAAACCAAAAATCGATGCAGAGCTGGACAAGCTGGTGCAACAGGGCGTGTTGCAGCCAGTAGATAGCAGTTTGTGGGAAACTCCCATAGTCACACCACTTAAATCCAACAGTGAGGTGCGCATATGCACGGATTATAAGTGCACTATAAATAAGGCACTTCAACAGCATGCATGTCCAGTACCTGTAGTCAGCCATATCTTGGCATCATTGCAGGGAGGTCACATATTTGCCAAATTGGATTTGGCACAGGCGTACCAGCAGCTGCCTGTGGACGATGCCACGGCAGAAGCTCAAACAATAGTAACCCACAGGAGTATTCAGGGTTCATCGCCTGCAGTTTGGGGTCAGTGTGGCCCCAGGTCTTTTCCAGAGTGTGATGGAGCGCACGCTAAAAAACATCCCAGGGGTGTGCCCTTATTTCGATGACGTCCTCATAGCTGGGGAGTCAGTAGAAATATTGGCAGAACGGCTCAAAGCTGTCCTTCAGCGTTTCCGCGAAGCAGGGCTGAAGCTTAAGAGGAACAAATGCCAAATAGGTGTGGTCTCAACAGAGTTCCTCGGTTTTCGCATAGATGCTGCAGGCATTCACCCCACTGAATCTAAGCTCCAAGCTATTCAGCAGGCTCCCAGACCAAAGTCAAAGGGGGAGCTACAGGCATTTTTGGGGTTACTCAATTTCTACCATGCATTCCTGCCTCATAAGGCAGCATTGGCAGAGCCCTTACACAGGCTCTTGGACAAGAAAGCCCCTTGGCAGTGGACGAGCACCCGCGAGAACAGTTTCAAGGCAGTCAAATCACTGCTGTCTTCGCACTCCGTGCTTGCACATTTTAATGAAAAGCTGCCTATCAGCATTGCATGTGATGCATCTCCGTACAGAATAGGAGCCGTGTTGAGCCATTTAATGGCCGATGGGAGGCAAGCTCCCATAGCGTATTATTCAAGGACACCGGCGGAACGCAACTATGCCCAAATAAAGAGGCACTGGCCATTGTGGCTGGCATCAAAACATTTCACGATTTCTTTTATGGTCGCCCATTCACAGTCTTTACTGACCATAAGCCACTACTGGGTCTGTTCACGACAGACAAACAAACCCCTCAGATCCTATCTCCAAGGATGCTGAGATGGTCCATCTTTCTCACCACTTATAGTTACAGTCTAATTCACAAATCGGGCAGGGAAATGGGCCACGCTGACATGCTCAGCAGACTGCCCCTGCCAAACTCAGAGCCAGACCCCGCACCTGCTGCACGCATCCTGGCAATCCAGCACTTGCCAGAGTCTCCCCTTCATGCTGGGGATGTGGCTTCTGAGACAGCCTCTGACAAAATGCTCAGCCGCGTTTTGAACTGGGTGCTCAGGGGGTGGCTAGAAGCTAATCTGGGGACAGACTTTCACAGTTTCAGTAGAAGAAAGGATGAGCTGTCAGCTCACAAAGGCTGCATTCTTTGGGGAAGTTGGGTCATAGTTCCAAACTCCTTGAGGACTAGGGTCTTAGAATCTCTGCATGAGGGACATCCTGGGATAGTCAGGATGAAGGCACTCACGAGAAGCTACCTGTGGTGGCTAGGGTTGGATAAGGATATTGAGGTCCAAGTACAAAGTTGCCATGTTTGCCAGCAATCCAGACCCAAAATGCCTCAAGCCCCAGTACATCGTTGGGAAACCACGCAAACCCCATGGTCCAGAATCCACATAGACTTTGCAGGACCATTCCAGGGACAACTGTTCTTCATTGTCATGGACAGTCACTCTAAATGGTTAGAGGTCGCACCTGTCCCTACTATGATTACTGCCAGGACCATCCAGGAACTGCTCAGAATCTTTGCCACACACGGGTTACCCAACGTAATTGTTTCTAACAACGGGGCTCAATTTACCGCTGCAGAATTTCAGTCCTTTTTGAGGGCTAACATGATCAGGCATGCCACTTCAGCCCCCTTTCACCTGGCTTCAAATGGCCAAGCGGAACGCATGGTTCGAATGACCAAAGAGTCGTTAAGGAGAATCGTGACCGGCGATTGGCAGCATTGGCTGGCAGACTTTTTACTTTGCCAACGCATGACACCCTGCACTTCTACGGGCAGAAGCCCAGCAGAACTCAGATGAGGACGGTGTTTAACCACCAAGTTGGACCATCTGCATCCAGACCGAGTTGCCTCAGACACAGCACAGCCAAAGCCCCCTCAAAACTTGCAAGTAGGCGACCGGGTTTGGGCGCAAAATTATGGTAAAGGGGCACTGTGGGTGGTAGCTGTGGGTTGTAAGGTGTCAGGACCACTCTCGTACGAAGTGGTCCTGGAAGATGGGTGTTACGCCGGCACATCGACCAATTGCGCCGGAGGCTAGCAAACCAGTCGCTGGCTCACCACATGGTTCAGAGTCAACACCAGGAACAGCACGACAGTGCCCTTGCATCGGAGTTTCAAAGTGCTAGCGAGATTCCCAATGGCATGGACGGTGTAATAGCGGGAAGCGAGTCACCCCTGAGCGCAGAGACTGCAACCACTGAGCGAAACCGGCAAACGGCCCCGATTTCCAGCTCAGCAGAAACTGTTCCACCAATGGACATTGGCGCAGGTCTACTCGGCCAGACCAGCCAAAAAGACACGGGTCTACCTGTAGCGAACGGGTCCGAGTCCCGGTCCACCCAGCCATACAAGGGAGCTGGTAGACTGGGAACCTCCGGCACTTCCAAGATGTTTGGAACGGTTGCGGAAGCCACCAAAGTATTTGCAGGACTATGTTCAATACTTGAAATTGTGAACTATCTAGGGGAAAGGGGTGTTATGTATTGATGTAAATTACTTGGAATCAGTTGTAAATAAGTAACTGCTGTGTCCATTTAAACTCCAGGCTGCCTGTCTGCAGAATTGTAAGTTTGTGTTTTGGGCGGGAATAACTGCTTTAATTCCATTGGCCACCGCCTATCGGCGGTCCGTATAAATAGAGGTTAAGCGGCTGTTAGGGCTGCTTCTGTGTTAACCAATAAACGTGTTATTTTCACCTTCGCCTCAGTGCCTCAAAGATCCCAGAACATAATAGACCTAACAGAGGCAGAAGAGATTAAGAAGAGGTGGCAAAATTACACAGAAGAACTATACAAGAACGAGCTTAGCATCCCTGATAACCACGATGGGGTGGTCACTGACCTCGAGCCAGACATCCTAAAATGTGAAGTGAAATGGGCCTTAAGAAAGCTGAGCAACAACAAAGCTAGTGGAGGTGACAGTATTCCAGCTAAGCTATTCAAAATCTTAAAAGACGATGCAGTAAAAGTGCTACACTCAATTTGCCAGCAAATTTGGAAAACTCAACAGTGGCCACAGGATTGGAAAAGGTCAGTTTACATTCCAATTCCAAAGAAAGGCAATGCCAAAGAATGTTCAAACTATCGCACCATTGCACTCATTTCAATGCAAGTACAGTTATGCTTAAAATCCTACAAGCTAGACTCCAGCAGTATGTGGATCGAGAATTTCCAGAAGTACAGGCAGGATTTCGAAGAGGCAGAGGAACTAGAGATCAAATTGCCAACATACGCTGGATCATGGAGAAAGCTAGGGAGTTCCAGAAAAACATCTACTTCTGCTTCATTGACTATGCTAAAGCCTTTGATTGTGTGGATCACAACAAATTGTGGCAAGTTCTTAAAGAGATGGGAATACCAGACCATCTTATTTGTCTCTTGAGAAACCTATATGCGCGTCAAGAAGCAACAGTGAGAACTGGACACGGAACCACTGATTGGTTCAAAATTGGGAAAGGAGTCCGGCAAGGCTGTATTCTGTCGCCCTGCCTATTTAACTTATATTCAGAGCACATCATGAGAAAGGCAGGGCTAGATGAATCAAAAGTTGGAATTAAGATTGCTGGGAGAAATATCAACAACCTAAGATATGCAGATGATACCATTCTAATGGCAGAAAGTGAAGAGGAACTAAAGAGCCTCTTGATGCGGGTGAAGAAGGAGAGTTCAAAAGTTGGCTTGAAACTCAATATTAAGAAAACCAAAATCATGGCATCTGGCCCTCTCAATTCCTGGCAAATAGATGGGGAAGAAATGGAGGTAGTGACAGATTTTATCTTCCTGGGCTCCAAGATCACCACAGATGGAGACTGCAGCCAAGAAATTAAAAGACGCTTGCTCCTGGGGAGGAAAGCTATGGCAAATCTAGACAGCATACTAAAAAGCAGAGACATCACCCTACCAACAAAAGTATGTATAGTCAACGCCATGGTTTTCCCAGTTGCAATGTATGGCTGTGAAAGTTGGACCATAAGAAAGGCTAACCGCAAAAGAATTGAGGCCTTTGAACTATGGTGCTGGAGAAGACTCCTGCGAGTCCCTTGGATTGCAAGGGGATCAAACCGGTCAGTCCCAGAAGAGATCAACCCCGACTGCTCTTTAGAACAGGGCTTTTCAACCGGTGGTACGCATACCACTTGTGGTACATTAACAAGTGGCAGGTGGTACGCAGCCCTGCCTAGCCAAGTGTAGTGGGGGAGAGAAAGAGCCAGCGCAGGCAAGGCCTTACAGTGAGAGAGTCCTCTGGAGCTGCAGATTGGCTGGGGCAGGCAAAGGCCCCAGGCTCACTTCTGGCTCACCCTCCCCCATGAGAAAGGAGGGGGGGGCGGAGACAGGAGAGGCCATAAAAGGAGGCAGTTTGGGCGGGAGAGGGAGAGAGAGAAAAAGCAGCAGCCTTGGGAGGAGGCGGAGTCAGCTCTAGCTGCACCGAAGGAGAAGGAGGAGGGGGGGGGGGGGAGAAGAGAGGAGATCAAGCAGGCCGGCCATGAACCAATCTACAACTGCTGTGGCAGCCACCTGTGCTGGCAGCAACAAACAGGCAAGAAATGCAGCAGGGGAGGGGTTGCCCTCCATGAGGAATGAAGAAAGGTAGCATCAGCTGGAGGTGAGACACGGAGGGAGATGGAGAGTGGAAGGATTCGTATGTGCTTTTGTGACTTTGAAGTTCTGGGATTTGTGTTCTTAAGGAGTGTTTGGCAATTTCTATTTGGCTGATGGCTGATGTCTTGTGTTAGCTTCTATTGCTCTGCTATTAGCTGTAAGTTTTGCTGCAAGGGATTTTGAAGTATTTTTCTCCTGAATGGATTTTGCCTGTAGCATTCATTACTTATGAATGGAGCCATTTGGGGAGGCTGCCTTAGCCGGCAGCCAGTACTTACTACATTTTTTTTCCTTAAGTGCTAGCCAGTAGCTAATTCTTAAAGGGGAATGTGCCTTTTTAAGCTAGTTCACTCAGCAGCTTGTCTTTTCTGTCTCTAGAGGCTTTTCCTTGTTTGATGAATATATGGAAGAGAGAAAATATGGGGGGGGCGTTCAAATTCTTCCTTGAGAAGGAGGTGGGCATGAGAAAGATGGAGGGAGGGAGGGAGGGAAGTCCTGCCTTAGCACTTGGCCACCAGCAGCCCTGCCATTGACTTTGCTTGTCAAAAGGTTGCAAAAGGGGATCACATGACCCTGGGACACTATGACCATCATAAATATGAATCAGTTGCCAAGCATCCAAATATAAATCACATGACCCTGGGCATGCTGCAATGGTCATACGTGTGAAAAATGATCATAAGTCATTTCAGTGCAATTGAACTTTGAACAGGGTTTTTTTTTTTTGGTCATCAAGTTTTTGACACCTTACTAGGTGGTACTCGAATATTGCCATATCCTAAAAGTGGTACAATCGGTGAAAAGGTTGAAAAGCCCTGCTTTACAAGGCCAGATCCTGAAGTTGAAACTCAAGTACTTTGGCCACCTAATGAGAAGGAAGGACTCACTGGAGAAGAGCCTAATGCTGGGAAAGATTGAGGGCAATAGAAGAAGGGGACGACAGAGAATGAGGTGGCTGGATGGAGTCACTGAAGCAGTAGGCGTGAGCTTAAATGGACTCCAGAAGATGGTAGAGGACAGGAAGGCCTGGAGGAACGTTGTCCATGGGGTCACGATGGGTCGGACACGACTTCACAACTAACAACAACAAAAATGTGTTTATTGGAAAAGATGCTACCAGACTTCTGATTTTTCAGATAAAAATCTTCCTCCTCCACCACCACCACAACCACCAACACCACCAACACCTCTTCTTACAAAAGCAAAGAGGCAGTTCTGGCAACACAATTGAAGCCCCATCCCCCATTTACCCTGTTTCCCAAAAAGTAAGGCTTACCATGAAAATAAGCCCTAGCTTGATTTTTGGGGATGGGCCTAATATAAGCCCTAACCCAAAAAAAAAAACCTAGTTTGGGGGCGAGGCACACACTTAAAAATCAAGCTAGGGCGGGTGTGGGGTGTGTGGATCTGCCCCACGCGCCCCGCACCCACTTACCTCACAGCCAGGCCTCTCCTCACTGGCCCCCTTCTTCTGCGGCATTGGCAGTTCCCTCCCTCCCATTCAGGACATAGCACAGAAGCGTTGCTTGAGCAGGGTCCGTAAGATTATCTGGGACACTACACATCCTCTTCATGACCTGTTTTCCTTGTTACCTTCTGGGAGGAGGCTTCGTGGTATCCGCAGCAGAACATCCAGATTCAGCCATAGTTTCATTCCATACAGAATTAACCTTGTGAACTCTCAAGCTTCCTCCTTGCGTTATATATTCAATATGGACAGTATTTAATATTTATTTGCTACGTATATGTAGGGGTGTGGGTCTGTACATATGTTGTATATAGTATGTTTTAGGTGTGTGTCATGTATGTGTTTCACTTTGAGAGCGGGCAACTAAATTTCATTTTTGATGTGTGCCGTTGTGCCCACAGTAAAAAAAATGACAATAAAGGTTATCTTATCTTCTGTAGCAGGCCTGCATTCCTCAGTCAGAAGCCTTTCCAGAAGGCCTCTGCAGCCGAGAACAGAGCCATGCAGTGGCCTTCCAGAAAGGCCTAACTGCGAAATGCAGGCCGGAATGCAGCTGCAGAATGAAGCTGCTCTTTTGGCCGCAGAAGAAGTGGGCCAGTTTGGTGGGGCTGTTGGTGCTGGAGGTGAGTATAAAAGACATCCCCCAAAAATAAGACCTGGTGCCTCTTTTGGAGGCAAAAAAAAAAAAGACCCAGTCTTACTTTTTGGGGAAACACGGGTATATGTTACAAGAGTTGCCTTTGATTTTCTTATTGGTTTCCTGTAGACATTCTGAACTTTGTAATAAAGCAGGGATTTTACTACCTAGTTGGTAGTAGATTCAGGACAAATAAAAGAAACCACTTATTTTATGTTCTAATCTAAACCATGTGGGTCCAACTTTTCGGTTTTCCTTGGTTACTCTGAGTAAAGAGGAATTGTCTTGGGCCATATATAAAATATGCAATATAGTTAATGTATATAAATGACATACAATTAAAACTTTGTAATCTTGTGGGATGGCATTACTATCTGTCCAAGGCTGCATGCAGTCCGTAGGTCACAGTTTGGACACCACCTGTTCTAAACTGTAGAGAGTTAGTTTTATTAGGGGCCTGATATGACTTAAGTTAGAAGAGGTGTGGTTAATTATAAAGTAATAAAGGTAAGATAAAAATCTAATAAATAATTAAAACTATTACAATCTTGCCTGAAGGTTTTCAGAACAAACAATTGGCCAACATGAATCCAGCCTTTTTTGCAGTTTTTGAATTATAGAAGCTCTGTAAATCATCTATGAAAACCTGAGATCATATGAATCCATCCAGAGCCTTTTTTCATCATACTGCAATCTTCCAATGCAGCAATGAGATCAAAAAGGCAAGATGGCAGCCACAACTACATGACCATGTTATCAAAGCATCATCTTGACTTTCTTAACATCATCCTTGTAGACATCCTTGTATTCATGTCTCAGTAAAAATTTCAAAATAGGACCCAGCATGCATTAAAAGAAATTAAAAGATTTGCCCAAGTCATGTTTCAATACTACTACTACTACTACTATTACTACTACTACTTCTCCTCCTCCTCTCCTCCTCTTAATCCATCCCACCTTCCCCACCATCTTCCTCTTTCCTCCTTCCTCCTCCCTTCTGCCTCCCTTTTCTCCCTCCTTCTCCTCTTCCTCTTCCCCTCCTCCTTCTTCTCTTTCTTCTCTTTTCACCCTCATCCTCGCATTATGTACGACACCAATAAAGGTGGGATATAAATCAACCAATCTAAAGAAACAAAAATTAATATGCCTTTTGTTGTTGTTGTTGTTGTTAGTTGCGAAGTCGTGTCGTGACCCATCGTGACCCCATGGACAACGTTCCTCCAGGCCTTCCTGTCCTCTACCATCTTCTGGAGTCCATTTAAGCTCACGCCTACTTCTATTGCCCTCAATCTTTCCCAGCATTAGGCTCTTCTCCAGTGAGTCCTTCCTTCTCATTAGGTGGCCAAAGTACTTGAGTTTCAACTTCAGGATCTGGCCTTCTAAGAAGCAGTCAAGGTTGATCTCCTCTAGGACTGACCGGTTTGATTGCCTTGCAGTCCAAGGGACTTGCAGGAGTCTTCTCCAGCACCATAGTTCAAAGGCCTCAATTCTTTTGCGCTCAATATGCCTTTATAGACTGCCAACAAGCAGAGACATGATAGCAGTATTCCAGTATTTGAGGGGTTGCCACAAAGAAGAGGGGGGCCACGTTATTCACCAAAGCACCAGAGGGAAGGACGAGAAACAATGGTTGGAAACTGATCAAAGAGAAAAGCAACCTGGAATTAAGGAGAAACTTCCTGACAGTGAGGGCAATTAACCAGTGGAACAGCTTGCCTCCAGAAATCGTGGGCGTTCCATCACTGGAGATTTTTAAAAAGAGACTAGACAGTCACTTGTCTGAGATGGTATAGGTTCTCCTGCTTGAGCAGGGGGCTGGACTAGAAGACCTCCAAGGTTGCTTCCAACTCTATTATATTCTAAAATGAATATTGTTTTCTAAATATTAATTATTAATATTTTTAAGTTTTTCTAGGTATTGATATTATTTACTTAAACAGAGAGAGACTGTTGTATTTTATAATTGTCCCAGTGGGGATCTTGGTGCTCTCTGAGCTTGGTTGTTTTCTTATAGAAATTTTGTTATCCAACTAGGTAACATCTTCAGTGCTAAAAGAAAATGGGGTTTGTATTTCTAGCACTAATGATGTTACCTAGTTGAGTAATGAAAGGAAACAACCAAGCTCAGAGAGCACCAAGGACCCACAGTTCAACCCTAAACTACAAATATTCTCTTCTGTCAGTATAATCATCCCTATAATGAAAAAAAATGGGGCTCACTATTGTATACGTTTTATGGAGGGAGGTTATAACTTTTCTTTGTTCTTTTCCCTTATGATAATTTGTATTTTATTCTGTTATATGAAGTAAATGGTAAACCACTTGGTGCTTTTGCCAAGAAAATTTCATTAAAGTGGCCATGAAGTTATCTAGAGAAGTTTATCCTATTCCATTCAGTTACTGTTGTAGGGGGAAATGGGAGGAGAGGGTATTGCGTATACCACCTTGAACTTTGTATAAGAGATGGGATAGGTAGCTAACTAATGCATCAAATATCTTTTCAAAATCTTGAATAAGAAGAATTATTTCTAGACGTACTTTGAGATCATCAAAGCTATCAAGCTCTGGATTTCTCAAAATAGAACTTGCCAGTGTTTGGAAGAGTTACTAAGTAGGTCAGAAGATAGGCAATTATTAGCATTTGATGCTTGAATTTAATGATTTGTTACAGTTTTGGCTTAGCACATTGTAAACTTCTAAGAATTGTGGTTTGTTGCATAATTAGGGTTAAAACATAATTTGGTTTAATGCATACATCCAGCCTGGAAACAAATCAGTAGCCAATGTCCTATTTTTAACAGAAGGATACTATGCTGTCCTTTGGGTAAATTGCATGCAATCATTCATCTGCAAATGCAAAATCTAGCATCAAAGTCGCTGAATTTAAAATTTATGGGTAATAACTGCATGCAGCAAACAGTACATTGCATATAGAATGTAAGCTATCCGGATTTAACATCCATTTATTAATAATCATTATCTTTATGTGAGTTTCCTTGATATAAGTTTGGCAAAATAATAGTAAGCATTTTTAAAAGCTGTTTTCTTTTTTAAAAAAGGTTTAGATAAAAGCTATTGTAATTTTAATAAGATAAGCTGAAAAGAGATAATAGAAATAAAAAAAATTGCAAAGATAGTGAATATATAAAGGACATAATGAAAAATGAGTTTATGGAAAGGTAAATTGCTGAATTCTCATGGGCTGAGCAAACCATATGGCTGGGGGGGACAGGGGGAGGCCAGACTGAAAGAACATGAAGTGGAAAAAAGTGATTCCAGCAGCACATGGTAAACAGTGAGAAGACAGGATATTAATTATTATCAGTTACCATTTACCATAGTATAATAAACATCTGCAAGAAAACAGCCAAGCTCAAAGACCCCGCAGTTCAATTGTCAGATACAAATATTCTCTTCTAACTTTGTCCCTTATTTATGAACAGGTAGTCCTCATTTACTAACTGCCTTGTTTAATGATCTTTTGAAGATAGTGGAGGGGGGGGGAACAGCTTTGCAATCAGTCCTTACATTTATGACCATTGCAGTGTTTTGCAGTCAAGCAATCACCATTTGAATGCTTCACAACTAGCTTCCGACAAAACAATGGAGAACACAGAAATAAAATTTCAAGCAGCAGTGATATGATTTTCCACTTAGTGACCTCAGCAGTTCACAACAGAGTTGCAGTCCGAATCGTGGCCACTAAGAGAGGACTACCTGTAAAAGACCCCACTGAAACCACCATCTTGACTTTTTTTTAAACCGTACCCTGTAGACACCCCTGTACTAGCAAAAAAAAAGTAAAAAAAACCCACAAACTCTTGCCAACAGGATGCCGGCTAAATCGCTGCTACCCTGGGCCTCCACCCAATATGTAGGTACAGCAGTTTGCTCCTCAATTGTGACTGTTCTGTAGGGTTGATCCTTGGCAACTTTCTGGGCCTGTCAGTGGATACAGGCAAGGCATCCCAGGGGGCTGGTCGAGATGGTTTCAATGAGAGTAGGGTCACTGGCTCCACCAACTACTGGAATCACCTATGCCACATCTGTTAATCCCTCAATGCCCTGCTTCCACTTCCTCCCTATCTTCCTCACCAGAGGACATGTCTAGCAGGAGTCACGTAAAACTTCTTCCATAATGAAGAGCTCCTCCTATGCAGCTAATGAAGTCTGCCTTTTCCCCTCTAGTGAAATAAAACCAAGCAGGAGACCTCTCCTATCCCACCCCATCATTCCAATCCCATCCCATCCACAATTGGTTGCCAAAAAAAGGTAAACGCACTACCTCTCTTTCACCACCAGAAGATGAAGTAGGAAATGCTAAAGAAACTGTAAATGTTGTGTATCCTAGCTAGTCTTTTGGGATCAGAACTCTCGTAATACAGTGTTTCTCAATGTGAGCAACATTTAGAGGTGTGGATTCAACTTTGGAAAGTCTGGGAACTGAAGCCCACATTTTTTATACTTGCTGACGTTGAGAAGCACTGCTGTAGCATGAGGATTTGGTACACCCCTATACCATTCGAAAAGGTAGCTAGCAATCCTGGGAATTGTGGCTTGACCATTGTCAAGCTTCACAATGGCAAGAGACAAGATGGAGATGAATTGATAGGTCCTCCCGTTTATTAGCTGTTTAGCAATTAGGTGGCCATATTGGTTGATGGGATATAATGGAACTGATAGGCTCATATAATATCTATGCCTTATTCATTTTTCTTTTTATTGTATTTTATATGTTTTTAGGTTTTTAAAATTGCATTCTTGATCTTTACCCTTGTAATGCAAATGTTTTAATTCCTGTTTTCTTTGGGCAGGCCACCAAGAGCTTTTTTGTTATTTTTATTTAAGTAAATAAAATGTTCCTATTACGATAAAGTAGCTCTGTTTATTCAAAATACTACTTTGGTATTTTCCAGATGGTAGATCCATAAAAAAAACCTCAGTACTTGCATAGGAATAAAAGAAGTAACGCATATCTTTTTCCAGGTTCTCTCAAATATTTGAACTGCTGCTTGGGGACATCTGGCATGAGGGAGTTAGAAAAGAAAGCACATTTAGTTCAGCGTTATACAGCCACCTGGATTTATACAAACTCATAAATAACAGGGAAACTCTTGTGCCAAACCCAGGAGATTTGAAGGTGGCTGGAATGTCAACGAGTGTTAAAGATCACAAGCCTTTTTAAATCAAAATATTTTACAGTGGAGACCACCAGATCTGAGATCATTACTGAAAGGGTTTCTTTTTCTTGTAACTGCCTTTAAAAAAAACCCTAGAAAAATCAATATTGTATTGGTTTCTGTCATTTCTGTACTGGCTCAATTTCACTGCAGAAAGTGCAAGAATTCTCTCTGAAAGTTAATACAAAATAAAAGAGGCTGCACAGGTCAGCCATTCATTCAAACAAAGGGAGAAAAATGGCAATATATTAAAGCATTCTTGTATAAGAATGAAATTTTCATTGCAGTGACTGCAGCAAATAAACAAACTAAGCCAAACCCAACATCTGCAGTGAATATTTGTGTATGGGAATGGGGAGCAAAACAATGACAGGACAAGCTACTGTATATAAACAGAAAGCAAATCCCACCCCCTTTTAGCACTGATGATGTTACCTATTTGGGTAATGAAATGTGTATTAATACTTTACAGTGCCTTGGTAAGGCCACACCTGGAATACTGCATCTAGTTTTGGTCACCACGATGTAAAAAAGATGTTGAGACTCTAGAAAGAGTGCAGAGAAGAGCAACAAAGATGATTAGGGGACTGGAGGCTAAAGCATATAAGGAACGGTTGCTGGAATTGGGCATGTCTAGTTTAATGAAAAGAAGGACGAGGGGGGACATGATAGCAATGTTCCAATATCTCTGGGCCTGCCCCAAAGAAGAGGAAGTCAAGCTATTCTTCAAATCGCCTGAAGGCAGGACAAGAAGCAACAGATAGAAACTAATCAAGGAGAGAAGCAACCTAGAACTAAGGAGAAACTTCCTGACAGTTAGAACAATTAACCAGTGGAACAACCTGCCTCCAGAAACGGTGAATGCTCCAACACTGGAAGTTTTTAAGAAGAGACTGGACAGCCATTTGTCCGAAATGGTATAGGGTTTCCTGCCTGAGCAGGGGGTTGGACTAGATGACCTCCAAGGTCCTTCCAACTTTATTATTATTATTATTATCTTTTATTCATTAAACATGAACCTCAGTCAACTGAACATTCAAATTGACTGGCGCTGATGGTTGACACGCATTGCTACCAGCATCCTAGGTGTCAACCAGGTACCTTCTTAAAATATAAGATGTTCTGAGTAGCGCAGTTTTTTGTAACATTGCTGGAGTTATTGCAGAAAGCTGCAATTTCTTGATGTATTTTGCAAAGTTTTTGGACATAGTTCCCAGTGCCCCGATGACAATGGGTACCACTGTTACACGTTTCATCCATAATCGCGCAGTTTCGATGGCCAGGTCGCGATATTTCGTAATTTTTTCCAGTTCTTTTTCTTCGACTCTGGCATCTCCTGGTACAGCAATATCAATCAGCTGTACGCTTCGGTTCTCTACAACTGCGATATCCGGCGTATTGTGTTCCAAATGGCGATCTGTCTGTATTCGAAAGTCCCACAAGATCTTCACCCTCTCATTCTCAACAACTTTTTCCACCCTGTGTTCCCACGACTTTTCGGACACAGGCAAGTCGTATTTTTTACACAATGCCCAGTGGATTAATTTAGCAACTCGATCATGTCTAGATTTGTAATCAGTTTGTGCGATTTTGCTGCACTCACAGATTAGGTGTGAAACAGTTTCAACTTTGTCATTGCAAAGTCGGCAATTTGGATTGTCAGTGGATTTTTGTATCTTCGCTTTCATGGCATTAGTTTATAATAATAATAAAGTTGGAAGGGATCTTGGAGGTCATCAAGTCCAACCCCTGCTCAGGCAGGTAACTGGACAAATGGCTGTCCAGTTTCTTCTTAAAAACTTCCAGTGTTGGAGCATTCACCGCTTCTGGAGGTAGGTTGTTCCACTGGTTAATTGTTCTATTACAAGTTTGTAATGCTTGTTCTTGAGCAGCCAGTATTAAGCCTTCCGTTTCTTTCTTGATGGTTCCCATCTTAAGCCATTCCCATGTCAAGTTGTTATCACATTTTCCTTCAATGTTTTTCAAATGCTGTCCATGCAAAGCTTTGGTTTTCCATCTATTTAATCTGTCATCTAGCCGTTTTTCCTTATATTCTGCCTTTGTTTCTGTTATTTTTATAGTGCTCTCTGTTTTCACAGCCTGCAGCAGTTTTTCTGTACTTTGATTCACATAGTCATTCAAACTTCATTTTTCTTCTTTTACAGTTTGGTGGATTTGCAATAGTCCTCTGCCCCCTATTTTTCTCGGCAGGTACAACCTGTCGATGTCACTTCGTGGATGTAGATATTATTATTGTTGTTGTTATTGTTATTATTGTTATTATATAACCAACCTCAGAAAGCACCGGGGATTCCATTGTTCAACACTAAGCTAATGTTTTCTCTTCTATTAAACCATCATTCTCACCCACCTACAACCCCATAACCAATCGGATAAGCTACTTAGACCCATTGATACTTGAATGGGAGATCTCAGTAGAAACCAGAGGTTAGGCATAGGGTAAACTGACCATTCATTCATTCATTGGAGTTTGGAATTATGACTTCTTATACCAAGGTATACAAAGTGTAGGTATATGTGTTTGTATGTTTGTGTCTGCATATGTACGCATACATGCGCACATGCATAAGACCTCTCTCTATCAGCATATACTGTATATGATATATGATATGATGTTAATGAGGATCAGTTTAAATTAAACCCATCCCCTTAATTTTATTCATGGATTTATATAGTTTGTGCTCCCTTTTCATTATAACCCAAAGAACTAAACATATCCCTGAGATATTTCATATTTTTCTGCTATTGTCAAAAATTCTTGACTTTACAAGTGTTGATAAACACTAATTTGCATAACTGAAGTAATCTATATTTGCTGATCTAGTAAAGATGATTTGAAAATGGTGGTTCAACCATGGGAATATAATAATATACTAGATATATATTTGAGAGTTGGAAATTTCTTAAGACTTACCACTGTAATGAACCACAGGAGATAAAATACATTTAAAATCTAGTCTTGCATTGTTCTAGTTTTGTCACCAATTAAGATGAATGAATTTATCATCCAGATGGGAAAATGTTGCAAAATTATTTTCATAATGGTAGGATTGGGTTGAGATTTCTGCAGTGTTTGAAGAGATTCTAATATTCTGAATAGCTCATTAAAACCACATCAGAAATAACTCTCTTTGCACCTTGAGTCAGTAAGCACATTCCATTGTCTTTCTTGCCAAATAGCTTACTGAGGGAAGGAAAATTGAGAAATGTTTCTTGAGTTCAGTGAAGTATTAAAAATATTGATTTTTAATAACTACCAATAGTTTGCAATATATTTTGTCCTCAAGCCTATAGCTAAATGATGATGTTTCCACAAAGTCATGAAAAAGGACTAACAAGAGAGCTTTAAAAAGGGAACATCTCCTGTTTCTGAAAGTGTAGTTAGTAATTACCTAAGAGAAAATCTAGAGAAGAACTAAGAGTTGTATTAAATGAAAATGCTAATTATAAGTGAGAGTTAACCACAGACCTGAGCATCTGTTTAATGTTTACTCTAGGATATTTTCAGCACAGCCAACCTTAACTAAAACCCTTCAGGAATTACTATTAGGAATGAAAGACTTTTTAGGAAAGTCATTTGCAGGTTTACTCTCTCCCTGGAGAAACCAAATTTAAAACCATGGAAATGTTTCCAAACCTGACTCTCCTCTGATTTAGAAATCAGAAATCAGTCTAGCACAGAGGTCCCCAACCTTTTGGGCAACGGGGACCGGTTCCATGGAGATTTTTCCGTGGACCGGAGGGGGCGTGGTTTTGTGTGCTGCCTGCATCTCGCGGATGGGGCTGTGTTTGTGCGGACCGGTTGCTAGCATGCCGCAGCCCGGTACTGGTCCACAGACCCGGGGTTGGGGACCCCTGGTCTAGCAGAATGTTTTTAAACCTCATGCTTGCTGGGGAATCTTGGGAATTGAAGTCTGCACATCTTAAATTTGTTGAGGATAAGATATTCTGGTTTAGCATTATGTCTCCCAAGTATTGTTAATGTTAACAATTTAAAAAGACAATACCGACAGTCACATGATAAAAATTTGGGCACTTGGCCACTGGTACCTATGTTTTCAGCATCCCAGGAACATCTGATAACCATCTGCAACCTTCCCCAGCAGACTTCCAATAAGCAAAGTCAATGGGAGAAGCTGGATTCACTTCACAAACGTATGATTCACTTAACAACTGTGGCAAAAAAAGGTTGTAAGATCAGGCACAACTCACTTAACAACCACTACAGTTAGCAATGGAAATTCTAGTCCCAGTTGTGGTCTTAAGTCAAAGACTACTTATGGTTTTTATTTGCCAAGTCATTCTTTGAATGGGCATTTCTTCATGCTATTCCAGCCTTCTAGGAGTTGCTATGCAGGTACAATAGGTCTACCAAATTGTTATGAATTTATTAATTTTGGGTTGTTTCCATAAAAGATGTTACTCATTTTTACCCTTATTATAAAATAGACATGGCTACCTGAACCAGGGTTGTGCAGTGGTTAGAATGCAGCATTGCAGGCTAACTCACTGCTCACTGCCACCAGTTAATTCTGACTCAGCCTTCCATCCTTCTGAGATCAGTAAAATGAGGACCCGGATTGTTGGGGTTAATATGCTGACTGTAAACTGCTTGGAGAAGGCTGTAAAGCACTGTGAAGCGGTATATAAGTCTAAGTGCTATTGCTACCTGTATTGGAGTTACTGAAGAGTTAATGGGGATATCAATAAGAGAACGACCACAACCATGCAGTCAAAGTCCCAGCCTTCTTAACAGGTGCCACAATTTTCCCAGTGAGAAGTAGCTCTAAAGCTTTATCCTAAAAAAGGAATATGGTTGAGAATATTTTGAGAACTCCTCAAAACAGATGGTTTTGGTTATAGGACTGAATAAATAATTTCATAGCCAGCCTGGAAGTGCCTGGACCGATTTCTCTTCTCAGACAAGGTAACTTGCATAATTTCTTGTTAGCTAAATACTAATAGTCAGTAAACGCAATATATATGTACAGAAGATCTGTACATCTTCAACTCTTTCAACTTCCCTAATGAAATGCATCCAAAGAAAAGCAATTGGATGAACCAAGGCCTATACTTATATTGAAAAAGTACAGCAGCTGAATTAGAGTTGGTGCAAATGTTTTTACCCATGAAATGTTGCAATGAGTAAGAATTCTAAATCGGATATGGACAAAATTCCAATTACATCAAGTGGCTCTTCTGGACCTCAGGTGGATACAGTGGTGGCAGAAAGGTCGTATCAACTCTCTCAGACTAGGCTCCAAAATTTATCTTTGCTTGTTTGGTTATTTTTGATCTAGCTTTTTCCCTCTGCATCTGTATTGTTCTATTTATAATTACAGGTAGTTTTCAACTGACTACCATCTGAAGTTATGATGGCACTGAAAAAACTTGACTTATGACCAGTCCTCACATTTACAGCTATCACGAAATCCCCGCACACATATGATCTTAACCAGCTTACATTTATTTTGGTTGCAGTATCCTGAGGTTACCTAATTGTCATTTGTAACCTTCTCTTGACAATAAAGTCAAAGGGGGAAGCCAGATTCACTTAACTGCTGTGATTTTATGCAAAAAAGTACATAAAATCAGCGTAGTCACATGCCTCCCATATAGCTTAGCAGCAGATGTTCCAATCCTAGTTATGGTCATAAATCAAGGACTATCTGTATAAGGATGTTTTTTAAAGCACCAAATAGTGGCGCTTTTTTTTTTGTAGCCTAAGCCTTCAAACACTGTCATAACTAGACTAACAAAAAAGGCTAAGATTTTTCCACGCAGTTGTGCTCAGAAAGGGAATGGTCCTATAAATCTGCAGACAATGCTTCTTCTTGATAGCATGAACAATAGACACATTTCAAAGCAGAATGGTCTCCATTGTCATTCTAGGCAACAAAAAGAAAAAGAAAGAGGGATAGGCATATTGCAAACAATGGGAAGAACAATTCCGGCTGTTTTGGTTTAGAGTTCTAGTTGTCTCCGTAGATTTTTGAAATACTCTTTTATGTCACAAAAAAAGGGTGAAGATGACAAGAATTGCACATACTTAGAAGTATTGTTTACAAATCAAGGGAAATAATCATTCCAGCTGTACTTCAAATTGGTCAAGCTGAGTCATTGCTTTTTAAACCATAGAAATTGAGAAACTTAAAAAAGAAAACCATAGAACAGGCAAACTAGACGGCTTTAATCTTGCAAAATACAGGTAGTTCTCAACTTATGACTGACTGAAGTTAAGACAGATGCAAAACTGGAGAAATATGGTTCAAATCCAAAGTTTCAATGGTCAGCCACACCCCAGTGCATGGTCACGACTCCACTTTAAGTACTCAGTAGTACAGCCACATTTACAGCTGTTGGAAGCATCCTGTGATCATAGGATCATGTATTAGTATTTTTGCCAAAAACTGCTGTTACTTCCAGTTCATGGCAAAACCACACCATTGTGAATAATTGGTTCACTTAATGACCAAGTTTTTCACGTAACAATCACAGATTCACTTAATGTTCATGATGATTTGCTTAACGACTGCCACAAAAAAGTCAAAAAAATTGAGTTGGTCACATTACCAAGGCTCCCCAATTATCAGTAATAGAAGATCAAAGGATCAAATTGATAGCTCAGTGGTTGGGCACAAAATGACGACTGTGGGAAAAGCTTACTACCCTTTCAGATCAGGATTAGATTCTAGCACAATTTATCTTTATAAGAACTGTTAAGCCTAGAAGCCTTCCTAAACTAATTTCAAATAAAACTTACAAAACTTCAACGGAGGGGAGGTGGAGAAAGTGAAAAGCAGGATCATAGCAGAGATTTCAGGTACATAATGGTCCTGGCTCCAGCTGTCAAGATAAATATGAGAATAAATATGAAATGAAACAGAATTAGTGGGGTTTGCTCTGATATTTATATGAAACTGTATGGATATATGTGTAAGAATAACAACAGAAAGAATAGAGATGGAAGACACCTTGGAGGTCATCTAGTCCAACCCCCTGCTCAGGCAGGAAACCCTATACCATTTCAGACAACTGGCTGTCCAGTCTCTTCTTAAAAACTTCCAGTGTTGGAGCATTCACAGCTTCTGGAGGCAGGTTGTTCCACTGGTTAATTGTTCTAACTGTGCTTCTTTAAAGAGTTGTAGAAAAATCCTATTTTCCCCTTTCCACATAACTTGAAGCACTATTTTGAAAATGAATCCAAAACACTGCATAGCTCCAAAGTTTAATTTATTCATTATTGTTGTTGTTGTTAGTTGCGAAGTCGTGTCCGACCCATCGCGACCCCATGGACAACGTTCCTCCAGGCCTTCCTGTCCTCTACCATCTTCTGGAGTCCATTTAAGCTCACGTATTCATTATTAGTATCAGTTATTTGGAATGAAAATGTCTATTACCACTGATCATAACAGCAATCACAATTACTCAATGTTTATTATATACAATCCTTTAGCTAAGCATTAGCAATTGAAAATAGATGCTTTATGAGTTTGTGCCATTCTTCAAAAATAAGATTGAGAAAAGTTCCGACTATTCAAAGCACAGATTTCTTTAAAGCAGGAGTGTCCAACCTGTGGGCCACATGCACCCCTGAACAGCTAGTAATGAGGCCCCACAAGATAATAAAGAGTCAAGCGTAAGAAATCAGGAGCCAGAGTGGTTCAAATGAATACAGGTTTTATGCATGCTAATACCCTCTACAAAAATCTGAACTACTAACATTCAAAGCAAATTGGATAAGTTTATGGAATTCAAGGAGGGCTCCTGTGGGCACGGAAGGACTGGAGACTTATGATGCATTTGACCCCTCCCTTGGGCTCAGCCTGATCATCTCCTACTTAAACTTGTAACATTATTAGGTAATTTTAGCAGTATTTATATACATTAACTATATTTTATACTTTATATGTGGCCTAAGACAATTCCTCTTCATTTAATGTGATCCAGGCAACCCGAAAGTTTAGTCATACCTTCTTTAAAATATATGTACAAGGAATAACACAAGCACTTACAATATAAAATACTAGCATTTTTAAAATCTGTACACGTTTAATAAAATCAATTGATTTTTTTTAATCTATGACAAAAAATATTTCAAAGAAAAACCAGTCAAAAGAATATTCTTTTTTACTTGAGGCAAAAAACTATACATTATGTGGTTCTCTTTGGAAAGTTTTAAATATATCTTCTATCCCATTCTCTTGTCTTCATAGCATTTTATTCACAATGTCCAAGGCAGCTTCACAGAGCAGTCTGAAAAACAAGAATAGTGAAAAAACTTTATAAGGTATGAATGACAGTAAGTACACTTATTCCTCATTAGCTATAATAACTACTGACACAGAATTATCGCCAAGAAGTAATTACTTTATTGTGCGATTATTAGCAATAAGTATAAGGCTTAGATCTCCTGTTCCTAATTATGGATTTCATCCATTTGCAAGAGCAGGTGAAAAAACTATTGTGAAGAGATGGGAGTTGTTGTGTGCATGCCATAAGTAGAAGCTCGCTCCATGAAACCTATTTCACACTGCATCTCCACTGTCTGTATGGAATGATCAACATAAAACAGCCTCTAAATCAGGCATGTCAAACTCGCGTCACGTGACATCACACGACGTATCGCGACTTTTTCCCCATTGCTGGCAATGGGGTGGGCGCGGTTTCAGTATGATGCATCCGGCCCATGGACCGGCAGTTTGACATGCCTGCTCTAAATAGATACTGGTTGACCTTGGTGGATCCAAGGTCGCCAAGGGGTTTCAAACTTCTTACAACATTGAAAGGATTCTTAAAAATATTCCTGATTGGCTCAGACACTGTGACTTAATTTGCAGCTTTAAACTGCAAATCAGTGTGTGAGTTCACATTTCCAATTAAATCAAAGTGGAAGAACATGACCGATTAATCTGGTCTTCCCAACTTGTGGAAACAGAACTGCCAAATTCTCCATCTAACATGGCCATTGCTGAGATTCCTAGGAGTTCACAAATGTAGAAAAAGCTCAGATTTGGGACAGCTAGCTTGTTATTTGTATTAACAAGTCATTGACTATACTGAGCTACCATGCTGAACTGGGTTTTAACATAATGAAAAGAAAACATTTCTTTTTTCTTCTCTAATGCAGCAAAAGGAGGTGATTTTTTTTTCCATGAACAGAAACATAAGTTTATTAAAAGGAATTATATGCTTCACATACATTTAATCATATACATTGCTCAGTTTCTAGATGAAAACTCAGTACCGATCTACCAATTTAGAATCAGCAAATCAATTTTTAAAAATCCATTTCTTATTTTTCAAATAAGGTAAGTGAATTCAAAAAATCTGGTTGTTATTATTGCACATAAATACTAAGCTATGAACACTACTGTCTCATTTTAACAGTACAGAAACTGTGCATTACCCCCAGCCCAGCACAAATAAGTATATAAAATAGAGCATTAAAGAAACAAAATCCCTCAAAATTACCTTCCCATGCCTTCTTTGCTCATTTCGCTGTGCACCATTATTTTTTCCTGAAGAGTAGCTGCAATGGCGTTCATATAGGAAGGTTTTTGTTTATCTGTGAAAAATGCATGATTATATTGAAGACTTTTTAGTCTTATTGGAAAAGAAAAATATGTTTGTTCTCCATTGCAGATCAAGATTTCTCTTCTTCTCAAATAGCAATATGTTCTAAATCTATTACTGGTAGTTCTCAACTTACAACAGGTTGCAACCAATCTGCTTTTATGCCCATTTGCAGCAACCCACAGTTATGTGACTGAAATTTATATTTTTACTGGAAACCAGCATTAATTTAGATTTTTACCCCGTGTTTTTTACTTCACAGTATAATTAACCAAGGCAGCAAACATACATAATGTCAGAGTCCTTACCAGCCCCTGGTACCAACAGAAGACGAGTGGTAGACGTCAAAGGTGGCTGGAACAACCGGAACTTTCTGGCATGCGTTTATTCACGGCAAACAAAGTTAGCGCTAGGAGTAATCTCCCAGCGCTTTACATAGGTTCCTCCCAACCGACTCCACCTCCCACCCACCTAACCAGCATCCGGTGGTTAGTGATAAGAGCAGCCTCCAGCCCTCTTCTCTGTTTGGCCGTTCGGGACACGCTGCCGGGTAACGCCCCTGCGCCGCTCAGCTGCTCATCGGACGCGCGGCCGCTCAGCTGTTCAGCGGCAGCTGCATGTGTTCGTGGTTCTGGTAAGGCCACCGCTGGCTTCCTCCTGGCTGTCATACTTGCCGCTGCCTCCTCCCCTATGCCTTCCCGCGCCAAACGGCTGTCCGGCGGCCCAGCCAGGGAACCCCTCAGCCGTTCGGCGACGTTGCTGACCTCCTCCTGGTCATCTTTGTCGTCTCCCTCCCCCCTCCCTTCAATGTCGAGCCTGCAGGGCTCGACACATAATACTTTTTCTTCCTCTTATTACTTTCGGTTTCCAGCAAAAATCGCCCCATAATGAACAATGAGTTCACTTTACAACCACCATGCTCACTTAATGACTGCTGCATGTGCATGATCACATGGTGACCCATTTTACAACCATCAGAACTTAAGACTGAAATTGCATTTTCAATTACAGTCATAAATCGAGGATTATCTATATGTCTTTCTGAAGATTGAAGGTTCATTTCATTGTCCATCAATGCTTATACAAATATTTTGTATACTTTTCTTAAAGACTATGTGCCTAATCTTTCTGCAGCATTTCCCAGTCCACTTAGGTGTTCATTGTAGCCAAATAATTTGGTATATGTAGCAAATCTCGTTATTTCACCCAAAGGCATACCATTTAAAATGAATGCTACTGGCCCTATTCAGAGCCTAGTGAAATTTCATGGTTCTCCCTGAAGCGAAGCCTGAACCATCAAAAATACTTTAGAAATCTAGAAACTGGAATTAAGTTCATACAACTTCACTGGATTACAGAGATGGGCTATTACTCACCTTTAATTAAAGCAATGATATACACACTAGTGGTAAGGCTAATAATTCCTTCCGATTCTTCAGACTCAATGTATTCCAATAATTCATTTAGGAAAAACCTGAGTAAAATATGCATGAAATATACAGAAACATAAACATAAACTGTACAGAAAATAAAGACAAACAGGTTAACTGTCAAAATATGAATTCATGACCTTGCAGAATTTTTATATTTTAGAACCTTTTATGAAGTCTTCATAAGACTGTTAAAGGTTCTAGACATTTACTTCTATTTGCTCTCCTATTGCTGTATTCAGCAACCTTCTAAGCACAGTTCTTCCTCAAAAGACATTGCTTCCACCTTTAGCCTTCAAGCCGTAATACTCTTTTTTTATGATCTCTACTGCTTCTTCTTCTTCTTCTAACATGTTTGAAAGAGGGGATGGGACAAAATAGAAGGCATTTTATTTCTAGAATTTAATTTCTGCTTTTGAAAAATATGGGGTTCTGGAACTGAGAATCACAAAATAAGCAAGTCTCCAAAGACCAAAAGCTATATTCAGATGGAGGGAATAGCATTCCAGGTTTATTTAGCTGCACTGATGCTTTAGAAGCATCAAAAGTAAGTTTATAACATCCTTTCAATTAAAAAAAACTATTTATATTAGAGAGAAAAAGAGAAAGTGAGCGAGCAAGAGAGAGAGAGAAATGACAAAAACAGAGAGGGACAGACAGACACTCGCTGTTGTACTTAAACTGCCCTACCCAGAGTGCTCAGCTTTGAAGCATGACCTAATTGGCTGGAATAGTATCACAGATAATCTAAAAGCTTGATAATGTTATCAACAGCTTATATTCCAGAGTATAGCAGATGGAGGTCTTTGTACAACTATAGAATCAACTATCCTGAAACATTGCTCTGTATTATTTCAAGGGTCCCTTTGCTTCCAATTTTCATGTTCAATGTAATAAAAAAAATGCTTGAATGTTTAAAATTTCTTGTTTTAGTATCTAATGAATCTTTAATACAAACTACTACCAATACTACTAAACTGCAGCTCTTATTTTAAGGAAGGGCTACCTGCAAGTAGACTGCAATTATGAGATTCCAGAAGTATCTGTAGAATATATTCAGTAGTTCAAAAAATAAAAAACAAAAAACCAAATACAAGTTGGTCAATAGCACACCCCTTGAGTATTAACTGCTCCAGTTTTTCCTTTGCTTTGTCGAATCTTTTTTTCCTAATGCTAGAACTGAGTAATTACCTAAGGAGGTAACACAAGAGGTCATCATCAGGGTACCAGATGAAGAAGACAAAATCTGTCCTCAGGACAGAAACAATACTGTGGCAAAACAGACAAATTGGACTAAGCATCCCCACCTAAAAGAGAACTTACCTAACCACATTTGCTGATTTATTCATAATCGCCATTAAAACGCTGGAAAGTGGTGGGACATCCAAGAATATCTTAGGTGTTATTAGCTCTTCTGTATTTGATACCTAGAACAAAAGAAATATGAAGAAGTGCTTTTAGCAAATAAGAAATCAATAAATAGGAGAAGAACAATTGGCACTTGATATTACTTTCCTCAGTCTTTTATGGCCATTGAAATAGCTAAGGTCTTGAAGGAGGAGGAGGAGGAGGAGGAGGAGGAGGAGGAAGACAGGCAGATAACCCCATAGGCAAAAAAATAACAGCAGCAAAACTGCAGTTGTGCTTTCTGGAAGGCACTTAACATCACCCCCATTTGAAGGCTAAAAGCTTGACTGACAGCTCAGAATCTGTTGTCTTGAGACTTTTGGGGAGGGGGGGGGAGGCTTAGAGCCAGCCATTTTCTGCTCAGCTCCTTCACACCATCAGAAGCATTCTCAAAATATTCACTGAAGATTTATTTTCACAGCAGATGTACATTCGATAACAAGGACCATCTAAGAATTTGAGAGCCCTTATTCCTACAGGTGTAGAAAGAGATATGAAGGCAGATGGTGTTTTAGAAAAGCCTTTCAAAACTGCACTCCCTTTGCAAATGCAGCATTAGCTAGAGCAGTGATAGCCAACTTACGACACATGTGTCACAGATGGAACACCATGCCATTTTTGGTGGCACACACTAGGCCTCCGAACTGTCTGGAAGGCATGCTAAAAAGCCTTGCACAGCCTCTGAGGCATCCAAAAATCGCACAAGCTTTCTTACACAATTTTCTGAGGCCTAAGAGAGCAGGACCTTTGTATGCAACTTCCCAAGGATTAAGAGACCTCCAGACCCACTAGAAGCCACATGAGAGGACCACAATCTCACACAAGCCTCTAAGTGACTCCCCAACCTTTCTGGTTCCAGGGACTGCCTTCAGAAGAAAAATTATCTTCCACAGACCAGGAAGGGACGATTTCGTGCACAACCTAGATCCTATGTAGGTGCAGATGAAGCTTCGCTCACTTGCCCACTGCTTGCGCGGCCTGTTTCCTAACCAGCCATGGGTCAGTACCAGTTAGGGACTTCTGCTCCAAGGCATCTGAAAATCGCACGAGCATTCTCACGTGATTTTCTGAGGCTCCAGAGGCCCCCTATAGTGTAGGTTTTGGAGGGTTGAGAGAGGAGAGGGTAGGAGAGGAGAGTCTAGGGCAGAGGCCCCAATCTTTTGGGCACCAGGAACCGGTTCCATGGAGAGAGGTTTTTCCGCGGACTGGAGGGGGTGTGGTTTTATGTGCTGCCTGCATCCCGCGGTTATGGCTTTGCTTGTTTGTGCAGCCCAGTTGCTGGCATGCCGCAGCCTGGTACTGGTGCATGGACCGGGGGGGGGGACCCCTGGTCTAGGGGATGAGAGTCCAGGTAGGAAGTCGAGGCCTCTTTTGTCCAAGGGGAGGTGTGACACGTTGGTAGAGTCAACATAGGCCTTTCCTGAATTTTTAACATGATAAACCCAAAAGGTATACCAACATTGAGCTAAAGAGACAAGGTGAAAATGCTTTCCATTTCCAGCCACTCATGGGCATTCTCTCCTTACATATTCCATGCTGAAAAGATCCTGAAAGATCTTTGACATTGCCTGCCATTTTGTGTGAGTGAGGAATAGTATTTCTCACCATAATGATTTTAAGATATGTGGACTTCAACTCCCAGAATTCTCCAGCCACCATAGCAAGTGGGTTGTTGCTTGTCTGGATATCATATCCAGCCAGATAATTTAATTAAATTCTTGCTAAATTCACACCTTATAGTAAGCCATAATACATACCTTATAAACCCCTATGTGTGGATTCATATGAAAGGTTAAGACCCAAACAAAGTACAGTGGTACCTCAGAACATGTCATTAATTGGTTCCGGGAAGCCCAACAAGTACCAAACAAAACACGACCCTTGGTTTTGACCAGGAAGGACTTTGTGTCTGTACCTTTTCCTATGTCAGTGACCTTCCCAGCATGATGGACTTTTTGTCCGTTGTCTGCAGCCATTCCCCACTTCCTTTTGCAGTGACTTTCCAGACATGGCCAACTTCTTGTCCTTTCTCCGTGGCCATCCCCCTCTTCCTATCGCAGTGTGTCGAGTACCAAGCAAATGACGGGTAGGAGACAACATTTTCGCATCAAAATGCACCGAGTGCCAAATCTGACAAGTTATGAAGTAGCTGAATACTAAGGTACCACTGTACATTATAGCACGGTATGCAAATTATGTCCCTGTGATGCTGTCTTTCCCTGGTTACTTTTAATTATGGCTCAAAGATGGCACATGACATATTTGTACTGGTGAACCTCAAGAGGTCTGATCTCTATCACATCTGATAGATCCTTGAATATTTGCTTAGATCAATGTTTCTCACTGGAAGCCTGAAATTATGTGGATATCAACTCCCGGAATTCCTCAGCCAGCATTCTGAGAGCTGAAGTCCATTACATCTTCAAGCCACAAAGGTCAAGAAACACTGGCTTAAAACCATTCTTACATGCACAGCATATCTGCCATAACAGTAAAGCGAAACATGTTACCTTTTTTTTCAAGTTGTAGTTTATCTCAGCCATTACTGCAGCCAAAAGAGAAGAAATAACTCCTTGACAAACCACTGGAAAAATCAACATACAGGACTGGACTACGTGTACAAATTCTCCAAGAGGCTCTTGAGCAGAATGAATTAACTAGAGAAAAAACACAAAAATCAGCTTTATAGCCAACAAGCCTACACAAATACCTACAATATATGTATTTTAAAGAAGCTGAGACAAAAATGCATAACTACACAAATTAAAGCATACAAAGCTTCCAGAAAAACGTTTAGTTTAAAAGCTGCACTCTTTTCAGATTCTTTCAGCACTAAAGAACACTAAAATACTTCTATTTTCATACAGAAGTAGGTCCCTTCTATTCTGAAGGGACTGGAATTTCGGTATATGCTGTGACAATTGTAAGTCAAGACATCCACATGACTGTACTCAATTTTATTACTGTCTTAATGGTGATCATAAGTCCACATCTATTCTCCCAAATAGGCTATTTTCCTGGAAATTGGCAAACCCCCGCAAATCACAATAACATGACTGCAGAATACTGCAATCAATTGTAAATATGAGCCGGTTGCCAAGTGCCTGAAATGCAGTTGTGTAACTGCTGGAGTGGGCTAGGGAGAGTGCAATATTTAAGATGGATGGAGATGTTTTATGGGTCATAAAGCACTCTTTTCAAGACCGTTATAACTCTGTACAGCCGTTAAACAATTGGTCATTAACTGAGGACTACCTGTATCTTCTTTCTCTTATGTCACTACAGCACAAACTTCAGAAGAAACAACCAAACATTCCAATTCTCCCAGGGCTATTTAAAGGAGGCTGAAATCAATATCAGAGTCCAGGAGCAATCATTTTATAGAATTATTTTCCAATATAAAGAGGTATTAAAAGGCTCAAGAAGAAAGAGTCATGAATCTTTATAATCTGAAACAAAAAAAACCCCCTGAGGCTGAGAAAAGAACTTAATAGCCTTACAATGAATTGGAAATATGAAAGACAGGTAGCAGAAACAATAAAATGACACATTTTAGATAAAACAATACAAAGTCTAGTTTTTAAGCTGGTCCATCTTTAATTAATATTAACCCAGAAGGCAAGTCCTTGAAAACAAACTAAGAAACAATGTAGCACAATATCTAATAAAGCAATTGCAAGTCCTATTAGGGCATCCTGTGCTGTGCTGTCCCTTTAGGAAGCAATAATTTTATTTCTCTAACCAATATTACCATCTATCTATGAAAAGTTATCCTATCATCTCTGAAACTTAAAGAGTTTTGGGTTTTTTTGCATTTATATTCCTGCTCTGCCTATCACTAGCCTTTTTACAAAGTGATGTTCAAAGAAAAATAAAAAAAAATAAAGAAAAGATAACTGTTATCTCAGAAATGTGGGACTGAATAAAGATCTTCATGTGGAGTTAAAACAACACTACCAAGTTCTGAGCTATTTTTAGTTCTGTCACAAAATGTCACCCAATGTCAACTTTTTCATTAGAAAACTGAACACCTTTGCTAATATGAGTTAGTTAGAAAGTAATTTCATCTTGGTATTTTAAAAGGAAGAGGAAGTCTGAAATATACTGGAAATATTCAAAGCACAACTTAAGTCTGGAACTATGCTAGAGGACCATTTCTCCCAATTATGGCTGCAGAATTCTTTCTTTTATAAACAAGGATCAAAACTTGATGGTCACTAAAACCAAGCACAATAGTTGAAATGGAAAAATTCAAACTGGGGGGGGGGGGAGTAAATTATGGCCAGGTTTAGATGCAACTGGTACCTGAATCCCTTCTTCTTTTTGTCTTCTGAGACTAAGTGCCATACATTCTAGGATTTCCTGGAACATTTTCTGAACATTATTTAGAAGTTCTGTTATGCAATCAGTGTTGCCAATGTCACAGGCTAAGGAAGCTTCAACAATCTCTCTCAGGATAGAAAATAACATTGGAATGAAAATGGAGCCTTTTCCTAACAAAACAAAACAAAACAATGTGATGCTGCAGCAAAAACAATATACACACTCTAAGGCTGTATCTTCAAAAGTGTAGCGTCTGGATCAAAAAAGAAAATTGAATCTGCCTATTCAACACTGATCAAATTGCTCCTTCCATTTATCTCTGCAAACCCTATTTTTACTTATTTATTTAATTTGTTTATGGAAAAAGTTGGATGCACTGGAGGGATCCCTGGGAGAGGAAACAAGATGAGTGGCCAGGAAGAAAAACATTAGGAGGAAAGGTTGGACACATGGAGCAGGTTTAGTTTGAAGATTGTGAGGAGGCATCATAGCTTTTCTTCAGGTGCCTGAAGGTGGAGTAGAACTGTTCAGAACTGTGATAGGAGAAGAAACAGTGGG
The DNA here is from genome assembly GCA_023970755.1 of Azemiops feae. NCBI lineage: Eukaryota > Metazoa > Chordata > Lepidosauria > Squamata > Viperidae > Azemiops > Azemiops feae. Next base: position 143,860 of record JALGBA010003870.1, on the reverse strand, counting down.
TTAAAATTACAAGGAAATAGGTTTTGTTTGGGTGTCAGGAAATAATTCCCACGAGCTGCTCAAAAGTGGAGCAGCTTGCCTTAGGAAGCAGTAATTTTCCCTCTGCTGACTGTGTTAAAATATTGACACTTGTCATGGATGCCACAGTAGTGAATGCCTGGCGATTGTGAGGAGTTCACTAAATGTTTTCCAAAGATTCTTCCAACCCTTACATTCTATGGAAAAAATAAGATGTGTAGCAGATAGTAAACATAGTTATTCCATTCCAAATATATTGTTCAGTCTTCCCCAATATGGTCACTTTTCAGCTGTTTTCAACTCCCAGAATTCTCAGAAACAATCTTGACTGTTTCAAATTCTGAAATTGAAGCTCATGTACCTAGAGGGCCCACAAAGGGGAGGGTGATACACTTATTAATTCCTGGAAGTTGTTGAATTTGTATTGTTTCAATAAAAAGACAGTTAAAAGTATACTCCTTATAAACCGACATATAGAATCCCGAATCTCTTAAGAAAACAGCAACACTTCAGTTACATTTCATCACATTATTTTGCATATATATCATATGCTGTATGCCATATGTTTAATAAGTTTGCCTTTTAGTGGTCCAAATATTGTCTTGAAAATAAAGTATTCAGAAAAACACATGGGAAAGCACACCAGCAATAAAGGCTGATATATCTATACCATATAGGACATAGTTTTGAGAATTTTGTTATCTGTTACTATATTTATAGATTGTAATGTCTGTCACTGATCTTATACCATCCTAACGGTTTTAGGGTAAGACAAGATCTGTTAGATAGTACAAATTTCATACAATCGAATAGAGAGAAAAAATGCAATATATATATATATATATATATATATATATATATATAAAATCATACCTCTGTATATGAGCCTAGATGCCAAGTTCATAAGACTAGCTTGAAATTTAAAATCACCAAGTCCAACAGCTATAAGATCTTTGCACACCGCTAGGTAAGTCTTCACACAAAAAAACAAAAAATGGATATGATTTACATTTATAAACCAAAAAAACTTACTTTTTGTATACTCCTAAAATGGAACAGCTAAGATTAGGTCATTTTTCAGATGATTTATTAAGAAACAAAAGTTACTAGTTCTCAATAAAATAGAAAATACTAAAAGGAGTTTGAATGCTTTCATCCAATTTATTTTTAGAATTCTCCGAGTTTCTTAATGTCATACCAGCCCTGGAGAAGGAAAAACAGTATGGATTTTGCAGAGGAAAAAATTTAGTGTGGCTTTTTTGGTGTGTCTGTAAGTGTATGGATGAAGGTGACCATGTAGATCAGACATGTCAAACTCGCGACGTCATGTGACGTCGCGCAACGTATCCAGACGGTTTTGCCATTGCCGGCAATGGGGTGGGCGTGGCTTCCGGATGACGCATCCGGCCCATGGGCCGGCAGTTTGACACCCCTGATGTAGATATTACTTAAGTAGGTTTTCAAATACTTCTTATAAAGTTTCTCATCAAAAGCTTTTGGGCTAACCTAGAGACCATGGGATAGGAGGATCTCTCATTTTATGGATTGCTACCTGGTTAACATGCAAAAAACAAAGAATAGGAATTTTTCTCAGTGAAGGTAAATAAGGATCTGAGAGAACAAATTCTTAACTTGATCCTAAACAGTCCTAAAAGATCTTGATTTTTAAGTTCATGAACATTGCAACTGCATCATAACCTGCAAATGACACCACACTATTCAAAGTGGTGAAAAACAAAAGGGAGTCAGAAAACCTCCATAAGACTCTCTTTTAAATGGATGAAGAGTCAACCAAATGGCAAATACGGTTCAATTGAATTAAACATAAAAATATGTACATGGGAGAAGTCTCTAATTTCTCATTTATACAAATGGGGTCTGACCAGTCATAGTGAAGATGTCAATTGAGTATAGAGACAGTTCTCGAGTTACAACCATAATGGAGTATGCCCATTAGTCAAAAGTCAATATGGTGGTAAAATGGGTCAATCGCATGACTGAACCTATATTATGACGTCTTTTTGCAGCAGTCATTAGATGAATGCGACGGTTGTAAAAGTGAACTCTATGGTCGTTGAGCGAATGCTATCATTGTTAAACCAGTGGTTCAGTGTAGGTGCAGTTTCATCAAAAACTGGAAGTAACAGCCATAAAATGCAGTCATATGACTGTCGGACACGGCGTTCATATTGATGAGTGCCCAAAGTGCAGTCATGTGACCATGCCCCCCCCCCAACTATTGAAATTTCAGATGTGGGTTGAACACCGACTTTTTTGGGCCTGTAGTAACTTTGACTGGTTGCTAAATGACTGGTTGTTAAGTGGAGGGCTACCTATATAGGAGCTGTGAAAAAAGCAAATGCCAGGAAATCTGAAGGCACTGAAAATAAATACATCAACACTGTAATTTCTTTATACAGATTTGTGGTACATCAACCCTGGGAGTAATGTGAAGAGTTCTAGTTGTCGTGTTTGAGAAAAGGATTTAAAAGAGCTGGAATGTCAAACCAGAGCAACCAAAACGATCTATACAAGGAAAGAGTGAAAGCTTAGAAATCATTAGTTTGAAAAAAAGCAAACCGGGAGGGAACATTATCAAGGTATCTAAAATCAATCCTGACAAATGATTTTGTAAGCTGCAGGAGGTTTGAAACCAGCTTTCCACAGGCACGCATCCCATGTGGCCACATACAGAGAACACAATGTTATCACATTCAATATATGTGCCAGTCACAATTGCCCTGCCTGGTTGATTGCACAGGATTGTTAAAGAATGAAATGAAAGGAGGGAGAAGTGAACAGGGTTGAATTCCTGGAAGAAAACTGTAATATAAATATAATGAATAAAATAAAACACTGTGTTTCTGATCAGATGGAAAACTAAAATGCAGAAGCAGTTCTAAATTCTAGGTTGCCTCTAAACTGGGAAAATAAACTATGTTTCGGGTAACTCTAAACTCAATGCAGTTTATGATGGGGGTGATGTCTAAACTGAGTCAGATAGATTACTCACAAACAATTAGAGCCAGCTTGTCTAGCTCGGTGCAACTTATCTCACAGAGTTGTTGTTAGGGGGGGGGGGGGAATAGGAAGAGAAAGAAGTACTATGTAAGTTCATGCCTTATAAAGTAATAAAAGGCAGGATGAAAATTTAATAAATAATATATCACCATATATAAGGAGCATGCTAAACAGGGAATGAATAGACACACAAACAGAATACCTGAATCACCACTTGACAGATGTCACTGGATGGCTTCAAGTAACCCTCTTCTTCCTCTAACAAAAAATGAGGCAGAATGCTGTTTTCTATCCAGGCCCCCATCCTCTCCAAAGCTGACAGATAATCCTGTTCTTCAGAGACAAACTGTTAAAGAGAAAGAAACATATCCAGCTACAATGGAATTGCAGAATTCAAGATTCATTCTACTCAAATGGATAGCAGGTCTTTCACTTACAATACCTTATGTAAAAGATGTATATTTAACCTGCAGTAGAGGCTGAAGGCTCTCACTGCCGTTGCTTCACAGAAGCCATAATATGCCGAGTCGCACCCTTGAATATAAGTATCTAGGGCATCCTGCAAAGAAGAAATATTAATGTTTAATATTAAATTAATTTATATATAGTTAAATATTTAAACTCTTTTAAAAAAAAAAATCACACAATAGATATGTGGTTTGAAATATTGGTATCCTTCCTGTTTTGTTCAAATTTATAAATGTTTCATTTAGTTCAAAATGTTTTATATTGTCTTTTGAAACAGAAATGTCCAATATTTCAATACTTAAACGTATATAGGGCTGGGATCACATTTGATGGGGAGCTGATTTTAATTTTTGATTTTGTGCCCACAGTAAAAAAAAATGACAATAAAGGTTATCTAACTATCTATTTTGATTTTAACTGCAGTGACCTCAGTATTATGCTTTATATTCTCTAGTTCCCAAGCTGCAGTAGAGCTTGACTGTTTTTATAAGCAGCAGGGTGGCTGCACATTTAAATAAACTGGGTGTTGGCTGCACAGACTACTTTTCTTCTAACAAATGATTTTGTAGGACGTAGCCAGTTCAGTGGCATTGATGCAAATGGCCAATGCACTGGGTTTGCTTTTGAAATGGAGGTTTCCGTTCCTTCCCCAAATCCTTGTGCCTCCACCACATTTTTAAAAAGAGGGGAAGGAAGATAATGCCTGAGCCCCATCCAAGAGGGGAAGCGTTCTGCCCATGCAGGGTTTTTCTGTATCTCTCAGTATCATCCGTTTGGCATCATGTCTACCCACAGCAACTTTATTGTCATCCTAGCAGAAAACAAATTTCACACCCCAGACTTGGATATAAATATCCCATCCAATATCCAATCAGTTCAATGTTCAGTAAACAAGCCAATATTAATGCGCTGTGGAGTTCTAAGAGAAGTTCATTTTAAAATAGCAATGAAGAAATGTGGATCTTATTTTGAGGTTATTCTCATGGCAGCACATTCCAGTCCCTGCATAAAGACAGATTACTATACTGGAGCCAGCAGCACACAAGTGCGCATAGATACGAGATATCCTTTGGGATCTCTGCTCTACAGGGCCATGTTTAATGTTATCTAAATCAGAATTGCCCCATATTGACATACATACCAGGCACAGGGAGACAGCTCTTTTTATGAAGAACAGTTCCCCTGAGTCAACTGACTGTTTGCTACATTTGTTGGAAGAAACTGCTTAAAACTTTATTAAGCATTTATGGGATGAATACAGATCATCCTCACAATCATTTGTTTAGGGACAGTTATAAAGGCATAAAGTTATAAAGGCACTGAAAAAAGTGACTTATGAATGGTCCTCACACTTGCAACCATCATAGGTCCCAACAGTCATGCGGTCAGATTTGGGGTGCTCGGCAATCAGCAGCTATTTACAACAGTTGCAGCATCCCTGAGCCATGCATTACCACTTGCAGCCTAGACAGCTTCTGACAAAGTCAATGGAGACGGCCAGATCCACTTAGTGACCGCGTGATTTACTTAACAACTGCAGTGGTTCACTTAACAGCCATGGCAAAAAAAGATTGTTAAGACTCACTTAACAACCACCTTGTTTAGCAATGGAAATTCTGGGCTCAATTCTGGTCATAAGCCGAGGACTACCTATAAAGGACATGCAGGAAGAAATCAATTGCACCCAAAGAAAGCATTATTAGAAGTATTCGTTAGATCTGATTGTATAATAATGGCGGAGCTGACCTTTCCACATTCAAGAACTTTCAGAAGCTGGTTCAGTTTCTCTCTGGAGAGGGACAAAAGGCAGTTTCGGTTCATATAATGAGTCAATAAATATTCTAAATAATCAAGGGCCAGTTCCGGTTTGGGCTCATCCATTTCTTGAATTCGTACTTCCCGTCGAGTCTTATTAGCCTAAGAACAGGGGATAATGTCCTTTTATTGGTAGGCATGAAATAGAGAACAATAAAACCAATCAACCCCAGAAGCTGCACAAATCTATACAGCAAACCTTTCTCTTCCTTGGCTCAGCTGTTATCCAATCACAGATTAATTCAAGGATATGTCCCAATTTGCCCCAGCGACACAGACAGTCAAGTAGGGTAGAATATTTCTTTTCAGTCACACCATTTTCCATGTTCTTCAGCTTTGAAATCACACCACAACTAGCGACAAGTATAGAAAAGGTGATGCGTTAGATTAGTTCAAAGAGAAAAATCTATCTAAAAAAAAAAAAATCTTTCCACTCTTTCAGCTATAGAACTTCTGTTTTCACTAATCCAACCTATAGAGCACTCTTTTCAAAGAAAAGCTTTCGATCTACATTTTCAGCTTTACGAAATAATAAGCCGTACCTGAATGTAGGAATAGCAGTAGGTGGGATGAAAGATGCCAGAATAATTATTGGAGACACGCAACGATCATCCTGTGAAAAGGACACACACACAAAAAAACCCACTAGAAATCTTTGTTAAGCAGAAGAATTGAGAATACGTCAAATGGTATCCCTGTATTTTAAAGCATAACAATAAGCTTTCAGAAGGTAAATCAGCAAGTGTGAGCCTGACACTTATTAAAGCATCTTCTTATACAGAAGCACTTACCCACTAATTTGGGCTGTCTAGACTGTGCCACAAACATAAACTAACAACCCTATTGGAAGTTACATTCAGTTTGGATGAAAATGTTCACAGCTGGATAATTGCTCCTGAAGGCATTTTCATAAAATTGTAGTTCTGAATATAAAAAAAGAGCCTACTGATTTTAGCTCCATTAATAATAAAAGCTCTAGGCTGAAACATTACTTATTCTTAAATTAGAATAAGATTGATCAAATGTAGATGAAGATTGCAATTACCTTATCAAATAAGATGCATCTACAATGAGATATGATAAGAAAAGTGATTTCATAGAACACTGAATTATTTTCCTTATTCCTGCTCACTGATCAAGAATTTCCTGTCTTTTTCCCAGTCTCAAAACTTTGCTTCTCCCCACTCCAATCCCTAATTTGGGCCTAGTCAGAGATTAAGGTTGTGCTAGAAAATCTACAATTCTTATAGTTTCATCCCTTTCGTGGATGACATTAAGCCTTTGCAATGCAAGCCATTATATTGGCCATGTGCTGCTAAGTTAAATTCATGTGTTTAATGACAATATACGGATTGCTCCAGCTCATGGTAACAAACATTGTGGGATCTGAAACTAGTACAGTAATGTTATTTGATGGTTTGTTCTCAACTGTCAACCACAGTTGGATAATACTCATGCAGAGAACAAATTATGTCAATTTTATCTGACATTTACCTTAAATATTTTTAAATATTGTGGTAGCACAGAAGCAAACTTTTGAATAATATGATTTTTTGCTTCTTTATTGCTATCAAGTGATTTCTGAATACTCCTCCAGAGAATTACAATAACTTCAAGCAAGCCAGCCATGGAAGGTATGTCATCAGCCGAAAGTACGTTATCTGTTACCTGAAATGTAAAATAGATTATAATTAGAGAAAACTGTTATTCTTAAACAATACGTCTCAAATTAAGGGTTACTTGAAAAATAGAATCATAACTAATACGTGTGTTAAGAAGACTTGAATTACTTAAGACAGAATCAGTGCTCCTAGGGGTGTCCGCAGGGGGAGTTAAAAAAAAGTCACAACCTGTAATGGTATGTGAGAATAACCTTGGGAAGCAGGAGGAAGAGCTGTAGACGAGGCAATGGTGTGATAAGCAGTATAAAACCTGCAGAAGGACACGGGGTGTAGCAAGCATCTTAGAAGAGACTCTCCCTAATTTCTTGGTCTGTAAAGTGAGAGGGGAAGAGATACAGGTAGTACTCAACTTATGACCACAATTTGGGCCAGAGGTTCCATAGCTAAGAGTTGTTCAATGAGTTACACCCAATTTTATCTATTTTGCCACGGTTTTAAACGAATCACTGTAGCTATTAAGTAATCCTACAGAACTTAAGCCAATCTGGCTTCCCTCATTGACTTTGCTTGTTGGGAGCTAGCTAGGAAGATTGCAAATGGCGACCACATGACCGTGGGATACTGCAACCATCATAACTGCATGCCAGTTGCCAAGTGTCTAAATTCAGATCACGCAACTGTGGGGATGTTGCTACAATCGTTAAGTGTGAGGACCCATCACTTTTGTTAGTGCCGTTGTAACTCTGAATGGTTGCTAAAAGGATGATTGTAAGTCAAAGACTACCTGTATGTCAGCCTTATGAGGCAGTCCAGACAAGAAACAGACCCAGAAGCACCACCAATAACTTTATTTTAAGGTTACATTAACGGAATCATGCCTGGAGTAATGTTCATTGCCGTTTCTAACAAACTAGCAATGAATTATATACCTTGCGTGAATTCTATATCTTGTGGTGATGATGTCACAAGCCATCATCACAAGATATATAATTCACACCATCACTTTCTTGCTGACACCAATATCATCTTGATATATATTTTAGAGAAAGGTAAATGAATAGATAGATGACATCAAAAGCACAACCTATATCAGCTTGCTATCACGATTGCCAAAGGCAGTTGTTGATTGGGAATTTTTATTCATATAATTTTAAAATTATTAACTAACACTCCTCAAAAATAATGTAATGGCCCAGACATTCCTGCTAGGTTTTTGCACTATGTCACAACTCATGAAGTTGCTACTCACTGAAGACAAGATTGAAATTTAAACAAATCCTTTAACACAATTTATGGAAGAACCTCTTTGAAATGGAAGGCTGTAATGCTGAGAAATATTTTCATCAGATAAAGCAGCAAAATATGCTAGAACATCACAAATCCAAGCCAATTGTCATAAAACCATTTTTAATTAAAATGCTGTTCTTACACTCATGTTTTCTTTCTCACTGTGCTCATCTCCACTCTCAGATTCCTTTAATTGCTGTTGGATACAGCCATTCAAACAATTCCGAATGGTAAGCATCAGTTTAGCTAGAATAAAAAAACAAAGTATCTCAATTATAAAAAAATGACAAGTGTCAATGTGGACAGTAAAGCTACTGGCCCAAATATTGCTTCATTAAAAAAGTAGGAGTATAATATATGTACACTTCAGCAAAATAAATAAAAGCAATTTAATAAAAGCATGCAGCTGTTCAGATTAATATTTCATCAACCACTTTTCTCGTTAAGGATTTCAATAGATTTGTAAATGGTTTTGAACATGTTCACATCTATATAATTTAAAACCACATCAAAATAAATTATTTAAAATGGGATTGTAGTTAACACTCAATGACTGAGAAAATGTTGAGGAAAAAGTACTATTTTCATTTAAAAATAAGCCTGCCCAGTAATTAGCACCTTTTATGCATGCATTACAACCAAGTTATTCCTCTTTCAGTTTAGCCCAGAATTCTTCAGAAACAATTACTGTCCCTGGTCATTTATAAAAAAGCAATAGAGGGCTTCTTTCTGAATGCGGGGAAATATAAATAGTCCTTGACATACAAGTGGAGCATGCCCATTACAGTCATAAATCATGAGTCACAAAAGGGGTCTGTCACCTGACTAATGATTTTACAATGTTGTTAAGCAAACTTTTGTGATTGTAACTGCGAAGAATACCATGATCATTAAGTGAACACTATAGTTGTTGAGCAAGCCTATTGTTCTCTATGGCACAATTCTGCAGCAAAACCATCGTAAAATGTGGTCACGTGACTGACTGCAGGATGCTGCAAAAGGCCATAAATATGGACATGTTGCCAAGTGCCTGAAGTGTGGTCATGTGACTACAGGAGGGGTGACATTAGGTCATAATTGGTCCTTAGGTCACTAAGTGATCAGCTGTCAAGTCAAGAACTACCTGTAACACATCAATTGTTCCATGTTGGTCAACATCTTAAAGGTTGCTTTCTACAGAATTACCTATATTGGTGGGACTAGCATACTCATGAACGTATTGATAGAATGTTCTAGCTGCAGATGCATTCATTTGGATGAGTGTCACACAGCGTTCACACCACACTTCTGGTTGATTGATGGGCAAGAAAGAGCTGATCAGAAGGTTTACTAGCCGCCGGGACACGGGCCGTGAATCAATCTCAAGACGAGTTAAGAGGTGCTCTACAGGACAAATTTTCCAAAACTGATTGGACAGGATGAGAATGGGGGAGAAACAAAGTTATTGTGATTAGATTTGATAGTGGATTTACCTACATTCAGATGAACTTCTTCCTGAATAATTATATGAAATCCTACATTCTTACACAAGTTCATAAGTTGTTTCTTCTGTTTACAATTTTTTACGAACCTCTCCCTTGAAAAGCAGCCTACATTTTGCAACATCAATTTGTCTTTTGCTACTCAGGAATCAAGACAGTGTATCTGCCTTTATCTGCATTGTACTCATTGATTTTAGATTAACCACTTGCAGATAGAACATTATAGCGGTGTATCAATGTCCAACATAGGGCTGATATTATATGCAGATAGTTCTTGACTTACGACTACAATTGGAACCAGAACTTCGATTGCTAAGTGAAATGATTTTTAAGTGAGTTGCGTTTGATTTTACTATCTTTTTGGCCACAGTTGTTAAGCAAATTACTGCAGCTGTTAAGTAAATCATGTGGTTGTTGAACAAATCCAGCTTCTTCCATTAACAATGCTTATTAGGCCGGCTACAAAAGTCACAAATAGCAATCACATGACCCTGGAACACTGCAATTGTTGTAAATGCATGCCAAGTGTCCAAATTTTGACCATTTGACCATGGACATGCTGTGATGGTCATGTGAGGATCAGCTGTAAGACACTTTTCTCACTTCCATTTTAACTAAATGAATGGTTGTAAGTGAAATACTACCTGTAATTGGGTCTACCTTTATTAAATATGAAAATGCTTTGTTTTCCAACATGGGATTAAAATAAGAATAACTAATAATTTGTTCCTTCACAGCCAGAGTTCTTTTGATATCACCTCCACCAAGGGAGCCTATGTTTAAGCAAGGAATACTTCAGACTTTGCATTCCGATTCCAAAACTGATCCATTGTTCAGAATTAAGCACTGTACAACTGTATTAGAATAATTGCACACCTCCAGAAATGAGGTCTGGACCATAGGGAGTTCTATTAGACAGGATATTTTACAGATCTGATCTTCACTGATCTGGTTTGTTGATGCAGAGAATAAATCGACAATACAACTCTCACTTATTTTCTACCCCCTCAGGTTATTCAGTGACATCTCAAACTAATGCGATCCCTTGAGCGGGATGCTACTTTGCAGCTGAAAAAATAAATAAATTGAATCCCTTGCACAGAAAGACCACATGATTTCAAAAAATAAATCATAAGAATATAATCAAATGCTACCTTTTAGCGGTTAGTTTACTACTGGACCTGTCATAAAGATAACTGCTAGCAAAACTGCAGGGAAGAAAGAATATTATAAGTTCTTTCTTATTGATTAATTTAAAACATAACAATGGCAAATTGTTTGGGGTGAAATGTTAATGAATTCTTTGGACTCTTTTCCTTTTAAAATATTGATGAATGCACACACTTCAGAATAAATTGCCTAGTTTTATGCCTCCTGTCCGCTGCCTGGCAAACTAATTTATCCCACCTTTGCAGCCTTCACAGCCTTAATTTTCAGCAACATATCAACGAAAGCCACCCTAACTTTCTCTGAATTGTCATGGAGATTGTATTTCAGGGTTGGCAGAAGCTGTTCCAGTAATGGGTGGCTTAGTATATTGTCCAAAATTATAGGCAAGCACTGGAAGAGAAACAGAAAAATATCAATAAAAGGTTATCACAAGAAAACAGGGCTACTTGCATTGAATCTATTCTACCTGCAAAATACCTGAAGCTAAGACGACAGAGGCCAGGGAATGAAAAAGAGCAAGACAATCCATTTTTATTAAACATGTCATTTAAATGCAAAGTAGCATGTGGGCTGATGATACAAATTCTCTATTAATATTCCTTCAGAGAATGGGCTGCTAAAGCAGAACAAAGGGATCAGATATATGGTTGAGGGAACCTAGAACTAATGATTTTAGAAGGTTCTCCGTCCAGCTGATGTTTTATTTCAGGTTAAGGTGCCCATTGATCCAGAGTTCTTGAAACAATATTGCTGAGATAGTAAAATTCTAATGAAATATAGCACCTTTTAAACGGATCACCAACACTTTGCAGCAAGCTTATGACTTACGATGTGTGCTTCCCTTGGCCCTACTTTGAAGATTTTTCTTTTTCCTAAAAAGGAAACAATGCTACAATACTCAACATAGGAAGATGAGTATTATAGATTCATCTTAGCCAGTGGAAGCTTAAATATACTCATCATTCAAGAGCATCAGCTTTGACAATAACTTTCCTAAACAAAGATCATCAATTGAGTAATGAAATGTATGAAAAAAAACAAGCTCAGAGAGCAACAAGGACCCCAAAGATCAGCTTGCTGCAATAGTCTGCACTTAGATAATATAGCATTTTGCATCTTTTACAGCAAACCAACGTCCATAACCAGAATTTGGGGTTGTGCAAGAAACAGCCCACAATGTTTGGAACAACCTTATTTGATGCTAACCAGAAGCTACTACAGTCCTCATCTTACAATTATTCAGCTAATGACTGTTCAAAATTGCAATGGTACTAGAAAAAGTGACTTACAACTGGTCCTCACCCTTATGACCGTTGCAGGATCCCCAAGGTCATGTGATCATAATTGAGGCACTTGGCAACTAGCATGTATTTGTGGCAGTTGCAATGTCCTGGGTTATGTGGCTGCCATTTGTGGCCTTCACAGCTGGTTTCCAACAAGCAAAGTCAATGGGGGAAGCTCAAATCGCTTAATGACTGCACGAATTACTTAACTGCAGTGAATCGCTTAATAACCATGGCAAAAAGATCATAAAATCGAATGCAACTTACTTAACAACTGCCTTCCTTAGCAATGGAAATGATGGTCCCAACTGTGGTCATAGATTGAGGACTAGCTGTACATGCAATTAAAAGTCTAAGTTTGCAACAGTGGTGAATATCTGTAGCTCGGGTGTAGGGTGAGGGCGAAGGTTGGTTTCCAAATGTTTCATTACCAGGCTAGGCTGAACACGGGCTGAAGATGTTACCTGGCCTGGTAACGAAACGTTCAGAAACCAACCCTCAAGCTCAAAAAAGAACCTTCATCCTCAAAAGCCTAAGTCAGTGGTGGCGAACCTATGGCACGCGTGCCAGAGGCGGCACTCAGAGCCCTCTCTGTTGGCACGCATGCCACCGCCACCAGCAGCAGCTCCATCAGGCTGCCACCGCCGCCGCCCGGAGCAAGAGCCCCGCCCAGCACAAAGGAGGCGAAGCGGCCGACTAGCAAGCTCGAGTAGAGGTGGTAGAGCAAAGGTCACCAACCATTGTCGATTGGTGGACTGGAAGAAAAGGGAGGGGGAAGCATGTTACATGCGTGCATGCACACACGGGGCCGCGAGCACGCACGTGCTGCAAATGAGGCAGGGCTAGAGCCTGCGTGATATTAGCCCTCCCCCGTTCTTGTGTGGTGCAGTGCCTTGTATCTGTATCCCGCAGCGCGGCGGCAGCCGTTTTTGCACCCCCGGTTTTTGCATGCCAGAGGGGGCACTCAGAGGCACCTCTCTGCCCCCCCTTGAGGGCACCACAATGCTGATGCGGCCCTGGCACTTTGCGATAAATAAGTGGGTTTTGGGTTGCGGTTTGGGCACTCGGTCTCTAAAAGGTTCGCCATCACTGGCCTAAGTGCATTAAGCAAGTGAAAATTTGCAGTTATCTCGCATAAAGTAATTTTCTTCAAGGAGAGATGATAATGGCTAAACAAAAGATACTTTATTTACTCACTTACTTTAAAAACAGCACATCGGACATCAGCTGAACTTGCATCAAAAGCAAGATCTTCAATCAAAGTTTTCAGAAGTCCAGCAAGCACTGTTGCCGGAATCATCTCCCAATATTTACATGTAACTTTACTAACTCCAAGTACTCCTGTTGAGCGGACTAAGGGTTGAGGATCTTCTAAGAGAGCCTGTGAATACAATTTAAGTAAACAGCAACAATACTATGATATTCACTCTATTTTGCATTTAAGTTATTCGGCTCCATGTCAACAAAATGCTGGAAACAATCTCAAGATTAACTTGAATTGGTTTCATCTTCTGGTATCTTTCCATTAGCAGAAGAAACAATAAGCAGATGGGGGGAAAATTAACCTTCCCTTTCTGCAGCTCTACAAATCTGATCCAGAGAATTCAGGGATACCCCCTGAAACAGATCTAAGAATTTGCTGGAGGCTATATGGAAAAGAGAAGAAGGAAATCGCTTATAATTCTGGATGTTGTACACATTTTTAGACATACTGTACTAAACTTTTGTAAGCCTACTATATCTATAGAATATATGAGCTTCCATAATATTAAACATGTTTTCTGCCTAAGCAGGGGGTTGGACTAGAAAACCTCCAAGGTCCCTTCCAACAGTTATTCTATTATATTGTAACTTACTGTGTTTTCAAAATATCTCATGATCTGTAATTTATTTGTTACTAAGATGCTTATTGGAAATTTAAGTTTGGAATCAAGAAGTTATAACTACATAGTGAAGAAAAATGAAATAGTATTCAATATACGACTGTTAAGTTTGGGGTGTAGTCTCCATGCCAAAACATAGCATTATTCATTTATGTCACCCTACTTTTTCTTTGAAGCATATAGAATAAGAAAATATAATTGACAATGGAGAAGGGAGAGGGGAGGGGGAGAGGAGAGGAGAGGAGAGGAGAAGACTATCCAGACTTTAGATGCACAAAAATTAAATAAAACTGATCCAATAAAAAGTTCATAGGAAGAATTTAAAAGGTACTTACAAAAAGTTCATCAAACTGCCTCTGGATTTCATTTTCCATAACTTCTTTATTAAAACTAGGATCCAGAAGAGGGAAAGCATCACCAAAAAGTAATGCTGCATTTGAACGAATCTCAGAATTCCTGGTCTGATAAAATACAAGTACAATAGCAGAATTTTGAATTAAATTTAGTCTAGCTTTTGAAAATTATCTGGAGGAAAGTAGGACAATTTGATAGAAATAAATTACCTTCAAAGCTCTCCAAAGAATAGGTTGATAAAGTCTATAAAGAACTTCTTCGACTCCTTGGCGACATTTATTTTGTTTGTGGAAATAGCTCAGCAGCTAATAAACAAAAGTAAATTAAAATGATTTAAGCTCCAGCCGATTTTATTCAGCTCTTTGCAAAATATGAGCCACTTGATACCTATATATGAAATTGGCAATGTTCTGCAGCAGAATAGATCTCTAACTTGTATATGGTATATACAAGTAATACACATAAATGAAACACAGCTGTGTCAACCATAAGAGAATCTCGCACAACTAAGTCCTGGTAGCCAAGCAGCCTTTCAACATGCTACATGACAGATTGTTCTAAATTAAAGATCCTTTCAAAACTGATGTTGGGAAGCAATCCCAAAAGGTAGTCTGAAAGAATGGCTTGAAATAACAAACACCTCACCTCTCGCACTTTAGCATGTAGTGGGGACTTCCGGGGAAGATGAACTGCATGATGCATGAAATCCTGAAAGCAGCTATATTCAATTACCTGAAATAAGAATACACATCCTGCTTAATATTCAAAAGTTGAAAAAGCATTTTAAAGAAACTATCATACTGACTTCTAATCTGCATGCACAATGCCACTTACAAAACTCATTAAGACTGGGTCAAGAAGTCTGCAGGGATGCCCCTTTTTTCGATCAATTTAACTACAGGTAATCCTTGAGTTACAACCATAATGGAGCCTCCCCATTACGGTCCTAAGTTATAATAGTCATAAAACACTTCAGTCAACAGATCAGTTTCACTTCATATAATGCTAAGCCAAGTTTGTTTTAACCACGATTTACTGAGCCATAATTGGCTGGGTTCACATATCAAACTAAAACAGAAATCAATGTTCTAAATAGATTTGTATTCATACCAATATCCACTCAAATTCAAGCTTAGTATATTAAATGAATCCAGCTATTTGCCACTGTGATGTATAGGTAATCCTCAACCAAAAACCACAATTGGGAAAAGAATTTCTGTTGCTAGGCAAGGTGGTTTTTAAGTGATTCATGCTCAATTTTACAATCTTTTTTGCCATGGTTGTTAAGTGAATCACGGTAGTTGTTAGGTGAATCACATGGCCGTTAAGCGAATCCATGTACTGCCATTGCTTGTCAGAAACCCCTGAGATTGCAAATGGTGATCACATACCCTGGGCACTGCAACTATGACAAACACTTCCTGAATTTTGATCACATGACCATAAGGATACTGCAAGGGTGGTAAATGCGAGGACTGGTCCTAAACCACTTTTTTTCAGTGCTGTTATAACTTCAAATGGTTGCTAAATGAATGGTTGTAAATCAAGGACTTCCTGTACTAATATGAACACTGAAAATGCCCACTCATCTGAAAAACATGTTAATCTTTTCTTTATTTTCTTTAAATCCAATTTGTAACGATTATAATTATTCTGAAACATTATACCTCTAGTATTTCCCCTGAACTCTTCTTCCAGGCTCTGAAGTAAATCTCAGCAACATGGTTCATCAGGGACCTGGGTCAGTAAAATAAAAGACACAGTACAGTGAATTTAAAGACATTTCTTTAGGTTCAGAAGGCATCCAGGCCTTTTGCAATTTTTCTTCTTAAGTTAAATTTTTAGTTCAGTACTTTTCAGATCTGGTAGAATATAAAATAGTTTGGCTTAAGTCTCAGTTTTTTGTTACATTCCCTATGGCCTCTAAACCTAAAATTGCTATCTGTAATAAGTTCTCTATTAAAGTCTGTTCAACATCTCACTCTGTATCTTTCAATAATATATTTATTTTCTAGTGTTTGTGAACACATGCTTCTAAAGTTTTAGCTCTTCTTCCTACTAGTCACAGTTGAGATAAACCCTAAAAATATTTTGCAAGGCTCCTAAAGAAATAGCTACCTGTAAAAAAGTATTTGTCATCTTCATACATTCGCCATTTTAAGTACCCAAATAGGTAAGGCGAATCTCTAAGCAAATGGAACACTAAGCATTTCTCTGTGAGTTATTAGTGTTTCAACTTGGTAAGCAAAGGCAGGCAACATGGCAAATTATACAGATTACAGGACTTGCCCATGGCTGACAAACCAGAATTCAGGAAACCCCCAACTCACCTTCTTGGTGGAAGAGAAACTTACCTAGGAAAACACAGGAGTTGATTTTTAATAGTCCCATGTATCAACTTAATGAAATTTACATTCCATGTAAAAACAAAGCTCAAGAATCTTCTTCCCTGGAAAAATAGCCAGACAATATCACTTAAGTAGATACGAACTCTTTTAAGCTTAGTATAGGTAGTCCTTGACTTACATTTGCTTAAGTGACCAAAGTTACAACACTAAAAAAAAAAGCGACTTATGACATTTTTCACACTTACGACCATTGCAGCATTCCCACGGTCTTGTGATCAAAATTTGGGTGTTTGGCAACTGGCATGTACAATTGCACTGTCCTGGGGTTATGTAATAACTATTTTTAACGTTCCCAGCTGACTTCCAACAAGTAAAGTCAATGGGGGAAGCCAGATTCACTTAACAACCGCATGATTCACTTAACAACTGTAGTAATTCGTTTAGCAACTATGTCCCAAAAAATCATAAAATAAGGCACAACTCTTAACAACTGCCTTCCTTAGCAACATAAATTTTGGGCTGAATTGTAGTTATAGGTTGAGGACTATCTGTGCTGTAATACTCATACTGCTTTTGTTTACTTAAGGCTAGAATCCTGTATATTGAAGAAGGGTATATGGCCTATTGAGTATCACTGGACTTCATTCTTCATTGAATATTAATACAAGTATCCTCAATTTACAGCCAGTCATTTGACAACTATTTGAATTTATGATGGATTTCTCCCAGGCTACTTATGAGCTGGGTTTGAAGTTCCGATGGCTGAGGAAATCTGTGATCATATGATTGCTTTTTGGAACCAGACTGCAATTATGGACGTTTACAGTATCACATGACCATGATTTTATAATGTTTAATGTTCACTTAAAAACTGCCGCATTTGCTTAACAGTTGCCAAAAAAGGTTGTGAAATAGGGCATGGTCATATGATGACCAGTTTATCAATCAGCACAACTTACACCATAATTCTGGGCCCAGTTATGATTATAAGTCAAGGAGTATCTGTAGGATTAGATTGTACAACTATGCTCTAGAAAACTTTTAAATATGCTCACATCAAAGTGCATAATTAAAGAAATTTCTAAAGAACATTAAGCAAACAAAATGTAAGCACCCAAAAAGTTAGGTTTCTCTTTTCCCCCCCAAAAGGCAGGGAACCCTATCTTGCATTATTCATTGATTACATATTTAACATATTTATTTTACAATAAATCTCACCCCTTCTTTAAAGTTTGTTTTCCAAATATATCTGGACTGCAGGTACTTATTTACTTACTATTTATTTAATAAATTTATAAGGCCATCCATTTTAATTACATGACTCTTGGCAGCCAACAATTATAGCAAAATAAAAACAATAAAAATGCAGCCAATAATTAAAAAAATAAATAACACCACACAGCATAAAATATCAGCCAATTTTAGCCAATGAGTTCACCATTATGGTGTACATATTATAAGAAGTCCACGTGCATTTAAAAAGTATACAGATTCATACCTCTTCTTTTTTAATATAGCCTGGGCTCATAAAGCACTGAAGTAACAAATCTTTAATTTCATTACTCTCTTCCGAGTCATAATCAAAACACAGCAGAGCCGAGTGAAGGTGATATAGGCGGGTTATATCTGCCCCCTAAAGGAGATGAGTTAAGATTATTTTATGACACTGATGAGGCAAGAGACATAAATCTGCAGAAAGTATAAGGAGGAGGAATGCCAAGTGTTGTGATCACCAGCGATACGCTCGATATACACGCATAAGTTTGGAGCATCATCTGTTTGGGGGCTGACCCCGTGGATGGTTCCCATGAGTTGACACTGAGCAGCTACTTGCTGGGATCATAAATTTTGGAACCTAGATGCTTTGCTACACTACACTGGCATATAATTCAACCTACTCAGAGAGTTTACCTGCTCGTTCATTCCTGCCAATGTTTCTAAAAGCATCTGACCTCTCTCAGGTTCATCCAGAGGAAAGAAAATTAAATGATTTGTGATGTACATTAAAATACAAAAGTGGCACTTAGAGGTCTATCTCAAACATATACATTGAACACATATTACTTACCACAGCAGCTTTCTTCCCCAGACTCTTCTTCAGAAGCATCAAGAAAGCAGTTTTCCCAAATTGTTCTTTTCCTTCTAATCCCTTCTCCCACCAGCATTCAGTAAGGCATTGAACGGCTCCCGACAGAGATTTTTCAGAATCAGGTAATGCAGAAAGAATGTCTGTAACATAGTTATTTAATGAAAATGCAATGGATTTGGGGGTAACAAAAAGAATGTAATCTTCATATGCCTCTAAAGTTTTCATGTGGCTCTTAGATATTACAGTATCTTTATGAAAGTCAAAGATCAGTTCATGATAAATCTCAATAAAGGTAGCCCTTGTTTTACAACTATTTGAAGTTATGACAGCAATGGAACGGGTGTTTTACAGCTAGTAAAGCAGCCCTGGCCACTGTAAATGATCATGCTACCCCCTCCCCCACCCACCTGCAGACACATGACTACACGTCAGGTGGGTCAGCTTTAGAATCAATCATTACTTTTTACCATCACACGACTGCAATTTACAATGGTTTTTGCCAGTTTGCAGCATGTTTTACAAAAAAAATCCATCAATTCAAATGAATGGGTTTACTTAACAACCACAGAGTTTGTTTAACAAGTGCCACAAAAAAGACCGGAAAATTACTTCCAGTCACGTGGATGTCATGACTTATCAAGCTAACAATTTATGGTCATAATTCCAGGTTCAACTGTGGCCATATGTCAGTAAAAGAAACAGAATGTGTGTGTGTGTGTGTAGAGTGGGTGGGTGGGTGGGTGTAAAAACAAACTGTAGAATTAATTGAGCTTTTTGATCAATCAGGACTGCATTTAGCATGATAAAGCAGAATTGAGGTATATTTAGATAGTCATTAATATCTATGACATCACTATGCCTCTTTTAGAAAGTTCTTTTAGTGTTAGAATTAATATACCTATATTTACATGTTCCTCAAGAAATAGCATGGTACATCATGCAAGATTAATGCAGTTCTGGATAGATTGGTGTCCAATCAAATCTCCTTGAATCTGAAAAATTAACCATAAGGTTTTCCAATCTGAAACTCATTCAATCAAAGGAACATTAAGCTTGGAAATTGGGTCCCTACTCAAAGATTCAAGTGATAAACACACCAGCAGAGTCAGTATTTACGTCAGCATTTTAGATTACTACTTTTGACATGCCTGGTCTAGGACTACTGCCTGAGGCATACAGTTATATTACACACAATACATACCATTTAATATCACCGCACATTCTAAAAGAGCTTTGATGTCAATATTTTCATCTAATGTAGGAATGGATGCAATAACTATAGTTGCTACACCTTGAATAACAGCTGCTGTTTGCTTCTGAAAATTCAGAGATAACAATTAAAAAGAGAGCTATAGACTTCAAAAAAATATATACAAAAGTATATTTTTTTAAAAAAGAAGCAACTCAAAAGATCCAATAAATACATTTTTGCTGAAACTGCAAAATATCTAGCAAATAAAATTTTGAAAGAATTCTTGGCTTGGTGTTATTTGGATATAAATTCATTTGTGTTAAAAATACCCAATTGTGTCCTCTATAGTCAATAAATATTCAATAAAATATACTCAATAAAAATCCGGATTATATTTGTGGTTTTGTTTCCTGTTTTTATGGGTGAGGGGATGAGGTTGTATACTGCTTCAAAGCCCACTGGAGTTTGATAGCTATAATAAATTTAAATATAAATATAAATTAAATACCTATAGGAAGAAAATCAAGGAAATGCCTAATTTAAATGGGCAATAATTAGCTAGAATCACTATTCCAATCCGAAGTAAATTAGTACAATTTTATTATTAAAAAAATAAATAGCTGGGACAATATCTACAACCCAGAAAATGGTCCAGGATTAATTTTTTTATTTTTATTTTTTATCCCACCTTAACTGCTTTATAATGTGAAAACACATAAGCCTCCTATTTTCCCAACAACCCCATGAGGAGGGTTGGACCAAGAGACACTGGTCTAAAGTAACCCAATCAGGTTTCACGCCTAAGGTAGGACTAGAACTCACAATCTGCTGGTTTCTAGGCTAGCACCTTAGCACTACACCAGAGGTCCCCAAGCTTGGCAACTTTAAGACTTGTGGACTTCAACTCCCAGAATTCTGGGAGTTGAAGTCCACAGGTCTTAGAGTTGCTAAGGTTGGGGACCCCTGCACTACACCAAAGTGGGCCTCTCTTAAGTATGCTGCTTTTAAAAGGACATGTGCACCCAAATGTATAGTAACTAGTATATTCAGCGCAAATTACCTGTGTTGCATTTTTTTCAGTTGTCATACAGTCATCCTTCACTCTTTGCCATTCTTCTATGGGGTTATCTAGCAAAACCTTTGCTAACAAGTTCTTTAATCTATTCCACAATGTTTCCTTTTGCTTTCTTGGTAGCTCTTGAATCAATTCACGTAGATCAAGGGAATCTGACGCATGCTTCTAAAAGTATAGGTCAAGAATAACTCATCACTTAATAGATTATTTCACAGCACATGTCATTATATTGTAAAATCAAGTTTGGACTTTAAAAAGCCACCAAATACCCATTAAAAAAAAAGAAATTAGGCTTCCGGTTCCGGATCGCGGCACACGTAGTCGCACGGAGAGCTCCGTCTCTCCTATCGGCTGTTTTCCCTCCGCCGGTAGACCCTTAAGCGGGTCGAAAGTCGCCCTGGAGGGGCGACCACCGTTGAGGCCCTCGTCGACGGGGGAAGGGCGGCAGCTCCTTCCTCAGTCCGAGCCAGCTCCTTAGGGCCGTCGGAGAAAAGATCGGCCAGTAAAATGGACGATCACTTTGCTGCACCAGCCGAAAGCCAGAAGAACAACTAAGCATAAAGAACCCCCGTGGAGAATCCGGGTGAGACCTTTCCTCCCCCTTCTTTCCCTAATTACTCTCCTGTAAAAAGCTTTTGTATTTGAATTACTTCCCTGCTGTGAGGGAGCAGCGTTTGGGCACTTGGGAAAAACAGCTTTGGAAATTGAAAAAAAAAACAGTTAATTTTTTATTGACTATTTAACTCCTGGAATACTGAAGGAGCCTGAAAATACTTCTATTTTTGACTATTACTATTATAACTACGCTATTTACTATCTTGGAGAGGCCTTTCTTCTTTATTTTTTTAATGTGAAAAACAAAAAATCTATTAACTTGGAAAGAAAGACCTTATAGTCTGCTGAGGACATCTTGTGACGAAAAGTGTTACTGCAACTGTATATTTTTTTATTGCTGGAGGATGGCTCTAACCTTCAAAGGATGATAAGGGTAAGATAACTGAAACAGCTGGATGGTGATTTGGTTTACTAAGAATTGGAGGTGAATATTTGTTGACTTTTACGAAATATAGCCTTCTCTAAAAGATTAAAAGATCCTTTCACCACTGAGATGGAGGTACTTAACACACAGCTGGATTATGAGCTTATACTGGAAAAAATCTTGGAAGCCACGGAGGAGATGCACTCTTACTTCCAAATTTTGACGGATCAAGTTATAGGTCGAAGAACAGTGGAGAAGGAGCAGAGTGGCACTAAAGAGATTAGTGAGCAATATATACAACCTAAAGAGAAACCATACCTACAACTCAACTGTGAAATTATACCGGGAGAAACCGAGGAAACTAGGGAACAAATCAACTTTATACAACCCCAAATACAATTTATGGAGAAGCTTGATGATCAAAGAATAATTTTAACTGAGATGCCTGAAGCGTCAACACCAATAGAGACTGATACCCAGATACAAGTTATTGAAAATTGTGATAATGTGGATAAACAACTAGTAACTACAACATGGAATAAAACGGCTTCTACCATCCAAAGGATACTAGAAGAAAGAGAAGAGAACTTTGATCAATCTGAAGCGTTGAGAAATACTGACTTTCTAATATTGTGGTTTGATGATGCAGGAACTTTATTATGGAAACCGGTGTGGCACAGAAAGAAACCTAGTGTTAGATTTAAAAATGTGTTTTAAAATTTCATTTAATGGGTTAAAAAGGCTTTTGAGATTTTGACTGATTTAATAACTAACGGAGTACGTGAATTCTGTAAGAGGATATCTTTTGTAATAATATTTTGTTTTAGATATGATAATTATTTGGAGAGGTAAACTTTATTTACTGGGCTAAAAAGATTTTTTATAGACATAGATGAATTGATAGAATATATACTTAAAACAGATAGAAATGTATCTTTTGGACTGATATATTTTAAATAAGATAATTATTTTGTAATAGAAGAATAAGGGATTGGTGACAAGAGAAGAAATGGTATTAATGAATAAAACATAACAATGTTATTGTGGGAATAATATACTCATTTCAGATATAATTATTATGTTAAAAAGGGAAATGAAGGACACCCGAAGTGTTAATAATATGTCTATTTAAGGCTAATTGGAATATGGTAACTGTAAATTAGTAAAGCCTAAAAACAGGATTTGGATTTTTATAATTGAAATGTGATTGATGTTTGATAGGATTGTTTGAAGTTTATTTAGAAATGTATTAATTTGAATATGTAATACTATATGAGGGAATTAGAGAGGGAATTTGTAATGAATCAATTTGAGCTATATATCTGTGATTGTTCTTTTGGATGTTTGATATACCCATCTCCACGGTGTTTCCTAAGCACTTTGATGTAACTTTCCCACCCCCATAAAAATCCAATAAAATATATATTTTTTTA
The DNA here is from genome assembly GCA_023970755.1 of Azemiops feae. NCBI lineage: Eukaryota > Metazoa > Chordata > Lepidosauria > Squamata > Viperidae > Azemiops > Azemiops feae. The sequence continues at coordinate 120,342 of JALGBA010003870.1, read as the reverse complement.
AAAAAGAAATTAAATTCTTTTTTTTTTTAAATCCTAATTTTGAAGATTTAAAATTATATGCCTACAATTACACATGTCCACTAGGATGATCTCTCTTACCGACAGACCTTGACTTACAACCACAATTGGAAACAGAATTTCCATTGTTAGGCAAGGTGGTTGTTAAGTGAATTGTACCTAATTTTATAACCTTGGCATGTTTATTAAGCGAATCACTGCAGTTGTTAAGTGAATCCAGCTCCCCCTAATTTGCTTGTTGGAAGCTGGCTGGGAAGATTGCAAATGCTGATCACATGATCCCAGGGATACTGCAACGGTAATACATACCTCTCAGTTCCCAACCATCCAAATTTTGATCAAACAGCAAAGGGGATGCTACAGTGGTTATAAATGCAAGGACCACTTATAAGACATTTTTTTCACTGCTGTTATAAGTTTGAGGGATTGTTAGACAGCACTGCCACCAGATGGATTCATAACTGGCTGGCCAACCACGCTCAACATATATTCCTTAATGGAGCTGCATCTACATGGAAAAAAATATGCAGTGGAGTATCCCAAACCTTTATCCCACCTTAACTGCTTTATAATGTGAAAACATATAAGCCTCCTATTTTCCCAACAACAACCCCGTGAGGAGGGTTGGACCAAGAGACACTGGTCTAAAGTATTAGACCTAATACTCTTCAATATTTTCATCAATGATTTAGATCAGAGGATAGATGGGGAATTCATCAGATTTGCAGACAACACCAAGCTGGCAGAAATAAACAACACTCCAGAAGACAGGCTCAAGATACATAAAGATCTTGACAGACTTGAACACTGAGCCTATCTAACAAAATGAAATTCAATGGTGACAAAAGTAAGGTCCTACATTTTGGCAAGAAAAACCAAACGCACAGGTATGGAGTAGGTGGTACCTGGCTCAATAGTAGTAACTGCGAGAGAGACAATCACTTAAATATGAGCCAACACTGTACTGCAGCTGCCAAAAAAGACAACAGAGTCCTAGGCTGAATTAAGAGGGATAGAATCAACATCACGTGAAGTGTTAATATCACTTTATAATGTTTTGGTAAGACCACACTTGGAATACTGCATTGAGTTTTGGTCGCCACAATATAAAAAAGATGTTGATATTCTAGAAAGAGTATAGAGAAGAGCAACAAAGATGATTAAGGGACTGGAGGCTAAAACATCCAAGGAGTGGTTGCAGGAATTGGGTGTGTCTAGTTTAATGAAGAGGATGAGGGGTGACATGATAGCAGTGTTCCAAAATCTCAGGGGTTGCCACAAAGAAGAGGGTGTCCAGCTATTCTCCAAAGCACCTGAAGGCAGGACAAGAAGCAACGGATGGAAATTAACCAGAGAGAAGCAACCTAGAACTAAGGAGAAATTTCCTGACAGTTAGAACAATTAATCAGTGGAACAACCTGCCTCCAGAAGTTGTGAATGCTCCAACACTGGACGTTTTTAAGAGACTGGACACCCATTTGTCTGAAATGGTATAGGGCTTCCTGCCTGAGTAGGGGGTTGGACTAGAAGACCTCCAAGATCTCTTACAACTCTATTATTCTGAGGACCACCTGTATAAGATGGAAAGTTGGACGAAAAATCTGGGTCTTAAGTAAAGCAATACTACAAAAGACCAAAAGAAATATAACTATCTGCTGAAGTTGTTACTTTGTATAGCAATTTTATCAGGATGAATATGATCAATGATCAAATAAAATGCTAATAAAAAGACTGAATGGAAATGTTCCTTTTTGGATAACAAAAGTACAATATCTAAAAGAATCTCATTTCAGGAAATCATCACATGCCAAAAAGCATTCCAGCTTTCTTTTCTAAAGTTCTAGTATCATTTTGACCAATTTGTTTGGTTATTTTTTTCTATTGAAAAAAATCTTAAATCTAAATGTACATTTACATCAAGAAATGTACATAATCATCAAGAAATGATCCCTTTTTTTCTTAATATTTATTTTCATTTTATTTTGTTATAATGAACATCAATAAAACACAGAGGAAAAAAGAAATGATCCCCCAAATTTCTGCTACTTTATTACCAATAAATTATCTATTTGCCAAATCATTTATTTTTCAAGTATATTTTTATAGGATAGTTTCTTTGGTCCTCAGATTTAAGCGTAAGCTGAAAAAAAGCCTAAATTAAATAGAAATAAGATTCAAGAACAATGAATTACAAATCCACACAAAAGAAGGGGGGTTGTTCTGATCTTAATACTGATTAAGACTGAAAAAAACTCCAAAGAAGATCAGCAAACAGAGCATTGGGAAAGACTTTTCAGTCCTTACTCTAGTCTAACATGTAGGAGTTTTAAACGGAGAAGGAAAAATGATGAAAGATATGGACAGAAAAGGCTAAAGGAATGCCACCTGAGGTGCCAGTTGGATATGGTCAAAAAAGTCAAGATGTTGTGCAATGGTGTGATCAAAGCTCCACCTGTTCTTTATGTGGGTAAAGAAGGTTGACTTTTTCCTCCCCTCTAATTCTCGACATAAAAAGTTTGGCCATATTTACTTACGTGAAGCTGGATGAAATGCAAAAACTCTTCAATGGAACCCTTACATACAGCCTTTAGGAAAGTCTCACGTCTTGTCATGGTATACTATTTGAAGTTCATAGACGTCTAGGAGGAAAATATTGTAATAAACAATAACACAATTAAATGAATTGCAATTCAGCCAGATTTCTAATTTCTTGGGACACTAAGTTTATTACCAGATCAAGATTTCAGTTCTTGAGTTGTGAAAATACACCTCAAAATGAATTAAAATAATTTGCAGTATTAAATTTAGTAAATCACCAGCTGGTCAGCCTTCAGACAAATGGATTTTAATTTCCAAAATTCCTAAAAATCCCTGGGAATTTTCCATAGGTTTCTCAAAATCTCGTTATATCATTAGGCCTGGGCATCCCCAGGAATTGGTGAGTTGCCAAACAATCTGTTACTCTTGCCCTCTCCTTCCCTTTTAATCGTAATACTGATTTTTTAATTTAACTTTTTATATTTCTTTGTATAGTTTTTATTGTATGCATTCCAGTGTCGCATTTTGAAATGGGCGGCCATATAAATGTGATGAATGGAGTCCTTGGTTGTCTCTGAATTTGATTGTTTTCTTGAAGATCTTTCATTAGCCAACCAGATATCATTGTCATCACCATCAATGTTGGAAGTTAAGATTCACATATCAGGAAGAAGTCAAGGTTAAGAACAGCTGTACCAAAAGTTTAAGATAAAAATAAACTCATAGTATTGGCTCCATATATTGGCTCCATATGTTGTATATAGTATGTTTTTAATGTGTTATGTATGTGTACACTTTGAGAAGAAGCAACTAAATTTCATTTTTAATGTGTGCCATTGTGCCCATAGGAAAAAAAATAACAATAAAGGTTATCTATCTATCCACCCAAAACAGCCACTGGTTTTCAAAAAACAACAACTGTGTGTCTAACAATTACCATATGCTGAGCAAAAAATGAAGCAGCTTCTTGGAACTGCACTTCAAAGTTTTACAAGTTTTGAGGATAGTGGAATCTGGGGTTCTATATAGACATAATCATCTGCCATGGAGAGGTGTAGCTGGTACAGTTGGTCACTATCTGACAGAAAGCTCTTCCTGATAAGATTTGAGACAGTGTCACCAGTCAGCCCACAGACAAACTCTATGGAGAAAAAATAACAAAAGCTGAGATTCATAGTTCAGGGAACTGCTATCATTATATAAATGTTTAAAGACATAAATGAGAAATCATAGGAAGACTGAAAGATTTGTTTAGGAAAGAGGCAAGAAACTTTCAATTTGCTCAGTACCACACCCAAGGATTACTGTATTGTGTTTCCAAAAATATGTGTATGTTTTTAATCATGGTAGATTAAAAATGAGCTCAGAACCAGTTCATTTCAGAAAGTGGCTAATTATGGCTTGCAATCTTCCTAACCAATTTTCTCTGCTGTCTTTCTGGGTAGCTGTAGGTCAAACTATATTTTGGTAAAGAGCAGTCTAGAACAAAACAATTAACAAATTGTTTAAAAGTAAAAGTTAAAGATCAAATATACTGTAAAACACAAGCTAAAATAATAATACTGCATTGTATAGTTTTTACTTTTCAGAAAAAATATAAAAAGTATACATTCCACTCCTGCTTATGTTTTATAAGAAAAACTTATTTTCTAAATTCCTTCTATGAGAAGGAATTAAACTTCTAATTGATTGTATTTCTATACCAATCCTCTACTTCATAATCTGGAAATGAATGTAAAAGTTATATACCAGCAAAGCAAAATAAAAACGGCATGGTAGAGATAAATTCATAACCCAACCATAAAACTTTAAAATCCAGAAATATCCAGAATCTGTTGAAAGTTTGAACTACCCCAAAAGCTTTCTCTTGTAGCAAATATATCAATTATAGCTTCATTCCACAAATTATCCAGGCAGTTCTGATCGTCATAAATTTTTTTATTATTATGGTTATTTGCACTTAGCCAGAAGTTTAAACTGATGTGGCATTTTTGTCTGCCTATCAAGTATTATATTTTTATCCCACTTTTGTATATTGAAAAGTTAGCAATCTCCATCCCATTTGCCAGAAAACCAAGGCAAATATTCCTTTTCATGGATAATAATTAGAATACAAATGCCCAACTTTTTATTGTACTATACTCCATAGAGCCAGACAAGGGCTTACACCCAAGTCTGCAGATACCCAAGTACATTACCTAGGTCAGAAACACAAATACACATGCACATGTAGACTCGTGTTGGAATCACACAGGCACCACCAAACTCACTTTAGGATAGCCCTTCACAGACGAATAGCCATACAGTCGTTCTTCTCCCTCTCCCCCGCTTCCTCCTGGATGTCAGTGCCCGTGATTCGAAACCATCAGAACTGCCGGAGAATTAAACACAAGCACACTCACACGCTTTTCCGGTACGCGTTGCTGCAGGTTCTTGCGGCCTAGTAACTTAAACGCCTTTTCCTTCGGGCTCTCGAATATGGGATTCGCGATGAGGAAACGCTCCCTACCACAGCTACGTCCAATGTATCCGGCGTCAGTTCAAACGTATATTATCCACGGACATCGGCTGCCTGGCTCACTTTTCCGCCTCTCCCGAATTTACAGCCACCGATTCGATTTGGCGCTTCCGCTGCCAAATTCAAATTCTCCCGCGGCTGACACCGCTAAATGACTCTCACTGAGCATGCGCACGCAACTTGACTCGCGACTGCCCTCCAAGGGAGGAGGAAGAAGAGGCTTGTGCGCGTGCGCACTCCCCCCCCTTACAGATGACGTTTTGTTGCTTAAGCCTTCCTTTCCCCAAATCGGAGCCCTCCAGATGGGATAGACTACAACTCCTATGATCCCCATGCATAACTGGAATGCAAGCCAGAAATGTACAACAATAATATGCACTATTAACTTGGGTCGAAGTGCAATTTATCATCTCTTTGCTCAACTTGGGCAACTTTAAGACGGGTGGACTTCAACTCCCAGAATTCCGCAGTTATATTCCTCAGGCTGCAGTTTTGGTTTTTTTATACACGGCCCCTGGGGATTCTGTTTAATAAAGACAACGCCAGTGATTGGTAAATTGCTTTGTAGCTCAGGCTAGATTCCACTTTTTGCTTATTTTATACAGGTAAGATTTCAAGGAATACTGTGTGGCAGGCAATATGACAAAGTCTTATAAACAGAAGTTAAAAGTATGAGAACTGGATAGCTCTTTTAGCATCTTCCCATATAGAAACTTCCAAAACAATCTGAATTTGGACAATATTTGCAGGATGAGGTCTTGCTCAAATAACCTATTCTTTGTAAATCAGTGGATAGTTGGAAATAAATTCTGTAAAGATGTGGGCTCAGTCTGTTCTTGTGTCTGTCCATCTGTTTCATCAGCAGGATAATTCTGTGTAAATAACAGAATAGGAGCAAATCTGATTTTAAAAAAAGGCTCAGCTTGAAAATGAGCCAGATACAGCTTGGGGGCTAAGTAGAAAAATACAGGCCATCCTTGTTTAGTGACTGCCTCAGATAGTGACTATTTGCAGTTACGGCAGTGATGAAAAATACCTTTGCAACCAATGCTCGGATATAAGAATTTTGCAAGTCTGCAAAACAAAGGAAAGTGAGAGCATAAGTACAGTCAGTTTCATTCAATGACCACTTCGCTTAATGACCAAGATGCTAGTCTAAATTGTGATCACTAAATAAGGACTACTCATTCCCCCGGTCTATTCCAACGGGAGGGCTGTTGGACAGGAACTTGGAATGTTGCTGGCCACTCCATTCTAAGCCCCCTCCCAGATGGAACACATCAGTCCTCTTCTGTTTTTTCTATCAGACAGATAGACAGCAGAGGCATCTGCCAGGTGGCAAAGATTCTGAGCACCATCTTGATTTTTTTTGACACTCCACAGATACTCCTGCAGAAAGGAGTCCTAAGTCTCTACTTCATTCCTTACCAATTTTTGTTGGATTAGGAAAATATTAGTCTAGCGAAACAAGTAAAAAATTGATGATGGCATAAACTAAACTGCAGTGTTATAGGTTTTTGGCTTAGCCTATCCATTCAGGCAAAGCACTGCAAAATGCCCAAGCACAAAGACCACAAAATATAATATCCAAAATGGTATAATATTTAAGGAACTGCAAAAGTGATTTTTGGTGTTAAATTACACACATGCACACACCCATAAATTAAAGCTCTCCCACAAGACATCTCTCCTGAGACCCAAGAATGTGTATTCTGTCTGGGAAGCAGCTGTCCGCCTTGTGACTGTTGGGTGGCACTACCATGCTCTTGACTTAAACCTTCCCACTGGAATCTTAGTAGAGTGAGCATAAAAATCAATTAATAATAATAATAAAGTTGGAAGGGACCTTGGAGGTCATCGAATCCAACCCCCTGCTCAGGCAGGAAACCCTACACCATTTCGGACAAATGGCTGTCCAGTCTCTTCTTAAAAACTTCCAGTGTTGGAGCATTCACCGCTTCTGGAGGCAGGTTGTTCCACTGGTTAATTGTTCTAACTGTCAGGAAGTTTCTCGTTAGTTCTAGGTTGCTTCTCTCCTTGATTAGTTTCCATCCGTTGCTTCTTGTCCTGCCTTCAGGCGTTTTGGAGAATAGCTTGACTCCCTCTTCTTTGTGGCAGAGATAATGGCCAGAATGATTTCTTTGAATGGTGTTTGCAGAAACAGCATGAGACAATGCTTCATGAACCTACTACTCAAGCCTCAGTTTTTATAATATATCCTTGCACGTCAACAATTTTGCAGGCTTCCATTTTAACCTGTTTGCAGGTTGGTTGGAATTACGAGTGGCTTTTAGATGAATCTCACCCTTCCTATCAGGCTCCTATCAAATCTAGGGAAAGTAATCTTGTGGATTCCATTCTCACAAAGGTTGCCAAGAAAGATACGTTTTGCTTGCAGCCCATTCTTTCATCAATCTCTCATTTTCTTTTCCTTAACTGAGTCCTCTTCCTAGTTAACAATGAAGTCAAAACACCTCAGGACAAGTATGGGGGGAAACTGATTTTGTATATCATTTACAACTTCTAGCAACAGGAATGCAAATAAAATATTGTCATTGTGACTAAATAACAGCTGAAGTCATTTGATTATACCATTGTGGGAAGTCAGCCCCCCAGAGAAGGAAATATTAAAAGAGCAGGAAAATATATTTCCTCAAAGGATCTTAAAGAGGCAGAAAAGCATGCCCAGTTTTTCTTAATAACCCCAGGTCTCCCTCCCCCAAGCAGAAACCAGCTCTGTAGAAATGCAGATGGAGGCCCCAGCTAGAAGATCAAGAAGACAAAGACACCTAAAATCTACATACCCCACCCAAACTCTAAGACAGGACATAATAGGATTAACACAGAGATACCAAAGGGCACACTCAGACTCAGGTCAAAGTTCATGCCACAGGAATAACTCCACAAACGAAAGGCTCCAGAAGGTATAAAAACCCACTCCCTACATGTGTTCGCTCTTTTCTGTCAGAGCCATCTTTCTGTCTGGCTCTCTTCAATAAACTGCAACCTTCTTTCCAAAGCAGTCACCATGTTATTTATCCCCGGCTTGGACTGAACCGTGATGAAGACTTTTCTTCCAACACCATCCATACCATTTCCCAAATATTTATTTTAACATGCAAGGAAGGGTGTTTGATTTTATGCCCTATCTGTGCACTTCAGTACAGATAGTCCTCAACTTACCATTCATTTAGCAACCTAATTTTTTACAATTACACTGTAAAAAGGCCTCACACGGCTGTCACAGCATTCCCATGGTCACATGGTCAAAATTCAGGCACTTAGCAACCAGGATGCATTTATGACAGTTGCAGTGTCTCAGAGTCATGTGATCTACCCTTTGAAGTTCTCCCAGCTGGTTTCCAAAAAGCAAAGTCAATGAGAGAAGCTGGATTCGCTTAATGATCACATAATTTACTTAACTGCAATGATTTGCTTAATAGCTGTGGCAAAGAAATCATAAAATTGGACACAACCCGCTTAACAATTACTTTGCATAGTAACACAAACTCTAGTTCCAACTATGGTTTTAAGTCAAGTACTACTTGTAACAAGAAGGCTGGTTAGGGAAATAGATTTGTTTACCTCATGGCTAAGTTTTTATTTCCATTGTGGAAATGTTTTTCTTTTGGTACTATATTTGTTTTCTTTTCAGTATGTACTGTGCTAATTCTTTTTCTCTACTTCTACTTTATATTTCTTTTTTTAAAATTGTCACAATAATTAAACTTACCCAATGTCATTGTGCTTTACATAGCTTTTGAAAAGTATAATTTTCCCTTCTGGGAACACTGCACGATTCATCTGTATTTTCTTTTTTTTTAATTGCAATAAAATTAGTTCAAAACATGATTCATCAGCCTTGAATATAGGATGGACAGCCCTGCAGGATTATGTGTCAGGGCTATTGACCTAAAATTGGCTGGTGCATAGCTGAAAATAATAGCATCTAATTTATGGGGAAAAAATGTCAAGATTTCCTCTCTTTTTTTTTTTTATTTGTTTGGTAGTAATTTAAGCTGGAAAGTATGGCTGTTTTATATTTGTGCTGTCTTTTGAGGGCAAAATTCTATTTTTGCAGATCCAGTGCTGACAATAGATATCACATCCATAGCCCAAATTAGAGACATCAGAAAATCATCAGCTAAAACTTTTCTCCTTCTCCAAGTACATGGGGAGAATTGTTAAGTCGCTAGACCCTGCAGTGCCATCTAGTGCTATATTTGAATTACTTACTTAAATTACAGAAGAAATTCTCCATTTCCAAATGCAGTGTCCGGCATTATGCGTGGTGCAATCAGATATGAAGCAAAATCTAACATTTATCATATATTGTCCATCCATTAGGAATGATTTTTTTGTTTTGTATTAAAAATATTTCCAAAGATTAAAACATGTCTTTTACAGAGATGCGGAGTCAGCTTCCTATGCATGGGGATATTTTTAAAAGTCCTCGTGTATATGAATATATACATTCATATACATATAAATATATGCAGACATACAGACATACATACAGGAAGAACAGGATACATTTGGGGTGAACATTTCAAAGAGATATTGAATCAGCCACATCTGACTGTAATGCATAATTTTAGCAGCCCACCACCCATTGATCTGGCTATAGATATAAAGCCAATCACCCAAAGAGAACTGAAGAAAGCAATACGAGCACTAAAGAACAATAAAATCTGGATTAAATGAAAAATCAGCTGAACTCCTGAAACATGGTGGCAAGGCAGCCATTTGTAAGACTACTAAACTACTAAACGACTGCTAGCAAAATAAACGTGTTCCAGATGATGGGAAAAAAGATACCCCGAAAGGACAACCTAAGTGACTGTAACAATTGGAGAGGTATCACATTTCTCTCAGTCCCTGGAAGGGTGTTATGTACTATCCTACTCAAATGACTCCAAAACAAGATCGAACAATATATGCATGAAGAACAAGCCAGATTCAGACAAGGTTGCTCATCCAGTGAACAGAACTTCTCACTGCAAAATATTGAACAGAGCAAAGAATACCAAAAGCAGGGGATAAGTAACTTTATCGATTTTAAAAAAGCATTTGACTCTGTCAATAGAGAATCACTATGAAACTTAATACAAACATACGGTATCCCTAAGAGATATGTTAACATCTTTAGAAAACTTTACAACAACATTATGTGCTGTGTAAAAATTGAAAATGGCAGCACTGACTTCTTTGCGATTAATACCAGTGTAAGGTAGTGTTGTGTCCTATCTCCATTTTTATTTCTGATTATCATGGACTATATACCATGAAAAAGGTAATGAATATGTTGGATTTTGGCATTCCGTGGAATAAACAAGGCAAATTGACTAATCTAGATTTTGCTGATGACATTGCTTTTACTTGCAAACACTAAGACAGCTGAAAGATATGACACTGGCATTTGATGCAGAGGCAAGTAAAGTGGGCTTAAAAATTGGTGAAGACAAGACCAAGCCGATACAATGTTCAAGACAACATTCTGATAACATTAGAAGGACAGGCCTTAAAATATGTGAAACAATTTAACTACCTTGGCAGCATCAAGGATACAGATGGGAGAACAGAAGCAGATGTGAAATACCAAATAGGTAAAGCAACTGCTGTCTTCCAACAGATATGCTCCATATGGACCACGTCCACTATAAGCACAGCAACCAAGATCAGATTATTTAATGCCATTGTCATACCAATTCCTGTCTATGCCAATGAGACCAGGAAATCTATAACAAGAATTACTCATAAGGTCAACATCTTCCAACAATATTGTTTCAGAAGGATTTTTCATATCTCATATCGGGACTATGTCACAAATGAGGAAATTCCACAAAGAAGTAATTCCCAAACGCTCTCTGAGATACTGACAGAACAAAGAAGGTGCTTTGCTGGACATGTGCCCTGCATAAGTGAGCAATGTCCAGTGAAAACCACAATCAATAGGATACCAGTAGAGAGTCTAAGTAAAAGAGGAAGGCCAAAGAAAACCTGGCATCAAACATTTCAGGAAGAGCTGAAAAACATCAACCTTAAATGGAAGGAGGCAGAGATGGTAGCTGCGGACCGAAAATTTTGGAGTATATTTGTAGCCCAATGTGCTTAGCTCAGGACATGATGATGATAATATATGAATGATAGATCTACAGAATATCAGAGTAACAGAGTTGGAAGGGTTCTTGGAGGTTTTCTAGTCCAACCCCCTGCTCAGGAAGGAAGCCCTATACCATTTCAGACAAATGGTTGTCCAATCTCTTCTTAAAACCTCCAGGGTTGGAGCACCCACAATTTCTGGAGGCAAGTTGTTCCACTGATTAATTGTTCTAACTGTCAGGAAACTTCGCCTTAGTTGTAGGTTGCTCCTCTGTTTGATTAGTTTCCATCTATTACTTCTTATCCTGCCTTCAGGTGCTTTGGAGAATAGGTTGACCCCATCTCATTTAGAATCAAAATAGAGCTGGAAGGAACCTTGGTGGTCTTCTAGTCTAGCCCCCTGCTCAAGCAGGAGATCCCATAACATTTCAGCCAAGTGACTGTCCAGTCTCTTCTTAAAAACCTCCAATAATGAAGCATCCACAGCGTTTCTTGCCCTGCCCTTTGGTGCTTTGGAGAATAAGTTGACCCCCTCCTCTTTGTGGCAGCCTCTCAAGTACTGGAATACTGGTATCATATCATATCATATCCCCCCCTAGTCCTTCTTTTCTCTAGACTAGCCAAACCCAAAACCTGCACCCGTTCTTTATATGTTTTAGTCTCCAGGCCTTTAATCATCTTAGTTGCTTTTTTGTAATGTGACCAAAACTGGATGCAACTTACTAAGGCTTTATAAAGCAGTATTAATACTTCATATGATTTTGATTTTATGCTTCTGTTTATACAACCAAGGATTGTATTAGCTTTTTGGCTGCTGCTGCACACTGCTGGCTCATATTCAAGTGATCATCCACTAGGATCCAAGGTCCCTCTCACAGTTACTGTTTTTGAGCCAGGTTTCGCCTAATCTGTATTTGTACTTTTGGTTTTTCCTGCCCTTGCTTTTCTCCACATTAAATTTCATTTTGTTGGATTGGGCTCATTGTTCAAGTCTGTCAAGATCTTTTTGGATCCTGAGTTTGTCTTCTGGGGTGTTGGCTATTCCTGCCAGCAAATTTGATGAGTTCCCCTTCTATTCTCTCATCTAAGTCATTGATGAAGATATTGAAGAGTACTGGGCCTAAGACGGAACCTTGTGGCACACCACTGCTTACTTCCCTCCATGTAGATGTAGTGCCATTGAGGACAACTCGTTGAGCATGGTTTTCTAAAAAAGCATCAGGGTATAATTTCCCTTTATGGTCTTCCAAAATGCAGATGGAGTCTAATTAGATGTGCTACAGCAGTGGTTCTCAACCTTTTTTTCACCACAGACCCCCTTTAAATACCTTTTGTGGTCATAGATCATGACCATGGACCCCCAAGACTTAATTCAAGATTTAAATCATAATATTTCTTCAAGCCTTTACAGACTCTCTGTGACAACATTGCAGCCCCTGGAGGTCTATGGACCACATGTTGAGCCATTGCGCTACAGTATTGCAAACAAACAAACAAAGGCAAAAGCTGGTTATTTGGTCTGCTTAGGAGGATGCTTCCTCAGATGATTACTGACCCTGTTACAGTGATGCCACTTTCTTAATTATAGTTTGATTTTTATGAAATATGCACATCCACAGCCAAGAAACTATTTCACCATTTGAGAGTGGATGGCAGTTTTCATCTCTTAATGAAATAATAGTATATTTGTAGACCAAGAAGGGCTGTTGCCCAAAGACTTGCAGTACAAAGTTAAAGGTGCCCTCAAGGACTACCAACATTTCATTGGGAACATGTGGTTCTACCTGCTTTAAAGGAGTAAGGGTATCCCTTTCCCTGAAGACGTTGTTTGATCATATGCATCTAATCTCCAACATTCCCTTGTTAGAAAAGGTTGTTGAGATGGTGTTGGTAAATTAGCAACAGAAGACACAGAAGGAAGATGATCTAGAATCTGTTCTGCCAGGATTCAGAATTCAGGCCTGCTCATGGGAAAGAAAATACACTGATCATTCTGGTAGATGAGCCATGTCTGGACTTCAGTAGAGAGAGTGCATGCCTTGTGTGTTTGGTAGCCCTTTTAGCAGCATTTGATACCATGAGCCATAGTATCCTTCTAGGCCACTTGCAATCAGTAGTACTTCAAAACACTGTCCTGTGGTGCTTCCACTTCTACCTGAGTGGGGGAATCCATGTGATGATCATGGTGATGCAAAGATGGGGTCCTTACAGCTTCATTGCTTGGTTCTCTCCCCCATGTTATCTAATCCAGAGGTCCCCAACCTTTTGGGCACCAGGGATCAGTGCTATGGAGAAAGGTTTTTCCACTGACCAGAGGGAATGTGGTTTTGAATGCTGCCTGCATCCCAAGGATGGAGCTTTGCTCGTTTGTGCGGCCAGCTTGTTGGCATTCTGTGGACCGGTGCCAGTCCACGGACCAGGGGTTGGGGATCCCTGATCTAATCCATTGGCTTGAGATGAGAAGCCTTTCTTGTTACCTTCTGGGAAGAGGCTTTGTGGTATCCCAAGCAGAACATACAGTTTTGTTCCATATAGCATCAACCTTGTGAACTCTCAAGTTTCCTCTTTCCACTATGTATTCAAAATGGACAGTGATTAATATTTATATGTATATGTGTGTGTGTGTGTTATGTATGTGTATGGGCAGGTATATACTTTCTTTTAAAAGCAGGCAACAGAATTTCATTTTTAATATGGGCCAGTGTGCTCATAGTAAAAAATGACAATAAAGGTTATCTTACCTTATAAGTTATCCAGAAGCAGGTAACAGTGGATTGCCACCTCAGCCTGAGATGGAGATGCCCTGGATGTGATGAAGTCTGTAAAGATCTGGATTGGACAAAATTCAGGATGAAATTAATGTAGGTTAATAAATATTGGTCAATAATATGAATCCCTCATTCTTGACAGGTTGTATTCCTCTGAAAAATCTTGGTTCATGACTTGGAAGGTCCTCTTGAAGTCTCCATTCCTGAAGTGAGCAGTGGGCATTTTTGGATCGTGTGCCAGTGACCATTCTACCTTGACCAGGATGCCTTGCACAAAAATAAAATAAAGCAAATAAAATAAAGCAAAGCAAGCATCTCCCTTGGAGATGACTAGGAAGCTGCAAGTGATCAAAATGCAGCAGCAAGCTCAATAACTCTCCTAGTTGCTTTATGTTTTGAATTACTGATGTTGGTTCTGTGTATTGATTGTGTACAGATTGTTAAATATCCAGCTCCCTCTGCTGCAGCCTGATGAATTGTCTATATTTTAAAGTTTCTAGCATAGTTACTTTTCAGCACATTATTTTGAAAAATGGCTTAAATTCCAAAATGACTTGAGAGTTTAAATAGTTTTTGCATCCTTTAACTTTTGATTTTACATTTAAATGTTCAGCTGCAGCCCCAACACTAGACAGAATCAAAATTTCCTAGATTCAATTTGTATACAGAAAAGTATATAACTGCAACGTATAGAGAGCTGAACAATGTTAAAAATACTTTGGGGTTTTGTAGAAATAAAAGACAAGGGAAGTTAAGGACAAAAGGTAATGAGATATTAATGTGACATTCATTTATTGTAAAGACTGTGAAATGATCCAGATTTTAAATGGCAATGAAGTATTTCATTCTGTAGTGAATATAGTTTTTAATTAAGTGTCATCCTTTGTATGTTTACTCAGAATCTTGTCATTGTATTTAATCAGAATAGAGCTGGAAGGAACCTTGGAGGTCTTCCAGCCCAACCCCCTTGTTCAAGCAGGAAACCCTATACCATTTCAGTCAAGTGGCTGTCCAATCTTTTCTTAAAAACCTCTAGTGATGAAGCACCCACAATTTCTGAAAGGCAAGCTGTTCCACTGGTTAATTGTTCTGTTAGGAAGTTTGTCCTTAATTCCAGGTTGTTTCTTTTCATGATTAGTTTCCATCCATTGTTTCTTGTCTTGCCTTCTGGTGCTTTGGAAAATAAGTCAACTCCCTTTTCTTTGTGGCAGCTCCTCAAAATACTGGAACACTGCTATCATGTCTCCCCTAGTCCTTCTTTTCTCTAGACTGGCCAGACCCAATTCCTGCAACTGTTCTTCATAAATTTTAATCTCCAGGCCTTTAATCATCTTAAATTGCTCTTCTCAGTACTTTTTCCAGTCTCAATATATTTTTTGTGATGTAGTGACCAAAACTGGATCTGGTATTCCAAGTGTGGCCATACTAAGGATTTATAAAGCAGTATATTTATCTATTTTTGTTTATTTATTTATCCCTCTTGTCCCCTTGTTTTCAGAAGTGTAGTCTATATTATTACTGTAATTGTCAAGGTGATAAAAGAATTGTTGAGATGCTGAGATTCTGATTGGCTAAAAGTAAACAACATTCACATTGTCAAATGTCACAAATTTCACAATGGACAGTTTTTTCAAATAGGAATCTACAGGTATTAAGGATGTATAATGCTGAAAACATTTTTAAAATAGGCCACCCATTTTAAAATTAATGTTGGAAGAAAGGAAAGGTGGCACCAACTAAGGAGACTAAGAAGTACGATTTAATTCATATTCATGGCAACACTTGTCAGTTTTTCTTCTTTTTGTACACTTTCATCAAAGTCTTAAGAAACCCCTCAAATGTTGGGTAACTGCCATCATTCCACAGGATGAATTGCAAATTGCAACCAAAAAAGCTGTGATTCTTAAGAAAGTGTAGTCATTTTGTATCTGTTTTTTCCTTATTTCAGTGTATCTGTATGTAATACAATGCTTTGGGAGGTGAACTGAGGACACTAAAAGCTGCTAATTATGTCAAGTAAACTTAGCAGATGGTCTTTGAATGAATGAAAAGAGGCAGTGAGTTCCGTATGAATCATTTACTGAATAAATACATGCAATAGCAAAATTAGATCAGCAAAAAAATGCAATCTGTAGTCAAACTACTCTTTTTTCTTTTCTCTTCTCTTTTCTTTTCCTCAGTTGCTGCATCACGATAGAGTGTTCAAAACAGGAAAGAATGTTAAATCCCTAAGTCAAATAACAGCTTCATTGTTGGTCAGATTACAACAGCTCTAAATACAAAATGCAGCAAAAAAAACCTGCATCAAACAGTTTCAATAGCACATAAAGATGGGTAAATACAGAGAAAAAAAGCTTGGCTTTCATTACATGAAATATTTAAGCTTTCTTTTTAAGGCACAAAATAGAAAACACAGAAATCTAGTCTGATGGTTACTCAGTCATAGATTTGCTAATTGGAATCTCATCAATCCTCATCATTCTTCAGTGAACCATTAAACTGTGAACAGAATATTCATTCACTCAGTTTCGATGTCCCAAAGGCAGAAAAAATGTTTTACTAATCATTCAGATTTTGGTCCAAATTTTCTACATCTCTTTACTGCAGAGCTGTTTTCAATACATTTCACATAGCATCAATTCAATTTTTTGCATTTTATGCAAAATGCAAAAAATGTGCCCTTATTAGAAAGAACAGAGATGATAGGGATGAAAAAATTACTTTATGTACCTTAACATCAAACTAAAGGCTTATTTCAACTTACTAGTGGGCCTTTGTTTTCCTCATTTTTTATTCCTTTTGCCAATTTTAGTTTTTGATTGCAAAAAAGCCCGAAGTGCTAGATCGTTCTGCATATATTTGTTGATATTATGAGCCCCTTCTTCTCACACTATCCCTCGTTAGAATTCAAATACAAGTTTGGAAATTACTACTTAAGCAATGCCACCATACAGTACTTTTACTTACTGATGTCACTTTAATCCACAAGAGAATGCAAAGGTTAGATGATCTCTTAGTTTTCTTCAGTAAAACTTCAAATTATGTGATTATTTATGTATATCATTTCCCCCCTCATAACTATAGTTGATGGCTGAATCCTCTTGCATATTCTCCCTTCTTAGATTTCCCTGAAAGTTGTCATGTAGTAAATGCATTTTTGTCATTTAAAAGGAAGTGATAACCGGTAACCTAAGCTATGTTGTGATAAGAGTTACTCATGCTATTCTGTATGAAGCCAATGTCAGTATGATGTTACAGAGTCTACCTCATGAGGCACATTCATAATAAAACACAGGAGAAGTATACATGCCCATGTGCAGGTACATCACACTGAAATATAGACAACTGATATTCAAAACATGATATAGACAATTTGCTACATATGTTACAGGCACTTTGGTATCTTAGTAGTCTAGTTACTTATAGGGCACAATGGGAAGATCTCTACAAGCTTCAGTGAAGACTGCTCCTCGTGGAGAATTTCTTCAAAATTGTCTAAGCCAGAGTTAAGATTTTGTAAGTTCAATTATAAAGCTAATATCCCTAAAGTTTATTCACCCATAGAAATCATTTGGCCAGAAGACTTTCTAAGACTGTCAAAATTCTGATAAAATATTATTATTTTATACCATTATATTATTTTTAGAAAGGCATTGCATATATATTCAAGATGGTGTGTAGTTACTAACTTCCATGGAATTATGCCATTTCTTGGGTTAAAATACAAAAATGCATCATTTTTGTAAAAACCATCTGAGGAAGCTGTGAAAAATATTTGAATAAATAGCAATAGCACTTAGACTTATATACCTCTTCACAGTGCTTTACAGCCCTCTCTAAGTGATTTACAGAGTCAGCATATTGCCCCCAACAATCTGGGTCCTCATTTTACCAACCTTGGAAGGATGGAAGCCTGAGTCAATCTTGAGCCGGTGAGAATCGAACTGCTGGCAGCCGGCAGTCAGCAGAAATAGCCTGCAGTACTGCATTCTAACCACTGGGTCAACACGGCTCCTGATTAAATATAATTAATGCCCCCTTGATTCCATTCTGACAGCAACAATGAATAAAATGTTCACACTTAAATAACCAAGCCCATTTTTGCAAACTGTTCTTGTATTTCCTGGGCCTGCATATATCAAATGGAAAAAAAGGCTATACTGATTAGAAGATACATTGGATTTTAAATGACTCACGGGTGGTCTTTTTTCCTGCATTATTGTTATACAGAAGCACTGTGGATCAGCTTCAATGCTGCTTTTGCACACTCTGTCCTCCCATTCTACACTGTCATATTCCTTATTAGTAATGTGTGAATGAATCAACTTTGGAACTGGTACTTTCAAAAAGAATGCAGTGCAGTGAATGCTATGTGGCTACTACATGCATTGATCCAAAAAAAAAAAAAGAATTAACTGCTCAAGGCACCAATACTGATAGTACTGAAACAACTGTGAAAGAATCAAGCAGAAATTCAGAAGTCTCTGCAACTTGAGCTCATTATTTGCTGGTATTCCACATACAATTGTAAACATGCTTTTAGACTCAGTTATAAACAGTTTCCTATCTGTAGCAATCAATGTGACATGACAATGTTGTATCAGGGTGGCTGCCAAATCCTAATTCATTATATATCTTGAGCATACTATTGCATAGGCATTTCCCTGCATTGTGGATAGAGCAAATACATTTTTAATAAGAAGTGGTGAATGGAAAAAACATGGTACTGTACTACATAAATCTTCATTTCACATCCTGGGTAAATATATAATATCTGCATTTGTGAATTATATGCATTATCTGAAATTCAAAGAATACATTTTTCAATATAAATATTAAAGGTTAATATTTTATATTTTCCCTTTTTGCAAATCTTTAATCATATATCATTACATCAATAGCTTTCATTTTTTAAAAATAAGAAACTCTTAAATCCATAATATTAGTAAGATTAAATCCATTTTGCTAGCTAGGCTATTTTCAAAATTGTCTTACGGTTTTTATATCATACTTTTTTCAAATAAAATAATGTTCTTTGACATTTTCTTCTGCATTCATACCTCTGAGGAAAATGCATTTTAAAAAATAGTATCTATTTACATGGCAGACATCTTGATGAGACACAAATAAGATAGAAAAAGTGAAAGATAGCCCACTTTTCTTAAGGACAGAAATGCCATAACAGGACCTACTGAAACAAATGTTTATTCTACAAACCTATTGCACATTAATATTGTTGTAACAAATGAGAAAAAATGGTTCATAAGTAAGCTGACTTAAGCCTACGGCAAAATCTCAAAATATTATAAAACGGTTGGGGTGATGGGCCAAGTAACTAAGCGTTATAAAAAGTAATATTGATACAATGCTGATAAAATACATAAAGATTTGCAAAGATATGCTAACAGGAGCTTCTGGAATCCAAAGCTGCCTAAGGTGCAACATTAGGCCTTGTCCCATCTTCTGTCAAGTCATACCTATAAACCAAACAGAAGAAAAAAGAAACAATGAACTCTTATCCAAATTCTCAATGAGATAAAATTGAAAAGGCATCCTATGGCTGTACTTACCACTGAGTACAATTTTTGGAAAGTTCTTCTGAAGCCAGTTGTATCAATACCTGTGAGAACAAGAAACTAAATTATGACACTAGATTCTACATGTGGAAAGCCATCATAGATTCTGGCTTTGACTCCTAACCTCATCTATGCATAAAATCATTGCTCACAAAAGTGAAATCTGAACCGTGATTCCACTACAAAGTTCTCTTCAACAACTAGCTCTATTTTATTAATATTTTTCAGCTTCCCCTCCACATGCATGGATCTTAAATCCTAAGAAGAAATACATCAAACAAGGTAAAAGTTAACGTCTGAGATTTTTTCCCAACTCAAATCTTTACACATCAGCTCAATAGGATCTTGCTACAGAATGGATAAAGGAAAAATAAGTAATTCTGTTTCAGAATCAGATCTATGCAAAGTTTATCGGATTATGCCCATAATCCATCCCCATCCTCTTGGATTTCTGGAAAGACCTTAAATCATGGCTCTGCCAATTGGCACGTGGTCCTAATTGGGGGGGGGGGTGTAAGTCTATGCTAGAGGTGACTAGATGATTACAAAAGAAGATCCCGTCTCCATGCTGCTCATGTACTTTGGTTCCCAGTTTTATCTAATTCTTGTTAATTTTAATGTTTGTATGCTCTTCCATTTACTGTCTTGTAAGCTGCCCGGAGTCACCTGGATAGTGAGACATGTGGCATGTAAATTAAATAAATAAATAAACTTTGCCAAAAAAAAAAAAGAGAGGGGAAATAACTGATGTTCTACAATACTTCAATTCACATTTATTTGCCACATGCTTTTTTTACATCTGTGATACTCACCTTGCCAAGCAGACCTTTATCTTTAGACAAGAATCCTCCACTGTTCTTCACTGCAACATCTAAAGTTCTTCTCTGTAGATCAGACAACGAAACGCTGAAATCAAAACTGAGGAGGGAAAAATGTTTCAGACAGAATATAATCAAAGTAGTTTGAAATCAGGAGATCTGTAGCTTCAGAATATTTGGCTAAAGGGCCCCGAAAATCAGCAAGATTTTTGAGGTTACAACTGCTCAACTCATATCTATTACATAAGGAACGTTTCCCTCTGCAAAATTATTTGTATTCCACTGTTTCTATGCTCATTTTATTATCTATATTTCCCCCAAGGCACAACTCCAAATTCTATTTTGTTAAATTAAAATATTTATATCAATTAACACTCAATTGATTAGGCTTTTCTGACAACTTATCTTCTACAAAGAATATTTTGATCGTATTGACTCATTTTTTTATAATCTTATTTATAGAGAGGATAACAAAATAAACCAGGGGATGCTAATTAGCTACATGATGCATTTATTTTTATCTTCCTGCATTGCTTGTCTAGTGACAGTGAACTATTAACCACTTTGTAGATGACTTCTCAAAAATCAATAGAAGTCCCATTTCAGTACAAAGAAAGTAATTTTAACAATTTCTCAACTTTATACTATAAAAACAGGAAACAGACTGCAACATACGCCTGATCAAACACTGGATTTAAATTCTTCTTTGAAACACTTGTTTTTCTTCTCCCTGATCTCCTCTTGTCAGGCAATAAATACATTCGAACATAGGGATCAGACCCTTCTTCTGAAAAGGCGATTAGATTTCTAAAATGAAGGGATACAAAATATCCAGATCAGAAATAGTTAATAAAGCAGCACATCTGCAAATTTTGGCAATGTTCAGTCGGGACCCCTTCCTTCAGGATTCACTGAACTCTTTTTTTTCCATCTGCCTGGATACAAGCCCTCATCCTGGATTTCCAAGAGAATCCTGGTTAGCCAAAGTCACAGTTAAACTGGGAGATTTAACTGGAGGAATAAAGTTCAGCATTTTTGACAAGATGGGAGCAAAGAAAGCAGAACCTTCCCAGTTCTCCAGCATAGCTACCTTGTAGATAAATTGATAAATGCAAGAAATACATAATACGATCACCTGCATGTGTGCACCACCACCATAAGTTTGTTTCTCTGTGAACTGTGACGAATGGTTAACTGAATCTGGCCCAATGGAGACTGTCCCAACGTTGTTCCACTACAAAAATCAGGATAATGCAAACTGTCAAGGTTGAGTTTCCACAATGATAACACAATAATTCTTCCTTTTGTGATTTTGTGGATATATTATATCCCAGTGACAGAAATATGAAATAAATATTTCAATAAGGACCCTAAAGTACTGTTCTAACCCACCTGCATACATAACCCTAATGAGATTCTGTATGTACAATTTACAATTCATTCTGATTTTCCAGACACAATTAAAATACAGCATTACTGAGTATTAAATAATTTGTGGAGACATGTTTTGGAAGTAACAATATAAAAGAAGAGCTGCTTATTGTGCAGAAAATGTGGGGGAGAAATACTGGCAATATATAAATTGTGGGGTGCCGGGACTGGTGCTTTTTAAACTTGCAAATAAATATCTGAGTCAAGGTGGAGACCTCGTGAAAATGTCAATTCAATGTACAGATGTTGTAAACAAAATGCAAATATTATGCTTAGAATCATTAGGAAGAGAACTGGAAGTAAAATGCCAATGTAAGAATTTATGAATAGACACAATATAAAAAAGAACTTCGGACTGTACTTTTCAAGTTGCCTCAGACGCTGTCGCAGCTCCTGAGTGGCGATGGGGAGAGAGATGTCTGAAGCGATACTTGGAGTAGGTTCTTTGACTGAAAGGTGGCTGGGAGAACCACTTAAATTGGAGGCCAGAAGACTGGAGGAACTTCTGCTGAGATCTGTTGGCCACTGTGGGTTAGGATTGGAGGGTAGGCCTGTTTCTGTCCCGTCAGTCCTTTTATTGGTATCTGTGACTGTAGAACTTGGGGCTTTGCTCACGTCAGCTGCTGGAGAGGGGGGGACCTGAGGCTTGAAAGTACCCTTCCTCCCATCTTTGGAAACAGAAGGCCTCTTCACTTTGGCCGAATATTGGTAATCTGGAGATCTCTCTTGGTTTTCAAGAGAAAGGATCTAATAATAAACAAGAAGACCACTTTCATTCCTTCTTACAGTTCAGAAAAAAGTTGCCTAGACTGTTGAATGGAGCTTCAAAGGTTGCAAAACCCAGCATTGGGGAGGAAGCTGAGGTACACGAACAGATTACAAGAGAACCAAATCAGACCTAGAAGAGTTGTCTTTGAGGCTATTTTTCCTCTCTTTCCAATTGCTCTATAGAAACATCCCTGGAAAATCTCATTTAGTATGTGATTTAACAGAGAGTTCTGCATAACTAGAATGTTTGCCGTTCATCCCCATCATGATGGGGAAAACAAAAGTCCACCTGAATTAAGCTTAATTGATAAGAAATGGTTTATAGGTAGTCCTCAACTTATTACCAGTGCTTATTGTCTATTCAAATTATGATGGACCCTAAAAGGTGAGTCCAAATTCTGAAGTTCCAATGGCTGCTCCCCCGATCATGTGTCCACATTTTGGACAATTGGCAATCGACCACAATTTATATTTTTGCTGAAAACTAGTGTTTTTTTCTGGCTTTCATCAACATCCCATAGCAAACAATGGGTTTGCTTAACACCTACCATAAAAAGGTAATAAAATCTGGCCGATCACATGATCACCTGCTTTTAAACTTTCAGAAGTTATGACCACAATGGGCAGGCTCCATTATGATCCTAAGTCAAAGACTGTCTGTACTCTTCTTACAGTTTACAGAAGGAAAGTTTCAATGGAACAGCTACACATCCCACTTGGTGGAATTTTCCATTTTGTAGCTGTGGAGAATTAAAAATACACACCAATCCAGCCTCTTCCATTTGTTAAGCACTGGTAACCTTGATATTCCTCTCAATAAGAGTTATGATTTTTGCTACCAAGCTTTTTTCAGAATCTTTCACAATCTCCCCTGGATTTAGTCCCTGAAAAGAATATGTTTTGAATGGTTTATAGGTGCTTCATACATTATAGATGCTACCAGCAATGTGTAAAAATCTGGCATTGTGTAGAATGTCTAGTAAATCTGTAGAATGCATTGCATTACATTTTTAGGTGAAGTATGAAATGTCTGTTATTTTAATGTGCTATATATTTTCCCTAGGCACTGTATATAATACCTTGGCATTATGCAGCATAGTAAGAGAGTCATGAAAAACCCCTAATCCTATCCCTATCCCTATCCCTAACCTTTTGTTGAAGACGTATATGAAAATGAAAAAAGAAATGCAAAATAAAGTACTGAACTTTCTTACTAAAAAAAAAAAAAAAAGAGAGAGAAAAAGACCGGTATTGACCTACTTGTTCCAACAAGAAAAGCTAGAATGGCATTTTCGCAGAAAATTTTATACTTTGCCAGTTTGCCTTTTGGCATTGCAAAGAATGCTTAGGAAATGTGTGAAATATTAATATTAAATATTTCATACTTTGACATCCCATTTTTGGCACTGTATAGATTTCCTAGGCATTCTATAAAATGCCTAATTTCACACATTAATAATAATATAGACAAAGGAGCAAATGAGATAGAAAAAGATGTAGAAATCCTGTGGTATTTAAAATGAGTTTTACTGAGTCTGCTTGTTGCAAGATGCTACTTAAAGCGTAATGTCAGGTATGGGAACAGCATGATATGTGGTCTTATTTGTTATCATACACACATAATACACATATAGTGTGTAGCAAATTGGCATTTCCAGATGTTTTGGATACAATTCCCTAGAATCCTGATCCACTGAACTATATCTTTTAAAGATCACCGTGGAACTACCGGAGGACTGGAAAAGAGCTGATGTAGTTCCCATCTTAAAAAAAAAAAGGGGGGGGGAATAGATCCAGGAAACTACAGAAATATCAGCCTGATCTCAATCCCTGGGGAGATTCTGGAAAAGATAATCAAGCAACAAATCAGTGAACATCTAGAGGCAATCAAAGTCATAACCAAAAGCCAACATGGATTTGACAGACAAACCTTATTGTATTCTTTGACAAGGTGACAAAATTAGTGGACCAGAGGAATGCTGTGAATATAATTTACTTGGGACTTCAGTAAGGCATTTGATAAAGTAGACTACAACTTACTACTTGATAAGATAGAAAAAGATGGGTTAGACAGCATCACCAACAGATGGATTTGTAACAGGCTGACCAACTGCACTCAATGTGTAGTCCTCAATGGAACTGCATCTACATGGAGAGAAGTATGCGGTGGGGTATCCCAAGGCTCTGTTTTAGGCCCAGTGCTATTCAACATCTTCATCAATGATTTGGATGAGGGGATAGATGGGGAACTCATCAAATTTGCAGATGACACCAAGCTGCAGCAATAGCCAACACTCCAGAAGACAGGCTTAAGATACAGAAGGATCTTGACAGGCTTCAACATTGGGCACTATCTAACAACATGAAATTCAATGGTGAAAAAAGTAAGGTTCTACATTTAGACAAGAAAAACCAAATGCACAGATATAGTTTAGGAGGTACCTTGCTCAATAGTAGTAACTGTGAGAGGGATCTCGGAGTCCTAGTGGACAATCACTTAAATATGAGCCAGCAGTGTGCTGCAGTTGCCAAAAAAGCCAACACAGTGCTAGGCTGCATTAACAGAGGGATAGAATCAAGATCATGTGAAGTGTTAATATTACTTTATAATGCCTTGGTAAGGCCACACTTGGAATTCTGGACCCAGTTTTGGTCACTACAATGTAAAAAAGATGTTGAAACTCTAGAAAGAGCACAGAGAAGAGCAACAAAGATGGTCAGGGGACTGGAGGCTAAAACATATAGAGAACGGTTGCTGGAATTGGGTATGTCTAGTTTAATGAAGAGAAGGACAAGGGGTATCATGACAGCAGTTTTCCAATATCTCAGGGGCTGCCACAAAGAAGAGGGAGTCAAGCTATTCTCCAAAGCACCTGAGGGTAGGACAAGCAACAGATTGAAACTAATCAAGGAGAGAAGCAACCTAGAACTAAGAAGAAAAAAATGTTCCTGACAATTGGAAGAATTAATCAGTGGAACAATTTGCCTCCAGAAGTAGTGAATGCTTCAACAGTGGAACTTTTTAAGAAGAGATTGGACAACCATTTGTCTGAAATGGTATAGGGTTTCCTGTCTGAGCAGGGGTTGGACTACAAGACTTCCAAGGTCCCTTCCAACTCTATTATTCTATTCTATTCTATTCTGTTCTGTTCTGTTCTGTTCTGTTGTTCTGTTCTGTTGTTCTGTTCTGTTCTGTTGTTCTGTTCTTATCCCTATCCCTATCCCTATCCCATTCTTGTATATATTGACTAGTATTTATAGAAGAGTAACCCAAAATAACTTGGGAGACAACCAGGTTGCCCTTTCCTGGTGGATATGATATTATATATGAAAAGAGTCCTGGTGGTAAGAGATTAAAGTGTAGTATTGCAGGCAAACTCTACCCACAGCCAGGAGTTCGATCCTGACAGGACTCAAAAGTTGACTCAGCCTTCCATCCTTCCGAGGTCAGCAAAATGAGGACCCAGATTGTAGGGGGCAATATACAAATAATGCTTACATTGTAAATCACCCAAAGATTGCTGTAAAGTGCTATGGGGCAGTATATAAGCTTAAATGCTATTGCTACTGTTATTACTATTAATTCATCAGAAAATATCCTTATTTATTATCTTTTGTAAAGATATGCAATCATGATGCACTGTGTGTCATTTTAAACTCTTAATTTTGCCATTTTAAAGGGAGCTATATCTTGACATAAGGAGCATTATAGTTGCTTTTACTCATTCTAGCTGTGGACTTTCCTATAGATTAAGCAGATATAAGAAAAGGAATTGTTTCACATTAAAATTAGATCTCTGGGCATTTCTTCTTAATGTGATGGGAGACAACTCTCCAAAGCTTTAGGCAGAAATCTTAATTACTTTTGCTTTTGGGCAGCAAAACTGAAACATGGCGCTGACTGAACTCTTTGCATGCAAAACATTATGCTCCATCATTAAAATGCAGACAATATTACTCTATGGGATATATTGACACTTTCACCACGGTTTGCAGCTTTGGTCTCAAGAACTTTCAACATGTCAGTTAAGTAAATAAGTTTACAACTTCTCATTACCAAGCAACCACACCTCTTAAAACCTTTTCCCTACTTTCTTTCTTCAAATATAATTTGCATATCACTACTATTACCACAATTCTTACATGCTTAATTTTAAATACGTTTTAGGAAACTAATATACCCTGAGTGCAATCTTCATGTATACAGTGCTGTTTGGACCAGAATTGTTAAGATGAAATCTCTGATGCATAGTTAGATCTTCACTTGCAAGGAGTTGGTTAAGAGGAAGCTTAAAATTTCCCAAGGAGCACTGGTGTTGTTCATCCTTGACCTATAGAAGAAGGAAAAAGAATTATTACATTTAAATGAAAACCTGTATTAAAAAAAAGTTAACAATTTTTTGATTGTTAATTTTATTCAATTAACCTGATCCTTGACCCATTAATAAACTTAATCAGCTAAGAATGAACCCATGCAAAAAGGCATTAGGCACATTGGCTTTTTCTAATAAAGAAAAAGAATACAGTATTTAAAAATAATTCAATAACAACGCATTTATCAATAATTAAGCAGGACATCTTTGTTTCCTATAATCTGAATTTCAGTGTATTGCACTCAAATCCAGCACTAGAGAAAGCCAAATTTGATATGACATTTATGCTATATTTAGGATAAAGTAAGTTGTACACTATATTACATATATATTACCAAAAGAATTAAAAAAAATTCTAATCACATACCTCAAATTTGTTAAGCAAATGATTCCGTATAGGCAGAACCACAACTATTTCCAAGAATAGATCCCTTGTCTATTCAGCAAAACATTTACAAATTTTGAGAGTAAAACATTTTTTGCTGCAATACTCCCAATGCTGTAGCTCAGGGGTCTTCAAACTTGGCCCTTTTATGACTTGTGGACTTCAACTCCCAGAATTCCTCAGCCAGCGTGCCTGGCCTGAGGAATTCTGAGAGCTGAAGTCCACAAGTCATAAAAGGGCCAAGTTTGAAGACCCCTGCTGTAGCCATTCTGGCATTCCACCCTCAATAGATACCTCAGATCAAGCAAATAGCTAGACCTACCTCAACTTCTAGTTCTTGTCGTCGAGGATTATGAACAAAAAAGGTGAAATGCTCTTCCCAAACGGGTTCATTGGTCTTATAGCGGATCTATTCAAAGGCAGGATTCTTTATTAAAATATATGGCAAAAAAACCAAAGCCTACTTATACAGACACAGAGACATTCTTCTCCCTTTGCTCCAAGGACTGCATGTCCTTGGATAATTTACTAAGGGCACTGGACAACAGTGGAAATCACAGAGCTAGGTATTTAACATACACATGCATATAAATATATACAAACATCAAAGTGATTTGCATTGGAAGTCTGTACCTCACACCCTCCAATGGGCTTTGTCCCTCAATGCAAATTACAGATATCAGGAATTTTCATCCAGATTAGATTTCTGGAATGGGCAACAGAGTACATTTAACCTTTTATCACCTGTACTCCCAATCCAGATCAGAAATGTGATTTGCAGTTGTGTGTGTGTGTGGGAGTTATGTGAAGGATATTGTCCTCTTAAAGCAGCTTACAAGTACAGTACTTCTTATCCAAAGAAACTCACAGCAGAATGCCCCTTTGAGAAAAAGCATGACACCCACTCCTTCCACACCAATTCTAATTCAGATCCAAGTGCCTGCAAATTGCTTGGGGGTGAGAGTGGGGGGTTCCATTAGTTTTGAAAGAAAATGTTACTCTTACAGATGGATTGATGTGATCCTGTATATACAAAACCCGAAAAAAATAGGATGGTGTGAACTGTATTGCTTTACAGAAAAGGACAAAAGGAGTTAAGACTTACTTTGCTTTCTTGTGCGTTATGTCCAACTGTCATTAAGACAAGAGGATTTGGGTTACTGTTCATTTTCTTCCCTGACTGAAAATGTAGAAAACAACAATTCTATTACTCTTATCTTCTCTCTATCCACATTCTGTGTCACAAACATATATGATATAGGAATCACATAACTTACCTTGAAAGATTTGTACATAGAAATCACTGAAGCTTCCAACCTCTTTACAAGTATTGTGTTTTTGAATGAATTGGCTTAAGGTGCTCCACCTTTCATCCTTAAATAAGCATTTCATCCCCCCTCCCAAATTAATGAAGCAACATTAGAAAAAATGAATGAATGTTGCGGTCAGCAAGCAAAAGGGGAATATGGGGAAAATGCAAGCTTAGAAAGCTAATCTTATATATGTGGAATGATTAAGCAGAATGTCAGAATCATAAAACATTTGGAGGGTAACAAAAGAGATGATATGTTATGGTTTCTATTATAGGTTTACCCAGTTTTCTTAATAGAACTACAAAAGTAATTTTAAAGAACTCAGATTATGAATGTCTGTTAATAGGCTCCCTACTAATTTCTCAGATAAACATTTTTTGTTAAGAAGGAGTTACAGAAGTTAATCTGAAGCATCTATCAATGCTGTTAATACATTAATTAAATTATTAATAATTGATTTAAACTGGAACTCCAAAAAAGCAACATGATTAAGAGAAGTTAAAACAATGTTAAGACAAACATTGCAGCCTAAAGATATAGGTATTCTCATCTCAACACATGTTGTTTTGAATTTTTAAAAGATAACACATATTTAGTATAATTTCCCTATCAATCTGCTTGTAATTATTTCTCACTGAGAAGATTTTTAAATTGACAGAAAATTCATTCAGATTTTCTCCCAGATCAGCTACATTTATTGAAAATTATCATCAAGGGCAAAATATGCACCATTGGGATCCTCACCAATATCATCCTCTCTTATATTACATATTTTTGAATATGTATGCAGGAGTGTCTCAATCATGCCTTTAAAATGTATTGTTTATTGAATGTTTGGCCTGTTCAGATAATGACTTGTTCAGATACTTATTTCTTCTTATTTTTTTCCTTAAGTTTATCAATTTCTGGTTTTCCAAATGCTTAAGTAAAACTCAGACAATTTATTTATTACTGAATGGCAAAACTGATGGATGGGCAAAACGTCTCTCAGAATATAATGCACTACCTCTTTAATATAAGCAGAACTTGTTTCTAACAGTAACCGAAGTAAGATTTAAGTCTTACTTATTGCCTCAGGAAACAGGGAGCCACATTCATTTTTTATATATGCTACCAATTAAGGTAAGGAGAAACAGATATATACTGTCTATATATCTGCTTACAGCTAGCCTTTCAGTTCAATCAGCAATACTGAGTTGTGCATCTGCACAATTTATAAACTAATTATTCTGTGCTGTCAGCATCTTCAAAAAAGTACTGCTCCTACTTTCCACATTAGTGGCAGGACTAAATTTAGTTTTCTACTGGCAATTCGTCTTATTAATTCCATGCTTGTATCTACAGTGGTGATCCTGAAACAAAAGAGATGGAATTAATAAGCCTATACAAAGGGTTTGGGTTTCATGATGACTTAGTGGCCCTTATTTTAGTTTTGTTGTGAAGATTTTCATTGCCAATATGCACTTACATTCCAAGTTCAGCAAATGTATTAAAAAGGGATCAAGGAACTTGGAAATTCTCTGGATTAAAAAAAAGCATCAACAGGTTTAATAAAAGCATGCTTTTGAAAATGTATTGGACATTCAGTACTATTTTAGAAGAATTAAATAATTTGTTTAATAGTATTAATATAAATTTGGCTCTCTAATGCCAAATTTTTAAAAATAATTGCTTATTAAAATTAAAGATTGTTTCTATAATTTATGTAATGCAACCACTGTGCCTTCTACTCACAGACAAATTAATGTTATTGTGTCCTGAACTAACTTTGTGACACTAAGTCCATGTCTCCTGGAATTCAAAATACTTAAGGATATTTTCTATTTTTTTTAAGACTGCCTTTATAATTTTTATACATAACTCAAAAGTGGCAAATGTATCTAATCTTTTTTCCTTCTCCTATTTTCCCCGTAATAACAACACTGTGAGATGAGTTGAGCTGAGAGTGAGTGATTGGTCCAAAGTCACACAGTCAGCTTTCATGCCTAAGACAGGACTAGAATTCAAGTCTCGTGGTGATTGGCCCAAAGCCACCCAGACGGCTCTCATGCCTAACTCACAGACTCTTGTTTTGAGTTTGGTACCTTCACCATTAGACTGAACTGGCAGCCCCAGAGTCTTCATTTAATTGTGTGATTTTAAATGGAAAATTGTATCACTTTTACCTTTAAGACTTTCTGAACAGCAGACTTCTTCAAGGCTTCTGGATTATAATCTAATGGATTATGCTTTTAAACCAGAAGAAAATGAACATATGGAGGGTTAATATGACATGCAACAAAGTAGTTCCAATTGGTTAATTAAGGACAGGACAACAACGGCAGACAAAACAAACCTTCTCAGAAGAAAGAGAAAAATGCTTGAACATTTTGTTATTTCTAAAAAATAACTTGATACACCCTTTTTTTTCTTATTCCAGTTTAAATTACAATAATTCACTGACTTTTTCCAGTCAGGCTAAGATTCTCCTATTTGCTGTACCTTTTTTTTCTACAATCCTCCAACGCATTTGATTTGATGATATGGATACAAAAAGTAGAATAGATCTAACCAGCTGTTAATTTTCATTAACAATTTCTAATTTTATTTCAGAAAAACTGTAAAGCAGGCAAACTATAATGAATTAAAACTACAGCACTACCAAACTGATTTCAGAAATTAGGAATTCTTTAAAAAAGAGAGAGAGAAGGAGAGAGATTCTAAGGTTTCATTTTGTCCCAAAATTTCTGAGATGGAACATACAGTTAAATCCCACTTAAAAAAATGGAATGGAAGCTAAATTGCTAAGGCAAAGCATGCTAGCTAACTGAAAACAGGACAAGGAGGTGGAATTCTCTGTCCTCCAGAATAACTGTTTAAAGTTTGTCTGCAGTGAGTCTTGTTTTCAATGGGAAAAAATGTTATAAAAACTTGTACATATGTCTCAATATTACACATCATGAGGCTGAAAAATTATACCAAAAATTGACAGAAAGTTTATGTCTGATGAACTGAAGAGTTCTGGACCACTAAGCTTTTTAACTAAGGATGAATTTACTTCTAGATTGTTTCACTCCGTTTAATCACCTAAGTTCTCTCTATCTTTTTTAGATTTAGATTTCTAATCTGCTTGTCTTCTTGGCAGGAAGCACACTTCCAAATAAAGCTCCTATCCAATATTTACCTCAAGAAATCTTGTGCAGGGTGTTTATTTGAGAACACTATTGCTATAAAGATGAACTAAAGGCTGGCACTTTTGCTTTGCGGTGCGCCAGTTCCTCTTTTCTCTAATTAAACAAATCTAAAAAAATATAAGGTCAGATGGGCAGGGAAAAAAGGTAGTCTCATAAATTTATGGATATTTATTTTTAAAAAGGCACTGTATGCAGGTACTGTACTGTACTGTGTGAATATGTCTCTTTGTGTGTATCTATGTGTGTGTGTGTGTGTATAGTATAATACTATATACTGTATATAGTTCTCGACTTATAATCACTTGCTTAGCAACTAAAGTTTTGACAGAGCTACTGATGGTGAAGAGGACTTATGATCCAGATTCAAAGTTCCATTGATTAGCCCCCTCTACAGTCTCATGACCGCATTTTGGACACTTAGCAATAGAGTTGCATTTATGACTGTCTACAGTGTCCTGCAGTCATTTGGCTGCATTTTATGCTGACTGCACCCATAATTAATTGATTTGCTTAATGACTATAATGTTTATCTAACGACCTTCACAAAATATATATATATGTAAAATTGGGTCAGTCACATGAATGATCCATTTTATGACTGTCACAAGTTACAACCATGGTAGGCAGGTTTCATTACGGTCATAACTCGAGGACTTCCTATATTCTTCTCTAAATTTGTCTTGGCTGTGCTCTTTATATCCTCTGTTTGGCTGTCTACTTAAGTGTAATAACAACTTGATGCAGCATGATGTACTTTTAGAAAAAGTGCCCCTTCTCTATGCTTCTAAAAGCTATTACTTCTAAAAAAAAGTAGCAGTTTTATGCTGAATGTATATTTGCCTAGACTGGAAAAAGTCTCCTCTTACTTTTTTCCCATGTAGTTTCTTAGCATTTAATTTTCATCGCCTAATAGTTCTTGCTACAGTACTTTCTTTGGAGAGATTCACACACATAACAGATGCATTCAAGACTGCCATGAAATTTTGCCACACTCTGTATTTTTTAAAAAATTCTTCGCAGTTTAGGATGAACACCATAACTGCTTTTGATGAAGAGGAGCCAACAGTATCAAAGTAAAAATAACAGATGACAGAGGTGTTTGCGGCTTGCATGCCACTGTCATGCAAATTCCATAATGCTTATTAAGGAATCTTTAAGCTATAAAAAGAGAAGGAACAGTTCCAGTTCCACAAAGAAAAAAAAAAACCAAGGTGAAGTTTAATTTGGGTCAAGTTGCTGTTAAAGAACTTATTTTTCTGATCAACTTTCACTTCTGTAACACATCATTTCAATTACCTTAACAGAGCTGGCAGTTTTAACAATGCACTGAAATCAGAGTTTAAGGACTGATAGCAAAATTATATGAGAATTTAATTCTGACATGTTGTTTTGGTATTACATTTGAATCTTTCCAACTTGGATCCAAACACATAACCAGGCCTGTTTTTAGTCTGATTTCAGAAACTTAAGACGATCAAGATTCTCAAAGTAAACCCAATAATGAGATGCCACAAAATAGGAACATCAGTGGTTTGCAAGCTTGAAATGATTTTGCAATGTGAATTCCCCCCCCCCAATTTATTTTATTTTATTTTATTTTTGTAACTCTTTCAAATTTCTACTTGACTGTGGAGTTTACTAGCTGTCTTTGCACCAGACAATATCTTTCAGCAAAATCTATTTCGGTGTGCTTGGATGGAAATGGCTATGTTATGGACCCATATTTTAATGACAAAAGGCTGCACAAGGTATAATTTTTCTGTAACACATATTATTCCAATTTTCATTATGCAACTTGAACCAAATTAAAGACCTTCTGGGCCCTTACATATGCCACACACAATACTTGCACTTACTTTCCAAAACAATTACAAAGTATGTTGATTTTTACAGTTCGTGACCATTTCATTTTTCTGCAAGCGTTACATTTCTTCAAGAAGATAACTGAACATGCTAGTCTCTGAAAAAATTAGCAAATTTAGCTGACAAGCTAAACTAATTACACCACTGAAAATGTAGCCAAAACAATACAAACTTCTAAAATCATGCACTTAAAAAAAACGAAGTACTGCATGCTCCTCCATTCAAAGTGGGTATATAAACACCAAGGTTAAAAAAGGGGTTATTTTTTAAAACGAACATGTAAACCTGAAGAACTCACAAATAGTTCTCTATAGACTGAGGTAGTATTTTCACAAAAGACTAGTCCCGATGCTCTCCTCTCTTTTAAGTATCCACACCCAAATTTTCCCTCGTAGATACTCTTTAGGAAAATGCAAACGGAAGGAGAAAGGAGAAAGTCATGGGATTCTGGTAGCCTGAGGGCTC
Organism: Azemiops feae; assembly: GCA_023970755.1. Classification (NCBI taxonomy): domain Eukaryota; kingdom Metazoa; phylum Chordata; class Lepidosauria; order Squamata; family Viperidae; genus Azemiops; species Azemiops feae. The sequence goes on along the minus strand of JALGBA010003870.1, from coordinate 86,233 downwards.
AATCAGCTTTACCATTAGCACAGATACAGAAAACTGAAGTACTGAAAATTATATGAAGAAAGAATAAGCCAATAGCGCTTTTTTCCATTATTGATCTAGCTTTATCAACATTTCCAGGCAATTTTTTTTCTCCTGCAATTGGGTGCATTTTAGCTATAGATACCACTTCTACAACAAAATCACACCTTTCAATAATAAGCTTTTTAGTGTACTCATGCACCACATTTTATACCAGACATCAATAAGGTTGCTACCATTGTAAGTGAAAAAACAACAACAAGATTTTCCGAATATATAGAAGTTGTGCTCTAACCTTAATCGGTAGCCGTTCTGCATAAAGGGAAAAAGCTTTATTTCTTTTAAGGAAATGTTAATGTTATACTATCAGATGATTATGATGCAATGAGACCCATTATTACACATTGTTTCTTGATTTTTTTTTAAAAAAATTAAAAAGTATTCTATTCAAGAGTTCCAGGACATAAAATGAAAATAAAATTATAACACAAACACAATAACAAATCCATGATTTCGCCTCATGTACTGCAGAAATACTCTGGTGCCCTCAGATCACAAGTCTTGACAAAGATATACCCACATTTTTACTGGCATAGTAATGATTGCAACACCTCCTTCCAAGGGACTTTTCATAACTGGGAGATTAATCCCAGGCAATCAAGAGTTGCCACTTCATTGTTTAGCATTGATCCATGACTCTGACAACTTTTTTTTGGCTTAGAGGCCACAAGAGATCTAAGACAAGGATATGATTTTCTTGGAGGACTGGGTTTAATTTATTCCAGTCTTGAATAAGATCCTCTAATAAATAAAAAAAATGGAAAAGGAATCCCATTTTAGGAGTATTACTTTGAATACTTTTTATATTTTTTTTAGTAACTTAACTAATTTGGAAAGATTTGTCTAAATTCTGTACAGTTAGTCCTCGTCTTATGACCACAATTGAGCCCACAATTTCCGTTACTAAGCAAGATAGTTGTTAAGTGAGTTTTGTCTCACTCACTGCAGTTGTTAAGTTAGTAATACAGCAGTTCAGTGAATCTGGCGTCCCCATTGTCTTTACTTGTCAGAAGATCTCAAAAAGTGATCACATGACTCCTGGACACTGCAACTGTCATAAATAAATGCCAGTTATCAAGCATCCAAATCTTGATCACATTACCACGCAATGCTGCAACGGTTCTTCAGTGCCAATGTAACTTTGAACAGTTACTAAATGAATCATTGTAAGTCGTGGACTACCTGTATATGATTATTCACTGTTATATTTTTTTTTATCAAAGAAAAGAATACAAAGGTTTTACCAGAACAAGTTTTAAAAAATATTGCCAATCAACTTCCTCTATATACACCATTATCATTGTTACCAACTTTATCTAATGTTCAGGAGGAATTCTGTTTTTGAAATGGCAAAATCATAATTAGAAAACCTCGTAATGACCACTGATACTTGTCTAATATTTTATCTTCAAATCACATTAGTAAACTTCATTAGGAGTTTCCTTCCTAAAGGCTAGATGAAGAAGACAAATGTATGCTTTACTACAAATATTAAAAAGTAATTAAAAGACATACCATCATTTACAGTTTAAATCTATGGAATTTTCCATGAAGCACTCCAATTATACATATTTGGATTCTCTCTCTGAACAGAAATGAAAAATCTGCACAATCAGAGCAGTGTGTGTGGGCACATTTTATTTTTACAAAGTGAAAGGTGTTTCCACAGCTATTCTGGGAACTGCTATTTGGGGACAGTAAACAGATCTTTTAATTATAAGCTTGTAAGCATATGTGGGAAAGTATTCACACCAACCCTGCTCAAACATTTATGTATATGAAAAATAGCCTAGAATAGAAAAAAAAAAGTCATTTTCATTAGCAATTCACATCAGAAGCTGGTTTTAGATTATCTCTATTGATTTCCTACAACAAAAGCACAATACGTCCTTGCTCTACTATATTGTTTGGATTTTAATTTTTTTACCTTAAATGAGATTCCATTCATAGAAGGAAAAGCACCATTTGAATGCAAGTATGCACAGATATGTCCTACAGCACCATAGTTTTAAAAGCATCTTCCTTCATTTGAAGGTAGAATTGACCAACTATCCATTTTTCCTTTCACAAGTGTCCACAAAATTCTTTTATAAGGTTACCCATTAATAAATGTTGTTAATTTATTGTAAATTAAAATGGCATTGTTCTATAAACGTGATTAGATTACTGATTCTGCAAAATAAATTCAGCCGCAAGGTATGTTTATCATAGAAAATTACCAATGTTATGGAATGCATGAGGAAAAGTAATTAAAACATAAAGTGATTAGTGAGGCAAAGTGGCACAGTAGTAAGCAATGTGTGACCGAAGAAAATTAAGAATCACTCAAGAGAAGCTTCATTATCACCCAAAACTTACTGGCAGATTTCTTGCTGAATCCAAATAAAGAATAAGCAATGCTGAAGAAAGCCCATCGTTGGCTTGATCTTTATCAGCTCTTATGCTTTTTAGCACCTAAAATTATAAAAGTATTAAAAACTTTAGTTTTGTGCTTCATCTTTAACTAAAAAGAAAGCAACTTAAAAAATGCAAACTAGAAAATAAAGTACAAAATCATACATAGTAATTTAAAACTGTATTACTATATCTTATATATCAAAGAACAAGAGAGCCAACAGTTATCCTAAAGTAAAATGCTTTAACTTTTTCCAAACATAATCAAACTAGATTTGAATAAAAATTCCTTATCTGAAAAGAAATTCCGCAACATGGGAATGTTTTCACTGCATTATTCTTGCTGTTAATGCTATTTCTAAAATTCTATGTAATTTTTTTCTGTATTAACTATTCGGCATATGACAAATGATATGAAAAGCAACATTTTCTTTTTTATATATAATAATTTTATTATAAAGACAATTACCACAGTAAAAACGAATAGAAGAACAAAAAGAAAGAATAGAGGGTGTAAAAGAGAAAAAAAGGAAAAGAATAAAAAGAAAAATAATATAGTAAAGCAAAAGAAAAGAAATATAAAGAAGTAATTCTCATCTTCATTACAAGTATATGCAATTTTAGTAACATACCACCTTCTCCTAAAATACAACAAATGACATCTACTTCCCATATCCCATTTTTTATCTATAAACAAATCTATAAAACATTATTATTTTACTAGTGTTGGTAGCAAAACTCCACTAAGGGCTACTAGAGATAACAACTATTTTAGTCTTGATCAAACAAATCAACTTCATATTCTTTCCTTTTACTTCTTATAATTTTAATTTTTAGTTTCTTCAAATAATGTCATAGAAAATTGATTTCATTTTTTCTTTGTCCCTTCTCACAAAATTCTTCAAAAGTTAAAATAAAATCTTATCTGGATCCTTAGTTCATTTGTAACTTTCCAAAATCAAAGTTTTAATCACTGTCTTGCTGTTTATTAAAAAAAAATTTTTTTTTCTTAGTTCTTAAACTTGAAGTTAAAACTCATCTGGTGCTACAAAATTTGTCGATCCAAAAATTTCTAATAGCTGAAATGCAGTTAACACACTATTTCCAAAAGTGATTAGAAAAATATGCAAATTTACTATTCTTTCAAAGCTGCCAAATATGATTTGAGCAAGATGGTTGTTCTCTCATCTCCCAGAGCTCCAAATAGACCAAAGACCGCTATCTTGCAGTCTCCTCATGAGGAGCAGCTGACTGGAGCATCCGTGGGTAACCTCAAGTCCTCTCCTTGTCCAGAGAGGAATTATTAAAGAGCCAGTCTACTCGCTGGCTCTTGATTTGCCACAGTCATTGGCTGTTTTCTGCCAAGCAGTCTTCAGTCTGCCATTTCTTTTCCAAAGGTTGAAAAGCAACATGATGAAGCCCTCTCTCTCTTGCTAGGAGAATTTTGGATTTTTGTGCCTAAACAAAACTTTGTTTTTATTCTGTGTTCTTCTAGAAATAGAGCATGTCTAAATGAATGTGGACAACCACACATATAAAGATGTATTTTTAATGACAGTCTTTTCAAATGCAGAAAAAGGAGTATATAAATATACCTGATCAAGATTTTCAACAGTAGGCTTCAATGTGAGCCATTCGAGTTTCAAGTGCAATTTTCCTTTGGAGACTTCGTCCAAAGTAAACCACTGTAAGGAAAGTCCATAAACTGTAGTAAGAACCAAAGCCATTTGCTGAAAAATTTATCAACATTACATACAAATTCCTGGGTTAAGTCAACTAAGGACATTTCATATGAAAAGGCATTGTAGCTGATAGAAAAAAAGCATTTTATCAAATAAGCAAATAGGCATTTCACCCAGAAAACAAGATATATGCAATGACTTTTTAGAATTAAGCATTTGAATATTTAGCTTAGGACAACTCAAAACACATTTAACAGGAAGTTTTATAGCCATCTGCAGCATCCTGCAATCACATGACCACATTTTATGATTGTTTTTCCAAAAACTTGCACTTATTTCTGGTTTTTGGCAAAATCATGTCCATAGCAAACCACTGTTTGCTTAACAATCACAGCATTGGTTCAATAACTATGGATTCATTTAACAACCACTTCAAAAAAGATAAATCAAGGTGATCACATGACTGACCCCTTTTATGATTGTCATGTTTTATGATCATAATGGGCAGGCTCCTTATGGGTGTAAGTTGAGGATTGCTTATATTTCACTCCTATAGCTGGTGTCTTCCATTCTACTTGTTAACACAAAACGCTATAATCAAACTAAGAAAATCTATTCAAGGAAATCTGAAGCCTTTGCTGAAATTGCAAAACAGATCCAATATATGATTAAGCACTGCAGATTTATTGTATGAACCTTCCTTGTCACTGTCCTCCCCAGGCTGAATAGAGATTTACCTCATCTATGTGACGTTCCTTTTCAACTTCAATTAGGTCTATTGTCAGGCTAAAAAAACACAATGCAATGCATTAGAAGACCATTATCTGAACTACAGAACCTGAAGCTGGAATTTTGTACCAGCAAAATAGTGAATATGCTAGAAAAAAACTAAAAAGGCAATTCTGAACCAAAAAAAAAAAGGATATGTGATTGAGGTATGAAATAAAGGTTATCTTGTTTTAAGAATTGTGAATAAGATGATAGGATCTGCTGCAGAAAAGTTTAGGTCTTTGAAGCAGAAGAACAAGATGTCGGGAGGGAGGGAGAAGAGAAGCAAGGATAAACCATTTTATGGTTGTCCATTCCTTATGTAGTAAAGGCCAAACATACTTATACTCAAGATGAAAAAGAAATTGTGTGCAGTAATTATAGCTGTGAATTGCTACTTCTACTACAATCAATATTGCTTTGCTTTCTTTTCATATGGTAACTTTTAAAAAATTTTATACCAAAAGTATTAACAACTTTTCGAAGGCACAGAATTTTGCATACACCCAGGTAATAATAGAATATATTGGAAATATATTTGCTGCTAGCTTCTTTCTGACTCTTAGAGCTTACCTTTACTCCTCTTTCATTTATGGACTGATCTGGATAGTGGGATCCCAGGACAGAATTTCAAATTTTAAAAAAGACATGCATTCTTATCTATTAAGATGGTTTGACACTTACCTTCCTAGAAAGTCATCCTTGTCTGGATCTTCATCAAAGAGCTCAATCTCTAAGTCTTGCCCTGGATGTTCATAGACTAAGGCCTGCAAATATAACAAACAAGATAGCCAATTCAGCTTAAGTGTTTGACTTAGATTACAGCATTTTTAAATTAGACAAAAACATTAACAGATTACTGTCAAATATATGATGTTTTCTCTCTGATGTGATTAAAAATTTAGGAAGCCTCTTTCCTCTGTGAGCCTAGGGCAGCGCACATGTGTTTTTATCATCTTTATCTTACAAAATTTGTAAAGGTAGATTGAGTTAGTTATTCTAACTTAGCCCAAAATTATCCAATGAAGTCCATGACTAAGCAGGACCTTTAATCTGAGTTTCTCTTGTCTCAAATCTAATATTGCTTACTATAATTCACTCCAAACCATTCATTTACTAGTATTTCCACAGTTTTTATGGTATAGATCTAATATAAAACTGCAACTTGCTAGTAAATCACAGATAAGAAAATCAGAGACATGGTGAGAAAGAATATATAGAAACCACAAGGATCGTTGTTATACCAAACATGACTTGGTGTTTTATCTGAACTGTTCTGAACTGCAACATCAATCTTTCTTCCACATTTAAAAAAACCATTGAAGATCAACGTATTTATAATAGAATTATATGATATCAGTCTTGGAGGTGCTAAAAGACTTTTCAAAACTAATACTGGGCAGTAGTTTCATACCTCATAAACTTCATTCCACTTTGGATTAAGATTTTCTTTGATAACTTTGCTTTGGAAAATTTGATTTCCCAATTGAATGATTCCATAAGGGTCAGACTTTCCCTTAACGAGTCCCTTTAAGTAAGTATCTTTCCCCTCAAGATCCTGAGCTTCAAGAAAATGTACTCTTAATACACCCTGAGAAGAGGCAAGAAAAGTTGTCCATCACACAACATTCAGCAGTAAGGTATCATCAGCATAACTGAGTGGAATATGTCCTAATATGTTCCAGTCTATCTCTAAAGATAGATTGGAAACTAAATTGATTCTTTAAATTCTTTATTATGGAGACTAGACACAGCAGAACTAAATTGATTTTTTAAAATTATTCTGGAGACTAGACATAGTAGTTATAAATTGTTAAAATTATGCAGGTAGCGAGTAATTAAAATAAATAAAGGCACAGTTCCTCCTAATTATCTCTTTTAATAAAGATGCACAGGAGCAACAGGAGCAGGATCTTCTGTGTGTGTGTGTGTGTGTATGTGTGTGTGTGTCAAAAGCATCAGGATACAGCAGTGGAACTGAAGCTCTCCCCCACTCTTTGTACACATGTGTGACATCAACATATGCACTAAAGGAGTGTGGTTACAATCACAACATTGCAATCTCCATTTTTACTTTTTTGATGCCCCCGTGCCCGCCTTTGCCTTGTGGACATTGCTGAGACTAGGATAAAGGAGAAAAAAAGTCACAGAGATAAGTTGCCATTAATTTTGTATTATTTACATGTATGCCATAATTTTAATAATAGGAAATGAGTTCGGCAAAAAAAAAAAAAACCCAATAATTTTGATGCATGAAAACTCAACTACAGAGACCAATAAAACCAAACACTTTGCATGTTACAGGCATTCAGAAATAAGTCACTTCTCCACAGTTCCTTTCATGCTGCCATGGAAATCTCTGGATGGAGGGGAACCACTGGGATTAGCATTTCTTAAACAAACTGGACAAACCCACACAACTGGTTACAACTCACAGTGTCCAGATAAATCCCAATGGTGCAGAAAGAAAAGAGACTTTCTGCTGTTTTGAAATTTAATGGTCCAACAATAGCTTAAAAGCCACATTCAAAGAATTGTTATCTAGCTGCTAGAAATGTTTTGTTTTTTCAGCATCTAAATTTTAGCCTTTTTATAACCGTTATTGACAGAGATTGTTCTGCAAAACACTCTGATAAACAAACATTTTGTTATGTCACAATATTATGTTAAAAACCTTACCTTTGGTATGGGGAACCGCAACTGAGCAATCTGCACTTCACTGACAAAAGGAACAGTGATTCGATTTGGAAGCACTAGATAATTAGATATTATATCTAGTATTATAGTGTCAGATAATCCGCTAAATGAAAAAAAAATCAATGAAGTTATTTTAAGGTTAGCATTAATTACTCACGCTGCCATTATCAAAATAATTACATGCAAGCTGCATTTCTAATGTATAGCAGGGCAGGAAAATAAATATCCAAGTTGAAATTCTCTATTTCAGTTTAGTCTTCTGCTTAATCTGATTTCTGGGGGGGGGGGGTTGTCTGGGATGTCAAACCATCAATATATTCATTCATCAATACATTTTTATCTTCCACTTCACAAACCAGCTATATTATTTACAAAATTCACAACTAGCCTACCTATGAAAACACTTTGTCTTCCATGACTATCATCATCTTTTACAGACTTCTGTGATTTAGTTTATATGGTATTCAGTGTTGCATAAAAGAGGCTATGGATTGTCTCTATTATTAACAGCAACAATCAGCCTATAAAATTGAATCATATGGATGAGAAACATTCCAACCCATCTCCCTTTCTTGCAGAATATTTTTAGGAGAGAAATAATTTTTTGCACAGCCTTTAAGTAATGGTGCTGGTGCTGATGATTTGCTTTTCAAATGATCTGAAAATGGAAGTAATCCCAAAGCATGTATGAATCTCATCAATACCTTTGATCACCACAAGATGGAAACAGCAGTTTAGAATAAAACAAATGGCCTTATTATGTCTGTATAAACCTTATTCTTCCTTCCTGCATTATCTTTCATCATAATATGACTATGATGGCCTACTGATTAGCTCAAAAGGTTCCTTATTCTGCATTTCTGTTTTCTACAGTGCAAATCGATGAAGCACTGTTAGTTTAATATTCATATTATTTTGTTTTTAAAGGCCAAGCTGAGGCAAAACAGCAAATGAAATATGCTGTCAATTTGTCTGCTTTATTGTCTGCCTGCCCATAAATCACATTGATCTGCTCCCTTAGGACTTTCATCTTGTTTATAACAAATATTATAAAGTTAAATTAATTGTGGCAAATATTACAAAGTTAAATTAATTCAAAAATTAATTTGGGCTGTCATAACCCTAGCCTAAACAAAATTTATTTGTTTTATTAAATTTCCATTTTGCCCATCTCTTCTACAAGGTGACTCTGGACAGTTTACAAATTCTAAAAACAAGTGAAAAAATAATTAAAAGATTAAAACAGACATTAAAAATATTATTAAAAATTGTGGTTAAAAACAAATATTACAAAGCTAATGTACATATTTTTCCCCATCACCTTTTTTGGAGAGAGGCATGGGGGAGAGAAATAAGAATGTAATGAAGTTACTCCAGATGACGAATTAGGAAATAATGAAGTCAATCCATTAATTCTAATTAGGATATCTTTTTATAGAAATGGTATGAAACATGAACACTGAGTCATCTCCTTCCCTGCCCATAAATACTATCCACAATCTTCTGTTGTCCTGTATCAAGCCATGAAGGAAAACAATAAAATAGGCTGGGAAAAGCACAAGCCTTCCAGTATCTGTACATCCTAATACGCTGACTGCAAATAAGTGGAATGCAGAGAACAGGGTTGTCTATGTGTAGATGTACATCAAGTATAATAAAAAAGAGAGATTATTAAAAACAGGGATGGGAACAGATGAAAGAAAACAGCTAATACTGGACTCTCATTAACACGAATCCAGCTCTGTTCCTGGAGCTCCCCTGGATTTGCAAGATACATGTTTACAGCAAAATCCCAATTTAAGAAAAAAATACTCTGATCTGACTGGTATCAGTACAGCTCAAAGAGCAGCAAGTATCACGGGATTTAAGTGGTTTATATGAAATGCAGCTAGTTTGTTTAATTGTAAAACATGCCTACAGTCTACCCTTGGTTACTTTCAAACAGCTCCTAAATTAATGTATACCGATAAATTTTAAACAATATGATGATGATGATGATGATGATGATGATGATGATGATGATGATGATGATGATGATGATGATGATGATAATAATAATAATAATAATAATAATAATAATAATAATAATAATAATAATAATAAAAAATAATAATAATAATAATAATAATAATAATAATAATAATTTGGAAGGGACCTTGGAGGTCCCTGCTCAGGCAGGTAACCCTATACCATTTCGGACAAATGGCTGTCCAGTCTCTTCTTAAAAACTTCCAGTGTTGGAGCATTCACTGCTTCTGGAGGCAGGTTGTTCCACTGGTTAATTGTTTCGAACTGTCAGGAAGTTTCCCTTAGTCTAGGTTGCTTCTATCCTGATTAGTTTCCATCCGTTGCTTCTTGTCCTGCTCAGGCGCTTTGGAAAATAGGCTGTGACTCCTTTCTTTTGTGGCAGCCCCTGAGATATTGGAAACACTGCTATCATGTCACCCTCGTCCTTCTATTATTAAAACTAGAATACCCAATCACAGCAACCGTTCCGTATATGTTTTCAGCCTACAGGCCTCTAATCATCTTTGTTGCTCTTCTCTGTACTCTTTCTAGAGTCTCAACATCTTTTTTACATCGTGGTGACCAAAACTGGATGCAGTATTCCAAGTGTGGCCTTACCAAGGCATTGTAAAGTAATATTAACACTTCACATGATCTTGATTCTATCCCTCTGTTAATGCAGCCTAGCACTGTGTTGGCTTTTTTGGCAGCTGCAGCACACTGCTGGCTCATATTTAAATGATTGTCCACTAGGACTCCGAGATCCCTCTCACAGTTACTACTATTGAGCAAGGTACCCCCTATACTATACCTGTACATTTGTTTTTTCTTGTCTAAATGTAGAACCTTACTTTTTTCACCATTGAATTTCATTTTGTTAGATAGTTCCCAGTGTTCAAGTCTGTCCAGATCCTCCTGTATCCTAAGCCTATCTTCTGGAGTGTTGGCTATTCCTGCCAGCTTGGAGTCGTCTGCAAATTTGAGGAGTTCCCCATCTATCCCCTCGTCCAAATCGTTGATGAAGATGTTGAAGAGCACTGGGCCCAGAACAGAGCCCTGGGGCACCCCACTACACACTTCCCTCCGTGTAGATGCTTCCATTGAGGACCACACGCTGAGTACGGCCGGTCAGCCAGCTACGGATCCATCTGGTGGTGATGCTGTCTAACCCACATACCTATATCTGGTACTCACATCAAAGCAGCTGTCAACAATAAAGACTAATTAAACTTCACTGTGGTTGTATACACCCACCTGCCCGCTCTGTCATAATCTCACAAAAAAAAAAAGTGTCAATTTTGATATTTTCCTTTGAAGTAAAAAATTTCTGGAAGGATGAGGAAGGATACCTCCTCAAAGCCAGCTTACTTATGGGTGAATTAAACTTAATAAATAAATAAATAAATTTTATATTCCCCCCATAGCAGGAAAATCTTTACATTAGGGAACTAAGCTACCAACCTTATAGCAGCAAGGGCTGCTAATGACATGACCTTCATAAAGCAAGAGAGGGCTAAGTGTCAAATATACAACACTAGTGTCCCATGACCATAGCTTCTCCATTGTACAGATGGAAAGAGGCAAGTTCCAACCACCATCCCCCCCACAAGCAAATGTATTTTCTAGACACATGCCATTTCTAACTGCCACAACTCATCCGATTAAACCTGCTACCAGAAGCAGTGCAATTCTGTAGTCAAACATTGCTAAATCATCAACAGGTGCTTTGGACGCTACATCTCACTGATAATTCAAAAGAAGCCAGGGACCAAGCAAGAAGTCACAGCAGACACTTTTTAGTATGTGTGTGGGTGGGGGGGAATGAAGAGAGCTAGTATGTAATTATGAAGACAATTGTGCAGATGTTTATATCTCTATTAAGGGTGCATCAAATAATGTCAGCCACCATTTTTGGATTTCATCAGCTATGCTTGGCTGATTGCAGCTTTGCTGATTGATGGTTTCATTTCTTACTCAGTCTATCAGTGTGATGCCAAGGATTCTGCAGGGAGAGTGCATTTGGAAGCTTTCCACGTTTTAGATTTCTGGCTATGTAAGGGTCCATGATTCAGCTCCCTATAGTAACAATAGTGGAATCAGTGGACAAAACAGTCACGTTTTAGTTGATACAGTAATGTTAGGCATCTGATGATTAAACAAAAGCTGCTGGGGCAATCCAGTTTTGGTTCTTCACTTCAGCTGTTAAGGCTCTTTTCCCCCCCTGTAGTATGAGGCCAAAACCTTTGAATTCTTGTACTTTCCTAATTTGCACTCCATTTAAATCTATGACTGCTGGTGAGCAATCAGTGGTGATAGGCTCTTTTAGAGCGCCAAAGAATTGAGGCCTTTGAACTATGGTGCTGGAGAAGACTCCTGGATTGCAAGGCGATCAAACCGGTCAGTCCTAGAGGAGATCAACCCTGACTGCTCTTTAGAAGGTCAGATCCTGAAGTTGAAACTCAAGTACTTTGGCCACCTAATGAGAAGGAAGGACTCACTGGAGAAGAGTCTAATGCTGGGAAAGATTGAGGGCAATAGAAGAAGGGGACGACAGAGAATGAGGTGGCTGGATGGAGTCACTGAAGCAGTAGGCGTCAGCTTAAATGGACTCCAGAAAGTGGTAGAGGACAGGAAGGCCTGGAGGAACGTTGTCCATGGGGTTGCGATGGGTCGAACACGACTTCGCAACTAACAACAACAAGGCTCTTTTATCTTTGGATAGCGCACTCTGGAAAGCACTGGCTGCTGAGAGAATTAGATCAGATAGTTCCCGTGGCACACTTGTGATGCCTCAACCTGTTTTGGTTCACATCAAAAGTTGACTGTCAGAAGGTCTCCCAGTCTGCATAAGGGCATGTCAAGGATGTGTCCTATCTGACTATACCATTCTGTATAGGTGGTCCTCAACTTACAACCACAATTGGGACCAGACTTTCCATTGCTAAGCAAGACTGTTAAAACAAGTCACACCAATTTTATGTCCTTTTTGAACATGGTTAAATGAATCACTGCAGCTGTTAAGTGAAGCACATGGTCCTTAAGCAATTCTAGCTTCCTAATTGACTTTGCTTGTTGGAAAGTCTGGCAGGGAAGGTTGCAAATGATGATCACATGACCCCTGGATGCTGTAACCATCATAAATACATACTGGTAACCAAGTGCCTGAATTTTGTTCATGTGACTCTTGGGATACTATGACAGTCATAAATGTGAGGACTGGTCATGTCATTTCTTCAATGCCATTGTAACTTAAAACAGTCACTAAACGTTCAATTGTAAGTTGAGGACTACCTGTATTATATGTCATCATGAGAAACATTTTCACAAATAAGTATGGAATTTGTCACTGACCTTATATATGCAGAGGACTACAAAAACAATAAAAAAATACAATCCTAGAAATATACCATCAGAATTAGCAATGAAATTGTTGCTGTACTTTTATTTATTTAACTTCTGTTGTTGTTTTTTAATTCACTAGTGTACTATCAATGATCAGATAAAAGCAGAAGATGAAATTGAAATATTTAAACCTAATTAAATATCTGCAACATACGGCAATCACTAAATGTAGCTGATTTTGTTAAGGTATGTGGAAATGTACATATCAATTGTATAGAATGGCTTCATCACATAACCTCAAATATTTTCCACTTCAGGTCTGAAAATCGTTTGACAGCAATGAAAGCTGGAATGACTTACTGTTTTTCTTTGAAAGCAAGGCCCAACTAGCATTTGACAGCTAGAATGAAAATAGCTTTTCATGCATAAAAAAATGTTTTCTTCTTCATGTTACAGTATTAAAGATGACAGCAGATGTTGATTCACCCAGAAAACTGAACAGTATAGAAACCTAATTTTGTTACTGATAATTATATAAATTATAAATTATATCAACTAAAAATATTTCAACTAAAACTAAAACTAAAAATATTTTCAGCTAAAACTAAAACCCAACCCATCCATTAGACTTTAGCTTGTAAAATGACTGAGTCAATTAAGAATTCCATTTACAATCCTATACAAGTAGCCCTCAACTAACAATTTGTTTAGTAATTGTTCGAAGTTACAACAGTACTGAAAAAAGGGACTTATGACCATTTTTCATACTTATGACCATTGCAGCATTCCCACAGTCATGTGATCAAAATTGAGACACTTGACAACTGACTCATATTTATAACATTTGCAATGTCCTGGGGTCATGCGAACCCCTTTTGCAACCTTCTAATAAGCAAAGTCAATGGGGAAACAGAATCACTAAAGTAACAATTGCCGTGGTTCACTTAACAACTGTGGCAAGGAAAGTCGCAAAATGGGGCAAAACCCATGTGAAATGTTGGGCTCTATTGTGGTTGTAAGTTGAGAACCACCTGTATATTTAACCATTTTACAAACTGCAGGCTTTCATTTTTGTTCCAAATCAGATACTATACTTGTCTGACCATCATATGCCAAGTGTTAATATTAACCCTACTCCCAACTCAAACTCAACTTCTACCCTTCCAATGATATCACAGGACAGCATTATATAGCCCTCAGAAGCTGGAATAGCAGATTGTGGCAAGAGCGTAAGGGAAGCATAGCAACTTCCCCTACTTGACTTTCTGGAAAGTGGCAGACAAAGTTGCAAACAATAACATATTAGCGTTGTAAGTGCAAGTCAGTTGTCCAGTGCCCAGATCGCATGACTGCAGGGATTCTGGAACTGCCAGAATACTTAGGACTGGTCATAACCACCATCTGTTCAGCATCACTGTAACTTTGAATAGTTGCTGAACGAATGATCATAAGCTGATGACTACCAGCATATAGCATGGGTTCTTTTTCACAATAGAGTATAGATGGAAGACATGCCTGTAACTTTCTGCAAAATCTGACGAACTTAATATGCATATTAAGTTGTACAATAGAAATAAATTCATTCAGTTTCAGCTTACTTGAGTCCTGGAATATCCAGAAGATTGGTCAGTCCTGTCCAGTTAATTTCCAAAAGCTGGAAATATATAAAAAATAATATTAAAATATTGCTCAGAGAAACCACAGCTTAAGACACAGGATATACTGATGATCAGAAGAATTTCAGCTAAAATTCTAAAACTGAGAATTTTTTTTAACTTTTTATGTTGGTTAGAAACAATATTCTTAGACAAGAGCAATCAGTGTAGCGACCTTTTAAAGAACTGCTCTCCAGCCTTTGCAACTTCAAAAAGCCTGAAATCCAAGCTTCAGAATGTATTTAATTATTTATTTGTTTAAATTTATCTGCTGCCCGTCTTGCCAAGGGACTAATCTGGACAGCTTACAACAGTAAAAACTAGAGAAATGAAAACAAGTGTGTAAACATTATAGTATCAAAGTAATGAAACAATTATTAATTCCTTAAATAATAGAATTGCAGGAATTATGAAACTTAACATTCACATATTTGGAGATTGTCAAAGATTGGAAAACTTTAAAGTAATGTTTGTGTTTTTACCAGAACAAGACTGAGTCACATGATCTCAATTTATGACTATCCAGCATGTGATAATTTAAAAGCAATGAAATAAAATTTCTTTTAGGATTTTTTTTTTTAATTCAATATATTCAATATTTGTTCCATAGCAGGTAGTTCTTGCTTACCAACATTTCCATGAGTTTTGTCCCATTTTACAAACTTTTTGCCACAGTTGCTAAGCCAATCACTGCAGTTGGTAAGTGAATCACGTTAAGTAAATCTGGCTTTCCCCACTGACTTTGCTTGTCGGAAGTCAGCGGGGAAGGTTACAAATGGGGAACACATGACCCCAGGATAGTGCAACTCTCATAAAAACACGTGCCCGAGTTTTGATTATGGATCATGGAAAACCAGTTATAAGTCACCAAAGCAGTACTAGATTTGGCCATGCTAAGAATTATGGAAACTGCATCCCATGCAATCCCTTCTCCAGGTTGGAGAAGATTGCTTTAGAACAGACATGTCAAACGTCACGTGACGTCACACAACGTATCGGAGCTTTTTCCCCATTGCCGGTAATGGGGTGGGCGCCGTTTCCTCATGACGTGTCCAGCCCGTGGGCGGGCAGTTTGACACCCCTGCTTTAGAACAACAAATTTATTCACCTGGCGATACAGCATTAATGCAGAAAATCATGCTTCAGAATTTACAGCAAAATGGCTAATACTGCTTTCCATACTTGTGCATGATGGTCAGTTTTATATACAAATCTATGATAAAGACCAGAGGTCTCCAACCTTTTGGGCACCAGGGACTGGTGTCATGGAGAGAGGTTTTTCCACGGACCGGAGGGGGCGTGGCTTTGTGTGCTACCTGCATCATGCGGATGGGGCTTTCCTTTGTTTGTGCGGACCGGTTGCTGGCATGCCGCGGTCCGGTACCGGTCCACGGATCGGGGTTGGGGACCCCTGTCATAGGCAGTACTGAAGCTACAACCATAATGAGGAGCCTGATCATTATAGTTGTAAGTTGTCATAGTTATAATGCAGGTCACCATGTGACAGTACATATTTTTATTATCTCTTTTGAGGTGGTTGTTAAGCAACTGTGGCTGTTCTAATGAAACTGTATGGCAAACTTTTTTTCTTATAGCAATAGCACTTAAGACTTATATACAGCTCTCTCTAAGATATCACTCAGCATATTGCTCCCAACAATCTGGGTCCTCATTTAATGACCTCGAAAGGATGGAAGGCTGAATCAACCTTGAGCCAGTGAAAATCAAACTGCTGAACTGTAGGTAGCTGGCAGTCAGCAGAAATAGCCTGCAGTACTGTATTCTAACCATTGCGCCACCACAGCTCATCGTCCATTTTTTCAGTAAAACATCATAAATTGTGGTCGTGTGACTGCAGGACGCTGCAAACAGATGTAAATGCAAGCCAGTTGCCAAGTGCCCAACATGTGCTCAATGTGTCTCTTGATTACTTTAATGCATTTCTGTGTTAGCCTGTTAACATGTGTTGATTAGTCCAGAGTTTTCCTTTTCAGAAGCTTAGCATTTTCATTGACTTCCAGACTGTAGATGTGAAATATGCCCCATTAGAGTCGCGGAGGGAGGAAAAAATGTTCCCTTTGTCCCAGACATCAGAACTTTTTTCAGTGATATAAATTGTAATTCATGGACTTTCTCCAACTGAAGAATTCAAATTCATATGGGAACAATAGACTACCCCAAGCATGTATTTATTAATTAATTAGGAAAGGTAGAGTATTTCATAAACAGTCTACTAACTGTAGAACCAATATTTGGATCATACATTCAATGCAGAAAATACAATATCTCATTGATCAAGTAAAAAAAAGTTACATACCATAGATTGGATTTTAATCTAATCTGCTAATTGATGTCCAGGGAATATTTATATGCATTAAAACAGATATATGCAATTCCACTAGTAATCTGAATTCATACAGGCCAGATGTAGATGTAGATTTAGGCCTAAATCAGGACTTTATCCTTTTTCAGTTAGTAGGCCCATTTAGTATTTTGAGAAGACATTGTGAACAATATTGCAAAATAGCTGCAGAAAGTTCTAAGGAATGAATGGTTTCAACCATTCCTAAGGGATATTCTCTACTTCCTGTTCATCTTTGTCTTTTTTCTGAACAAGGTGGGTATACTTGCAATAAACAGACATAAACATAAACACACATAAACACACACGGACACCTAGCATAACAACTCAGCATTTTATGTACTAAGAATATGAGATGCAGAGGCAGCGTTGACAACAAAGATATGTTGATGCTGACACTCTGTTTTATGACATGCCAACTTGCCTTTTTATTTTAATTAAAAGGGCTTTTTGAATGCAAACAGATGGAGGCAAGGTGTATGTTAGGTCCCAATGGAAATATCAGTGGGTCCACTGGCATCTACAAGCTTTACCAATAACTTGCAAAGTTTAAACTGTTTTTACAATAAAGGCTTGTTCATTATACCCTCAAATTAGCCCAAGCTTGAAAGAGAATTTGCAGTTTGCAAAAATCAAGCTTATTTACCAATATGAACTAAATATAGAATTGTCAAAGTCTACTAGCTTAAATAAAACACAGATATGTGCAGTTTGCTTGAAACCTTTAGTGGAAAAAAAGTTATAACAAAAATGTGATGATTGTTTTCTAAATCACTTCATGTTTGCTAAAGATATTTTAATAAGCATTAACATTCATACCGTTTTCTGTAACTTTACCACAATGATTGATTTTTATAAGAAATACAAGGCTAAAGATGCCTGACAAAAACTTTGGCTCACAAACCACAAAAGACATAAGCAAATTCATTAAACAAGTATGTTCAGAACTATTAATTCAGGCATTGCTACCATATATAGTCATCACAGCCAGTAACAGACACTGACTAAAGAGTGCACTGAATTATTGCCAAATGTTACTTTGGCCTGGAAAATATGAGAAGAAACATTACTAGATGCCAACTAACCCAACATTTCTCCCTCTGGACAAAATAGTGATTTTTCTCTCTTGCTGTAGCCACTGACGATCCAAGTGATAGAAAACGGCTGTAATAAAACGTCTGCTTGTAACTCCAGAGGAAGGACATGTAAGAATTCTATTCTATTAAATATTTTAGATTATTGTATTACTTTGTTGCAAATTATAAACATTAGCTTCATTTTAATGGTAGTACACTGGAAAACCTTAGGATTGTGATCCTGGAAAACTACAATATTAATATGGGGGCTGTTCTTAAGTGTTCTGGCTGCAGACATTATAGCTGCCTTGACACTTATAAAGCTTGCTCAGAATGACAGTTGTCTAAAAGATATTTTAATCGAATTCTGGTTTATTATTACTGAGTAAACATTTTAATCTATATTTTAAGACTTTATATTGCCTTAAACATAGACTCCAACTTTCCAGTGCTCTAAGAAGCACACACCAGAAATAATTTACAAACCCCAGATTACAAATTATTGAGAGATATATAAGCCAGATTTCTAGCTCTGGGTACAATACCACAGTTGTTGATCGTAAGAGGAACCAAGCACTTGTCAATTATCAACAGTTCTTCGAAATCTTACAATATTATCACTGACTACAGCAGACCTTCCTTCCTTGTGAGAGAGTCGGAAACTAGCAGTTGATCTGAATATGTTTTTCTGTAGGTTTGAGAGGAACTATTGTCAACTACTGCTACTCTATCTCAGATACATCAACAACAGCTAAGTCTCCTACACCCAACTCCATCCCTCTGGACCACCCACCTCTGTTGATCACAGAAAAAGATGTGCGAGGTCTATTTCACAAATAAAAAAGTGGACAAGCACCAGGGCCAGACAGGGTAACTCCCTCTTGCTTGAAAGTCTGTGCTGATCAATTGGCTCCCATCTTCACCCGCATCTTTAATAAAACACTGGAGATGTGTTATATCCCTTCTTGCTTCAAATGCTCTACTATCATTCCGGTGCCCAAGAAACCCTCCATCAGGGAGTTCAATGACTACCGACTGGTGGCTCTGACATCCATAGTTATGAAAACCTTCCAAAAGATCAGTGCTGCCCAACTGAAAGCTATCACGGATCTGCTGCTAGACCCCCTTGCAATTTACCTACCGTGCAAACAGATTGGCAGATGATGCTGTCAATATGGCAATGCACTACTTCTTGAATCCCCAAAGATCTAAGTAAGATCCTTTTTGTAGATTTCAGCTCAGCATTTAACACCATTATTCCTGAAATCCTCCTCTCTAAACTGACTCAGCTAGCTGTGCCTGACCACACTGTAGACGGATCATAAGCTTTCTAATAAATAGGCAGCAGCAAGTGAAGCTAGGGAAAAATTACATCAAATACCCTTTCAATTAGCCCAGGAGCCCCCCCCCCCCCCGCAGAGCTGTGTGTTCTCTCCATTACTCTTCTCTATATATACCAATGATTGCATCTTGAAGGATTCCTCTGTTGAAGTACTAAAGTTTGTAGATGATCCAACAGTCATTGGTCTCATTTGACACAATGATGAATCTGCTTATAGAAGAAGATCAACTAGCCCTGTTATGCAAGTGGAACAATCTGGAGCTGAACACTCTTAAAACTGTAGAGATGATAATAGATTTTAGAAGAAGCTCGCCTATTCTAATACCTCTTACAATATTAGACAACACAGTATCAACAGTAGATAACTTCAAGTTTCCGGGTTCTATAATCTCCCAGGACTTGAAATGGATGCCTAACATTAGAACCATCATTAAAAAGGCACAACACAGAATGTTCTTCCTGAGTCAACTCAGGAAGCTCAGGCTTCCCAAGGATCTGATGATAACAGTTCTACAGAGGAATTATTACTGAGTCTGTCATGTGTACCACTGCAACTGTCTGGTTTGGCACAGCAGCCAAACAGGATAGGTACAGACTTCAGCAGATAGTTAGGACTGCAGAAAAAACAATCACAACCAGCCTGCTTTCCATTGAGGATCTGTATACTGCACAAACCAGAAAGAGGGCTGAGAAAATATCTACAGATCTTTAACATCCTGGACATAATCTATTTTAACTTCTCCCCTCAGGACGCTGCTATAAAGCATGGCATGCCAAAATAACCAGACAGAAAGCTTTTTCCCCCTGGCCATCACTCTGCTGAACACTTAATTCCCATACAGCAGTGTCTCATCTCTCCCCTTTTCTCATCTCATCTTTCCTACTATCTTCTCCTATTGGTTTCTTATGATTTATCAATTGTTGTTTGTAACTTATGATTAATGACTGTAACTATAATTATGGCCCATGATCTAATACTTGCTGTTTGTATGTACACCATGAGCTTATGCACTGGAACAAATTCCTCGTGTGTCCGATCACACACACAATAAAGAACTCTGGTCAATAAAGAATTCTATTCTATTCTATTCTCATATTATGCTAAAACAGTTACAAGGGGGAAAAAAGAAATATAGAAATTTTCCACTTACTGGTTTCCTAAGGAAAAATAAAGATAGCGCTCCAATTAAGGGCATATCGCCAAGCAGAGGTTCCAATATAACTCTCAATGTGCCATGAATCTAAAAGAAAAAAAGGAAACAGCCATGATTGGTGTAGTAGTTAAAGGCATCAGGCGAGCAATCCAGAAACCATGAGTTCCATTCCGCCTCACACACAAAAACAGCCGGGTAACCTCGGATCAGTCATTCTCAATGCTAGCAAGCAGGTAATGGCAAACTACTTCTGAAATCTTTCCAAGAAAACATCAGAACCCAGTCCATGCAGTCACCAAGGGTAAAAGGTTAACTCAAGGGTACCTGCATGTATAGATACCCGTGTTTCCCCGAAAATAAGACCAGGTCTTTTTTTGCCTCCAAAAGAGGCACCAGGTCTTATTTTCGGGGGGTGTCTTTTATATCACCTCCGGCACCGACAGCCCCACCCAGCAGGTCCACTTCTTCTGGGGTCGAAGGAGCAGCTTCATTCTGCAGCTGCATTCCGGCCTGCATTTCGCAGTCAGGCCTTTCCAGAAGGCTTATGCAGCTGAGTACCGAGCTATGGATTCAATCCATAGCTCGGTTCTTGGATGCAGTGACCTTCCGGAAAGGCCTGTGACTGAGAAATGCAGGCCTGGCTGCAGAAGACACCACAGAAGAAGTGGGCTGGCGAGAAGAGGCATGGCTGCCTGGTAAGTGGGTGCGGGGCATGTGGGGCAGCTCCACCCCCCACCCCGCTTGATTTTTAAGTGTATACCTCACCCCAAAACTAGGCCTTATTTTGGGGGTAGGGCTTATATTAGGCCCACCCCCAAAAATCAAGCTAGGGCTTATTTTCAGGGTAGATCTTACTTTCAGGGAAACAGAGTACACAGCACTAACCATGAATTAAAGATTAGATTAACTATTATATATTATGCAGAAGGTTTTTCAATAAATCTGAAATTGAATAATGTTAAACAGAATAAAACTATATCATTTCAATTGTAGCTGGGGACTAGAGGTGTATTTATGGAAATATGAACTGGTAACAAGGTATAATGGATAGAAGAAAAAGAAATTTACCTGTATACTTTTCACTCCAGCTCTACAGAAGTATCTCTTGATCTCCAAATCAATTTCACAGTTTCCCACAAAACTGAGAAATATAAGAAAACACTGTATTGTTGTACTACATATACAATCCATTAATACATTGCTATTAAAAACCAATTTCAGCACACCAAAAAGTTTAAGAATTCATTTTTTCTCTAAATTATAGCAAGACTGTAACCCACTGCAGCTTGGCTAAAATGTACCTTTAACTATCTTGTATATGTTATACAACCACCATCATAGCAAAAATGTTAATGTGTTTAATGTTAAAAATGTTTAATATGAATTTTATACCTTATATATTGATTATATTGTACACCACCCAGAGCCCCTTTCTAAGGGAGATGGGCAGTTAAGAAATAGGAAAAAATAAGTAAGTAAGTTAAGTAAATAAATAAATATTTTTTTTATTTTCTGCTTCTCCCCCCCCCCTTTTAATTTAATACTGTGCTAGTTTAGGCTACACATCTAACAAAGTAAATAAGACAAAAAGGGAAAAGATTAGTTGGTTGTACCCAAACAATTAATTAATGATCTTCAGGTCCATATGGATTGGCTTAAGTCTTTGCAACACAGCTTACATGAAATATGATCTACTATTTGGACACAGACTGAAGCAGAACACTTTATCCACTGAGTGCATAATGGCTGTGAACTATTTACAGCTAAATCAATGTGCAGATCCAAGATATGACTTCAGACCTTTTACATACAGAGCCCCACTGCTTGCCTTTTATTTCATTAATATTCTCACAATTTAAAAAGTGATTGTTTTCCATACTGTGCAAAAAGGGAGAAGCAAAAGAGCATTACTTTTAATATTAATGAACAAGAATACAACAATTACATTATCCACTAAACTTTAAGCTCTTCATCATGAGTAGCATCAAGAGTATTTGCTCATTCAGAATACAAGGCTGATATAGTCACTTGGCCAAAAAAAGAATGAAGTGGGGAAGGACTATAGTAGTTAAAATTAGATTTATTCTTTCATTAGACCATGCATCACTCTTAGATGACACAGTGTTTTAGTAACATCCTTCTAGCATCCTAGAAGTGTAATAGCAAATAATACAAACCTTCACACCTGCAAGAAACCTAGAGGTCTATTTTGCTCCAACAGCACCATCACATGCCCCAACAAATATAACACACAAATTTAGGGGTCCGTTTACACAATTTTCCTTTAATGTGATAATTATACCAGCTCTCACCACAATGCTCCTCTGGATTCCATACAGGAAAAATGGGACAAACCTTGGCCCACTAAGTAAATGGACACATCAGGACTCAAAACAAGGGCAAAATATTAGACTATTTCAATGCCCACAGACCCTAAAGTATCTATTTAGAAAGAATGCAACTTTAAATTAAAATTGATTGTGAAATTATTGAACTCATATCAGAATGTTAATGCTTAATGTTTTTAATATTTGTTCATGATAGTGGTTTAAGATATTTATTGTTTGTTTTGTTATAGGTTGCCCAGAGTCACTTGCTTGTGAGAAAAATGACTCTATAACTTAAACAAACAAACAAACAAAAATCTTTCAGGCAATCTTAGAAGGTGCCAACAAACAAGAAGGTCTTTAACACATTAGAAAAAGTAATTGATAAGATGCTTATAAATCTGACTCACATACAACCTGCGGAACTAACCTATCTTCCCCTCCTTTCAACTTCTGTCTTTATCCTGTATCAATCTAGTCACTTTATGTATCTGTTGAAAGTAATTCATGAAAGCTTATGCCTTCTAATAAAAGTTAATAAAAGGAGCTACTTGCAAATAATTTTGCCTCAACTGACTAACACAGCTTTCCTCCTTCAAAGCAAGTAACATGAGATTTACAATTTGAACAAATTTCCAAAAGCTAATTTAAACACCCCAATAACTTGGAAGACGCCCTTTTTTGTCATTGCCCCCCCCAATGGACTATCCTTACCCCAGAAGTGAGCCCCCCCTCACTTTCCTGGCCTTCCGAAAAGAGGTTAAAACATGGCTCTGCGGCCTTGCATAAGGAGCCCAAAGGAACACATAGTTGTGGGGTTGGCTGGTGCCATGACAGCCCTCCCTCCCTTTGGCTTTGTCAACTAATTTTAACAGAGTTAAAATTGCCTCCTTGAAAATGTTCTTGCCTCCTTCAAAACTTTCATAATTTTGTTGTTGTTGTTGTTAGTTGCGAAGTTGTGTCCGACACATCGCGACCCCATGGACAACGTTCCTCCAGGCCTTCCTGTCCTCTACCATCTTCTGGAGTCCATTTAAGCTCACGCCTACTGCTTCAAAGACTCCATCCAGCCACCTCATTCTCTGTCGTCCCCTTCTTCTATTGCCCTCAATCTTTCCCAGCATTAGACTCTTCTCCAGTGAGTCCTTCCTTCTCATTAGGTGGCCAAAGTACTTGAGTTTCAACTTCAGGATCTGGCCTTCTAAAGAGCAGTCAGGGTTGATCTCCTCTAGGACTGACCGGTTTGATCGACTGGCAGTCCAGGGGACTCGCAGGAGTCTTCTCCAGCACCATAGTTCAAAGGCCTCAATTCTTTTGCGCTCAGCCTTTCTTATGGTCCAACTTTCACAGCCATACATTGCAACTGGGAAAACCATGGCCCTGACTATACGTACTTCATAATTTTAAAACTTTTAAAATTTAAATTCTAAAATGTTAACATCTTAATTGTCATATACTATTTCATATGTTGATGTTGTATTATACACGCCCCGAGTCGCACTTTGAGGGAGATGGGTGGTCCAGAAATGTGAAATATAAACAAACAAACATTTTTTATTACATGGCACTAAAATCAAAAGAAAAAAAGAAAAAAGAAAGAGAAAAGGGCCCCAAAATTAAGTATTTGTTTTCAGGTTTGCTAACTACAACATTTTAAAACTTCTTTTTAAAATGTGGGATTTTCATTTAATGGAATTCAACCAGGAGAGTCCAGTTGCCTTTTGGAAAAAGCACCTTTGGGATAAATGACCTGGATGATTGAGAATCTCCATAGATATTTCGACTGTTTATAATCATTTACTTTAAATGTTATTTTTTCATTACTAACTGGTAAAAAATGCCTAGACTGTAGTAAGTTATAAATGGAGTAAATACATTTTTCAGGTCCATAATAGAAAGAAAACGTCTAGTTTCCGAACATACTATCTTCTTCTTCTTCTTCTTTTTGATAGACATCTGGGAATAGGGGATATTTGGAAACAAGCCTGTTTTTTTTCCTGATTATTATAGCAATGACAGGAGAAATGAGCATAAACTAAATTCACACAAGTAACATATTTTTGTTATAGCTTTCATTAGTGCTATTAATGAAAAAGCTGGAGACATAGAAATTGACTCCCGCATTACTGGCATACAACATAAGAAGTTATTTATCCTGTTTTCAAGAAAGCACTTCGAAGTTTTATTGTGCCGTCATACTATAAAACAGTAGTATGTTATTTTTGCTAGCTTAATTTCTGTGCAGCAATGCTTTCTTGCTTAGTGTTGCATATTGGTCCCATTAACACATAGTGGGCTTCTTTATATTTATAATGAGCTAAAAGGTATTTCTTTCTCCAAGAAACAAGCATTGCAACATTTTTGCAATGAGGAACACACTTTAAGGAATTTAAGACACAGTATATGCTTACTCGGACAAGATTACCTGATTTGTAGATCCAAAATGATCTGCCTTTTATCCACATTTTCAGTATACACTTTCACACCATTGATCCTAATGGGCTGAAATAAAAAATTCCAATTTAATAGATCAATAGGTCTGCAAGAATGATGTTAAATGTAAAACTCTTCTACTTTATTTAAAATGTTGTATTATGTAAAAACAGATCCAGATGCTTACAGAGCTGATAATGTCAGATTGAAAGGATTAATATGCTGAATATAAAGAATATATGTATTTTAAAAGGCAGCTCACTGGACAAGCACTACTAAATAGCAATAGCATCAGAGAAACCAGGAAAGAAAATTTTAGTTGAAAAAGGGCGTTGTCTTACCTGAACGCCTTTTCTCAGCAGGACGATGGAGAATCCACCAATGGGTTAGGACTATCTTCCTGCCCAATAAGAGACTAAGTTTGCCAGAGTTAACACGCCTCCTGCTGGGCTGATATCCCAGACACGACGAAGGCGAAGCTGCTGACAATGGACCGCTGTGTTGGCTCTCTGTGCCCCTAACACAGGACCTGACGGTCCTAAGGGGATGGGCGTGGATTCTCCATCGTCCTGCTGAGAAAAGGCGTTCAGGTAAGACAACGCCCCTTCTCCAGCAGGACGATGGAGAATCCACCAATGGGACATACCAAAGCCGAGCTGTCCCTATGGGAGGGAATCAGTCAGGGCCTGTGTCCCACGTGATGATGCCACTTGCCGGAGTACCCTCCGGCCAAATGATGCCTCCGCGGAGGCGAATTTGTCCAGCCTGTAATGCCGCACAAAGGGGGAAGGCGAGGACCAGGTCGCCGCCCTGCAAATATCCCCGATGGGCGCCTGCGTAGCCCACGCTGCTGAAGTAGCGGCACTGCGGGTAGAGTGAGCAGTGATACGGCCTGGCAGTGGCAGGGACCGTGCCTGGTAGGCTCGTGCGATGCAGGATCTGATCCACCTGCCAACAGTGGACGAGGAGACAGTCTTCCCCATCGAAGAAGGCTGGAAGGAGATAAAAAGCGCTTCCGATTTGCGGAAGGCAGAAGTCCTCTTAATATAGTGGCGTAACGCCCTACGAACGTCCAAGGTGCGCCACTGGCGTTCTAAGTTGTGAGCAGGCTGGGGACAAAAGTTCGGTAGGACCACCTCTTGTGCCCTATGGAACAACGAGTTCACCTTTGGTACAAAGGCCAGGTCCAGTCGAAGGACTACCCTATCGCTGTGAAAGACGCATAGGTCCTCCCGGACTGAGAGAGCAGCCAGCTCCGAGATGCGTCTAGCGGATGTGATCGCCACAAGAAAGGCCACCTTCATGGACAAGAACTGTAGTGAACAGGTCTTGACCGACTCGAATGGTGGCAAGGTAAGGGCCTGTAGCACCCGTGGGAGATCCCAAGAGGGATAACGGTGAACCACGGGAGGTCTGGTGTTGGTAGCACCCTTGAGGAAGGACCGTACCAGTGGATGCTGGGTCAAAGGAATGGAATCCTGGCACATGAGTACTGTGGAGAGAGCCGCCAGTTGCCTGCGGATGGTATTGGGCGACAAGCCCTTGTTAAATCCCTCCAGCAAGTACTCAAGGATGTGCGAGATAGTGACAGCCGAGATGTCCAGGCAATTCCTGGAACACCAGGCACAAAAACTCTTCCACGAGGAGTCATAAATTCCGTGCTTCGGACGTCAAAGTCCTGGAGCGAGTGCCGCCCTGCCGGTTCACGTGGGCCTTTGCAGCCACGTTGTCTGTGAGCACTAGGACGTGTTGACCCACCACCTCATCGCTGAAGTGAAGCAGTGCCAGATGAATGGCCCTGAGCTCCAGCCAATTTATGTTGTGACTGAGGTCCATGGGTGACCATCGTCCCTGTGCTAAGTGACAACCCAGGTGCGCACCCCATGCGAACAGACTTGCATCTGTCGTTAAGGTGAGTCTGTTTGGTTCCCGGAATAGGGAGCCTCTGTCTACAGCAGGGGAGAGCCACCATCGAAGGGAATCCAGAACTCGGGGTGTGACCCCGACCCTCGGTACTGAGTAGCTCGCCTATCTGGCCTCCTAGTAAGGTGGGCCAACACCTTACGCTTATCCCCGTTCTCAATAAGGTAAGGCTCTAGCGCCTCCCCAAAGAGGCGTCCGTCCCTGCAGGGAGCAGAAGCCAGGTGCCACTTTGACTTCAAATCCGCTTGCCATTGTTTTAGCCAGAGAAGCCTGCGGGCTGCAGTATTAGCGGCCATGGAGCGCGCTGAAAATCTGGCGGCATGGAGGGAAGTATCCGCCATGTATTCTGCCGATGCCACCAACTTACCCAGATTCTGATGGGCACGAACCTGATCCGGGGGAAGTAACGCTTGGAGTTCCCTGAGCCAGAGAATTGACGTTCTGGCAAAGAAGGAAGTAGAGGTGGACGCCCGCACGGCCCATGCCGATGCCAGGTGAGACCTGCGGAGAGAGAGCTCGGACTTCCTGTCCTCTGCCCTCAAGGCCGCAGACGTGTCACCTGACACAGTGGAGGAGGAAAAAAGAGAGGTTAGTGGTTCGTCCACCCTGGGAACCTCCAGGAGATCTGACAAGGCCGGGGATACGGCCATCAGTCTCTTATCAGTTCCCCCCGGCATTGGTAGAGTACCCGGATTTCCCCATTGTTTCCTGATAGTTTCCAGGAAAAAGGGAGGGCAAGGGATATAGCGCTCCGTCACCGTAGGTTCGGAGAAGAGTGGCTTGGGGTCCTGACTAGTTGAGGCAGTCGGCTGTTTTTCCTGCTCCGGCTCAATATTGGCCGACGTGGTGGCCTTTAGCAGGAGGGACCTAAATAGACCCGGGTCAAAGAGGCCTATGAAAGGTGACGGGTCTGGGGCCGACTCCTCATCCTCTGACAGCTGGAAGCCAGTTGACCCATAACCTTCGGAACCAGAGTCCCGTGTTCGGGAGGAATGGTCCGAATAAACGGACTCTGGGTAGTCCGGCCTCTCCGCCCGTGCTTGAGCTGGCACCACGGGCATGACGAACTCCGGCCTGGGGTTCTTGTAGAACGAGGAGGCCCTACCCTGAGCATACGCCTGGGCAATTAATGCCTCAAGCTGCTCAGGCCCAACCCCTTGATGTTCAGGGGGGCGAAGTCCAGCCGCTGTGGGCGTGAACGTGGCCTCGGGCGGGGGACGGGGTCTAGCCGGTGAAGCTCCCATTAGGGGGACCAATCCCTTGTCAGAGGACAGAGTAGTACTCTGTGCCATGGGGCCCTGATGGGAAAGGGCCCGCGAGTCAGTGGGAACTGGCAGGGCCGGTTGGGGGTTGAAGAGTGAGCTCTCCTGGGGGGCAAGGGGAACCAAAGGTTGGTCTCCCGCAGACATACGTTGTGCCCTGGAGAACTGCGTCTCCAGAGCCATGTTACGCCTTTCGGCTGCCTTGTCTGCGGCCCTTGAGGTCTTTTTTCCAGCGATGGCCTTGGACCTGGCCTTGGCCTTTATCCTGCCTGCTGCCTCTAGTTTAGAGGACTTGCGCTTCCCTGAGACGGGAGTGCCGGAAGCGCCCTGTGCAGATTGATTAGCTGCGTCATCAGCCATTGCAAGGGAAGCCTGAGGCCTATTGCAACTCAGGAGCAGGAGCGGATTGCCCAGTTGTTAGTATAGCCAAAGCTGATGAACAGCGTCCGCTCCGGGTTTGGTGCTACACTGAGCGCCCTACTGCCCTAGGCAGAGCTCCGAGAGGCTGGAAACTGCCCAGTGATGCACTGAGGCGTATTAGTCAGGCGTCTTGTGGCGACGAGACCCAATGGGTGAGTCGCAATCGGCAAGTGCCGGCACGCACGTTGACCGATCAGTGGCGGCGATCACCTTGGTGATATGTGCCTGCACACTCCTCTCCTTGTTGGTGGCGGCAATCACCTGAGTGATATGTGCCTGCACACAAAGCCTAGGTGGTGGCGGCGGTGCCCGAAGGCGTGCCAGCTCACGCTAAAGGTGAAATCCTCTCCAAGTTGTGCCCTGGGGTTGGTTGTGCCAGATCAGAATCTGAGCAGGTGACCAATGGCAGCTTTGAAGCTGCAAAATGGCGGCTGTGAGCAGTCCGCAAAATGGCTGCCGCTGCAATGGCAAGGCGGCTTGTTAGGCCTGGGCTAGGCTGAGATAATTCCCTGCAGGGAAGGAGAGGTGAGGTCAGACCTTTGAGCCAATGGCCTCCGTAAGCAGACTGCAAGGTCTTTGCAGTGGCTGCTGCCTGTTTGGGCCGTCCCTGTCAGGCCTGCAAGGCCTCAGTCGTTCAAAATGGCGGCCGCGAATAGCGCGCCAAGAAAAATGGTCTGAGGCCTCAAATTTGGCAATCAGTTGCAGAGGGCTTGCCCTAAAATGCCCTCCAGTCGCGCCGTGGCAGCTGGGTGATCAAATCACAGCACAGTCTCGCCAGAGAGGGCTGAAGGGCCGTGGAGAGGAACGGCCTGGCTGGGCCCGAAGGCCGACGCCACGTAGCGGGGCGGCTGAGGCGAGCTCTAACACTCAGCCTCGAGGAGTCCTGGAGCTTTCCGCAGCGCTTGGCAATTGCGAGCGCGCCCGGAGGCCGACGCTCAGCTGCGCGGGAAGGCCGACGCTCAGCTGCGCCGCGGCTAAATCGAGAGCTCCGACGATCAGCTGATGCGGCCGAGGGATCCCCCTCGCTATCAACTGTGAGCCCTTCGCACCTTACAGGAGCTATGGGGGCTTGAGCTGGCCGCCCGCTGCTGCTGCGGCTGGAAATTCGCCGAAAATCAGCTGTGCCCTTCGCCTTTAAACCGGCGGGGCCTGACAATAGCGTCAATAGCCTCCTGAACGGCGTTTGCAAGCCTATTTCAGAGGCTGCAGCCTGTACAGGCCGTCCCTATCGGGCCTGTTAGGCCGTTTTGGTCTTCAAAATGGCGGCCGCGAGTTGCGCGCCGACAGAAAAGGCCTCAACTCGACCAATTTTCAAAGGAGGCTTTCAGAACCGGCGGGGTCTGACAATAGCGTCAATAGCCCCGTGCCAAAATTTTTCTGCCCAATGCCAGCGGCAGCGATGTTCGCGTCGCGTAGCGATTTTGAGGGGCTGCGCCGGCTGTTCGCTGTTCTAACGGCTGCTGCAATCGCCGCCTGAGCGCTCCCGGAGGCCGACGCTCAGCTGGGATGCGGCTAACTGTCCCGACGATCAGCTGAGTGATTGCCGGGATCCCCCTGTGGCAGAGCCTCAAGTTTGGAGGGCCTGAGAAGGCCCGTTGCTGGGCGACCCGGAGGCCGACGCTCAGCTGTTTTGGGGCTATGAATTTGCCGAAATCCAATTATTCTGGTTTGCCTAACTAAAGGAGATGTGAGAATCCACCAATAATTAACTATACGACCTGTCCAGAGCCAACACAAACGTCCTAGCTGGGCTGAAGACTAAGTCGTGTCTGGGATATCAGCCCAGCAGGAGGCGTGTTAACTCTGGCAAACTTAGTCTCTTATTGGGCAGGAAGATAGTCCTAACCCATTGGTGGATTCTCCATCGTCCTGCTGGAGAACTTGCAATCTACTTTAGTTCAAATCTTGCAATCTAATTGATTTTTTCACCATTAATACTGACTTGAATTTAGAAAATGCTATTGCAACATTATGCTTGGTTTGATGAGAAAGCACCAATGGAAATAATTTGCCCAGCTCTGAATTTTTTGAATATTAGTGTAAACTGCAAAAATCAATCTCATCCTGCACATGTATCCCTTTAACTTATTCTTAATAAAAGTGCACAGTTGTGAATCACTATTAATAAATACACACACCCATATAAACAAAGGCATCATGATATGCAGAGCCAGGCACCCATTGCTTCAGATTCTTAAATCCACAGAGCAGAGTTGAGCAAACAAAATCTGCTCTTAGCAGAAGCTTTAGTGATTATGTGCCTGCCCCTCTGAGCAAGATTTTCCGAAGGAGAATGGAGCAACATTTATTCAGTATATATATTTAGACCGCCAGCACTGATGTTCAAAAACCTGAATAATCTCGTAATATGAGTAGTTTACATTTTGCAGCATAAATACTCCTTTTATCACCATAGCAATCAAACAACTGATACAATACAGTATCTTGCTAGATAGGAAATATATCAACCTACTCCACCCGACCCAACCCAGTCCAAATAGTTATGCAAAATTTACTGAAACTCAAAACAAACCAAGATAGATACTTAATGTAGATATAAGGTAAGGCAGACCATATAATCTAGTTCTCTTAGGCGTGCATGCATGTTCGTGTGCACGCACGCGCATACGCCCGTGTGTTTGTGTAATGTGATACTGAGACTATAAATCAGGTAGTCCTCACTTATGACCACAGTTGAGCCCAAGATTTATGTTGCTAAGTGAGACATTTGTTAAGTGAGTTTTGCCTCTTTTTACAACCTTTCTTGCCACAGTTGTTAAGTGAATCCCTGCAGATATTAAGTTAGTAATACAGTTTGTTAAGTGAATCTGGCTTCCCCATTGACTTTGCTTGTCAGAAGTTGCAAAAGGTGATCACATGATCCCAGGACACTGCAACTGTCATAAATACATGCCAGTTGCCAAGTGTCCTAATTTTTATCACGTGACCATGGGGATGCTGCAATAGTTGTAAGTTTGAAAAATGGTCATAAGTCACTTTTTTCAGTGACTTCTAACAGTCACTAAACAAACTACGCTGTAAGTCGAGGACTACATATACAGGACTCCTGTTAAACAGTAGCATTCACTAACATGAATTGTAATTCAAATAATCTGAAACAAGATTTTGGAACTAAAAAAATTATTCTTCTATCAATGATAAACATATTCAGAAAAATACACTCAGGGAATTTTCATTTTTTTCAGGGTACCAAATTATTGCTTTTCAGTTGCTTCTGGGACAAATAAAAGCCAAGCCATGACCTCACTATAATATCTGATGGTTCACTCTAGCTTCCAGAAAAAGGCATACCTGGTGCCCTATATCAATTTTTGTGAAACTGAAAGTACTCAAGTGGCTGTTTGCTCCTTTTACTGCAGGCTCTATTGTTTCGCGGAAGAGCTTCTCGATAAACTGGCAAATGAAAGGCCACATATGTTTCACTGTCTGCAAAAAAAAGAAAAGAGACCACTAGGTTTTCAATGTTAATCCATGATCATGCCATTAACCCCATTTCATTAAAAGTGTGAATTTCTGTATAGTTAGCCATTTATTATCACTTTACCTTAGCAACCCCTTAACAATTATACTAGAGGAGACTTCTTAACTGAATATTGATTTACATCCAATCAGCATAAAAAGGAGGGACAATAAGCAGGCCAATAATTAAGTGAATTTATGTACACAGGACATGTTATGCTCTATTTCCATATCATTTTCTATTATAAAACAGTATGTGACTTTCCGAGTGTCCCCAGATTTGAAGCTAACATATTATTTTGCTAATTTTGAATTGCCCTAATCAAAATACCGCCTTATTGATTTAATATTTTTTTTCAGTCTAATTATCCTTTCAAATAAATACATTGGTGTAGTTACTAAGAGTAAACAGCAATTTGATGCCACATAATCAAACAATCCCCTTTTCTTTTAAAATCCAACTAACATATAAAAGCTAGCAAACATTATATTACAACTACAATTTCAGAAAGATGAACTTTTTTTCATTTAGTACAACTGCTACAACTTTCAAGCCCAACGAAACAGCATTTGTAGCTTTTAGAAGATGCAAAATAGTATAATAAAAGCCCACCAAGTAAGAAATCTATTTTGCAACAAAGACAACATTACATACTTTTACAAAAACTTCTAAACAGTAAGAATGTCAGTTTACCTTATTTAGCCATTCTGCTCTTTCAGTATCTGGAAAATGGACCTGGCGTAAATTAAAAACAAAAGTTACAAATTAAGAAAAAAAAAGTTTTGAAAAGGAAATCACAATGACCAGGAAACAAATCGGAGGAATTTGAAAATACGAAATGGCTTCAAATTTATTAGTAACCATTGATTATAATTTTCTCATCTAGCAGTGGCCATGATAATTCTAAATAAATAAGATGTATCTGATTTTAGCATTAATTTATATATACAGTAGATAACATTCAGCTGCTAAAACAGTGCTTCTCAAACCATAATCTAAACAAATAGGTAACCCTTCCCCCCCCCCCAGGAATAAAACTAATATTCCATAGGTATTGGGGCTGGCTAAGAAATAAAGATGCTAGTTTATTAATTAGTTTTTAATCTATATATTGCACAGACTCACAAACTTTGCTGCAAACCAATTGTCTACTGCACCTTTGCACAAGCAAATTGAGGAACAAAAACCAGAGTCAGTTTGGATAATCCTCCTACTTTTCTACCCAAACCTACTTTAAAAACACCAGTAAACCCGAATTTACAGTTTGAAAACCCTTTACTGAAGTATTGACTTGATTTATTGAAAAGGTATTGTCATCAATATAATTGGTTTATATAGGAAGACCAGGAATCATTTTCAAATTTTGCCTCTTTCTTAAAATTTATATAATTTTACATTAATGGTAGTCCTCTACTACTCACAACAATTGGTACCCGAATTTCTGTTGCTAAGTGAGTCACATCCAATTTTATGACCTCTTTTGCCGCAGCTGTAAAGTGAATCATTACAGTTAATGAACCACAGTTGGTAAGCAAATGCATTTTTCCCCCCAATTGGTTTTCCTTGTCAAAAGCCAGCTGCGAAGGTCTCAAATGGTGACCATATGACTTCAGGATGCTGCAACCAATGTAAATTATATGCCAGTTGCTAAGCACCTGAATTTTGATCATGTGACCATGGGGATGCTGCAACAGTTGAAATTGTGAGGACCAGTTAGTTACAAGTCGCTTTTTTCAGCGCTGTTGTAACTTCAAATGGTCACTAAATGATGGTTAAGTTGAGGACTAGTTGTATCTTCCAAAAAATTCAACCATATGGAAAGTTTGACTAGTGATCTTCTAAGTATTACATCTTCAAACAATATAAATGCATATAATATGCTAACCACAATGTTTCGATAGTCTTGTCACAAGAAATTACGATTTGCTAACCATAAATAAAGGCATCTGGATGAGTGAGAAAGTCTTTGTTTATAAATCTCAGATTAACTAAATTAAGTAAAACGACAGAATAGAAATTAGCAACTCACTTCTATATGGTTGCCAAGAAAACAGTATGCATACATCTATATAGTTATCAGAATTAAGACAGAACTGATAGGGACTTTTCTTTGAAGGATGTATGAATGGAACCATTATATAAATATATTAAGGTTTGATTAAAAATGCTTACCTAAAATTATTCAGAGCCTTAGTTAAAGAACTGTAAACATACGCAATCCTTGACTTACAACCACAATTGAGCCCAACATTTCTGTTGCTGAGACAGTTTGCCCCAATTTACAACCTTTCTCCCCACAACTGTTAAGTGAATCATTGCAATTGTTAATAACACAGCTGTTAAGTGAATCTGGCTTCCCCGTTGATTTTGCTTTGAAGCTTTGAAGCTTGCCAAAGGTGATCACATGATCCCTGACACTGAAACCTTCATAAATATGAACCAGTTGCCAAGCATCCAAAATTTGATCATGTGACTATGGGGATGCTGCAATGGTCGTAAGTGTGAAAAACAGTCATGTCATTTTTTTCAGTGCCGTTGTAATTTCGAACGGTCACTAAACGAATGTTTGTAAGTCGAGAGCTATCTGTAATTGGGCAGGCATTTCTCAACCCTTCATTCCTGATACATATTCCCATCACAATAGCTGAAGCATTTACCCTTAGCTAAAAACTACTGTACACCAAAAACACCCTTAAGCTATATCTAAACCAGCCTTAAAGCTGAACTAACCAGTTCAGATCCATAAACTTAAGTTAATAGTTTACCAGCATTCTGGAGGTGAACTTTTATGAGTTAATTGACACTCAGTAATGGCATTTTTATTGCTGCTGCTGTTTCACTGCAGGGGGGGGGGGGGAACGATGACTGACTCACAGCAAGAGAATTTTAAAACAGCTTGCATATAGATTTTTTTGTTTGTTTCAAACTTGCAACACCCCGGCTAAAAGGGTTAGTGGTTATTTTTAATGTGCTTAAGTACATGAGAACCATCAATAATATATATTGGATGCTTCTAAGTATTATTATAGAATATTTTATTTATACAGAATTCAAGTACAAGGATCAGTCAAATCTGATTCACCTGGCAGATATAAGCAATGTCTCCATACAACTTACATTCAGATCTATTCACTCCAAATCCAGAAAATTAAAACTTCTTTTTTGAATCCAAATAAACTCATGTTTTGACATCTCATTGCCAAAAAGAATAAGGTCTATATTGTAAGATTATAAGCAGCTATGAAACAATTGAAAGGTATATGGAAATCCTCAAGTGACACTTTCTTTAATGTGTAGTCATTTATTCTATCTTCACATAATAATTGTGACAAGCAATTGTAAAAACTGCCAATGTCAAACTGACTTTGCGTTTGCGGTTAGCATAGTAAAGACCAAACATGCATTTTCACTGTTTTAGGATTTAACACATTTAAGAAAGCCTCTACTCAGGAGCTAACAAAAACAGTTCCCTTAAATACCACAGTTGAAGTTACTGAAAAGTGTTTTTAAAGAAAAGGTTTGTTTTAAAGTGCTTTTTGTTTTAAAGTGAAGTTTTCTAATAGCATCATTTCTATGCTTCATCTTCCTGGTTAATACTTTTTCATCAACATTTGAAACCATTTTTTATTACAAATCATTATTAGCACCACTTCAGTAGGGGCTAATATATTCAAATGTTTTACAACTGAGTTGCGCAGTTATGCAGATCTCCATGGCTTGTTTATTCATTTACTTCCCTCTGGCTGCCTATTTCATATGATGATTCCATAAAAATTTTTAATTAAAAACAAAAAGCATCTTACCTCTCCAATCTCTACCCCATGCTACCCCAAGCCAGACCATTCTTCTAGCTCACTCAACCCCCATCCTAGCCCAATGCTTGAGCAAAGAGCCAGGTCTTCAAAGCCCCCTGGAAGTCTGCATCCAGTTTTGGTCACCACGATGTAAAAAAGACGTTGAGACTCTAGAAAGAGTGCAGAGAAGAGCAACAAAGATGATCAGGGGACTGGAGGCTAAAACATATAAGGACCTGTTGCTGGAATTGGGTATGTCTAGTTTAATGAAGAGAAGGACGAGGGGTGACATGATAGCAGTGTTCCAATATCTCAGGGGCTGCCACAAAGAAGAGGGAGTCAAGCTATTCTCCAAAGCACCTGAAGGCAGGACAAGAAGCAACGGATGGAAATTGACCAAAGAGAGAAGCAACCTAGAACTAAGGAGAAACTTCCTGACAGTTAGAACAATTGACCGGTGGAACAACCTGCCTCCAGAAGCTGTGAATGCTCCAACACTGGAAGTTTTTAAGAAGAGACTGGACTGGCATTTGTCTGAAATGGTATAGGGTTTCTGCGAAGGGGGTTGGACTAGATGACCTCCAAGGTCCCTTCCAACTACCTTTTTCTTTTTTTCTTTTTATTGTTGTTGTTGTTGTTGTTATTATTATTATTGATCATCGCACAGTCAGCCAGATGTTCAGACTGGATTTGGCATTTTTGTCTACCTATCGAGTCCTTACCAAGGACCTGGGATAGGCAGCTGTGGATGTTTGATGGTATTATAGATATCGTCGCAGGATGGAAGCAGTTCCTAGTAAGGCCGCCTTTTGCAATTGACTAATGGCGAATTTGTCAATGCCAATGGTGTTCAAGTGGTGCTCCAGTTGTTTTGGGATTGCACCCAAGGCGCCTATTACTATTGGTTGCCACAGTCTTTCTATTTCTATTTGTAGGTCTTTGTATTTTGTTATCTTCTCCAGTTCTTTCTCGTCTATTCTGCTGTCTCCAGGCACTGCCACCTCCACTATCCAGACTTTTTTGTCTTTCTTATTGACAATTGTTAAGTCCGGGGTGTTATGTTGCAGGTGTTTGTCTGTTTGAATTCTGAAGTCCCAGAGCAGTTGTTGTTGTTGTTGTTGTTGTTATTATGTCTCAAAGGGTAAGAGATAAGAGGTAAGAGGCTGTTCCAAAGGGTTGGGGCAGCCACTGAGAAGGTGTACCTCCAAGATCCCATTGGGTGGCAATACTTAAGAGAGGAGATCGAAAGCATGACCACCCTAGAACAGGTAGGTGCCTTCAGGGAGAAGTAGTCCTGCAAGTAGCTTCGCCTCCCCCCCTCCCAAAAAAGGCTAGTATTTTAAACATCTATTTTTATCAATACATTCTTGCAATCATTTTTTTCTTGAATTGCATACTAAGATATTTAGTTAGCTTCCTTGAGCTTTCTTTTAAAAAGAATCACAGCACAAAATTTAAATTAAAAATTAAATTTGTGTTCTATATTGTGCAATTTGTTCTCCAAATAAACTACAGATTCTCAGTTTGTAATACATGTCCAATACAAGCTAAAACGATTAACAAGTTGCTCTGGAGGACATTGATATGGAATTAATAATGCTTTTTTTATATGATTATGATTTAAGCAGGAATTAGAAAAAACCCTTATTATATTCACTAGAAAAAGAAGTAAATATATTGTATCCTTATAAAAACTATCACCATTATAACCCTTTTCATTGCCTGAACTTGCTAAAAAGTATATTCCACTATATTGCAAGTGAGCCATCACCTTGAGCAGTATGTACTTAAACCATTTTTAGAAGCCAAACAAATGCAAAGACATATAGTTTAGAGAGAAATTCAGTACCTATTTTATTTCCAAGCATATGAACAGTTTAGCTTTCAAAAAGCCTTAGTCATTAAGTAATAATTAATTTTGAATCCTGAATGTTAAAGAGATTCATTAAAAAAGAGTATTAATATAACAAAACATTTCAGCAACTAAAACAAGTATTTAAATGAATGCAAAAAGCAACTGATATTTTCTGAAAGCAAGTACGAAGACCGAAAGTAAATAAAAATGTTATCAATTCATACACCAATGCCTCTTCTGCAGATGTAAGTAAGATCTTATTTTTTAGATCAGATTTGAGAAAGCCCGCTTATTTCATACAGTACAACATTGCAGCATGTATATGCAAACAAGAGTCTGGATATATCAAGCAGCTGAAACATAGTTTTAATTATCTGAAATGTAGCCTACTACAGATATATTTTCTAGTGTAATGAAAAGGCAAACATTTCTCATTATCCAAGCATAAAACGCTGGTTAATCTTTCATTTACTCACAAATGGAACTACAGGGTGACCAAATTTTTTTGAAGACAACTTAATTCATGCCCTTTGTACAACATAAGAGGAAGGAAGCAAGGAAAACGTCAATGTTGTTTAGAATGAGTTCTAGCAAAGATTGC
Organism: Azemiops feae; assembly: GCA_023970755.1. NCBI lineage: Eukaryota > Metazoa > Chordata > Lepidosauria > Squamata > Viperidae > Azemiops > Azemiops feae. Next base: position 47,580 of record JALGBA010003870.1, on the reverse strand, counting down.
TTAAAGTGAATGCCACACACTAGCAAGATTTTTATGAACTATTTCTGCGGAAACCAAATTTCTAAAAATCATTGCTAATGTCACTCATCATTATTTATGACCATAGATTTTTGATTAGTGCCACCCTGAAATGAGATTGCGGCATTCATTTTAAATGTACAAAGCTTTCTAATGGCAAATCACTTTTTGCCTTCACATGATTGCTAGTAGATTCGAAAAATATAGAGCAGATTCCAAGAATATAGAACACAATATCCCACCCATCAAGCAGCCTTTTGTAGCCCATTTTTTTTTAAAAAATAGTAACTTTACAGCTGCTCGAAAGACATGCTTACTAAGCACGTCCAAGCTTCATCCAACTCCTGTATTTGCACTGCTCTAACAGCACAGAACAGCTGATTGGCATTCTAAGTCAGTGGTGGCGAACCTATGGCACAGGTGCCAGAGGCGGCACTCGGAGCCCTCTCTGTGGGCACACGTGCCGTTGCCCCAGCCATGCCTCCCGTCACGATCCCCTCCTCACCAGCAGCCCCCCTGGAGGAGAGTTGCCCCTGAGTGTGGCCCACGTGGAGCAGCGCAGGCAAGGACATGGCAGCCAGGCAGCGTAGACAAGACTCTGCCTTCACGCCCCATTGCACACAGTTGATGCTGCGGGGCGCAGGCAGAGGGCGCTGCTGGGCTGCCTGGGCGATCTGCGGTGGGCCCTGGAGGCAATGAGTGGCCCTGCAGGTAGTTTTTGGGCACTTGGTCTCTAAAAGGTTCGCCATCACTGTTCTAAGTATTTCTTTTCAGCTCACAAGTTTTTTTAAATTTATCTATGCGGCCCTTTCTCCTTGATGAGTTGTGCAGGCCTGATATACAGGTAGTCCTTGATTTATGACTGGTCACTTGGAGACTGTTTGAAGTTATGAAGGACTCCCAAAAGGTACATATGACCCATTTCGAAGTTCTGATGGCACACATTTAGACCATTTTTTGATTTAAAAAAAGCCCCATATCAAACAATCAATTTGCTTAATGACTGACACAAAAATGGTCATAAAACCAGGTTAGTTCTATGGATGACCTGCTTTATGACCACAACTAAAATGGGCAGGCTCCATTATGATCTTAAGTCAAAGACTACCTGTAGACCATGGTCTTTTCAATCCAATCATTTTATTTTATCTGGAAATGGCAAGGATTAAAGTGGAGGTTTGAGCATTCCAAAATAGGTCTTCTGTTATTGATCCGGGGGGGGATGCAAGAGCTCAGCAGTTAAAGATGCTAAAGACGTCTTTGATACCCGAACACTGCACAATGGGGTGAGCTCCCATTACTTGTCCCAGCTCCTGCTCGCTTAGTAGTTGAAAAGCATGAAAATACAAGTAGATTAATAGGTTTCACTTTGATGGGAAGGTAACAGTACAGGTATGCTGGTCACATGACTATGGAAACTGTCTTTGGAAACGCTGGCTCCCTCGGCTAAGAAATGTCAGACGTGACTGGAAGGGAAACCTTTACCTTTTTACTATTGATCAGGGCCACTTCTAATTTTACCTAGTTAAAGTGTAACTATGAAATGCACATCATAAAAAAGACAAGAGAAATACAAAGAAAGTAAAAATTTGCTAAGCTGACTAGCATTCTGCCATCAATATCTCCATTATTGTCACAGTACAATCACTCTTAAAAGTGAAGCAATCTTCAATATGGTTACTTACTCTTTCAAGATTCAATGTTATGTTTGCATTCCATCCATCTCCTTGGTTTTTCGCATAGTTTGCATAGTTTTAAAATTTTCATGTGCATACTTTTAAAATTTGAATTGCTTTTCTATTTACCTTTTTATATTCTGTAAATCACCTAGAGTTGCCCTATGAGGGAGATGGGCAATGTATGAAACAAACACAAATAAATTTGCAACATATGAAACAAACAAAACAAATAAATAAATTTGGGACATGCCTCATGCTTCAGCCTCAGGCTGAAGTAATGTGGGATGTTCATCTGGAGAATGAAGACTGAGGAAGACCTCTCAGTGTTCAGTTATAACTTACTAGCCTGAAATTTGATAGCTTTCTATCTAAGAGCTAACCATGGTTTAGTAAGTGCTGATACCTGCTGTAAACCAGGGAACAGAGATAAATTATGTGCTATCAAATTACTGTAAACTCTTAAGAATGCATGGATAGAACTTCTCAACAATTACCTACTCCCAGCCTGGTCTTCAGATTTTCCATTGCCACTATCATATTGCTGGTTGTCTTCTTTCCTTCCAATTTTTGCTGAATTATATAGACTACTCAACACAATTAGCTCTTTGCATAATGTTATCATTTCTACTTTGAGGGAGAACTCTGCACTGATTGTTCTATGACCTATTTCCTTCCTTTCTTGGCTATCCATGGTGTTCTTGGAAGTCTTTTCCAACACCAAAACTATCAATGTACTGTTTTAGATCCTTCGGTTCAATTATATTTCCCTCTCACTATTTCCAACTTTGACATTCCTTCTTTGTTTCTTATATCCTATAAACATTATGATCTCCTGAAATGTCCAATTCTGTATCAATTTGCTGAAGTCTACGATTTCAATATGTAATTGAATCTTTTCATCTTTTATTGACCTTTCCCATGTTCATATTTATTATATTTTATATTCATACTGTAATTCTTTCTCTGCAGTTTTATGGCAACATCAATAACTAGATATCCTAAAGTATTTAATCTAGCTATGCCATTATCCCCCTTATGTCTTCTGTGCAGTATGAAATGATGCCTTTGCCACTATCACTAAGGTGATAATCCATCTCCAATACAGATAGTCCTCGACTTACATCCACAAATGGGACTGGAATTTTGGTCACTAAACAATACGGTCAGAGTCATGACATGATTGGAATAAATTTTCCGACCATTTTTACCCCGGTTAAGTGAATCATGTGGCTGTCAGGAGAACCATGTGGTCATTAAGTGAACCTTACTTCCCCAGTTGAATTGGCATGTTGGAAGCTGGCTGGGAAGATCACATATCATGATAACATGATTGCAAGCACTGCAACCGTTGTAAACGCAAGCCAGTTAACAAGCACCCAAATTGCAATCACTTGACGTGGCTTGGTGTGAAGGTTGTAACTTTGAGGACAGGTTATATATAACTTTTTATGAGGCTGTCATAACCATCATTAAATGAATGATTGTAAGTCAAGGATTACCTGTATCTTTCTAGATCACTAATGTTTAATATAGGCACTGCTTCTTTATATTACCTGTTCAATATGGCTGAGAAGCTGAATTGAACCCGCTTTGGAGAATAACATCCTAGATGCACTCCCAGTTTTCTTCACTTACCCTTCCAACAAACACCATCTCTACCTACCATCCCTAGCCAAAATGAGGCAGCATAGCAGCGCTTTTGGAATTGGGTAGAGGAAGAATAGTACAGATAGATAATTGAAAAATATATTGCACCAGCCCTGCTGAAACATTACCCTCTCCGACTCTGCATTTCTCCTAATATATTCAAGTGTGGATATATACATTATTTAAACTTCAATATGAGTCTGCTCATTTTTTTCTTCTTTCCTTCACATCATTTCTCTTTTTTGGGTTAATAAGCCAAGGACAGGATTCAACTCTTTTTTCCCATTAATCTTAATGCTACTAAAACTCTCATTTTTGTCTGTGTCAAAGCAAGAACATCCAATGTTAGCAGACAGTCTGTCTGTAACCTTCAGTTAGCCAAAACAGTGGATTCCAAAGCAACCATTTTTTAAATCAAGCTACTGTAAATGTGCTAATTTAAAAAATGTGTCCAAAATCTAAGACCCATTACTCTCCTTGAAGTGAAATTTCAAGGACCTTCAGACGTCTATTCCCAAACTTGTGGCCAGCGTAGTACTGCTACAACTGGTCATGTGATCATAATTTCCAATGTTCCCTGTCAGTTGCCCATCAGCAAAGTCAATGGAAAGTTGACAGGAAATTGAAGGTCACTCCTGCCCCCACTGTTTTTTGTCCACCAATGGTCATTTTGTTTATCTCTTAAGGCAAGTAAATATTGACAAAGGAAGACCCAATGGTTAGAAGGTTGTCTTGTTATATACAAACTGCTCTGATGGCTTTGCTGAATAAAAAGTATGACAATGATGCTTTTTTATGTATAAATTATATAACTATTTAAGAAAAGTACATTGCATTTGACATAAAAATAGAACTAGGTGGTACATTCCAAGTTATTTTTAATTTGTTGTTTTCTAGCAATTTTGTCAAAGTACTGTTTTCTTCTGTCATGCATAAAGCAGGAATACCATCATAGGCTGCAAACAAGATGACAATTATATAATTCAACATTCTCATTTAACAGTTCCTCAAGGTATTCAGTCTGACAATATCACACATCTTAACATCTCATACTAACTGTATGCTACATAAAGAGTGCACAAATAAACATGATTAAAACTGTATTTGCATATTTATACCTTTGAGTATTTGAGCTCTCCTGGCATTAGTTTCAGAGATAGTAGTTAAACCTGTTCTCATGTATGCTGTTAATATTTTTTAATTAACACGCTACAGGACTAGATTACATTTACTCAGTTTATCTTCAGATACTGGAGTTCTTCTGCAAATAATGCTTCCAAGCCATGAATTACTTATTCTGTATGCACTGACTCTAAATGTAATACCTAACTTTAAAATGTTAAAAGACATTCTTTTCCTCTTAGTCCAGTTTCCTAATCTCTCCAGATTAGATTGCAACCTTATTCTATCACCCTAGAATAATGATGGTCAGATTCCTCCAATTGTAGCTCATCTGTGAATCTGATAAGCAGCTCATCAATCCCAATATCTGGATCATTAGTAAACATGTTGATTTGTGGCTCCAAGACATATTTCCTTGAGACGGGGCGTTGTCTTATCTGAACGCCTTTTCTCAGCATGATGAATGGAGAATCCACCGATGGGTTGAATCTGACCTCCTGCCCATTTAGACCAAGTCAGTCAAAGCTGCCACGCCTGTCCTGGCTCAGGCCACGCCCCCAGTTTCGACGAGGACGATGCAATGACTGCACGACGTGTTGGCTCCCAGATCCCTAACACTGCGCCCAACTGCGCAAAAGGGATGGGTGTGGATTCTCCATTCATCATGCTAAGAAAAGGCGTTCAGGTAAGACAACGCCCCTTCTCCAGCATGAAGAATGGAGAATCCACCGATGGGACATACCAAAGCCCTACTGTCCCTCTGGGAGGGAAGCAGCTTGGGCCAGTGTCCTTGTCGCCGGCACCACTTGCTGCAGTACCCTACGACCAAAAGAGGCCTCCGCCGAGGCAAACCTATCAATCTTATAATGGCGCACAAAGGGAGAAGGCGAAGACCAAGTCGCCGCCCTACAGATGTCAATTATGGAGGCCTGTGTAGCCCATGCCGCAGAAGTAGCAGCACTTCGAGTGGAATGCGCCGTGACATGCTGCGGAGCCGGCAATGAACACGCTTGATATGCTTCCGCAATGCACGCCCTGATCCACCTGCCAATAGTGGAAGAAGAAACCTTCTGGCCCTTAGAGGCAGGATGGAACGAGATAAAAAGGGCTTCAGATTTGCGGAAAGGCGCAGCCCGCCTGACATAATACCGCAGTGACCTGCAGACATCCAAGGTGTGCCATCGCCATTCCAGATCATGTGACGGGTTGGGACAAAAATCAGGCAACACAACCTCCTGCGCCCTATGGAAAGCAGTATTGACCTTGGGAATGAAGGAGGGGTCTAAACGTAAGACCACCCTATCCGTATGAAAAACACACAGGTCCTCTCTGACTGAAAGAGCTGCCAGCTCTGAGATACGCCTGGCCGAAGTAACTGCGACCCAAAAGGCAACCTTGAGGGATAAGGACCTGAGACTGTAGGTCCGAAGAGGCTCCAAAGGTGACCCTGTGAGGGCCAGTAATACCTGTGGTAACTCCCAAGTTGGGTATCTATGTACAACAGGCGGATGACTGTTGATGACCCCTTTGATGAATGAATGGATCATGGGGTGTCGGGCCAGCGGCTCTGCATTATCATAGGAGAACATTGTGGACAAGGCCGCAACTTGTCTGCGTATAGTGTTGGGCAGTAGGCCCCTGTTAACACCCTCCAACAGATAGTCTGGGATCCGAGGAATGGTTACTGCTGATAGAGACAATTGACGTGTTTCGCACCAATTGCAGAAATTCCGCCATGGAGAGTCGTAGATGCGATTGGTTGCCGGTCGCCTAGAGGCTTGTATCATAGATATCACCTCAGATGAGTAAGAGTCTTGAATCAAGAGGCGGCGTTCAAGTGCCAAACGGCTAACTGAAGCCACTGAGGCTCTGGGTGCTGAATGACTCCCTGTATGAGCCTGATCCGATCCAGCGGAATCCTCCACGGCGGGACCACTGACAGGCTCACGAGGTCGGCGAACCACGGTCTTCTCGGCCAGTATGGGGCTATGAATAAGACCTCTGCCCGTTCTTGCAGCATCTTCCTGATGGCTGCCGGAATCAGAGGGAGAGGCGGGAAGGCATACAGTAGGCCCTAGGGCCATGTGCTGCGAAGGGCGTCTGACCGCTCCACTCCCGGGAGAAGAACCTCGGGAGTTGTGAGTTTGCCGGTGAGGCGAACAGATCCAGGATCGGTCGCCCAAACCTCCCGGATATTTCCTCGAATAGGTCTGGATGTAGGCCCCAGTGGTCTACTGTGGTCCGGCTGAGATAGTCCGCCTGCCGGTTTGCCTCTCCCGAGATGTGTTCAGGGAGAGGAGATTGTTCTCTGCCCATGATCCCAATAGTTGAGCCTCCGCCATAAGGAACCGGGATCGGGTACCGCCTTGACGGTTTACATGGGCTTTTGCCGCCACGTTGTCCGTGAGGACCAGCACGTGTTGCCTCGCAATCTCTTTGCGGAAGTGGCGTAGGGCCTGATGAATAGCTCTGAGTTCCAGCCAGTTGATATTGTGCTTCAGATCTGACCGGGACCACCGGCCCTGAGCCAACTGGGACTGGTAATGCGCTCCCCAGTCAAACAGACTGGCGTCTGTAGTCAGAGTTAGCCTTTCTGGATCCTTGAACAGTGATCCTCTGGCCAACGCTGGGGAGGTCCACCACAGAAGGGATCCTAGGGTCTATAATGGCACCCGTACCCTTTGGTTGGAAGAGCTTGTGCCCAGTCGTTGGAATGGGAGCAGGAACCATTGAAGGTTTCTGGAGTGTAGTCTGGCCCAGGGCACTATTGCTATGCATGATAACATTTTTCCCAGCAACTGGGAAAGGAGAGCAAGTGCTACTACACGCTCCCTGCAGACCTTGAGGACCATGGCACGAATGCTGTCCTGACGTTCCCGAGACAGGTAGACCTGGCAGAGGCCTGAGTCTATGACCGCGCCCAAGTGTAGAATGCGGGTTGCGGGAATCATCTGGCTCTTTTGAAAATTGACCGAGAACCCGTGGTCCTGCAGTGTCTTTATGGTGAGAGCCAAGTCCGCCTGGGCTGACCGGACCGAGGACGACTGAATGAGAATGTCGTCCAGGTAGCATTGTAGGCGTACCGGCACCAACCTTAGATGTGCGGCGAGTACCGCTAGGATCTTGGTGAAAACCCTGGGGGCCGACGATAGGCCGAACGGTAGTGCTCTGTATTGGTAATGGCTTTTGCCGTAGCAAAAGCGGAGAAATTGCCTATGGTTTGTATGTATCGGTATGTGAAGATACGCCTCCATCAAGTCTATTGACGTCATGAGGTCTCCTCGCCTGACGCTGGCCAAGATATGAGAGATGGGAGTTCAGGCCTTTGAGGTCGAGTATGGCCCTCCATCCCCCTGAGGGTTTTGGAAGCACAAACAGGATGGAGTAAAAACCTTTTCGTAACTGATCCTCTGGCACCCTCTCTATGGCTTTTATTTTTAATAGGTGCTGAATGGCCTCTGTCATGAGGCCCTTTTTTACTGGGTTCCTGGGAGGGGGACATGACAGAAAATGTTGGGGGGGGGGCAGGTCACGAACTCCAGAGACAATCCGTCTCTGATGGTGCTTAACACCCAAGAATCCGTGGTCGTGGTCTCCCATTGAAGGAAAAAGCAAGTTAGCCTGCCACCTATGGGAGAGGCCCTCCCTGAGTCACTTTGATTTACGGAAGGGACGGCCGCCCCTGCCCCGAAAGTACCGCTTGCCCTGAACCTGACGTCTGGATCTGTCTCTATATTCGGACCGGTCAAATGTACGGTCCGGTCCTGCAGGAAAGGGCCGGGGGGACTAGCTTGAGGAGGACTCCAGAGCGGAGCGAAAGGGCTGTCTTCGGGCATACGGGACGAAGCGTCGGGCCGACCTCCTAGAGGTGAGAAATCACCCTACGTTTCTCCCTGTTTTCCACTAGATAGGGAGTCAGGGCTTCACCAAAGAGACGGCCGCTACGGTACGGTGCCGCTGCCACCCACCATTTATGTTTTGTGTCAGCCCTCCAATTCTTAAGCCATAGCAGCCTCCGTGCAACGATGTTGGAGAATATAGCATGGGCCGAGAAGCGGGCAGCGTGCAGAGACACATCGGCCATATACTCCAAGGCCGCTAGCAACTTAGTTAAGTCCTGATGGACTCTTACCTCCTCAGGGGAAATTCTGGCCTGGAGTTGACGGAGCCAGATGAGCGAGATCCGTGCAAAGAAGGAAGTTGAGGTGGATACTCGTATTGCCCACGCCGAGGCCTGATGAGCCCTGCGGAGCGAAGCCTCCGACTTTTTATCCTCGGCCTTCAGAACCTCCGCCATGTCGCCAGGAACCTTAGTGTCTGAAAACAGGGGGGTTAAGGAGTCGTCCACCTCAGGGATCTCCAGCGCCTCATTTAGAACCTGCACCGTATCCATCAGCTTACGATCAGTTCCCCCTACGGGGGGAAATGATCCTGGAGATTCCCATTGGCCCTGAATATTTTTCAAAAACATGGGAGGGCAAGGAATCTGCTTATGTGTAAAGACCGGCTCAGAGAACAGTGGGCTAGTGACCCGATCTGGAACCTGTTCAGGAACCTGAGGTTGCTCTGGATCAAATTTGCCGGTCGCACAGGCCTTGCGGAGCAGGAACGGGAATAAAGCGGAGTTAAATAGGCCTACCAGGGGAGGGGGTTCTTGAGTAGGCTCCTCATCCTCCGACCACTCTCCCTCCGTGCGTCCAAACTCCGGGAATTCTGAGGCTTCGCTGCCAAGTGAGTGAGAGGGGGAAACAGAGCCCTCTCCCTGTTCTGTGGTATAGTGTGAAGCACTAGGTCTGGTAAAGTCTGGCGATGGTAAAGAGGCCCTAGGAGTGAAGGCCATCTGTGGACGCGCCATGGACGCCATAGCTTGGGCGATGGCTTGCGAGACCATGGCTTGTAGATGAGCTGAGAATGCTGGCTCATCGAGAGTGCGAAGACCCGCTGCAGTGGGAGTAAATGTGGCTGTTGGAGCCTGTAACTGACTCTCAAGAGGCGGTCCCTCAGGAGACCTGAGCCCTGCTGCAGTTGGGGTAAATGTGGCCTCAGGTATTTGCAATTGCTGAGCCCGGTGCCTCTTCAAAAAGGGAGAGGTGCTCCTGATCATGGCCAGTTGAGAACCCCTGGTCTGGGTCCCGCTCTGGGGACCATGCCATCGGGGTGGGCTCGGGGCCTGGGCCGCATGGCAGTGCCGCCATTGTGGTAGTCGGAGGGATGATCCTCTCCTCCACAGCCAGTTTCTGTGCACAGGAGCACTGTCTCTCCAAGGCACGATGTCGGCGGCTGGCCTGTTTGTCTGCCGCTTTGGAGGCCCGTTTGTCTAGACCGGCCTTAGTCTTGGCCTTAATTTTTGCAGCTGCCTCCTGACTAGAGGACTTATGCTTAGTTTGTCCACCAGAGGTGGAAGCCTGTGGCGCAGTGTTATCTGCCATTGTAACGCGAGAGTTTTCAGTGGGGTGCTGAAGCGTCTCGGTCTGCAAGAGATGCGGCTGTTAACCACCGAGGTGGGACTGGCCTGCACGTGGATCTGTGATGGTCCGGCCCACTGGCAAGCTCGGAGTCACACTTAGCGACAGTCGTCGCTCATCACTAAAGATGCTGAACAGGTGCGAGAGACCTCCCTGCAAGGTCAAGATCGCATTTAGTGACGGGATCACACGTGTCTCACTTAGTGACACAGGGTATTTTGAGGGCGTGTCACTAGATGCAGACTATGGCAACAGGCTGAAACTGGCAAGGCCCAATTGGTATGCTAGAAAAGGCAGTAGCCTAGGTATAGCCCAGTTAGGCCTGAGGAAGGCCAATAAATGAAATGAAAAATACAGGGCACCACTGTATTTGAGCTGCAATTTGAGGCCAGGCAGAGCCCTGGTGGCCAGCAGCAGTTAATTTTGAGGTGGCAAAGCCAACGTCACAGATGAGCGTTTGTGAAAACTATATGAACAGAACAGTGTCTGAAATTCCTTGACTGCTCCCTCCGGAGTTCAGTGGCTGATTGTTTGCTGCATCCCAATTGGCAGCCGCCAATAATTCAGAGCAGATAAATCCTTATCTGGTAAGTCCCCCACCTATGAGTGATTTGTTAAACTGGATCACAAACTGCTGCAGCTCCAATGCAATGATAAATGCAGCTGAATCGCGAGGCCTCCAAAATGGCGGCCGCGAAAACAGTGAGGGAATCTGGGGCTTTCCAGACTGCCTCGTGATCGGGGGTAGCCTTTCCCCTTTTACTAGAACAACCTGCGCACGGCCTTGTGAAAATTCAGGCAGCTTGACCACAGCAATTAGTTACCCTGTTCACAGCAGTACCCAGTAAGGAGAAGGCAGCTAATGAAATCCTGAATGGAAAAAGGGGACCCGATCTTGGTAAGGTCGCCAAAATGGCGGCCGGGACTGTCGGTAAACAAGTCTCAGGACTCAACAGAACCTGGTGGGGAAGCAATTTCACTCTCCTCCACACTTCTGAGAGCAACCACAGTTAAAGCAAACCAGAAAATTCAATTTAAAGGAAACAAGCCGATTTTCGTCCGGCGCCCAAAATGGCAGCCGCGACAATCGGCAATGAATTTCAGGCACAGATCAGCCTGAAAGCCCAAGGGCACTCTCCTTCTATGGACAGAGATCCCCTTAAAGGGTGAAAAACACCCACAGCAATAGAAATAATACTTAGAGGGGGGGGAATCACCACACGGCGCCCAAAATGGCGGCCGCAACGATCGGCTATGAGGGATATCCTAAAGAAATTCAATTGATTGTGAGGAAATCACAATCTGGAACAGTGCTGGTCCCAACACTGATCGGGGGAAAACAGAGGAAAGGAAAATCCACCAATGGAAATTGCTAACTAAACCTGCTTTCCTCAAAGACTGGGAGCCAAAGTAGTCACGTCCGTCCGGGCTGAGACCAAATCAAAACTGGGGGTGTGGCCTGAGCCAGGACAGGCGTGGCAGCTTTGACTTGACTTGGTCTAAATGGGCAGGAGGTCAGATTCAACCCATCAGTGGATTCTCCATTCTTCATGCTGGAGAAGCCATTGGTTACCACTCTCCAACTCGAGGTAGAGCAATTAATCCTGATTCTAAGTGCAGTTAATCAGTCAATCATGGATCCACTTTACTATAATACTATCCAAATTATATTTTAACAGCTTGCTAAAATATTATTTGAAATCCGAAATCTGACTGATATTAAATAGATTATATATATGGCATTTTCCTACTCCACTACTATAATTATCCTATCAGATGATTTTTTTCTTATATGACCTGTTTTTGACAAAGCCATGACGACACTTAGCAGTCAAAGCACTATTTTTACAAGTTTACAAATGATATGCTTATTATCTGCTCAACTGTTAACATCTTGCTAGATATTAATGTTAGGCTAGGCTGACTGATTAATAATTACTGAATCCTCTTTTTTTGAAGAAGGGGACCACATTTGCTCTTCATGACTCTTCTGACTTGCAAACATTGACAGGAGTTCTTCCACCAGCAACTTCACTGTTTTAGGAGGCACCTCTCAAGACCTGGGAACTTGGACATTCAAATGGCTTCTTTACCACATCTTTACTGACGTGAACCCTCCCTCTGAATATTGATTTAAAATATGCTACTCAAATCACCATGGATTAGGAAAGACCCATGTACTCTCCCCATGTACTTAATGTTCCTCTCCTCTCATTCTTTTAATGGTATTGTTAATTAATTAATAATTCACTTAATTAAGTGAATAAATGAATAAATAAATAAATATCCTTTGGATGCAGAAGCAAAATAGCTGCTGACTTCCTTTGCCTTTTTGGTTTGGTCATCTGTCAAGATTTCTTTCCTTGGACTGTAGATTTCTCCTCTCATTTGAACTGAGTTCTTTCTTCTGTCTTCCTCTTACTATTGACATATTTGAAGAAACCTTCCTTGTGAGCCTCAGGCTATTTTCTGCCTTTGCCTTCCTAACCTCATTTCTGAGCTTTCTTGGATGTTTGCCTTACCTTCCATTTCATATAAGCATCTTCTTCAACCTCAGCTCCTTCATAAGCTGCCTATTTAACTACACTGATGTTTTTAATGTCTCTTAGTTTTCTTCCTCACTGATAGTTTGAGATTCACTATCCTTAATTTCCTTTTTAAGAAAACCCAGCCAGGTACAATATTTTAATGTTCTGAAGCCGTAACAGCTTCCTTACTATTTCTCTTAGGTCATTAAAATCACACTTTCTAAAGGCCCATTTGAGCAGTCTGCTCCTGGTGAGTGATGGATCTGAATGTTTATAGACATTCATCCAGCTCATGGTTCTCCCAAAGGTGCTTTTCAAAAGGAAACTGGACTTTCTTAGCTTTTTTCTTCTTCTTAAAAACATTTCGCTTCTCATCCAAGAACAAGTGAAGAAGCTTCTTGGATGAGAAGCTAAACTTTTTCAAGAAAAAAAAAACTAAGAAAGTTCAGTTACCTTTTGGATAACACCTTTGGGACACAGGACTGAATGGGTTCCAGAGGGAATTGGGGGATTTCCCAGGGGCTTTGCCACATAATCATGGTCACATCCTGGAACCATAAGGCAACTGAGGCTTTGGACAGGATCAAGCTCTGCGGCGTCTCATGACCCATTGCTCCCAATAATCCCTCTGGTTTTCACAGAAGCTGCGGGTTCTCAAAAGGACTGAGAGACACTGCTTAGAACACCACTGGAGGAAAACGAGGGATGAAGCCGATTGGACATGGCTTAGAGCTACTATTAAGGCCTACCTTGTGGCAATAAGAGCAGTGAAACACCATTATTTCTCCACTCTGATTGCGTACAGAATGTCACCTGATGGCCCTGTTCAGGATCACTCAGTCCCTCTTCAGAGTCATGTAGCTGTGGAACACCTGACAGAGTAGCTCAGATTCGTTCGTTCCCAATTGGAACCCATGTGTAGTGCAGGCCCATGTGAGATGCCTGGGGAAAACTCCTACCCGGTTACTGGGAACAGTTTGGTCCTATTGGACCTGATGAAGGGAAGAGTCTTCAGTACTATCATCCTATTGGACCTGATGAAGGGAAGAGTCTTCAGTACTATCAGTGCAACCACCTGTCAATTATATCCTTGTTCTGCCTGGTTGGTGAAAGCCTCCAGGACAGTGCAATCAGGTGAGTTCAAGCAGTGATAAATTCTTCACTGCAGGAGGAGACATTTTCAGGATCTTTTTTCCCCTCCTTAAAAAAAATCTGTTTACCCCACCTGTCTGGACAATTTCCATACAGTCTCCCATCTTTCCCTTTTTAACCAGATTTCATGCCCAGTTATGGGACAGAAACAGCATTGGTCACACTTGCAGACGATCTCTAGTGGAAGTGAGATGAGAGTAGTGCATCCATTCTTACTCTCCTTGACCTTTCAGTAACTTTGATACCATTGACCATAGTATCCTTTTGAGTCAACTGCAAGGTTTGGGGCTGGACAACCACCTTGCACTGTTTTGGCTCTTTTCTCCAAGACCAGTACCAATCAGTACTAATAGTGAGAGGTCCAGTGCACAGATGCTCCTTTGTTGTGTGCAGCAGGGCACTCTCCTACTCCTTCTGAACATCTACATGAAGCTCCATGGGATGAAGTGCTGTCAGTATGCTGGTGATACTCAAGTTTACATTTCCATCCTGGGTTAACTACCCCCAAGACAGACCCATGAGGAATCTGGGGGATCTCATGCACTTGCAACTCCTGCTCAATAAGCAGGTGGAAGCCGTGCCTAGGAGAGCCTTCGCACACCTTGTTGTGCCCTTTCCTGGATTGGGAGTCCCTGTGCTCAGTCATTCAAACCCTGATCATTTCAGGCTGGGACTACTGCAATGTGCTCTACATGGGGTTAATCTTGAAGAGTATCCAGAAGCTTCAACCGGTGCAGAATGCAGCTGCACAGACAATTCTTCAGGCCCTAGGGTGGCCCCTATTACACCACTGTTCCACAAGCTGTCCTAGCTGCTAGTTTGCTTTTGGGCCCAATTCAAGGCGTTGGTTATCACCTTTAAAGCCCTGCATGGCATGGATCCAGGCTATCTGAGAAGCCAGCTCATCCCAATGGGATTAGACTCCTCCACCTTCACCAGCAGAAGGGGCATGCTATGGACCCAGTCAGCCAAGGCATTTCAGCTGGTGGGGTCCAGAAGAAGAGCCTTGTCTTCTGTGGGCCCCACACTCTGGAACATCATGTCCTCAGAGGTGAGACCCGCACCCACCCTTTTGATCTTCCAAAAGGCCTTGAAGACATAGCTGTGCCAACTAGCATAGGGGCCCCAATGGGGATGTGGCACTTTGGAAGTGGTTAATGAAATACAGGTAGTCCTCGACTTATTCATTCAGTTCATTTAGTGACCATTCAAAGTTACAATGACACTGAAAAAAGTGATTTATGACCATTTTTCTACACTTACAACCACTGCAGCATCCTCATGGTCATGTAGTCAAAAATTCGGATGCTTGGCAACTAGTTTGTATTTATGATGGTTGCAGGTCATGTGATCACCTTAGGCAACCTTCTAACAAACAAAGTCAGTGGGAAAGCCAGATACACTTAACTGTGGCAAGAAAGGTTGTCAAATGGGATTAAATTCACTTAACAAATGTCTCACTTACCAAAAGAAAGTTTGGGCTCAATTGTGGTCATAAATCGAGAACTACCTGTAAGTAACACCCTGCCTCCTTCCTATCTGCCCCTTGCTCCCTCCCTCGCCATCCTGTCTAGTTTTATTTTAAATGAATTTTAAATTTATGATCCTTATTGTTTTAATGTTTTAATTTTAATTGACTGCAAGCCATCTAGAGACTGGAGAAAGGGTGGTATAAAAGTCTAATAAATAAAATCCATGGTTTATGTTTGATTTTTCTTAGAAAGCTTTTTGTGAGGTATAGGTATAGAGAGACCAGACCTCAGGTCAAGAAGAGTATGAACCACTCATAAAATTCTAATACTTAGAAAGAAAAAAGACTAGCTTTGTTCTACTTCCAAATAAATCAACACAATGAAAGCAAAAAAATGACTCAGCTCTTAAAACAACCTCATCCGATCAGAGCTCTGGAACCAATTTTGAAGTGACACAAGGACCTCTTATTGGAGGGGCTATGATAACTATTTATTCTCAACCAGAACTGCTAACCAAATATTTTTATTTCCCTCTCTTTATACACACGTAAAATATAAAACATGAATATCTATCCAAAGCCAGCCAGACACTCCTTCTTTACAGAGATAATCTGCTGCTGCTTATCACATTTTGAATCTATCTTCTTCTTATCTTTTTTTGACAAGATATGCTTCAAAGAGAAAGCAGTTGCTCTTAACATCAGAATTTTGCCTCATTGGGCTTCACTTACAGAATTTCATTAGTTCACTATGACTGAACATTTTTTCTAAAAAAAATAGCATGCTGCCCCTAGCTGTAAACAATTCCCAACCCTTTAATGAGAGATAACATGAACAAACCCATCTGTCATACTGAAGTTGTATTAATCGTTTATAATCTTTTAATATTAAAAAAAAAAAAAGCAAAATCAGTTCTTGAACTTTTTCTTACACAATAAAATTCCTAGTGACTGTTAGGGAAGACACACCCACTAATTACTCACATTCCATGCAGATACTAAAAGAAGGGAGAAAGGAAGAGTCCTCTCATCTGGAATAAAAACAGTTATTCAGAAAACTTATGAAGCTCATGCTAATATGCAGATAAACAGCCAGGTAGCTGAGATCAAACAGATGCCATCCAAAGAATGTGGTGCATTTAAAAATAACTTCGATTTCCTTTTTCCACAACTTCAGAGTCAACATCTCTTTGGCATGGTTGGCTAACAGGGCAAAGTTTACACATTATTCATGCATTTATTTATTCAATTTATGTAGCCCATCTCAGCCAACTGATTCTGGGTGGCTTACAAATGTATACTATATAGTGTGTAGACAAATCTCAAGACCCCAAGACAAATTTCACATCCTATGACACATATCAGGCAATAGTTCAAGGGTGCCTTAGTGCTCTTAATAAGGGACTCAAAAGAAATAACATTTTGTATTTGATCTGTAAACAATAAGATAACCAGAGGAAACATTATTTATCAGGAAGGAAATAAATACTGCCAAAAGCATGAGTAATAGCACATGGTATGACCCTCATTTCTAAATGCAATCAAATATATCGTAGTGGGTCAGGCCCCTGCACTATTTCAATCACCTAAATGATTGTTTTATAGACATAAGAGAAAAAGAATACATAAATCCATTTCTCCTTACACCTCATAAAATAATGAAACTCCAGACAGCACCTAGTTATTTCTCCAGAAAACTCCGAACCACCCAACCCAACCTGGTTTCTATCCACAGGGGTTTGAAACAGTTGGTGACAGCAAAGACTTTTTCAGAGAGACAGATTCATTTCCATAAAAGCAGGGCGGTGGATCAGCTTAACTCCAACCAGCTTTTCCTAATTTCAAACCCTCCAGACACGTTGAACTTCGACTGCCATAATTTTCAACCCCCAGGAAATAAGTTCCAACACATGTAGGAATTCAGTAGGTGGGGAAAGACCGCAACTTTCACCCTCTTTGCATGACCACCCAGCAACCCCGCCAGCCTGTTGAAGCCAGCCGAAGGAAAAGCGTGGCTGTATCTGCACCGAGACTGTTTTGCTGGGTCAGCCGAACCATGTTTTAGTCAATCAGACCAACTTTCTGATTGGCTCAAACTGGGCTGGCTTTTCTATGCCTCGGCCCAAACCGTTGCCGAAAGACCGACCCCAACCATCCCCGAAGTGACTAGGGGGAGCAGACGCCGAGGTAGCCCTCCAGGGTCACTCGAACCCGGGTCCACTTTCTCTCGGGGAAGCCGGTCACTCCACACAGACAAGCCGCAGGGAACCGGAGAAAGCCAGCCGCTGGAGCAGCCCCCCTTCACTCACCCAGGCGGGAAGGTCTCCCGTGGAGACGGTGAGTCGCACCGCCCGCTCCTCGTCTTGCAGGAAGGCGAGAGCCCGGCCCAGGCGGGAGTTCTTTCCGCCTCGGTGCCGCTGCACCCAGAAGAGGCATAACAAGGCGGCCAGGACCCAGCTGAAGCTCAGCCCCAGATAGCCCAGCAGGTAGATGGGAAAGACCAGCGCGAAACTCCGCGCGAACTGCGACAACAGCCCCGGCAGATCGACGCTGAGCAGCGACGGTGGCGACGGAGGCGGCTCCGAATCGCCCCCGGGCCCTCCCGGGCTGGCCCCAGGGGCCGGGGGCGGCTGAGCCCCTGCGCCACTCATACTCCCCGCGCGGCTACGGCCCGTTCCCGTGGAGCGGCTGCCGCTGAGGCGCTGGCGGAGGACGGGAAGCGAAGGAGGGCGCGGACGGGGCTGGCGGAGGCGTTTCCACGCATCTCCCTCCTTCCCTCCCAGCTCCCGCCTCGCAGTTGCTGAGGGACAACCACTGCCGAATCCCGCCCCTCCTTCGGGTACGCGCTTCCGGGTTCTGAGGGAGGCGGAGCTGATGGGCTCGGAGCGAACCATTCACGAGGGAAAGGGGAGGCTGGGGCTACCAAGGATAAGGGGGGGGACTGACACGTAGAATTTCTCTCTAGGACGAGCGGGACGGTAGGCATTCCCCCCTGGGACAGTTTCCTCCCGCCTTTCCCTAAGCAGCCTGTGCGTTATGTAAGTTTATTTGCACTGGGATTAGATTGTTGCTCAACACGGCCATTCTCTTGGGTCAGCCCAGGGTTTTTCAAACTTGGCAACTTTTAAGATATGTAGATTTGACTGGTGAATTCTGGGGGTTGAAGTCCACAAACCTTAAATTTTCCAGGTTTGAAACTCATTGGCTCAGCCCTTGCCTATACTGTACCCACCACTGCGAGGGCATATGCATCCATTGTGAAGTTTAAAAAAAGTAGATTCTCATCCACCACATGTTTGTTTAAAATGTAATGTAATTCGTTTGGGGATTATCATTTTAATTGGAATGTCTAAAAGTAATGCAAGATCTATTTTTCTCTCAGAACAACCACCTTATAAAGGATAATGGTTTATTATACCTATCTTCATTATATTTATCTATCTCTCAAATTTTTGCACCGCCCATCTCACGTAAGTGACTATGGGTAGTTTACAAACAAAATAAAACAATATAAAACATAATTAAGTGCACACTTAAAAACGGAACAAAGTTAAAATTTACAAATTAAAAGTGAAAAATGAACGTTTAAAAGATTAGGCTGAGAAGGAACAACTGGCCCAAAGTCACTTGAGTGAGCTTTTATGAATGAGACTAGTAAATGCGTCTCCTGGTGGTTCTTAGTGTTCCCTGTCGTAACCTCTTGGCTTGCTAATATTTCTGTCCAATATGGGGGTTTCCTAGCTATAATTGCACAATAAATTTATTAGATTAAGCTGATTTTCTGCTTTCAGGGGATGCAGTAAAAGAATCCACACAATATGATAGGCTAAAATGTAACTGGTTAGCATGTGCTTCACAACACAGTGTGAACCTGCAACAAGTGGCAGAATTATCAATTTTTGCCTAATCTCAGAAAGGTAAGCAATAACTGGTTGCATGGGAAATAAGGCTTTGGCAAATCAGTTCAATGTTATTTCCAAGAAATATGATTAGTAGAAATGCTTACTTACAAGAAAGTCAATTCAATTTGAGGAACACTTTATTCTTGAAGGGTTGCATGAGCCAATCATTGTTGGTTGTAAGCATGTTTTTTTAATTAGTTTAGGGTACAAAGCCAACTAATTTAGTTTACACTATTAAATTTGTTCTTCTCCAGCTATTCTGATTTATATCACAAACTATGATAAATAAACTGACTTAAAAGAAAGAGCAAATTCACACATTATTTGAACACCCACCCACCCTGATATCTTAAGACTACTATTCCCAGATCTGCCAGCAAGCAAATATTTTCCACATATTTGGAGGGGACCAGCTGAGGAAAATTGGACTCAAAATATTCAGAAAGGCTTGATGAATCCCCAGATAAATGGTTATCTAATTAATTAATGTATCCTTTTTTCCATTGTGGATCTGCATACAAATTACATTTTTCACCTTATTTTTATTCATGTTAATCCTTGGGTTTTACTTAGAACAATTCTCTTCCCTGGAGGTTTATAATACCAAATAATTAATTTGATGCAGGGGAATTAATTTACAAACTAATTAATTTGTAATTTATATGGCAAGAAAGTCACATAATGGATGTATGAAGTTTATAGTATGTTACACTTTTCAATACCACTATCTAGATTTAAATAAACTCTTAGTAGCTTGTTAACATTAATTTAAAAACAGATAAAAAGGCACATGTATTCATAAAGGAAAATAAAAATGCTCTTAGTCAGCAATTACTTTATTGATGTCTTATGGATGAATTCACACAACACACTGTCATGTTTTATTTAACTGTTGGCAGGAGTCTCACAAAACAAAATCTATACAAATGCATTGTAAAACAAAGTAATAACTGCAAGTAAATAAAAATAGTGAAAATGGGATTATATTTTTAAAACTAGCCTAGGCATTTAGTTTGCTCCATGTGAAGAAATTAAAACTCAGATTATTGAATCAATATTTTTTTCTGTCACAATCTTACATAACTAGCAATAGCATAGCACTTAGACTTATATACTGCTTCATAGTGCTTTACAGCCTTCTCTAAGCAGTTTACAGAGTCAACATATTGTGCCCAACAATCTGCGTCCTCATTTTACTGACCTCAGAAGGATGGAAACCTGAATTAACCTTCAGACGGTCAGGATCAAACTCCTAGCAGTGAGTAGAGTCAGCCTGCAAGTCAGCATTAAAACCACTGTGCCACACACAATAGCTACTAATTTTAGCATTCACCACATGACTTTTTTTAAAAAGTTAAATATCATGACTTTTAAAACCAAATATTTCTTTCCTTTGCAATATGACAATCCATTGTTCCCATTATAATGGAATTTTTAACCCTCCTGTATCAGTTCAGACAGCTGTATTTGAATCCACTATCTCATAAGTACTTGCTACAGGATGTCTCAATCTTTCACCCTTGCCATTGTGATTAACAATGTTTTTGTGCACAAAATGTAAACAGAATATTTTCAGCAAAAAACTGTCAGGGAATCAGATGTAAGGAATTTATCAGACTGCAGCCCCTCCCCAACCCCTTGTTTTATGAAATGCAAAATCTGGGGCTCACAATGATGGACTGATTATGTGCCTTCAAGTTGCTTTTGACGCTTTATGTTCTCATAGTTCTCTTCTCCCACGTTCTTAGCATACCCGTGACCACTGTCCATCTATCTTCCTTGCTGCTGGTATTGTTTTTCCTTCCATCTTTCCCATCAATATAGATTTGGGACTTCACGTAATGTGTCCAAAATTTCAGTCTAATAATTTGCATCTTAAGTGAGAATTCTGAACTGATTTGTTTTATGAAGTCACTTTTTGAGTAAGGTGGACCATTTCTACCATTTATTGATACATCAATAAATAAAATAAAACCTGTATTAGTTATCCTAGTTAAAATTCTGGGATTATTGTACACAAAATTATTCAAACGTGAACTGATAATAAGGTTGCTTCTGTACTGTACAGTAGGTTAAAAAGTGGTTTGTTATTTTTGGACTTTTTGGATTCTTTTCAAGATAATTATTCTGTGGACTAGATTTTAATGATGCAAGATCCATTAAATCAATGGGTTAGCACTTAAGCAAGTTCCAATTGAATTGATTTCAGTGTTTATAACAGTAATATACTAAATTTGGAGTTGGAGCCAAACTTCTGAAGCTGGGAAATTACACCCAAGAGACTTATGAAAGAAGCTCTTTTTGTAGACATTAACAGACAGTGATAAAAGAGTCGTACAGTTAAGAGTAACACTATGTTCAAACTGTGTATTTGATATGGTTATTTTGTCCAAAAATATATATGAAAAAAGCCTTATTACTATAAGCACCAGAAGGATCCACCCCCCCCCCCCGGAATAACTATCAGAGCATTCCTTTTCGGATTTTTAATAATTTATTTCTCCACCTTTTCTCTTCAAGCTCCAAAAATCATCCTAGAAGAGCCAAGAGAGTCACTACTTCATTTCCCCGAATCCTTTGCGACCGACGACCTCGTTTGTCCCCCTCTTGCTCATTCCATTGGCTCCCGGGATCGACTCAACCTATCGGCTATGATTTTGCTTTGACCTATTTGTTGCCAGGCGAAACTGCAACAGGGTTGCCTAGGTTTCCTAACGCAACCGCGGCCTGCAGTTTTCCGAGTCCGAAGCCTCGCAGGCACCGGCTATGCTGCGACCCGCGACCGTGAAGGGCTGCGATGGAAGGCGATAAGGTGAGCGGCAATTCTTATGCAAAGGTGGGAAAGGAGGCGGCGGCGGCGGAGAGGGAGGGCCTGTTCTTTGCAGCTTGCTCGGGAAGGGCTCCATTTGCGGTGCCTGGCCTGGGGAGAGGAAGCTGGCCGGCTGTTGTCCGCAGGCTAGGCAAGGCTAAAGCAAAATCAACATTGCTGTCCCGCGGCGCATCTCTTGCACGTAATACTAGCTGGGTCCACGCATCGCTCCCACCGTGATTCACTTGTTACCAGATAGGAGTATCGTGTGAATCTGCCCTAAGACCTCTGCTGAACCGTGAATCCTAATCTATAGCCGGTGAATTCAGCCTCTCTTGGGTTTTTTTGATAAAACATAGTTAAGCATACCGTGGCTTAGCATAATGCGTGAACTAGATCTCTTGTCAAGCTGCATAGACGTATCTGGAATTAAGCCAGGTAGACGTAGCAGAATTTATTTCTGAGCAAGTATGAATGGGATATGGCTGCATGTAATCTGTTCACATCACTGCCAAACTTACAGGTAGTTGGCTTACACCATTCATTTAATGACCGCTAAATTTACAATGGCACTGAAAAAAGTGATTTATGACCATTTTTCACACGACAATTGGAGCATTGCCCATGGTCGTGATCAAAATTCAGAAGTTTGGCAATTGTTTTGTATTTATGACAGTTGCATTGTCCTGGGGTCATGTGATCACATTTATGACCTGACAAGCAAAGTCAATGTGGAAACCAGATTCATTTAACTATGTTACCAACTTAACAATTGCCGTGATTCAATTAACAACTGTGGTAAGAAAATTTTGAACTTAATTGTAGTCATAAATTGAGAACTACCTGTAGTTTGGGCTTAATATGGTAAATGAATTTAGGAAGTCTAAAAGGCTGTGTTTTGGAAAACATCTTTTTTTGCTTAAGAAAGTCTACTTCCTTTTTCATCATATAAACAAATCCACAGTATTTGTTTACAGTAGTGTTCTCAAACTTGGCAACTAAGATGTGTAGACCCACTCCCATAGTTCCCCAGCATGTGCTGATTTGGGAATTCTGGGAGTTTAAGTCCACAAAGCTTATAGTTGCCAAGTGATTTATACATACTATAAACACTGATTTATAGTATGTTCACTATACCCAATCAATTGTGATCTGTTCAGAAGTTCATAATTTAGTGCTAAGTGCAGTTCAGCATCATAGATTCAAAAGTAGATTTCACTGAGATGGCTTTCCTAGATAGGTCATAACATGATAATAAGATGCCAATTTTTGATTCCAGCTAAAGCATTCTAAGGTACTTCTTTCTTAATAGTATACAGTAGTGGTTTCCTGTTTCTACCCATGCAATGCAATCAGCCAAGGAGTGCTGGCCGGTCAGCCCCTGAAGAGAGCCTTTTTTGCCATGGCACCGTCCATCAAATTTTTCTGAGAGTGAACTTTGTTTCAAATTTCCCAGTCCTTCAAAATTCAAAAATTGCATGTTCTGAAGCACCTTTTGGAGAATGAATAGAAAATGCTTTACCCATGCTATAAGCTATTTAATAAAATGGCTCTATAACAATCTATTGTATTGAGGTCTCATTCTCTTCAGCCTAACTGAATTCCTTGGCTTTTCCAGGGTTCTGTCACTTGGGTGCTGATAGCAAAAATTAAAAGGAAATTGAACTGTTGTTATAGTTTCAGGTACTGTTAATCTGTTCTCCAAGTGAGGTACATATTTTCTTTTTTTTTCCTTTTTAGAAAAGAACTAAAGATGACACTTGGAAATCAGATGAACTAAAAAAGCATCTTAAGGTGAACAATAATTCTACCTTAACTTTTTATTAAGTACTTGGTAGAAAATACATTAAAAAATGAGGCATGCCCAAGAGCTTGGATGTCATAAGAGGATTTACTTCCTTGTTTCTATGAATATCAGATTTTTGTGTCAGATTACAAATTTCTTTTGAAAGATCATGAGCATATAAATCTATTTGAAATTAATATATTATTTGCGTATATTTGCTATTTAATGCTTCCTTATACCTCCAGGAGTCAAGACTACTTTGAGGGCAGCAAAAATAAAAGAATAATAAATTAACAATATGAGTATGATGTTAATAGGTAAAAATTTTAAAAATAGTTTATTTTGACTTTCTGAAAAAATCTGAATTGAAAATGATATTCAATATTATTCATTTGAAAATAAATATATTTAGAGTATAACAGAGTGCTAGGGATGGGAGAGAAGGCCTGTCCTCACTTTGAGCAATCCTGAGGTCAACATATATCCCAAATTATGATTTGTTTGACCAAATCATGGTTTAAGTAAATATATGCTTTAGTGATTTATGTGAACTCAGCTAGTGTACATGTGAGTGAATGTATATATATGAGTTATGTCCCACCCGCTTTGTGTGATTCCAAAGAGCTGTGAACATTTCAACTATTAATCATTATACTAATTGCTGTGTGAGAAGTGAAAGGAAGGATGAATACAAAATCCTAGTCTTCTCAGAGCTTAATTCTTAAGAGCAATCCATAACTTAGTACATTATATCTCAAAATGCTGCCTGTAAGTATATCAGTCATTACTTTCTCACATGTATGCTGGAAGCATAAATATTAATATTGTATTAAATTGCTTACTGAGAGGTTACAGTATTTTGGAAAATGTCATCATCATTATCCCTTGTCATTATTTTATAGTAGATGTGCAGAACCTGACTCTGCTCCCCAGATCCCAGGAAATATCTAAAAGTTGTTTTAAATGATATATTTTAACATAATAAAAAGGAAGAGTATTAAATATATTATGGACAAGAAAACTTATTAAATATATTTAAATTTTAATTGCTTTTAAATCTAAATAAATTAAAATGAGGCTTAATTTCATTATCCTGACTTGATCCACTTCTTTTCTCACTTTCAGGCTAGAGAAAACCAAGTGTGTTTCTTGGCCCTGAAAAAATAAAAGTGTTTTTCATTATCTTTGTGCATTTCTCCTGTAGTTGTGCCCAACCAAACTTTTTACTGTATTGATCTTGACTCGGAGGTACAGGAACTTCTCAACATAGGACCAGTCATTTAACTGTTGTTCAAAGTTATGATGGACTTAACTAGAAACTACTTATAATCCATCTTCAAAATTATGACTTGTACATCCCCTTAGTCACATGATCCTATTTCAGGTGCTTGGCAACTGGCTCACATTTACAATGGTTGCAGCATTCTCTGGTCACATGGATACAGTATCCAACATTTTTTTGCAAATTTCTGGAAAAAATACCCATCAGGAGAATGGGTTCGCATAATGACCATGTGTCTCACTTAACTATTGCTGTGACTCACTTTATAACTTGTAAAAATAGTGGTAAAATCAAGTTTGGTCACATAGTGCAATGGGGTGGGCGCGGCTTCTGTGTGACGTGTCTGGCCCGCGGGCCAGCAGTTTGACACCCCTGGTCTACAGCATCTGAAAAAATAGTGCCCAATAAATCAGTCTTTATTATATCTACTTGAGAACATGTGTAAGAAGAGGAAAATTATAGGGATATCCATGCTGTTTCCTATCACTTGCCATATAGATAATGATTGCCATTTTTAACACAATCAGTTCTGATTATAGAGTTTTCTTGTTTGCAGATGTCTTTCAGAATAGAGAAAATATACAACTTCATTGACTAAAACTGTTGCATAAAAATATTTGCCTTTTTCAGGTAACTCGATCCAATAGTCAATCTGAAGACAAGAGGCATCATCAGAGAAAACCACGAGACAGAGGCAGAAATGATGATGATGATCATGACAGCCACAAAGTGGCTTCACAGAAGGATCCAGAGAAGGACAGAGTTAAATTAAAAGAAAAAGTAGGAGAAAGAATAAGATTTAAATCAAGTGAAAGGCACAGAGAGGAAAGAAGAGAGAAAGGAAGAGAGAAAGATCAACCTAGAGAACAAGAGAAAGAAATTAAAGTAAATCATGAAAAAGATGCCAAAGAAGAAAAATATATCTCTGGAAGAAGTGGTGAAAGGCACAGTGGTAAAGAGAGGGACAGGAAACCTAGGAAAGATGAACCCCACCAAACATTACCACGAAATAGTGTAGAGACTTATAGGGAAAGGGAAAAAGAGCATGAGAGGAGGAGGAGGAGAAGCAGGGATTACACTGGTGAGTTGGTTTGCTTATGTGCTTATTTTACAATGATCTGACTCTTCCTATTTTGTAAATCAAAATGAATTGGGGCCACTTTCAGTCAGTTATCTATTTTCTTGTCATCAAAAGTTGTTTTTCGGTAGTAGACTAAAGATGAAGAGTTAGTTGATGCTTTCCAGATGTTTACACTACAAAATCCAGTATCTCTTACAATTGACTATGCTGCTTGGGATTATTATGGGGGGGGGGAGTGTAAAAATGCATTTGAAGGACTTCATGTTGCCAGTCCTAAAATAGAGAAAGTTAGATATTTGTCAAATGTCAAAATGTCAAAAAATTAGATATTTTTAGGTATCTCTTTTTTGAACAAACTTCAGGTACTTCTTGGGAAGTTATAATGTACATTTTGTCTATCAAATACAGTAGTTTGTAAGGTTCAAGACAATCTTCTAAATTTTAGAGGTGTTATTTTTAGATCATTCAAAACTAAAAGGTGAAGAAAGAGAAAGAAAGCAACACTCAGAGAGAAAGGTAAGACAAATAAAAACAATAAGCAATGTATTGTACCATAAGATAAAATTGAAACGGTGTTTATAGACACAGTCCCGGAAATCACATTGGACACAATATATTTTTGATTTTCTTTAATGTAGACTTAACATCCATTTGACTTGGCATAACGTATCACTGAAAATGAAAGAAAAATTTCAGAACAGCAAAAAAGCAAAATGAGGCATTTGAAGAAATTGGTCTTAGCCCTAAGAAATTACGGAAAATCAATTTTCTCTCATTGGATATCTTATTACAGTTCTATTTTCCTAGTGCTAGCATGGTAGACTTAATAGACTGATCCATAATTTGAGTAGTTCTATTGAAATAAATAGAGCCAATTTTGTGAAGTGGCTAAGGCGTCAGGTTAGAAACTGGGAGGGTTTCAGTCCTGCTTTAGGCAGAAAGCTAGCACTCTGTCTCAGCCCTAGGAAGGAGATAAGAGCAAATCACTCCAAAAGACTTAACAAAAAAATTGGAGGGATTTGTCCAGCTAGTGCCCAAGAATTGAACCAAAGGGGAAAAAAATGAAATAAATGGGGCTTATATTTTATTATGATAAATGGGGGCAATGAGGGCATGTCCTACTGGAGGTGGTTAATGGATTGAGATAAGCCTCCACCTCATCCTCCTCTGCATCTTGCTCTCTTCCTTGCTATTTTTGTTAATTTTGGTCAATTTTAGTGTTAACATTTATTGTTTTAATGTTTTATCCTTTTGCTTTTATTGGTTGTAAGTCGCTTAGAGTTACCCCTAGGCAAGATGGGCAATATATAAGTTTAATAAATAAATAAATTAAAAATAGGTTTATTTCAATGACTTAGGTTAAAGTATTGCTGTATCTGTTATCCCTTCAAATGTATTTCAATCCTTTCTGTTAAAATACTTTTGAACATTTCGTGATTTCCTTTTTTTTTTTTTCCCCCTTCAGAAAGAAACTAGTTCAGGGGAGGTTTCAGGGAGCAGAGATGAAGCACACGAGCAGAGACACAAATCACCCAAGCGTGAAGAGTCAGATAAGGAAAAGAGGAGGAGACACAGGGAGAGGAAAGAGCACAAATCCTCTGCAGTGGAAGAAAAAGAGAAGCCTTTGAAATCAAGAAATTCCATGTCTTCCACAGAGGGGGAAGAAGATCATACATCTAGGAGACATAAAGAGCGTTCCCACCACCATGAGGACAGATATCACAAGGAGAACAGAAAAAAAAGAGAGGAAGAGGAGGGTGAAAAAAAGAAGAGAGACCACAAGGTTTACTGATTATTAAGATTACTTGCTAGTTTTTACTGAATGGAGTTTTAAAATAACATGTCAGAGTATAAAAATAATAAGGGAAGAAATACCCCATAATACGGAATTCTATAATGCCATTTTGTACTGTTTGCTTATTTTCAGCACAGAGAACACAGGAATGAAAGGAAAAGGGATGAAGAGGACATACGCCATTCACACGAAAGGCATGTATGCTGTTTAAATATCAAGGGTGCTCTGGCTGAAAATGGTGTGCCATTCCTATGAAGTAACCCCCTCTGAACAGCAAAACCTATTTCCCATTAAATCCCCTTAGAATTGTGCAACTTGAGTTTCCCAATTTCCTTTGCTTTTCAAAGTCTCCCCAAGAATATTCAAAGGCAGGCCTTTCAATACAACGTGAGCATTTTAGTGGGTTCTATCTTATTTTGGTTGATGATCCAGAAAGTGAGAGATCTTTAAAAAATTGTTATGATTGGTTGCACAGTTGGCCAGATGTTTAGACTGGGTTTGGTATTTTTATTTACCTATCAAGTCCTTCCCAAGGATTTGAGATGGGAAGATATTGCAATTTAATAAGATTCAAATTATCACCATAAATTACTATTGTTATTATTCCACCTTTTAAAATATAAATTGAAGGCAGCAAGCATATCTAATACTCCTGCCTTCCATTTTGCCCATAAACAACAACCCTATGATATGGGATGGACTAAGAGAGGGTGACTAGCCCAAAATCACCCAGCCGGCTTTCATGCCTAAAGTAGGACTAGAGCTTATGGTTTTTCGGCCATCACCTTAACCACTGTAGCTAACATCCTTGCTTTGGAAAGAGCTTATATATTTGGAATAAATTTTGTATAAATTGATACAAAGCCAGTTTGATCTAACAGTTAAAGTTTTGCCTAAAAAACAGAAGACAGTGAGTTCTAGCCCCATCTTAGACATGAAAGCCAGCTAGGTGATAGGAGGAAACAGATTTAAGTATTTTTACTGCCTTATTTATAAAAATACTAAAGATAAAATAAAATACATAAATAAAAAATACTTACATACATACATGTAATATAAATACTGTATATTTGCTTCCAGACAACAGCATCTTTTATTTAAATATTTTGATTATCATATCATAGTTGTCTTTTTTTAGTATTTGAAGTTATAAAATATTTGCTTCACCAGACTCTCTGTTTAAAAAGAAATGAAATTTTACACACAATTACATAGTGCTGCTCTTTTATTCATCTCCCTTTTTTTTGCAGACTAGACTAAGTAAAGATATTTTGAATAGTGTTTTTAATTGTGAGATAATCTATCTGCCTGATATAAATCTTGCAGTAAAATTATGAATGGCTTCTGGTCACAAACACTGAGCATATTTTTAATCTTAAAAAATAAATTTTGTTGAAAAGTTATTAACTAAAAATGAAATAAAAATATCCAAGCATGTTATTTTTTTTAAGTGATTGTAAAAGTTGATCTGTCATACCTACTGGAAACTAAAACTATGGATCTGAATTTCCTTTATTTCTGCTGCTAAATAATAAAGTTGTATAATTCTCTTTGAACATGAAAAAGAAT
The DNA here is from genome assembly GCA_023970755.1 of Azemiops feae. Taxonomy (NCBI): domain Eukaryota; kingdom Metazoa; phylum Chordata; class Lepidosauria; order Squamata; family Viperidae; genus Azemiops; species Azemiops feae. The sequence continues at coordinate 18,274 of JALGBA010003870.1, read as the reverse complement.
GGTCTCTGTATTAGTATTAAAATGTGAACCACATATTTGTGCTGAAAATTAGTTTGATGTTATTCTGACAATGGTGCTTCTCACAATATGAAAGAGTCATAAATAACAAGTTTTGTGTTATAACAATTGATAAATCCCTTATCCATTTTCCATTCCTATTTTTCTTTTAAATATATAAAGCACATATATTTTCTATAAGAACCATACTTGCTTGATGGTTAATTCAATATAATTCTCTTTTTCTTTAGGACTACAAAAGAAAAAATGAAGAAACATGGCAAAAATGAAAGGGAGGATGGAAAACGAGAGGTAAGAAAGTTTTATTTAGCATTTGAAATGAAGGAATGTTATTGGAAGAGATAATGCCTCAGTACAAAGAAGAAACAGAACAAAAAGAATTAGGAAAAGAGAATATAATTACAAATCAAAAGAAAGCACAGCAAAAGTTACACATTTTAAAAATCCAAATAATTTCATTAAAGTTCTAATGGAAGTTGAATTCTGTTTATTTCTTCTGCTGATGTGTGACTTTGTCTTTGGGCTTTGATTAATTTAATTTTTTAAAAAATAGTATTCTGAATTTTTAAGGCTTATAATTGGAGAGCCAAAATTTTGCTGTAGATAAATAATAAAATTAAATTTACTGTATTCCTTCTGATTTTGTGGCCAAATAAATTGGGATATAAATACCCTGAGAACAAAATAATTTTACTGAATCTAGTTTACCTTAATTTCAAGTAAATGACTTTCAGATAGGGATGTTTAAATATAGAATATTAGAATATATTAGAGATAAAAACATAAGTACAAAGATCTAACATTATTCAAGTTCACTGTCACATTTCAATGCTTTTCTCTTATCAGTTGTTTTATATATTGATACATTAGCACCACAAGACTGATGATTCCTCAGCACCACGTCTCAAAGGGCAAGGAAAAGAAGAAGGTGGAGAAAATGTAAGTATTGCATGCCATTCTATTGTTTTTTTTAAAAATGCAAATGTTCCAAAAAAGTCTTAGGAAATAAATTCTACTCATATTTTTATGTTCCCCTGCTACTTCAGGAGTTAATTCTGCTCTTTTTTATTCTTATTATTTTAAGGAACTGAAAAAGGAAACCCCTTGTGAAGATTATAATGATTCTGTAAATTATGAAGATGATTTTGAGGTGAGTGTGAACATCAACATTTGAAGAGGCTAAAAACAGATCATTCAAATGGTGTAAGAAAAGGATAATTTCCATTCCAGATGACAACATTTCTGGCTTCAATAATTTATGAATGCCTGAGGCAGCATTCTAGAAACTAGGCGACTGTGAGTTCTAACTCTGCCTTCAGGACAAAGCCAGCGTGTATAATTCTTTATACAGATTTCCATGTTAGATTACTTGTCGATAATGAAATTTTCTGAGAATGCTCTGTACTTAAAAATATTTTGCTGTTCTAAATGGGATTCTTTGTTAAAATCCAGCATGTTCATCTATTTGAAAGTATACCACACAAATATTTTTAGAAGAGTTTCATAATTGTTATTGGTAATGAATAATGAACAGTCATCCTTTTAAATCCCATTGTGAGACAAAGAAAAAACTTAGAAGACATGGCACTATGGAATAGTGGCCCTGTAACTTAAATCCAAAAGAAATGATGGTTCACATAATATTGTAAGAATTCCCTGGTTTGGGCATCAATATTAATATCTTTAAAACAGCATCTTATCCAAACATGAGTTTATCATTGCTTGAAATCTCACAAGATTTTGACATTTTTTTCTCCCTAAATTTTGCAAGATTTCTACAGAAACTCCAAAATTGCAGGAGATACCTGTTGAGGGGGGGGGCTTGCCCAGGTGCTTCCCTAGTCAAAATAATCTTCTGTCCCGTGGGAACCAAGGTCATCTACTGCTCCCGCGATCAGGGACTGGACGTTGTATAAGAAAGCCCGCCAAATGAATGTGTTGGGAAATGTAGTGATGGCATAGTTTTATGGGTGGGACATTATACTTATTATACTTTGCAACTGGGAAATTTTTAGTGGGACTTTTAGACTTGGTTTCACTTTTGATCGTGCCGATACCTTGTAACTAATAAACATGTTCTTTGAGGAATTTCCAAGCCTCAGAATTCTGCTTTATTTATCTCTGCCGGAACCATGACACATGGTTCACATTTATGACCGTTGCAGCATCCCCAGAGTCACATGATTTACATTTGAATGTTTGACAACTGACCCACATTTATGGCAGTTGCAGTGTCCCAGAGTCATGTGATCCCTTTTTCTGAGTTTCTGACAAGCAAAGTCAATGGAGAAACCAGATTCACTTAACAACCATGTTACTAATTTAAGAACTGCAGTGATTCATTTCATAAATGTGTCGAGAAAAGTCATAAAATGGGGAAAAATGCACTTAATAAATTTCTCATTTAATAACATAAATTTTGGGCTCAATTGTGTATTGTGGATCATCCTTTTAATAGAAAAACTATTAAAAGTGGTAACTTGTTTGTACTCTTTAAAAAAGTGATCATCATTATCTTTTTGAAGGACTATGAAGATGATTTTGATGATTTTGATGATGAAGACGATGAAAGTAGCCAGAATGCAAAAAATGAAAAAGAAGAAATAGAAGCGGAATTACAGAAAGTTACTATAACGAAGAGCTCAGAAGTAGAAGAAATTCAGAAAGCAATTAATGCGGAAAATGAAAAGATTAAGGCCTTCCTTCCCAACTCAAGAAAGAATGAACATCTTCTGAAAGATCATGAAAAATACTCCAAAATAGGTATGTGATTAGATAATAGTTTAAGGTAGAAACTATTTCTTTACTTCTATTTATTTATTGCTGCTGTTTTACTGAAGACTGGACAGCAGTGAAACATTCTCAACAAAGAGGAACTAAAGACCACACTGTTTAAAACAGAAGTTCTCAGTTTCCGAGAATCATGCTGGTATTTGTGGGGTAGACCAAAAGAAAGCCACGACAAAAGCTTAAAATCCCTTTTCCATTGACTGAATAAAGTTAATGTCATCATTTCCCAAGTACTTTAAATCTCTTTGGCCATCCTATTGAAAATTAAAATTCAGCAACAACGTGGTGTTCTGTGGGTAGCATTCAAGACCTTGGTAGGATGCATGCTTGCCACACACCCAAGATTTAATCTGGCATCTTCTAATGTGTTTCCTTTCATTGGTTCTGGGATCACTTTTTCATACGGAAATGAATTCAGAATATTTCGGATTTGCAACAGTTGGAAGATTCCAATTTGGGGAAGGCTGATAATAATGCTATGTCCTCTCCTTGTGGAAATGAACAATAAACAGATCTCAACCCCAATCTCAATATTAGTTAGTTATTTCATTTTGATGAGACATATTCTATATTGGTTTCCAAGACACATAAGCCCTATTACTATATATCTCACTTTCTGTAGTACAGGCTCATGGGAATATCAGGACTCTTGTACATTCTTAGCAAGAGAGCTTTTAGAGGAAGGATCCTATACCTATTAAAGAAATTAAGATGTAGGGCAGGAGTCCCCAACCCCTGGTCCTTGGACCAGTACCGGGCCACAGCATGCCATCAACCAGTCCGCACAAACAAGCAAAGCCCCATCCGCGAGATACAGGCAGCACATAAAACCACACACCCTCCGGTCCACGGAACAACTTCTCTCCACGGAACTGGTGCCCAAAAGGTTGGGGACCTCTGATGTAGGGAATATGTATCAAAACCTTGCTTACTTATGAATTCTGGTTTCTCTATTATATTTAATACTCAACTAGTTTCCTAAATTAGCTCACTGATAAGAATAAGCAGATAAAATTGCTGCCATGGTTCTTTACTTAGGCTGTTCTATATCCTGGCTCTTCCCATTGTGTTCTCTTGATAAATCTCACAGGCATTATGATCTGTTCTTTTTCCTTTGTCTTTCACAGCATCATTGGGTCTTGCCTTTATTTAGATTAGAGCAGTGTTTCTCAGTCTTGGCAACTTGAAAACATGGACTTCAACTCCAAAAATTCCCTAGCCAGCCATGTTGGCTGGGGATTTTTGAGAGCTGAAGTATGCACATCTTCAAATTGCCAGGGTTGAGACACATTGCACTAGAGACACAGCATTACATATTTTATATTCAGTAATGCCCAACACAGGGAAAATAGCATAACATGGATCAGATTAGTCTAAAAGAATCTGGGTGGAAAGATGCCATACTTACCAAATTGTGGCTATTCAGACTACTTGGGCTGTAACAATCCCTGCTTTATAGATATGAATTGATCCTAATTGAACAAAGTATCATTGGTTTTTTTTCATATAATAAATTTAGCAATCCCATGCTAGATTTATTCAACCTAATTTAATGATTTATTTATTTTGATTTACTATCTGTAGATGTATATAAGCCCGTATGTGAATAACCCGACCCTCAAATTTTTAACCAAAATACCACGAAAAATCAGCCACCTGCGGATAAGCTACTCCACATTTTTCATGGTATTTTGGTTACAAATTCAAGGGTCAATTGTCTGTGGATAAGCTTCTCTACAAATGCATATGGGAAAGACAGGTATTTTTAAAAAGTATTACTTTATATACTCTTGGAGAAGCCTCTGCAGAGAAGCCAAATCCAATTTTTAGCTGCATTTTGGCACCTTATTTGTGAATTTATGTGGCATATCAGTTTCCCTCCCAAGAAAAGGCTCAAGGAATTTACTGGAGATAATGTGCAATAGTAAAGTAGTGTAATACACAACAGTACATAGAATATTCATATATGTTGTTATGTTACAGAAAGGCAAGTGTCACTGGCTCAGTGTCCCACATCTGGAAAATTCATTGATTTCCAAATGGCCCAACAACGGCAAAATATCAGAAAAATTGCCAATCAACAGAAGTAGGTGGCATTAATATAAAACACTATTGGAAGTTGGGTTGTGTGTGACATTTTAATTTGTTTTTGTAACATTACAATTGCTGTACATAGAACAAAGTTCAATAAAGTATTTTGTCATGTATACTGTATCCAAATTGATTGCATGCAGCATATCTAAATGGGTCAAAATAAAGGAATGTTTTCATGGTTCTGGGACTTAATGATATAATATTTTTTTCTAAGCCACGATGTTTATAGAGAAAACTGTATTGTTTCCTAGTTCAGTGAATTTATGTTGCTGTTTCCTTCCCTTATTTGCTTGAGGTATCCCCATTAAGAGACAAAGCTGTATTTTTCTTAATTGCATCGAGCGATTCTTGTACATCTTCATTTCACCATCAATCATTTCTAGGGCTATATTGGGCTGTGGTATAGGCTTGCAATAGTGGCAGATATCTGTGGTGTAGGGTTTCCTACCTGAGTGGGGGGTTGGTCTAGAAGACCTCCAAGGTCCCTTCCAACTCTATTATTTTTTTATTTTGTTATTTCAAAACCAATTTTAGAAGTGAAAAATACTTCAGTTTTTTCTTTTCTAATTTTAGCTTTTTTGACTATCTTCTGTTGCCCATATAAACAGTTTCCTTTCTACAACATGTATCTATTATTAGTCCATTGCAGCTTTTAATATTGAGGAATATTCGCTATGACTTTTTATTGCAAAAGTACTATAGAACCACTTTATATATCATATTTAAAAAAGATTGTTTATACACACATCTGCATACACACACATATGCCTTGAAATGTTAAGCATGAATGTAACAGACTTTGCACATACCTGCTAGGCAGATATGCAAACCCAAATTGCTCTATGTGCAGTGTGTGAAACGGCATAATTATGAGAGTACTGAGTAGCACCACTCTGAAAAACACAGAAAGCACTTAGAAAGAGAACATTTTATATCCAAAAAAGCATTTAATCAACTCAACATTTTCATTTGTATAGTGTATTGTAATAACCAGCATAAAACATTTTTGGGTATAGATGCCTTGATGCTGTATGCTTCTTACTTTCAGAGAGAGAATATTTCTAACCAATGAAAGTTTATTTCTGTTTAATAGACATTTTGCTGTCTTGTGACATATTTTTCAAGGAAACGTAGCTTTGAACTTCTTCGTCTCATTGACCTGGATTTTTCAGTCAGCTTCTGTTTGTTGGATTTGCCTCCAGTAAATGAATATGATATGTACATTCGAAACTTTGGGAAAATAAACACCAAACAGGTATGAAATAAAATATTATCCCAATTATTCATATTTATTCCATTTTATTTTATTAAAAGATGCTCGTATCAACAGATTTTTAAGCTGAATTAAGGGAACAGACAGTGAAGGTTATGAGATGACAATATAAGAGAAAAATAGTACAATTCAAGAGTTGTAGTTCACAGCTAGAGATGACACTAGTAAACACAGGGTGTGGTCAGAAAAGAAAGTGGTGACTTCCAGTTTACCGTCGCCGCCCCCACGGACGCTGGAAGGCGAGCTCCGTCTTCCGCGTTCGGTTTCACTCCGCTGGGGGACCCTGGAAGGGTCGAAAGTCGCCCTGTAGGGGCAACGAGCAAGGAGGGGACCCCCGCTTGATCGTGGGAGGGCGGCAGCCCTTCTGCTCGATCCAGGGCAGCCCTCCAAACTGGCAGAGGAAACACAGTCCAAAGTAATATGGCCCGTCACTAGGCTGCAGACAGCCGAAGTCAAACTTACCACCAAGCACTTCGAAAGCAATGCGGATGAAACTGGGTGAGATCCAATCTTCTCTTTACCCTAAGTACTTTCTTTTCCTATAAAAGCTGCCTGAAGTATCTTTCCCTCTGAGAGGAGAGAGGGAAGGGAATTTCTATCCCACTGTCTAAGAATAGTGGCGACTGACTACCAGGGGAATTAAAGCACTAAAAGAACAACTTTAATTGGATTTATATGTTCCTGAAACTTGGGGACCAAATTTTTTCCTATTTTTATTGGAGACTTTTGCTTTTATCTACAAAAAAAGAAATAAAATTGGAAAAAGGATTATAAAAATTTTGGACTTAAAAAACCTTAAACGGTGAAGTTTGGTATTACAACTTGTTATTTCCTAAAAGAGACTTGGCTCGAAGCCCAGACCTTAGATAAGACTCTTCTGACCTTGGCACCACCTGTGAGAAACTCAGCTGTAAAAGAACAGCTGGGCGGCATAACTGGCCTACTTGAACTGTGAATGTAAATCTTTACTAACTGTCAGAGTTATATGTGGGGAATTGCTTTCCTATCTCTTTATTTGAGGAATATTGGTTACTATATGAGATAATAAAATATCTTGGACTATAAAATCTTACTTGACAAACAATTTCTACTATAAAGACTATTTATAAACACGTGAAAGAGATGGATGAAGACCAGGAAACGATCCTTTCCATGTTGAAAGCAATACATGAAACCATTCTTTTGTTGTTGTTGTTGTTGTTAGTTGCGAAGTCGTGTCCGACCCATCGCGACCCCATGGACAACTTTCCTCCAGGCCTTCCTGTCCTCTACCATCTTCTGGAGTCCATTTAAGCTCATGCCTACTGCTTCAGTGACTCCATCCAGCCACCTCATTCTTTGTCGTCCCCTTCTTCTATGCCCTCAATCTTTCCCAGCATTAGGCTCTTCTCCAGTGAGTCCTTCCTTCTCATTAGTGGCCAAGTACTTGAGTTTCAACTTCAGTATCTGGCCTTCTAAGGAGCAGTCAGGGTTGATCTCCTCTAGGACTGACCGGTTTGATCGCCTTGCAGTCCAAGGACTCGCAGAGTCTTCTCCAGCACCATAGTTCAAAGGCCTCAATTCTTTTGCGTTCAGCCTTTTCTTATGGTCCAACTTTCACAGCCATACATTGCACTGGGAAAACCATGGCCTTGACTATACGTACTTTTGTTGGCAGGGTGATGTCTCTGCTTTTTAGTATGCTGTCTAAATTTGCCATAGCTTTCCTCCCCAGGAGCAAGCGTCTTTTAATTTCTTGGCTGCAGTCCCCATCTGTGGTGATCTTAGAGCCCAGGAAGATAAAATCTGTCACTACCTCCATTTCTTCCCCATCTATTTGCCAGGAATTGAGAGGGCCAGATGCCATGATTTTGGTTTTCTTAATGTTGAGTTTCAAGCCAACTTTTGCACTCTCCTTCTTCACCCGCATCAAGAGGCTCTTTAGTTCCTCTTCACTTTCTGCCATTAGAGTGGTATCATCTGCATATCTTAGGTTGTTGATATTTCTCCCGGCAATCTTAATTCCAACTTTTGATTCATCTAGCCCTGCCTTTCTCATGATGTGCTCTGCATATAAGTTAAATAGGCAGGGCGACAGAATACAGCCTTGCCGGACTCCTTTCCCAATTTTGAACCAATCAGTGGTTCCGTGTCCAGTTCTCACTGTTGCTTCTTGACCTGCATATAGGTTTCTCAAGAGACAAATAAGATGGTCTGGTACTCCCATCTCTTTAAGAACTTGCCACAATTTGTTGTGATCCACACAATCAACGGCTTTAGCATAGTCAATGAAGCAGAAGTAGATGTTTTTTTTCTAGGAACTCCCTAGCTTCTCCATGATCCACTTATGTTGGCAATTTGTCTCTAGTCCTCTGTGCCCTCTTCGAAATCCTGCTGTACTTCTGGAAGTTCTCGATCCACATACTGCTGGAGTCTAGCTTTAGGATTTTTAAGCATAGAACTTTTACTTGCATGTGAAATGAGTGCAATGGTGCGATAGTTTGAACATTGTTTGGCATTGCCTTTCTTTGGAATTGGAATGTAACCTGACCTTTTCCAATCCTGTGGCCACTCTTGAGTTTTCCAAATTTGCTGGCAAATTGAGTGTAGCACTTTTACTGCATCGTCTTTTAAGATTTGGAATAGCTCAGCTGGAATACTGTCACATCCACTAGCTTTGTTGTTGCTCAGCTTTCCTAAGGCCCATTTCACCTCATTCTAGGATTGTCTGGCTCGAGGTCAGTGACCTACCCCATCGTGGTTATCAGGGAATGCTTAATTCTTTCTTGTTATAGTTCTTCTGTGTAATTTTGCCACCTCTCTTATCTCTTCTCTGCCGTCTGTTAGGTCCCTTCATTTTGGGTTCCTTTATCATGCCCATCTTTGCGAAACGTTCCCATTCATATCTCCAATATTTCTTTGAAGAGATCTCTGGTTCTACCTATTCTATTGGTTTCTCTTCTAATTTCTTCACTGTTTTCATTTAAGAAGGCATTCTTATCTCTTCTAGCTATTCTCTGGAATTCTGCATTCAATTAGGTGTATCTTTCTCTTTCTCCCTTGCCTTTCGCTTCCCTTCTTTCATCAGCTATTTGCAAAGCTTCCTCAGACAGCCATTTTGCTTTCTTGCATTTCTTTTTCTTTGGGATGGTTTTAGTTGCTACCTCTTGTACAATGTTGCGAACCTCCATCCATAGTTCTTCAGGCACTCTGTCTATCAGATCTAATTCCTTAAATCTGTCACCTCTACTGTATATTCTTCAGGGATATGATTTAGTTCATACCTGAGTGGCCTAGTGTTTTTCCCTACTTTCTCATTAAGCCTAAATTTTGTCAACGGAAGCTCATGATCTGAGGCCACAGTCATCTCCTGGTCTTGTTTTACTGACTGTATAGAGCTTCTCCACTTTTGGGCTGCAGAGCCCATAGTCAATCTGATTCTGGTTGCCGTCCTGTTGATGTCCATTTGTGAGACGTCCTCTTGGGTTGTTTTGGAAAGAGTGTTTGGCTATGACCATCGTATTCTCTTGAAATTCTATCAGCTGATGTGCCTCTGCTTCATTTTGTACTCCAAGGCCAAACCTTGCCTGTTATTCCGTTATCTTTTGGCTTCCTACTTTAGCATTCCAATCCCCCATGGGGGGGGAAATTTTTTGATAAGGACATCATTTTTTGGTGTTGATCTAGAAGTGCTGTAGGGGCTTCATAGAACCGGTCAATTTCATCCTCTTCAGCACCAGTGGTTGGGGCATAGACTTGGATTACTGTGATATTGAATGGCTTGCCTTGGATTCGCACTGAGACCATTCTGTCATTTTGGGGATTGTATCCCAGTATTGCTTTTCCTACTCTTTTATTGACTATGAAGGCTACTCCATTTCTTCTGAGGGATTCTTGCCCGCAGTAGTATACCTGATGGTCCTCTGAATTAAATTCACCCATTCCTGTCCATTTTAGTTCGCTGATTCCTAAGATGTCGATGTTCAGTCTTGTCATCTCTTGTTTGACCACGTCCAATTTGCCTTGATTCATGGATCTTACATTCCAGGTTCCTATGGAAAAAAAATCTTTACAGCATCGGACTTTCCTTTCACCACCAGATGCATCCACAGCTGAGCGTCCTTTCGGCTTTGGCCCAGTCGCTTCACTCTTTCTGGCGCTACTAGTACTAGCCCTCTGCTCTTCCCCAGTAGCATATTGGACACCTTCTGACCTGAGGGGCTCATCTTCCAGCGTCATATCTTTTTGCCTTTTAGTACTGTCCATGGGGTTTTCATGGCAAAGATACTGGAGTGGGTTGCCATTTCCTTCTCAAGTGGATCACATTTTGTCAGAACTCTCTGCTATGACCTGTCCGTCTTGGGTGGCCCTGCACGGCATAGCTCATAACTTCATTGAGTTACGCAAGCCCCTTCGCCACGACAAGGCAGTAATCCATGAAGGAGACCATTCTTTTAGCTTGTGATAAAATAAGACCTAACATACAACCAAAGAACTAACAATGCAGAAGATAACAGAAGAAGTGGAACAATCAAATATTAAGACAGAGGACTCAATTGACCAACAAATACAGTTAATGGAAAATCCAGAAAAGGGAATGACAACACTGAAAATGGAAAAGACTTTCTATATAAATCAGAAGAAATTTGAGAAAGAAGAAGAACAGATTGAATGGAAGATAAACATATCAGGGCAATCATGAGGAATTGGAATAATAGGGAGACAACTTAATGAATACAAATGGGCTAGTCCTTCCCAAAAAATGACAATTAAATGGTCTCCTTTATTTCAAATAACATATATAATAATAGAGGGAGATCTATTTGACAATCTAAAAGCACTGATATGGAAGCCTAGTTGGCAAAGGAAGAAAGTCAGAATAAGGCTGAAGAAAATTGGGGTTTTGATTTATTAGAGGGGATTTCATATTATTAATTAGAGGGTTAAAGGGAGAAGTTGAGATAAGGGGAATTCTGGTCATTAGATTTAAAATATTTGGAAATTAGTTGAAAATAAGGATTTTATCTGTTTAATATTTAAAAATTAGACCAAAAGGAAAAAAATAATTATTATGAATATGTTTGATTTATTGATTAAGCCAGGTAATGTATATAATGGTTTTGATTTATTAAAGGGGATATTGTATTATTAAGTAGATGATTTAATATGGTGGGAAATAGATAACTTTTAGGAAATAGAACAAGATTATATTCAAATAGATAAAGTGTGTATTTTGGATATTAGATTCTGTTATGAATTGAGATAAGGGAAATTTTGGTTACCTAAAGCCTGAAAATTATAAATATTAAAGGTTAAATTGGAATATTGATGGGAAACTAAAAATTGGGGGAAAATTAATAACAGGATATGGATTGTTTATGAAGATTGAATGTAAAAAATAATTAAGATATGTATAAGCTAAAATTTATTGATTAATGTAATAATGATGTTTTTACTGAGTTGATATAATAACTGTATTAGCTTAAATACGAGACAGTAAATGTTAAGGGAAAAAGAGAGGAAATATTTGATGTTGTAACTTGAGATTTGTACTAAAGATTTTGTTATCGAACTATTGATTAACCCAGCCATCACATTGCTTTTTAAATACTTAAATGTAAAATTGGAAAATTAATAAAATATTATTTTAAAAAAAGTCAAAGTGGTGCAGCCATGATGCAATGTAAACACCCATTTTCTATTGTATAGACACTGTCTGACAAAAAGAAATCTGCTAGATTTCAATGCTTTTGTGTGTGTGTGTGTGTGTGTGTGTGTGTAAAAGTGAAATATGTGATCCATTTTGCCACTTTCTGCTATGCTCTAATATTAATAAAGTACAAAAAGGACTCATGTAAATATTTCTTTAGATGTTACAAAATAATTCTCATAAGATAGCCCTTATTAGTAGTCAGCAATGTCTATTTAGCTTTCCTAGAGAAAATGAGGCAGCTATATACAAAAAGGCAGTATAAAAATAGAATTCAGAAATAATAAATAGCCATTCATTCCAGCCTTGCCAGCTTCATCCAGGCATCAGCATGACAGAAGTCAGAATTAACATGTTAAACCAGGTGTCTTCAAACTTGGCCCTTGTATGACTTGTGGACTTCAACTCCCAGAATTCCTCAGCCAGTGTGCCTGGCTGAGGAATTCTGGGAGTTGAAGTCCACAAGTTTGAAGACCCCTGTGTTAAACTCTCAACATGACAGAAATCAGAATTAACATGTTAAACTCTCCTTAATTCCAAACAATAATTTTCCATTTCAACATTAAACAATTGTATGCAATATTAATATTCCTGCTCATAATGCTCATGTGTTATCTTAAAGGAACATATTATTAAATGTCTCTTCTTAATGTTTTATCTGTGGATAATAACACAGTATAGTAACCAAATGTTTGTCTATTAAGTAAAATATCCTGGAATATGGTAATAAATACAGATAATCAGATATGAGAGAATATTTTTACTGATAATTTCATTTTCTGTTTTAGGCTTATGTGCAATGGAATGAGGATAATCTGGACAGAGATATTCAGACAGATGAAATAGAAACTCAAGAAAAATGGACACAGCATCCTGGAGAAACCGCCCTTGTATCTGGAGGTAATTAAAAAATAATGATGTTTAAATCTCTTTTTTTCCCTTGGTTTATTTTATCCAAAATTATTTGTGGCCCACATTTGTAGTAAAACCTTTCCAGGACAGTTAAAGAGGGGAAAAAATCTGTTTAAAACAGAGCTGGAACATAACCCCCAAACTGAGAAACATATGAAAAGAAGAGGTTTGTTTAACATTGCAACTAGTGGGCATGATGAATCTCTGGTGGAAGCTCATACCAGAGAATGGGCCCATTATTATTATTATTATTTTAAAAAAAGAGTCTTAAGCTAGCCAGTTCTTTCCCTTAATATTGGTTAGTTTAAGACTTGAGTAAGCAGGCAGGCAGATGAGAACTCTGTTGAAAGTCTTAGAGAATCTCCAAGGATTGGAAATTTTATATGTCACTGTTTTCTCCAGCATGGGCAAAATGGTTCTTTTATTTCCTTCTTACGACCTCATGTCTCATTTTAGGTCCCAAAAGCAGCTATGATGTAACTGCCATTACGCCAAAGATTGATTCCCAGAGACTAGCAAACTTCCTACGATCTGCTTGTCAGGTATAATTTATATGTATATGATCTGTTAACTCAAATTATTATGAGTCATCAATAATATTAGCTAATAATAGTACATATATGATTATGGTAATTTTATTTATTTATTAGATTTTTTTTATCCTGCCTTTATTACTTTTAAAAGTAACTTCAGACCGTGAACATATCTAATGCTCCTTCCTCCTATTTGCCCCACAATAACAATCCTATGAGGTGGGTTGGGCCGAAAGAGAGAGTGGCTGGATCAAAGTCACCCAGCTGGCTTTCATGAGTAAGGCAAGACTAGAACTCACAATCTCCTGGTGATTGACTCAGAGATTCAACCAACTAGTACTTTTAGTCTTCCAGTGGTTGACCCAAAGTCACCCAGCTGGCTTTTATGCCTAAGACAGGACTAGAATTCAGAGTCTCCTAGTGATTGGCCTAAAGTCATCCAACTGGCTTTCATGCCTAAGGTGGGACTAGAACTCACAGTATCCTGATTTCTAGACCAGCAGCTTAACTACTACACCAGATCTCCTGGCTCTGCTAATTTTAAAAAATGGTAATATTGAACTTAGCTTGATTTAACATATTATCACATATTCAGTGACCCAATGATAATTTGAAACAATTTCCTTATGTTTATTTTTCTCCTTTGAGTTCTATTGTATAGGATAGTTTTCTGTTGTTAGGCAAGGATGGAGGCTAAAAGAAACCCAAATACCACTATGGACATGCCACAGATTCTGTTTTCTTGCAATCCTTAAAAGCATCTGGGAAACTGGGTGGCTATATCAATTATGTGCCATAATTAGCTTGGAAGTTGTGTAATCAACACTCATTCCCAACTGTTTAATATTTTTGGAAGGTGATTGAAGTTTTACTTGAGGAAGATCAAGTAGCAACACAGCCCAGACGGAATCTAAGATCCCGACCATCCAGCCTATCTATTAGTGATAGGTGTTTCCAGTTAAATACAAATCTTCCCTTCCTGAATGGTAAGAATGTTTTTATTTCCATCATGTGATGTAAGAATATATGACCTTACTCCACGATGTGTTACAAGCACTTGGCTGTAAAACAAACAAAAACTAATAAAACTTGTTATGATAAAAAAAAGAATATATGACCTTAGATAGTCCAAACGTAGTTTTTCACAGTCAACCAGATGACTCTGAGAAGCCCACAAGCAGGTTTTCAATCTAATAGTAAAAATAAAGAAGCAAATAAATAAGTAAAATAATATTTCTCATTTCAGCCCCTATCTTCTTTATCTTCTTTTTCAGCTACTTTGTACAGTAATTCATTTTGGTTTCCATCAGAATTTAGCTGTGTGAAAATAAATGTTGTTTTGGAGTTGGACTGACTGGCCCAAAGTCAACCAAGTAGCCTTTATGACTAAGGTGGGAGTAGAACTCAAAGTCTCCTGGTGATTGGCCCACAGTTACCCAGCTGGCTTACATGGCTAAGGCGAGACTAGAACTCACAGTCTCATAGTTTACCTTCACCACTACACTCATTCTGATGTTTGGTTTTCAGGCATTATCATTCTTTTTTTACCCCTCGTACATATTTGTAGGATGTTTTTGCACATAAGGCTCCAAAATATCTTTAGAGGATCAGCTTTGGAGGATGATGAAGGTTTAAAAAGGATTTTTTTTCATTCTTCAAACATTAATAATCTATATTGAACAGAAAAGGACTGAGTTAGCCAAATTCTCATCTCTTCTATTTCCTGCATTTGGACGTAGGCTTTTTTTTTCTCTCCCATCAATGCAAATAATACCAGCTTCATCTCACTCTTCCCTTTAGGTCGGAGGATATCCTGTCTGCATATCTCACAGGCTCAGAGACAGGCTTTGCTTTCAGTTCATGAACTTCCCGAAACATCAAATGACTTATCACTGGATAGCAAATACATCATCTGTGTGTGGAATGTTTGGCAGCCTTCTAGTCCTCAGAAATTATTGCTTTGTGAATCACAGGTATGCTTCACTGTAGGGTTTCCTCAGAACTTGGAGATTTTGGGAGTTTGTTCTAGACACGCCTAAAACGCTGACCTTGGGGGAAGGAGATTGCTTACCCACAAAATTGAAGCAGAAACTCAAATACTTTGGCCACCAAATGTGTTATGAATAAGTCAGATGGGGCAAGAGACCTTGCAAACAAGAAGAAAGGTAGCCATTGAGAAATGCCGATAGATGCCATGCTGGTGAAAATGGAAGCCACCGGGAGTCAAATCAATCATGAATCAAATACTGGATAAAGCGCTCACATTTTTTCTGAACATAAACATATTAGATTATGGGTTAAGAATAAATGGTTACAAAAGGGTTGGGTTTAAGCCTGGAGAGAAAAAATAGGGCATTATTATTCTGTTCTGAGATATATTCTTCTGCCCTGTAGGTGACATGTTGCTGCTTTAGTCCTTGTAAAGCTACTTTGGTGTTTGCTGGAACAGTTGATGGTTCAGTCCTAGTGTGGGATCTCAGAGAGGACTCAAGGATGCACCAGTGTGTGAAAGTTAATGAAACCGATTGGACATTTAGATCTCCTACATTTTCTACTGGTTAGTTAGTGTGCCTTGAATAATCACATCTATCTCAGCCTTGAGTGGGCAGTGTCAGTTTGTAGAACGAGTTTTCACTTCCACCTTTGTTTCTTAATTCTTTCTTCCATTATAAAAGAAATGCATTATAAATAGTAAAAAGCTAAGCCAAAGGTTGAGCCAGAGGAGGAAAACAAAGTTCATTAAGGTAGCAATCCTGTTACAGGCAGTCCTCAAGTTATGACCATAGTTGGAACCAGAATGTCTGTTGTTAAGTGTTTAAGAATTTCATTGGTTAAGTGAGTTGCACCCAGTTTTATGACCTTTTTGCCATAGTTGCTAAGTAAATCACTGCAGTTGTTAAATGAATCATGTGGGTGTTAAGCAAATCCGGATTCCCCCATTGACATTTCTTGTCAAGCTGGGACGGTGACAAATAAGTGATTGTGTAATCTGAGACACTGCAACCATCATAAATACATGCCAGTTGCAAAGAGCCCAAATTTTGATTATTACCTTGGGGTTGCTACAATGGTTGTAAGTGTGAGGACAGGTCATAAGTCACTTTTTAGTGCTGTTGTAACTTTGAACAGTCACTAAACGAATAATCGTAAGTTGAGAACTACCTGCTCTATTTACCTAAGAGTCTCATTCAAGTGAATGGGAGAAAGTACTGATATATACACAGCCAGTGGGTGTCAACTTTTTTTAAGGGATACAGTGGTAAATCAGCTGAAACAGACTAAAACACCTACCTGATGGTTCATGCCAGCTGCAGCGCCACTGGGACCATCAACTCCAGGTGGACTCTTCATTTTTGCAGTTGATTCTTTAAGAGGATCCGGTCTGGCCAGTTTCCCCCCCCCCCCCCCAGATCTTTCTGTTTCTAACAGAAATCCAATGACTGTTGGTTAGAACAAGAATCCTTCAAAATCGTCTTTTGAGCACATCCCTCCAAAAGGGTTGAATGCAACACCCCAATTAATTGTAACACACACACACACACACACACTAATCCTGCCCTGCCAGAATGACACAAGGATACCACAGTTTGGCATAATATTGAAAATCACTGAGCTTGGGATTGAAGGGGTGGGCTTAGTTAATAACTACTGTATTGTACCTTTGCTTCTTCCTTAAACACAGATGGAGTGTTTGCCACAATAAATCACACTTGTACTGTATTGACCATTGAACCTGTTTCCACCTCTGTCTTCAAAGAGCAGAACTGTGGGTTCTCCTATCTCTCTGTTCAGGAAGGTATGTAAAGTACTGAGTACAAATCTGCTAATATTATTTCAAAAGATTAGTTGCTCCATTCTGAATCATACAGAAATCCGTGTCTGCAGTCTGGAATTCCAATCCAAATTCAGTTACTCTGTTGGAGGAAGGCCTTGAACTCTTGGAGAAAGGGCGAAGGAATAAAATGGGGTTTTGTTGCTGCAGTTTGTTAACTTATATGTGATTCTGATGTTTTATGGCGTGATATCTTATGATATGTTCAATTGCTTTGGCTTGAGGATACTCGAAGGTGTCATATAAATTTAACCATCTAATAGATGATCGGTATTGTTGCATGTCCTACCTGCATGACTTTAGGAAAGCAAGGGCATACCGTGACTCTGCACCAGTTTGAAATCATTTCATGTTTCCATGTTCTCATAGCATCATGTTAGTTCAAAGTTATGATGGACCACCCAAAAAGTACCTTTTGATCCTGTTCCACAGTTCCAACCCCTCCCACAGTCGCGTGGCTGCATTTTGAGTGCTTGGCAACCGGTCTGCATTTTCAGCTGTTTGCAACGTCCTATGGTTGCACATCCATGATTAATAATATTTTTGATAATAATGAGCACTTACTTCTAGTTTTTGACAAAAAAAAGCCTCATAGCAAATAAGTTAGTTTAAGGACTCTGAATTCACTTAACAACCATAGTGGTCCACATAACAATTGCCACAAAAAGTCAGAAAATCAGGTTGGTCACATGATGATCCACTTTGCAACTTAAAACGGGCAGGCTCTGTTACAGTCATAATTCAAAGTCAACCTGTACTTTGGTTTAGTGAATCACCCCCATAAACCCCATAAATCCCAAATGACCCACTTAGATACAATACAGCGTTGTAATTTAGTGGAGCATTGAAGCGATTTATTTACTGGAACTGATGCAGGACTCCCTGCCCTCTGATACATTTCGCAGAGACCTTATCAGCCGCTGGATCTTAATCCTCCTAGTCAGTTACAAATTCCTAATGGAAGGCTTAATTTTCCTCTTATATAAGCAGCCCTTATCAGCCAATACAGTCTTAATCCTTCCAGTCAGTTGCTCAACAGTGTAACAATCTCTGTAAAAGCTCCTTCTCTTCATTATTCATTCTTCCATAAAGAATCTTCTGACTGTAATCCTGCTGCAGCTGTTAGGAAAAAA